>JALJEV010000426.1:2440000-3660000 GCA_026586105.1 Hylodesmum podocarpum | reverse complement strand
ATAGTATCCTGTATATAAAATTTCACAAAATGAATGAATAAAAATAGTGAATTATACTAGTTTTTCAAGTATTCTAAGTCAAATATCAAGTTTTTCTTAAAGATATTGAGTTTACGGGAAAGAAAAGGTTAAAAAAACATTATTGTTTTTCAAATGAAGATTGATTCTAATTTTGAACAATACTATTACTATTAATATAATCCTTGAAAAATATTGTTGTCTTCCTCTTAATTAAATATAAAGAAATTGTTCCAAAATGTCAAACTCAACGAACTCAAGAATTAGAGTAACATTAACCAATATTTTTTTTTGCATGATCCATTAAAGAAATAAACACTAATTCAGATATTTATATAGTATTTATCATGGAATCTAAGGTAAATGATATAATAAAAGATTATTCTATCAATTTTATGTTGTGTACTTTGTTAATTTAAAGTCCTACGTCGATAAATATTAAAAGGAGAAAGGAGCAAAAGACATATAATAGAGAGAGTGATATGTTTTATTCACTTGCATCATATTCTTTAATCAATATAATTGATGTATTAGATTTTAGTGAGTGTGTATCAAATACCGATGTGTTTTCCACTATTTTATCCTAAATAAAGCGACTTTTTATGAGTTCTTCTGTAAAAGATCTTTTGCTATACTCCTTAATATTTTTTTTATAGTAAATCTTTATACTAAATCTCGTAGTTTTAGTCCCTCCTATTATGAATTTTCACGTTAAAATTATTTGCAGTCTTCTTACTCTTACATTTTTATTTTTTTTCTTTCTCCTTGAAAATTTTATATCGTCATATATTAAAATTCCCTTATTTCCCTCGAGTGGAAGATTTTATTTTATGCACTTACATATTTGTGTGTAATTTTTCTATTTTTCTGTTGCGTAACAATGTTTTTCTGGTAGAAGTCCCATACAATCTTGTTACCTGATTCATTATCTTATTTATATGATCTATCGTACGGCCAAAATTCTACACATTAAATTTTACAGGTAAATATTTATTCATGTATCCTTCCCCATTTACAGAGATGTTACTGATTTTTTTTTTTCTGAGTAGCCATAGAATATAGAGTTTTGAAATTTGGTATGATTTTCATCCCTAATTGACAAGTCACAAGTTGACTCGTCAAAACCATATAAAAAATAAAATAAAAATAAAACATGCTAATCCAATCATAATTAAATAAATTTTGAATTAATCTCAAATTTCATGTCTCACACGAGTAGAAGAAAAAAAAATCAAACCATAACGACTAAGTGAGACCTTCCATAAATTTCAAGAAACAATAAATAAAGACTATGAGGTGTGTCAATTCACCGGAACTCGTCTATGACACGAGAGATTAACGAATTAGGCAGCACCATGCATATGTTTTATTTAGCTCATAGAATCTAAATCAGTTCAGTGAATTATGCATTGGACAAGCACAATTTCCAGAACCAATGTCTCTAGCCATGCATATACAATGACACTTTCCATCTTTAAGCCAAACGGATCGTTTTTGAAGAAATTCATCAACAAAGGAGTCTAACATTTTAGTGGTAACATGTTGCATCACCACCACGTGTGAAATATTTCCACTGCAAGCCAAATTCCACCTATGAGCAAAGTCTTCATCTAAAGGCCTCTCAAACACCACAGTGTTGCTAAAATTGTTTAACATTACACTAATTCCGCCATCACGTAGTCGATGTTGTAAATAGCGTGCATTCATTACACATGTTTGCACTTCGTTTTGAAGTCCTATTAGACCTTTTCTTTTGATGGCATACCAAAGAAATATTGCAGCATGCCCGCAACGGCTTCCTGTGATTGTTATATCCCTTGAAGAAATATATTCAATATCTCTGGATAATGCATTGATGTATTGTAAACGAGTTATTGCTATACCACAAGGAACTGGACATCCCAAGAACTTATGTCCAGATATCATTATACTTCCAATGGGTTTCTTGAAGGTAATCTTTGGTGCCTATACAATCACCCAAACAATGTCAAATTTTCAATATTTATTTGAAATGAAAAACTAGTAGGATGAAAGTTTTTTATTTTTTTGCCAAGCCCCCTCCTCTCCCCCTTCCCCAAACTTAAAAAAAAAAAAAAAAAAATTATTTAATATAAATTTTTAAATGAAATAAAAGGATTTTTTACTGAATTTACTTAACACAAAAAGGTACTGACAATACAATATATTATAGATCGTTAATCAATAATGTATGATAATTTCACAAAATTTCTATAAACTATATAAAATTTGACTTGTGATTGAATGATAATATAAAACTTAGAGCCTAATGTTTAAACTATTTACTTATACGATTTTTAATTTTATTTTTATGCAAATTCAAATTAATTTATCTCATTTTATATATGATGTCGATGTATCTAACCTCCCCCAACAACTCTCATTTTATAAAACGAAGGTTTTTGTAAAGAATTTACATGTTCAATAAAAGGCATCATTGTTCCAAATAAAGCTCCATCGCAATGAATGTAGAATCGATCACGAGTGAAACCACATTCCTCAAGTGTTTGTATCACAAGATCAAGGTCATCAATTCCTCCTTTCATAGTTGTCCCTATATATAACAAGAACAATTTTTAACTTCTCGAGTTTATCAAAATTTGATGTAAAAAAGTGTGTGCATAGCATTAACTATTATATGTTGAGTTGAAGAAGATGTGAGAAATATTGAATACCTATGTTTAGATTGATGATGGCCGGCTTGTCCTTGTGAGCAAGAAGTAAAGTCTTTAGATCAATACAATCAATCTCGCCCGTGGTCAAAGTGTTAACCTCAATGCATTGCATTCGATACATTTTTGCTATTTTCGAGATTGAATAATGTGAATCTCTTGATGTGTATAAAATCCCATCTGGAAGTTGTTCTCTCCTATATATATGAAGATATAAATAAATCAGTGTTTATTTTTGGGATGTATTTTTGAAACATAAAAAATACTCTAGAAATTATATCAAAATTAAATGAACTGACCCAACTAAAATCCCATGAAGGTTCCCTTCGGTTCCACCAGTTGTGACGTATCCCCAGTACTCGTTCTTCTCTATCTCCCATAATTTTGCAAACCAATCAAGCACACAAACTTCAAATGCTGTTGAATTTAGGGTGTAGTGTCTCCCTAGAAATGGGTCACCAGCATTGTTCAAATGAAACTGAAGCAGTGGTGCTAATGCGACATAATTGAAGTTCTGGTTTTCAGGGTAGCCTGCATTAATATATAAATGGAAGTTGATCATTAGTATAACATACATAAGGGGATGAAACTTTCATTTTATTAGCTAGATTTTGAAATTGAGGTAGGTCAAATCACTCGTTATCAAGTTGTTACCAAACCATAGATGATCAATCTTGTAAACTTTGTGTTTAATATGTCCAATATATTCTAAAGAAAATTTTAAAAATAACAAAATCTTACTTGTGATGTAAGAGATTCTTATCCTAATGGATATAATAGTTCTAGAATATATTATTAAATTGATATATCAAAAGAAAATTCTTATACATTATTGAGAAATATTAATAACATATTATTTAACAACTCTTTCTTACTGGTTATAATGCATAAGAAAAAATTCCTATAAAATTGTACGACAGAAAAATTTGAATTTAGTTGAAAAAATGAAAATATATATCCACTAGTTAATTTGAATTCACTAGAAAATCACACTAGTGTTGAAAATAGCGACAAAATCTTACTTATGAAGTAAAAGGTTTTGGCCACTCTTGGATATTATATGAAGTAGTTATAGAAGTATGCTATCAACATGTACCAAAGAAATTTAATTTCTAGACATTATTGAGAAGTATTAATCATCTATATCTAACACGTTTTATCATACAAGTTTGAATTCAATACAAAATCACACGATAGGAATGTTTGAATTTAATTTTAAAAAAAATATGAAAATATTAATCATGAAATGCGAAAGGATGTGAAACAAATTAAATGGCTTCAAAGTGAAAAGTGAAAAGCCTACGTACCCAAGTTGCGCAAGTTGTTCTGACTTAGAGACTCAACATAGTGAGTAATTATTGAAGCTAAATTGGCTAGTGTGTCGCCATTGCCGTGGGTGATAGCAAGGTTCATGTTACCATTATTATTTTCTTCAATCTCAATCTGCTTCTCTTCTGATGGCAACAGTTTCGTGGCATGAGTGGTTAAAATGAAATTAGTCATTGCCAAGTTCTTCTCGACCGAATTCTCCATTATGCGTGGGATGTCGAAGAGTGAGTTAAAGACACAAAGTTATGAATGTGTATGTGATGCAAAAGGTGTGTGAGACACAGAACTAAGATCGTGTACGTATTTAAAGCCGGAAAAACACGGTGGAAACTATTTCTTAGCTTTTTGTATATAAATCGATTAAGTAAAAGCTAATTTGGGTTTTAATCAACTTACACTTTTACCCAACCTTGCTGCTGCATATTCAAAGCAATATGCAAGTAGATACCTACCCACCTTTGGACCCACAATTCATGAATTTGAATACAAGGCAATGTGGGACTTCCAACACACCCCTCCCACGCTGAGGACTGAAATGCTCGAGCGTGGAGACTATTGAAACGGGTGGTCCGATATCGGCCCGATAACGGGTGGCCCAACATCTACAAATAACCCAGGATAGGCTCTGATACCATATTAGAATGTGGGTTATGTGCCTAACTCAACCCCATAAAACCGGCTCAAGGGTTGCACCCCACTTATATACAAACAACATGTCATATTTCTAGGCAATGTGGGACTTCCAACATGAAGCCTTCCAAATCAATACCAAGACAAAAAAAACTACAGGTTTTCTTTTGGTTGAGAAAATATGATTAGATTTTTTTTCTTCTAAAATATATTTTGTGGGTGATTTTCAGGCATCAAGGGTTAGTTTCAATAAACCCATTGGAAGTGTAACTATTTCTGGCCATAAAATTTTTGGGATGCCCAATTCCTTGTGGTATTGTAATAACTCGTTTATAATACATCAATGCATTATCTAAAAAATGTTGAATATATTGCTTCAAGGGATGCCACAATAACGGGTAGTCGTAGCGGGCATGCTCCTATCTTCCTTTGGTATGACTTAAAAGAAAGAGGTTTAATAGGTATCCAAAAAGAAGTACAAAAATATATAATAAATGCAAGTTATTTACACAAACGACTACGAGGTGCTGGAATTGGTGCAATGTTAAATGTGTGTAGCAACATTGTTATCTTTGAGAAGCCTCTAAATGATGACTTTACCCGTAGTTGGAATTTGGCATGCAATGGAAAGATTGCACACGTGGTGGTGATGCAACATGTTACCATCGAAATGTTGGACTTCTTTTGTCGGTGAATTTCTTCGAGAACGATCCATTTGGTTCAAAGAAGGACGGTTCCAAAAAATTGTGTTTGTTCAATGCACAACTCACTATAAAGACTGAGAATCTATGAATTAATGAGTTTAATTGTCATGTAGTGTATAATTTATACACCTTTGAAAACTTAATATTTTTAAGTTTCCACATATATATTTTTATATATACATATTATAAATTTATCTTTTAACCATATATTTAAAAAGTAAAATTATCTATAATTACAGCGCACAATATTCGAGTCATACTCGATTATTAATTGGGTTTAATGAGTTTTATCGTGGATACCTAACACTAATTAAATAGTAAGAGATAATAGCTAGGAGTTAGTTTTATTACCCCACCTACCATAAAATAACTTGAGTAGGAAATATATCACGCTAGTGACAAAAGTGTTGCTTTTGCCTGCTTACACGCACGCTATTGCCATAACAATAATAAAAAAAAAAGTATCTATAGATATTCATATATAATTAATTCTCGTTATAATAAATTATTGAGTAGGGTAAATATTGACCATATTTAAACGTACCTGTAAACATGGACAGATAATTATTATTACTGATAAGTTTTCTTCAAAAGAGATACAGAGGATTTTCTTTCTCTCTTGGTCACAGAAAAACTTAAGAGGTTTTACTTTCGTGTGATAATCTCTATGCTCTCTGATGTTTGTTTCACATACCACCCACATGTGATATAAAAATAATATTATGTTTATATAACGTGTAACAAATTCTAATCGTTAGAACTTTTAACACAGTACAAGTGGTTATTTCTAACTAACTTTGAAATAAGTCATTACACATCCAACATCATTCTTTAGACAAAGACGAAAGTCGTCAAATGAATATCTACATATAAAACAGTCCAATGAACATGTACAAACAAAATTATCAAATGAACATGTATAGAGAAACCCGCAAGTGGAACCTAAGCAAACGAAATAATTATGTATACAAACGAAAGAGCTTGGAAACTAAGACAATATCAGGAACTTCAAATTATAGATATAAATCATCACTTAACAGAATTCGTGTTGCATAAATATTGAACTAAGATCGTAACAGAACTTTCAAGTGTTTGCCTTGGACAATTTCTTCTTGATGATTGGGTCTTAGTCTCAATTAATCCACAACTATTTATCATAAGGAAAACTCTGTTGGAATTTTTCTTTCATTTTGCCGTTGCAATTAATAGGGAATTAAGTTCCTTTGATCTTACCGTTGCAAAAATTTAATTTTCTGAATTTGATTTATTTTCCTTCCATATTCAACCTTTATTATGCATCAAGTTCACAGTCTTATTAAGATTTGTTGAGACTACGTGATCGACAGACTTTATGAATTGGATGAGATGATCTCAATTTTGAATTACCAATACTCATCAGTTTAGACAATACACCATCTATTTTGAGTGTGAGTGAGGGTATGTATAAAAAAAATTTCAACAGCTCTTCTACTATAACCTCCCCCAACTAGATTTTTTTTTTTGAAATATTGAACCTCAAAAATAACAAATTGCATTATACTAGAAATAAAAAACATAATCATAGTAAATAAAATAAAACATAGATAAAAAAAAATGTGGGTTCCATCCGTTTCTATGATTATTTTATAAATAAACAGGTCTTCTCTGTACACTATAGCCTTTTTCTTTTATATTTTTTTTATTTTTTTAATGTTATTATTAACATGTAGTTTCCTGATTTAGTTTTTATATGAACATTTACTGGAGAAAGAAAATCAAAAATTAAATAAATATTATAGCATTTGTTTCACATATTTATTTTTTATTATGGAAATGTTAAGAATAATATTTTTAAGTATATTTGAATAATGTGTTTAATAATGTTTTTAATATTCTTAAAAATATATTTTCAAAATTAAAAAAAAATATATAAAATGTGAATTATGATAGAAAAAAAAAATAATTTCTAGTATTCTTATGGAAATATATCACATTCTCACCATAAAAACAAAAAAATACGTGATAAGTACATACTTCTTTTAAAAATAAAAAATAGCTTAAAATATTTATATAAAATCTTTTATTAAATATAAAAATAAATACTTTTATCCTTTTATACTTGAAAATAAGGTGTGTCAATGAATCCAAAGGATAAGTTAAAAAAAAAAGAAAAAGAAAAAAGAAAAGCGAGGAATGAATCTATTTTCCGTAAAGTTATTAACTTTCTTTTTTATTAAATAACAACTTAAGCTGTAAAATTAAAAATATAAATAGGGAGTTGAATTGTATTAAAATAAATTGTGAACTTTTTCATAATATTTATTGATATCATAAAAGAAGATAAATTTTATTAAAATTTTATTCGTTATTATTTTTTTATTTCAGGATGGATATATTAAATATTTTCTCTTTTTAATTTTTTAATCAATATCCTGTAACATTGGTGACCAAGAATCCAAAATTAATTATAATTACAATAATTGTTTTCAGTATTTAGCATTAATAATTAATGATTTATTATAAACGAGAAAATTGAAGAAATTTTATCCATTAAAGAAATTTTTAAAAAAATTAGTTAACAAGATTTTAAATATCTATGTTACCCGTAACATCACACTTGAATTTGATATTCAAGATAGACTTTTCACAGTCTAACTCTTGTTGGGCCGGGCCCCAAGACCTGCAGATAGAAATTCTTAGAAGACATCACGATGGTGAGTTTTATTGGGCTGGACATTGAGGCCCACGGGTTTGAGTTCTCCAATAACATTGCATTAAATCAAAAGTGAGATTTATTGGGCTAGGCTAATAGACCCATGTATTCAAGTTCTCCGAAAATGTTGAAACTACTGGGTTCATGGTTGCCATTGGTGACAATGACCATGGTGTAAAATTAGGAAAATTGAAATTGAAAGGATGTAAGTCTAAATTGTACGATAGATCTTCTTCAAAAGTATCGGCAATGATGAAGGAGTTGTCGGAAATACTCTCAAGTGTGCCTGTATATCATCAAACTCTAACGTATATAATGGCACAGTTATGGAGAAGTTTGATTCCATTAGCAGAAGTGATAATTGTTAGTACTATTTATTTTGGGATTCAGTTATTTGGATTTTGTATCTGTTGAAAAAAAAAAAAACTAAACGATTTTTCAAAAGAGACTTCATATTTAGTGTGATTTATCTCTTAAGTACAAGTAAAGCAAGAAGTAATTAAATCCATAACTATTAAAATATTTCAAAATATTTACATTAAAAGATATATTTCAATTTATTGAGTGCAATAATAATTGACAGGTTGAAAAAGATAAAGAAAAAAAATTTCTTAAATGTAAAAAAAAAATTAATATAAATAATATGAAGTATTAAAAAATTATTATTTAATTGTTTGTTTATTTTTTTATTTGTCTTTTTTATTTAAACTTGATTTCTTTATCAAGTTATTGATCTTTGCATAATTGGTTATATAATTCAAAAATAAATTAAAATTATAAAATAGATCTTCAAATCACTATGCTTATATAAACAACATTAATATATTTTCATTTGAATATCTATTTTATAATTTTAATTTTTTTTTTAATTATATAACTAATGCTGCAAAGATCAATAACTTGATAAAGAAATTAAACTAAAATAAAAAATAAACAAATAATTAAACACTAATTCTTTAATATTTTATATTATTTATGTCAATTTTTATTCTCCAAATCATTTTGAAAAAAATTAATCAGAATTGTTTTACACATATGAATTTTTTTTACTTTATGTTTTTTTCACCATCAATTATTATTATATAAATATTTTGAAATATTGTAGGAGTTATCTATTCAATTCCTACTTACTTGATCGATATTTAAGAGGTAAGCATGCTAAACAAGCACTCTCCAAACTTAGACTTAGATCCTTTTGATTTTGATTTTACTAATTCCACACCACTATCATTGTTACCAACGGCAACTGAGGACCCAATAGTTTCAACATCCTCGGAGAACTCAAACACATGAGCCTCTTGGCCTAACCCCGATATCTCACTATTGGATTCAATTCAATGTCACTAGAGAACTCAAACCCATGAGCCTCGATGTCCAGCCCAATAGAACCCACAATGTCTTCGAAGAATTTGTATCCGCAACCTTGGATACCTAGCTCAGTTGGCACACTTTGTCTTCAAAGAATTTGTATGTGCATTCCTCTATGCCTAACCAAGTTGGGCCGACTATGTTTTTAGAGAATTTGTATGTGCAGGCCTCAATGCCCACTCCACTTGGACCTTCCTTGTCTTTAGATGAAATGAATGAATGAGCCTCATGATCCAACCCACTAAATTCCAGTTTGTCTTTGGAGAAATCTAACGTGTAAGCCTCGGGGGCTGGCCCAGTAAGACCCGCTAAGGGATCAGACCGTGGAAAGTCCGTCTTGAGCAGTAGATTCAAGTGTGGTGCTACGGGTGACATACAAAAGAAGAGAAAGCAGTGTCGCAAGCAAAACTCGCCATCGATGGTAATTGTTGAGGGCAACCTAGTTACTTTGTTGACGAAGAGGGCCATGGACCCTGAGAAGCTCCCTAAATTTGTTAGGTTTGATTCTAAGACAATCAAGAGGTGTAGATACTCTCATTTTAATTAATTTTTAATAAATATTTTTAAAAAAAAATTATGAAAGATCTTTAAAATCTTGGAAACTATTTTTTTTTAAAATTATTTTCAATGGATAAAATTTCTTTAATTTTTTCCTTTATTATTAATCATTAGATATTAATACTAAATACTAAAAAAAATTATTGTAATTATAATTATAAAACATTATAATTAAATTATTTTAAAAAATTTTAAAGATCTTTTGTATGCCACCCGTAGCACCACTCTTGATAATGGTGGTGGTGTGAAATTAGGAAAATTGAAATTGAAAACTCTACTCTTTCAAAAATATCTAGTCAACAACTCTATATTATCATTTTAAAAGTTTGTTTTTGCGGGGTGTCGAACCCAACACTTGTATACCAAGTCTAACAAGTGTTCAACTAAACCTTTCGGTTTCCTTGCTTTTACTTTCTTCACAAATAAATTATACTTAAACTTTTGCTGCTTTGAAACGATCTAACGGCTGCTTTTATGTATAAGACCTGTTCCATTTTCTCATATTTTTGATTATTTTAATTCTGTGTAAAAAATATTTATTAAATTAAATAAATTTATAATAAATGATTATTTTAGGAAATTAAAAAAATATTATAATCCAATATTAATTATATTATATAATAATAATCATAAGTTTTTTAAATTTTTAAAATGTTAATTATGTATAAATAAAATATTAATTAAATTAAATAGATTTGATAATTAAAAATAACTATAAATAGAACTTTTAAATATTTCTCAATAAATTTATAATAGATGATTATTTTAGGAAAACTAAAAAAATATTATTATTCAATATTAATTATATTATATTATATATAATAATATATTACTCTTTTAAATTTTATTTATATTATTTATATATTTATTATTATATTTAATATTTTCAGTTAAGTTTAATAAAATATACTTTTTTATACATAGAATCTACTTTATTTGAAAAAGACAACTAAAAATTTTAAAAAGATTTTAGAGTGACAACAGCGAATAAAACACATAATACTATAAGGTAAAATTTAACATTTTAAAAAACATTAGTTCACAATAAATTTATAATAAAATATTTTTTTAAAAAAATAAAAATATTATAATTTAATATTAATTATATTATATTATATATAATAATTATAATATATATTTAACATAATATATTTAATATTATATTACATTATTAATCATTATATTTAGTAATATATTATGTTTAATTTATTTATTTTTTAATTTATATAATGTATAAATTTTTATCAATTACGACATTAAGACATAATCCATTTAAATCAATTAAAACATATTCTCCTTCCCATCATTCAAATTATGCTCTGGTTGTCCTATTCTCTCTCTAGAATCTCTTCTTCTCCTTCTCCTTCCTTTGTTCGAGCTTCCATTTTCTTCTCATCTTCTTAGTTTTTCGAAGCTGGACACCACCTAACCACGACTTTGCTGACGCACCACCATAACGAGCAGCTTCTTGTTAAGGTTTATTATTCTTTCAAAAATCACATAGCCAACACTAAGAGTGTTATTGTTAAGGTATGAGACATTTTGCCTTTAAGAGTAGATTATGGTCTGTTCCTTTATTATTTTTCGTTCTTTTGTTTGTTTTTTTAATAGTCGAAATCTTAAAGTGGTGGCCAGATTTGATTTCATGGTAGAAGTAACTTGTAATTGAACCCTAGAGTGAGCAATTTCATTTTATTCTTATCCTATGGTGGGTCTGTGATAAATTTTGTTGTGAGCAATTTCATGCATCTTGTTAGCAAAATGTTTATTTATAGGAAATATAAAACTTTACCTTATTTAGATTAATTGCATTATGGTTGAACAAAAATATTGCTATCAAATCGTGTTTTCTCTTTAATCTCTCTTGTTTTTCTGGTTTGTAATATTTTTGGTTTGTCATGTGTGCTAGTTAGTATTTCTGGTTTGGCCATGTCCTGATTGTCCGAAGCACGAATATCGGTCTTAACATATTGGTTTCGAAGCTAAATGATACCGAAACAATCAAAAAAATCGGTGTGAAATGAAAAAAAATCGCCAAAAATAACAACAAAACAAAGTTATAGGCGCGACATGAAAAAAAACTCCGTTTCAACCGAAAATGGAGAAAAAATTTAAAATCCTGTTTTGCTTGCAATTTTAACCGGTACAAGAAAATTATGAGGAGAAAGTCAAGAAGAACTTAACTTTTGTAGAGAATATGTTTTTGTCTTTTAAATCTAAAAGATGAGGCGTATAACTCAAAAACTCAAAAGTTCAGAACCCACAAAACTACACCAAAATAACTCTGAATTAAAGAACCCAGAGTCCATAACCAAACCAAAACTCAGAAGTCAGATCTTAAAGAAACAAAAAAAAGAAAAAAAAACCAACCAAAATCATATTTTGAACAAATAAAAATAAGAGTGTCACCTAAGCAAGCAAAGAAGCGCCACACCCAAATCTATAATCAGGTTAGTGAGGTTAATCAGTTCTTTATGCTCAGATTTGTGAGAAAAATCATGATTTTTGTGATGTTTAAGTTAGAAACTTAGTGATATGTGGGTAGAGAGTACAAAGATGTAAGAAAGGAGTAAGATCGGTGAGGGGTATGGTGGTGTGTGGCTATAGGTGGCTGTGGGTAGCTGGCAGAGATGAGAGGGAGAAGAAGAGAAGAAAAAATGAGAGTGGAGCGAGAAGAAAATAGAAGTGAAAAAAAGAAGAAGAAGAAAGGAGGGCGTGAGTTAGAGTGTGAGGAGAAGAAAAAAATGAAAAGAAGAAGAAATGAAGTGAAGTGAGTGTGTGACGGTGAGTGAAGGAGAAGAAAAAGAAATGAAAAAAGAAGAAAGAAGAATGATCCAGAAGACAAGTGAAATGGGTGAAGGGGGAAGGTCAGAAGAAAAATAATTGGTGAAGGGGGAAATTTAGAAGAAAAAGAAAAGAAATTTAAGGGGGAAAGGGAAGTGAAATTGGTGAAGGGGAAAATTTAAAAGAAAAAAAAAGAAATTTAAGGGGGAAAGGGAAATTTAGGTAGTGTGAGAATTGGAATGGAGAACGAGGTAGACCGTGAATGGGGGTGGAGTGGATGGGCAGTGGGAAATGGGTTAATTAATTAAATAAAAAATTAATTAATTAAATTAGAATTAAGGAAAATAAATTAGAATATAAATTATTTAAACAAAATTAAAATTTAAACTGTTTCAATTAAGTTTTTAAATTTAATAGTAAATATTATTTTTATTTTTAAATATTAATATTATTATTAAGTAATTGATTAGGAAATTGTGAGAAAATTTTAAATATATCAAATTTTTTTCAGGTTTATTAAAGCAATGTCTCAAACAGGAGGAGGAGAATTTCCAAATGGTTGAGTAAAAGGTGGTCCAAGTGATGACATTGGTTGACATTTTAGGACACTGTAAAAGTAGAAATTGTGTAGCTTGCAAATATTGTGGAAAAGTGTTATCTGGATTACTAGGTTAAAAGAACATATTGCACACATTCCAGGATGAAGTTAAAGGTTGTGGTCTTGTCCCAAGTTCTGTTAGAGAAAGTATGATGAAACTTTTACAAGATAATAAAGCAAAGAAAAAAGATCTTAAGAAAAGAAAAGAAGAATTTATGTCACGTTTAAGAGGTGGTGAAGATGATGAAATTGAAGGTTTTTTTTTATGAAGATAGTGCTATAAGACAAGCTACATAAGAAAGCTTAACTTCACATAGACAATGGGATGATAGGCAAAGATTTAGGCAACAAACTAGAAGATTAGAGTCAATTTATGAAGGCGGAGGTAGCTCTGGTGCAGGTGGTAGTAGTGGGGCTTCTTGTCAACGCCAACAAAGTGATGTTGAAATTGGATTGAGGTCTGTAAGGGTGGATAAATGAATTGAAACCAACTTGGAAGGAAAGAAGGGTAACTATAATGTGTGACGGGTGGACTAATAGTATAAATCACATGCACATCATGAATTTTCTTGTGTATTGTAGTAGGGGTACAATATTTTTGAAATTTGTTGATGCATCTAATGTTGCTAGTAGAAACACTGGTTTGAAATTGATGCAAAAAAGACCTTATCTTTATTGGTCTGCATGTGCTGCTCATTGCTTGGAAGATATTGGAAAAATGTCTAATGTTCAAAAAGTACTTGATGATGCTACAAAAGTTACTTTGTTTATCTACAACCACATTTGGACGGTAAATCTCATGAAGAAGTATACTAATGGCAAGGAACTTATTCGTCCAGCAATCACTCGTCTTGCAACACAATTTTTGCAGGTTGAATCAATTGTTAAGCAAAAAGAAGCTTTGAAAAAAATGTTTGATTCTAATGAATTTAATAAGTCCAAGTGGGGAAAGGAAAAGTCAGAGCCTGGACATGAAGCAAAAAAGATTGTCATGAGCAAGGAGTTTTGGAATAAGGCTAATGACATAATTAAGGTATTTGAACCAATTGTCAAGGTTTTGAAATTGGTAGATGGTGATGAAAAACCAACAATGGGCTTTGTTTATGAGGCAATTGATAGAGCTAAGCAAGCCATTGAAAAGAATCGTCGTTATCACACCCATTATAATGACATCATTGATAAAAGATGGTTTTTCATGCATTCTGATTTGCACGCAGCAGGTATATCTATATTAATATATTTAATTTAATTACATTATTTATATTTTATTTTAAGAACTAAGTATTCTTTTACTTTGGAGGTTACTTTCTCAATCCTCAATTTCAATTTGGAGTTGTACATGGGAGCGATGTAGCTAAGGAAACTATGGATGGAACTACAAAAGTAATAATCAGATTGGAACCAAACATTGATAATCAAATAAGAGCTATTAATCAAGTAGTTTGTAATTGTAATTGTTATATTAAATTGAATTTTAGTGTTTTACGCATAATATATTTATTGAAGACTTGTTTGATATATTTGTACTTGTAGTTGTTACTTTTTCGGGATAAGAAAGAGACATTTGGAACGTTACAAGCTCAAAGAGCTTGGTTTCTTATGAATCCTGGTGAAATTTATGTAATGATTTTGTGATATGTAAATTTAGAAATAATTTTTAACTTTATTTTTTTATATACTTTTATAAATAATAATTTATCATTATTTATTTAATCAGGTGAATGGTGGTTGATATATGGATCTTGTGCTCCTGAACTTCAAAATATAACTGTAAAAGTACTCAGTCAAACAACTTCAGCTTCAAATTGTGAGAGAAATTGGAGTGCTTTTAGTTATATACACACAAAGACAAGAAATAGATTGAAATATCAAAGATTGCAAAAACTTGTCTTTACATATTACAACATGAAATTGAAGATGAGGCACATCATGAGAAAAAGTAAGGAAGAGATTGAAAATGGATTTAATCCAATTAATCTTGACTATATATTTCATGAAGAAGATCCTTTATCACGATGGCTTGAAGAAAGAGAATGACCATTATTCGAGGGGACACAAAACTCAGAATGGCTCCCTTTTGATTCTGATGATGATAATGAAGAAGTGGGAGCTTAAAATGATTCCAATTCAAGTCAATCACCAAATCCAGGTAGTAGTGGTGGTTTAAGTCCACCTAGCAATAACAATAGTGGTGGTAGTGACAGTGGTGATCCTAGTGGAAATATATAACAAAGTTATGGAAGAGGTGAAGGGTCATTTCATTCTTTTGAAGAATAATCATATGAAAGGCGTGATCAAAATCTAATGGGTGAAGCTCCTTTTGTTCAAGCACTTGGTGGAAATAATGGGAGAGATAGAGCTAGACATAGGAAAGGTAAAAGGCATGTCAATCATACACTGGAGGATTCTTCATCATCTAGTGTAGCACAATCCTTTAATGAATTTGGTGTTGCTTCATCATTTGAAGGTAGCCAAGACACTTATCCACCATACTATCAACACTATCCTGACATGTCACATGGCTATTATCCATATATGTCAAACCCATCATATTATCAACCTCCCAGCAATTACCAAGAATCTTCTGAATTATCATCAAATTTTTCCTATAGCCATCAACAAATAGAACAACCACAAAGCTCAAGTTTTATGAATTATGTCTTTGGAGGAGCATCTCATGATGATGATCAAAGTAATAGTGGAGGTTATGACCTTCCACGTCATTCTACTATGTGGTGACTAGTGAGATAATAACTTTATATAAGCTTATATATATATATATATATATATATATATATATATATATAATATTTATAATTTTCTTATGACTTGAGGTTTGTTTATGTCTCATGAAAATAGGATTTAATGATGCAGAAAGTAGCAGCAGTGAAGATCTAGTACATTGTTATTATATATGATTGATAAAATAATGACTTTGTAATTATATGAACCACAATTAGCTTTCTCATGTTAAAGACTTGGACATCTAACTTATGTATAATTATAAATATTTTATTTATGTTGTGGAGACATATTTACATGTATGAATTTTATTAAAATATTAGCACTTACTATTTTTTTACTTAAATATCTTTTAATGATGAGAAAAATACCAATAATAATTTATTATAAATAATTTAATATTATAGTGAATTTTATTATACTTTTATATCTAGTTTTACACATTTCACACCGTAATTGCAGCAGTTGCAATTGCTGCAACCGTGAAAATCTTAACGCAACTATGACAGTGACCATGACCGATATGTAGAACATTGATCAAGAGTATAATTGACACTACTTAGTGGCCATGTTCCGAATGTAAAAAACATAGAGTATAATTGTCATTCATGTAGTTTTGAGTCCAGGGGTAGAAAGGGATACAAGAAAATGTGTAAACCAAAAGAGTATATATCCTTTTGTTATTAGTTTTAGACAGATTGGTATTCATGGATGCATTCTAGACAATAGTTTTTTCTGTATGCCAATTCCTTCGCAGCATGAGCTAGGCTGCTTTAACCTCTTTCTTTAATTTTTTCTGTTTGCCGTTGAATTTTTTTCATGTCAGGATTGCTTGTTATATTTGCATAACCACCATATTGAACAACTTCTTTTCTCTGGCTTTCTTAGCAACTTCTTTAACTAAAGTGGTCTTACCCACTCCACCAGCCCCATAAACTCCAAACATATTAATTGTATGGTCTTCCAGTGTTTTCGTAATCTTCTCTAATATTTTGTTTCTCGACTCAAAGCTTTCATAACCTGGGTTTCCCAAAGCAACATCCACAGAAAGACTCACCTTGTCTTTGCTTGGCGTTCATCACGAATAAAACTCACATTTTTTTTTATTTTCTCATCCACCTGTTTTAAAAAATGCTTAACATCACCTTCAATTTCTTCTGCATTCATTTCTGCAACGTTAACTTAATGTTGTATCCTATCCCTTTGCATAGGTAGCTTTTAAATGCAATTTTTCACCTCTTCAACCTTGTCAGAGTAATTAAAAAAGTAGCATATGTGACGCTTAATCAAGCCTCCTCCAAATTTCAGTGCACTTTCAATAATTGTAGAAACAATTCTCTGCCATGCTTTTTGCACTTTCAGTAGTTGTAGAAACAATTGTCTCTATTATGCTTCCTTGACGATTGACATATTAGGAATAGAAAAAATTTTATGCATTGATTGTGAATTTGATTATCATAATATAGTATCTGATTTAAAGGAAATAAAATATCTTCTGATTAAATCTTATTGGATTATCATAATATAATATCTGATTTAAAGAAAATAAAATCAAATCTTATGCATTGATTTGTGAATTGGATTATCATAATGTATTAATTTAAAAGAAATCAAATATCTTCTATTATAATTAATAATCAACAAGATCAGTCATATAAACTTATTTCCATACTGTCTTTATACACATGGAAGACACACTTAATTCTACTAAGGCAAATGTTATCACAATTGTTTTTTTTTTTTAAAACAAATTGAGGCCTTTCAAAAATTAGATCAAATATAGTATTATATATAATTTTTTTTATTTTAAAAAAATAAATATTATAAAAATCATAATGTACTTATCAATTAAAGAATTAAATAAAATTATAACTTTAATAATTTTTTAAATTATTCTATTAACTTTTTCTAACAATATACTTATAATTACGTAAATTTGTGTCATTTTTCTCCTATGATATAAGTGTATAATATTTTCTATATTTTTAAAATATAAATTATTCGTATTATCTAAATAATGCACTTCCTAATTATAAATTTAACTATAATCAAATTTCAAAACATATCTATATAAAAAGTTAAATACTAGTTTTGAAGATTACATATTTTATAAGTTGGGTTGTTTATTGGTTGACTGATTATGATTTTGCAGGAGACTTATAATAAATTGAAACAAGTTAAGTCTTCTCAAGGCTCAGCTAATATTGATGATGATGGTAGGGTTGGGGAGATCTCTCTTGAGAATGACAATGCATTATGGTGGGAGGTAGTAGGTGGAAAAGTAAAAAAAGGATGTGTTTTTAGCATAGGATTAGAGGCACGTTAGGTTATCTGCACCCCAGGACAAAGCTATCAAGTTGCTGAAAATCAGTCATGGATAAGTTTTGAGTTTAGACAAGAGTTGATTTGTAGATGTGAGAAAGATATAGGTAATATGTTGGGGATTATAAATGCTCAGCGACAACGCATGGATCAATTAGAAGAACTAGATAGACGATTCGTGCCTGATGATAGCATATCTCAAGGCGATAACATATCACATGCTAGAGCATCATCTCATAGTGCCAATAACAAGGATGATTAGATAATTAGATGTGATGGTAGTTATTATTTTGTTTTATACTTGTGGTGAATATTGTTTTTAATATTTGAAACAATTTGACACCTCTATGATATTAACATATTTACTGTATTAAGATTTACTGTATGAATGAATGAATAATGAATGATAGAATGTTCAATTTATATTTGTGAATTTGGACAGATTTTGTGATATTTGGACAGTTATCAATAGAATTGAGATAGTAAAAAACTTTTAGAGAAGGATTTAGAGACGGAAAAATCCGTCTCTAATTCAATTATTTTTCTAAACTTAAGGAAGTAATTCCGTTTCTAATTAGACACGGAATAAGGTCCATCTCTAATTCCGCGTCTAAACAATTAGAAACGAAAATTTGAGCAATTTGAGATGGAAACCATCTCCATTTATAATTTTTCTTGTAGTGGTAATCTTTCTTCATGTGTCTTTCTTTTTGCAAAATAAACACTTGGGCTCTTTATTCATGTTTCGCTAACGGGGAATCTTGCCATTGTTCTTGATTTAATCCATTTTGTTCCTTTCATGAATCGTGAAGTTCACCTATTTGCCCTCTTCCATAAGTAAACTTTCCTCTTGTTAAACACACATGGTCATCAACTCATTAATTGACCATTTATCTTTATGTGAGTTGTACGAGATTTTGAAGGGGACATACTATACAGGCAAAGTACACAAAATATAGTATACTAGAAAGGAATTCAGACATGGTAACCTCCAAAGCTTTCAGCTAAGCCACAATATACCTCATGCGCATGATATGATCACACACCTCTTTTATTCCATTGAGGCTTAAGGATGAGAATTGCATTATAAAGGTGGGCCTTATCAGATGTAATGAATTGTTCATCAATGGCCTTTAAAAGGTCTTTGACATTCTCACGTTGATCGACGAAACTACGAATGTTAGTTGATATTTTGGTCTTTATAAACATTACGGATAAATGATTAGATCTTTCTCACTTTTCACAAAGGTTAACAACATATGGAATGCGCTAGATACAATAATCCTTGGTGGTTCATCTTTCCTAATAGTATAATCAATATCCATGCAACCTAAATGAAGGAAAACTTTCTCCATTCAAACCTTATAATTGTCGCCTTTGAATTCAGAAATATCACACTTAACATCATAAGTATTTGAAAATTTATTAATTGTAAAGAACAATTATAAATGCTCATTATTTAATTTAAGGCTAAAACAAATGTCATGTTTTTTCAATGTAAATCATGTCTTATTTATAGATCCAGAGACATAAAACTTGCTTGTTGATTAAGGTTTTACTCAATTAGATTCATACATATGATAAAACTATCAAATAAGTTTTTTTTCTTAATTTTTATGTGTAAATTAACAAATATAACATGATATTTTATCCTAATTAATCATACAAACATACAAAATTCATGTGGATATTTTATTACATTAAATATGATTAATCACAACTAATGTTTTTAATGTTTATTTTCTTTTCTTTTCTTTTTCACTTAGTATATATAAACCTAATTAATTAAGGATTTTGTGGCTATCCTTTAATTAATTAAATCATATTAATCACTTAACATCAATTCTTATTATCCGCACACATATCTCCTGATGGAGGACTATCATATGATACAAGACTTACAAGAGGAATGCTTAGAAAATTAGAGGAAGAGTTGGAGAAAGAACTTCTTAAGATCAAATCAAGCATTGAAGACTCTACTCTAAAATCAAGACCTTGTAATCTTCTTATATTTCTGTAAATTGAGTTTGCTTGCAAGTGAAACTTTTGGCCAACTTGTGTGAGCACATGGTAGCTCATTGCCATTTAGAACCTTTTTTATATTAACCTGTTGAACTCAGCCTTTTTTTTATTTTATTTTTTTTTAGTAAAAGAAAATAGGGAGAAGAGTGAATCTTAGCCATGGGATTAAATGAAAATCCAAAGGTTAAGGATATATTTTAATTCATATTTCAAGAATGAATCTAGACCCTTTATTTTTAATTTGATCCAATGGGTAAGAGTCATTCTTGTTTAATGAATTATTTTTAGCCCTTGATTGTTCATGCTTGCTTGACCACCCTTGGATAGATTTACATTCTTCTCATTTAGTTTTACTTATATGTTTTGGCTGAACACTAAGAGTCAGATTGGGAATATATTGAAATTGAGTTTTTCCATTGAGACTTTGTTCTCCTAGGATTTCTTGATTGAACCTCAAATCTTATCAAATGATCCTTCCTTTGTGGCGATTCTCCTTGGCTTATTGATCCCAACGCTCTAAGTAGGAGGTATACCTTGCTATCCATGCTTGAAACTAGTTTACTTGGATTTGATCATATAAAGTCTTTGTATACTAATGATGATGATTTTGGATCTATCTATATTTTGAGTGAAAAATGAGCTCACAAAGATTATTTTAGGCATGAAGGTTATCTTTTCAAAGGAAAAAATTAATGTTTTCTTACAACTTCTTTAAGGGAACTCTTGATCTTAGAAGCACATGAAGGTGGAATCATGGGGCATTTTGGGGTAGATAAAACACTAGCTATATTGCATGAACATTTCTTTTGGCCTAGAATGAAAAGTGATGTCTCAAAGATTCTTAATAGATGTGTGGTGTGCCATAAAGCTAAATCTAAATTGACGCCTCATGGATTATATATGCCTTTACCCATCCCTACCTCTCCATGGTTAGATATTTCTATGGATTTTGTGCTTGGTTTGCCAAAGACCAAGGGAGGTATAGATGCAATCTTTGTTGTTGTGTGTAGGTTTTCAAAGATGGCCCATTTTATACCATGCCACAAGGCATATGATGCTACACACATTGCTAACCTTTTCTTTAAGGAGGTGGTGAGACTCCATGGGATTCCTAAGAGCATAGTAAGTGATAGGGACTCCAAGTTCCTAAGCTACTTTTGGAAGACCTTATGGGGTAAGCTTGGAACCAAATTGTTGTTTTCCACCACTTGTCATTCCCAAACCAATGGACAAACCGAGGTAGTAAATCGAACTTTGGGGCAATTGTTGAGGGTTAATGTTAAATCTTGGGCGCATCATTTAGCTCATATAGAATTTGCATACAATAGGGTTGTTCATGCTTCTACTTCACATTCTCCCTTTGAAGTTGTTTATGGTTTTAATCCCCTAACTCCACTTGATCTTGTGCCTTTTCCATGTGAGTTTGCTTTGAATGTAGAAGGAAATGACAAAGCCGAGAAGATCAAATCACTACATGCTAAAGTGAGGGAGTAAATTGAGAAAAAGAATGCTAAAATAGCCAAATACATAAATCAAAAGCGCAAGGATGTACAATTCAAAGTTGGAGATTTGGTTTTGTAACACCCCTCAACTTCTCCATCTAACTATTTTAATTTCTCTATGGTAAATAACTATGTCTTTTGATAGAACAAGCTAAATCTTATTTCATGTAGTAAATTTTCAAAGTAAAGTTTCTACAACTACAAATATAAATTTCCCAAAAAACAAAATGTCTTACATTTCAACATTCCTATATAATAGAAATTTCTCAAACACGAAAAAAAGAAGTAATATTGTCATGATGTCTTCAACAAATCAAGTTCTCCTCTAGCCTACGACTTGATGTCTCCAAGCAACTGCTCATCTGCTCGCCCGTTCGGGGGGTCATCACATGTGTCAACCACAGACACAACCTTAGGGTTAGCTCATAATTTAATGATAATAATAAAATCATAAGAACAATACACACAAACAACAAATATAAAGAAGACATGAAATTTCAATTAACAAATCATCACAATTAACTATGCAACCCAATATGATGCATGTCACTCACATTTCACTCTCATGCCATGTGGTACCATCAAAACAATTTAGCGATGCTAGGAGTACATGTCACATCTGACACTCTCACTAGAAATACTAGACAGTTACAGTTAGGGCAGCCAGTGTTGCAATAGGAGTCACTTCCCACTCATGGTGATCGGCCATAGTGAAAGTTTTCCCCACCGCGAATACCCTCCAAGTCCTAGGCCATTACGACGACCCGTCAGGGACCAACCGTACTAGTTCCATTCATCCTCACATTTCGAAAACATTTTCACTTCGTTTAGCATTCATGATAATCTCTCTCGTTTTTAAAACACAATGCTTTACAAGCATATTCACCAGGGGCAACCTCACTCCTCGTCCATAGGAGCAAGCATCCATCCCTTTTCACTTTCAAATAATTTCAATTAATTATCATGAACCTAAACGACTTATCAATGCAATATGCCCGCAAAATTTATCTCTCAATCCACATCAATCATTTCCCTTAACATTGAGGAATGTAATTCACATATCATTCAATACATCATTACAATTGTAATTTATTGTCCACGACAATACATAGAAGGAAGAATACACTAAGGGAACAAAAGAATAACTTCTAGAGTTCTAAAGAATCAAAATTTAAAAGTTTTATTTATTTATTTATTTTACATTGACCAATGCTTAACCAAGCCCCAAATTACCAAAGTCAACCTTCATACCTCAAAAATCTAAATATCTAGTTATTGTCCTAATTTCTCTTACTATTCCTTTCACCTCGCACATTTAGTCAATCTCTTACCACTTCAATTACAATGCCTCACTCACCAAATGAAAATAGTACAATAACTGTTCATGTTATGTTTACGTCCACCTTTATATATATCTAACCATATCCTTTTATCCTTAATAAGATTGATATATTTTCAGTCATCATATTCCTTCTCAATAAATACCACCACCTTTGTACTAAACATATTTATCACAATGATAGGAACACATTGACAGTTCTATATTCCTTATTCCTTACAACTCTACTCAAACCCTATGAGTAATAAGATATCATGAAAATCTAATACCAAAATCAGAAAATTAACTACATCGAACAATCACGTCAATCACATAATTATTCATAAAGAAATTATCACTATCGACATACTCAATATCATTGCATTCTTATAACTACTCTCACTTAAAGGGTTCTACATAAGTAAAACTTATTCTCTGGATTTTCTAATTAACCAATGCTTCTCACAAAGATTTCTTAGTATAAAAATATTGTAATTCAAAAAGTCAATCTCCAATCCCTAGAAGTCTCATATTTTATAATTTTATTTATCTAATTTTCCTAACCCTCATTCTTTTACTCATTCATAGTATACCAATCCCATCACAAAATCTACCTTTAGAGCACAATAATCCAATTTCATTCAATAAAATATTCACATAATTAATTACAATTGTCACACTAACAATACTCCGGAACTCATCATAACAATAATCTAATAATAGAACCACAATCATCATACCCAATGAATTTAATCATCAAAATTACAAAAAAAAAATATTTAGAAACAATTAATCGTTCATACTCAATATTATCATCAAATTAAGAACTACCCTAACCTGAACTCGAGACACTGTGTGTGAAAAAAAAAATTGAAGTTGGTAGAGTTCCAATCTCCACCCTCTCACCAGGAACTTCAATCTCCTTTTAGAGGGAAAGACAGTACTAGAGCGTGAGAGAAAAAAAAGGAAAGAAAGGAAAAATGAGGAAGGATGTGTATTCAGAAATTGTAGTAGACTCGCCCTTTTATAGCTGCTCAACCACCCCTAGGCATTTATTACCCATTAAAATTATAACGTTACATAATCAAATTTCATTATTTTTTATTTGTTGAAGATAATTATTTCCTTAATTAGTGTAGATTCTGCTTTCTAGTAGATTTGGTGGTGATTTAGGACAAATTTTGTGGTGATTTGATTTGTATCACCTTAATTACTTATTTCCTATTTCCTTGATTAAGTTGTATCTAGTCTATAAATTCATATTGTATTCATTCTTTGAATAAGATACAAAAATAACATAAAATCAAATTTATTCTTCAATATTATTAAATTGAGACGCTACAAAATCAATTATTATTAGTATTATTATTATTATTTTTATTAATAATAAAAATTGGGTTGTTACAGGTTTGGCTTCATTTGAGAAAAGAGAGATTTCCTAACCTTAGGAAATCCAAGTTGCTTCCAAGAGGAAATGGACCCTTCAAGATCATAGAAAAACTTGGACCCAACGCCTATAAGCTTGACCTTCCTAGTGATTTCCTAGGTAGCAATTCATTCAATGTGAGTGACTTGACTTTTTGTGATGTAGGTGATGATCAAGGCAACTTGGGGACAAGTTTGCATCAAGAAGAAGGGTTTGATGGAGGACCATCACAAGATAGAAGACTTACAAGAGGAATGCTTAGAAAATTAGAGGAAGAGTTGAAGAAAGAACTTCTTAAGATTGAGTCAAGCATTGAAGACTCTACTCTAAAATCAAGACCTTGTAATCTTCTTATATTTCTGTAAATTGAGTTTGTTTGCAAGTGAAACTTTTGGCCAACTTGTGTGAGCTACCATGGAATTAAAGGACCACTAAATATTTTTCCCTACAGCGAGGTTCACCTCCCCTTCTCCCTACAATGGTCCTTCTCCCCTCCTCCAGTGAGGTCCCCTAACCCAACCAATCTTTATCAGAAAGTGGGTTTGAGGATAAGAACGCAAGTTTGTTACTGGATGTTGCAAAGATAAGGATTAAACATGGAAGGAAAATGGACCAAATCCAAAAATCTAATTCCTAAAAAAAAAAAAAAAACTACAACGAGATGATTAAGGGAAGGATGAGAACACTAAAGACAATATCTAGCTTGGTTGTAGTTAGATGCATTTAACACCTAATCATGCTTTTGAAATAGCCTTCTTCAACTTTTTGTATGTCATCCTCTCTACTTAAGCTATGTCTTTGATTCATACGAGTATTCATCACCTTGCAATCTTCCATTGAAACTTCTTGAGAATTTCCTTGTTATACTTCCTTTGGCTGATGAACATTTTATCTTCTAACTATTTAATCTCTATTCCTAGAAAGTATGTCATTAGTCTAAGATATGTCATTTCAAAGACTTGCATTATTTTTGTTAGAAGAAACAGGGATCATAAGCGAAAGAAACGACATCATATGCAAGGTAAGCATACGCAAAAATAAGCCTATAAGACGAATTATTACTATCAAATGAATGATGACAGATGAAGTAAAAGATTCTAATTTATAAAATCAGAAACATTTAATACCCAGTAGAGAGAAAAATTAATAAGAGAATTCAAAAATTTATATTTTCTCTAAAATTACAAATATTACGTAAGGAAAATAGAGTTCTGAATAGTGAGTGATCACCTTATTAGGTACTTCAAAGGTTAAAGAAACGTGAATGATAAGTCAAAAGATCAAGTTTTTACTAAGGATACTAAGTTTACGATGAAGATAATGTCAGAAAACATTATGTATTTTTTCAAGGAAGATTGATTCTAATTTTGAACAATACTGTTAATATAACAAATTAGGATCCTTAGAAAAAATATTGTTGTCTTCCTCTCAATTATATATAAAGAAATTGTTCCTAAATGTCAAACTCAACATACTGAACTAGAGCAACATTAACCAATATTTTTTGCATGATCTATTAAAGAAATAAATACCAGTTCAGATATTTATATAGTATGTATCAAGGAATTCAAGGTAAATGATATAATAAAATATGATTCTATCAAAATAGTGGATTAAAGCTATAAGTAACGAGACATCTCATTCAAGACAATAAAGATTGAAGTTCATCCCATTACCTATAGGTATCAGAGGGTAACATGGAGAATATATAGTTTATCTGGTCGCTAAAGGTTATAGTAAAGATAAATGATTAAATTAAAAAGACTTTTTTATTTAGTGGTAGTGAAGAACCCTTTTAAGAAAAGCATGACTCTGGTTGTTTTGTTCATCATAGTTTGATCTATATAAAACAACATATAATATTGACTAAAAGAAGTGGTCCCACAAAATCTTGTTAAGTGATTCATTGTCTTATTTATATGATCTACCGTTCCCGTACGGCCAAAATTCTACACATTAAATTTTACGGGCAAATATTTATTCTCGTATCCCTCCCCATTTACAGATGTTACGGATATTTTTTTTTAGTATCCATAGAATATAGAATTTTGAATTTTGGTGTGATTTTCATCCCTAATTGACAAGTTGACTCGTCAAAACCATATAAAAAATTAAATCAAATAAAAATAAAATAAAATAAAACATAAGAAATATTAAAAGACGCTAATCCAATCATAATGGAATAAATTTTGAATTAATCTCAAATTTCATGTCTCACACAAGTAGAAGAAAAAAATCAAACCATAACGACTAAGTGATACTTTCCAGTTGTTGGGAATTCAGCCTGCTTCAAAACATAATAAGGAAGAAAGAAAAAGAGTACACAAAAAGATTTAACGCGGTTCGGTGTCTCAAGACCTAGTCCACGATCCCTCTGGAATAAAATTCACTATGTGTAATTTTTGAACGGAAAAATCACAAACCCTCGCAACATATAGTTTTTGGATGGAAAAACTACAAACCCTCCCCGAGTATAATTTTTGGACGGAAAAACTACAAACCTTCCACCAAGTGTAATTTTTGGACGGAAAAACCACAAACCCTCCCCATATGTAATTTTTGGACGGAAAAACTACAAACCCTCCCCAAATATATTTTTTGAACGAAAAAATTATAAACCTCCCAAAAGTGTTTGACACGCACTACCTAATACCTAAAACACCCATATAGATTCTAGGATGTGGTGCAAGTCAATAAAACCTAATACTCTCACTTATATAGGTTTTTCACCCATCTCTCTTTCTAATACTCTACGATGTGGACTTTGAATTAACACAAGACTCAACAAATCTCCCCTTAATTTAAAGTCCTACACTTCTACAATAATCCTTCATTACATCAAAACTAACAAAACTCTTCTAGAGCAATCTTCTCTTGCAGCAGAATCTTCTGACTTCTGGAGCAATCCTCCCTTGCAGCAGAATCTTCTGACTTCTGGAACAATCCTCCCTTGCAACAGAATCTTCTGACTTCTGGAGCAATCCTCCCTTGCAGTAGAATCTTCTGATTTTTGGAGCAATCCTCCCTTGCAGCAAAATCTTCTAACCGGCAAAATCATTCTTCTCCTTCAAGTTTTGCATCTTCTGATGTGGGACTTTGATTGTATCCCAACAATCCTCCCTTCAAACAAAGGACCATTATATTTTCTCCCTCCCTGCAGCGGAAGACTTTCAACAAAGGAAACCGTCTCAAGATAGGCCCACTTGATCTTCATGGATTTTCACCTTCATGGATTCATCTCTCGCCAAGTTAAACCATCAGCTCTGATATCACTTGTTGGGAATTCAGCCTGCTTCAAAACATAATAAGGGAGAAAGAAAAAGAGTACACAAAAAGATTTAGCGTGGTTCGATGCCTCAAGACCTAGTCCACGATCCCTCTAGGATAAAATTCACTATATGTAATTTTTGAACGAAAAAATCACAAACCTTCGCAACATATAGTTTTTGGACGGAAAAACTACGAACCCTCCCCATATGTTATTTTTGGACGGAAAAACTACAAACCCTCCCCATATGTAATTTTTGGACGGAAAAACTACAAACCCTCCCCAGATATAATTTTTGAACGGAAAAATTATAAATCCTCCCCAAAGTGTTTGACACACACTACCTAATACCTAAAACACCCATATAGATTCTAGGATGTGGTGCAAGTGAATAAAACCTAATACTCTCACTTATATAGGTTTTTCAATCATCTCTCTTTCTAATACTCTACGATGTGAAACTTTGAATTAACACAAGACTCAACACCAGTAACATAAATTTCAAGAAACAATAACATAAATTTCAAGAAACAATAAATATAAAGTATGAGGTATGTCAATTCACCGGAACTCATCTATGACACGAGAGATTAACGAATTAGGTAGCACCATGCATGTGTTTTATTTAGCTCATAGAATCTAAATCAGTTCAGTAAATTATGCATTGGACAAGCACAATTTCCAGAACCAATGTCTCTAGCCATGCACAAGGTTTTAAAAATCGGTCCGAAACACAAATATCGGCCGCAACGTATCGGTATCGGAGCTGAACGATACCGAAACAAGTAAAAAAATCGGTGGGAGAAAAAATCGCAAAAAAAACCGCAACAAAACGGCGTTACAGGCGCAACATATGAAAAAAACGCCGTTTCAACCAAAAAAAATTAAAAAAAACTCTGTTTTACAATTTTAACCGTTCCAAGAAAATTATAAGCAGAAAGTCAAAAAAAAAACATGGCTTTTCAGAGAATGAGTCAGAAATTTTTTATCGTTTTCTCCTTTAAATCAAAACAATGACTCCATGAGTACTCAAAAGCTCAGAACTTAGCAAACTAAATACTCAAACCAAAGCTCAGATCTCAGATCTCAGAGAAAAAAAAAATAGAACTAACCAAAATCACCTGATCAAGCACAGAAGCCGCAGCAACATCCATCCGGCCACGCCCAAGCCTTTAATCAGGTTAGATCCGTTCTCTATTCTCAGATCTGTGAGACAAATCATGATTTTGTGATATTTGAATTTAGAAACTTAGTGGTCAGTGGGTAGAGAGGACAAAGGAGTAAGATCGGCGAGTTAGAGGGGTGTGGTGGTGTGTGGCTGTGGTGGCCGCCGGCCGTTGCAGAAAGAAGAAAGAGGAGAAGAAAGAGAGTGATGCGGAGATGAGAGGGAGAAGAAGAAAGAAGAAGAGAAGAAAAAAGAAGGAGAGTGGAGTGTGTGAAAGCATGAGATCCGTGAGAAAAAAAAAAAAAAAAAAAAGAAAGGAGAGTGTGCTGTGTGCGACGAGTGTGGGTGTGAGGAGAAGAAAAAAAAGAAAAGAAGAAGAAGAGAGAGAGGCATGGACGCAGGAGAAGAGAAAAGGAAGGAAAAAGAAGGAAAATTGAGTGAGAAGGAAAATTGAGTGGGAAGAAAAATAAAAAGAGCGGCGAGGAATGAAAGTGAATTGAAAAAATTGAGTGGGAAGAAAAATAAAAAGGGCGGTGGATGAAACTGAATGGGAAAAGTTAAGGGCGGTGGATGAAACTGAATGGGAAAAATTTAGTGGGGTTTTCTCAGAATTGGCGGAGGGAATTGGGTGCAGTGTTAGTGGGGTGGAGTGGACGAGTTAGTGGAAAGTGTGTTGATTAATTAAAAATAATTAATTATTTAAATTAGAATTAAGGAAAATAAATTAAATTATAAATTACTTAAAAAATTATATTAGACTTTATAAATTATTATTATTCTGTGAAATTGAAATGTAAATTTTATGAATGATTATGGACAACTTCAAATTATATTTTGTATGTACATAATGTCTATATGAGAAAAATTATATTTACTGTAAGATCAGAGTTTTGGTACCTTTATTAAATAAACTAATAACATATTATTAAAGCAATGTCGATTAGCAAATTTTAAATATATTAATTTTTTTTCAGGTTTATTAAAGCAATGTCTCGAACAGGAGAAGAATTTCCAAGTGGTCGAGTAGAAGGTGCTCCAAGTGATGACATTGGTTGGCATTTTGGAACACCCGCCAGTAAAAGTAGAAATTGTGTAGCTTGCAAATATTGTGGAAAAATGTTATCTGGTGGAATTACTAGGTTAAAGGAACATATTGCACACATTCCAGGAGAAGTTAAAGGTTGTGGTCTTGTCCCAAGTTCTGTTAGAGAAAGTATGATGAAGCTTATACAAGATAATAAATCAAAGAAAAAAGATCTTAAGAAAAGAAAAGAAGAATTTATGTCACGTTTAAGAGGTGATGAAGATGATGAAGTTGAAGGTTTTTTTGATGAAGATAGTGCTATAAGACAAGCTACACAAGAAAGCTTAACTTCACATAGACAATGGGAAGATAGGCAAAGATTTAGGCAACAAACTGAAAGATTAGAGTCAATATATGAAGGTGGAGGTAGCTCTGGTGCAGGTGGTAGTAGTGGGGCTTCTTGTCAACGTCAACAAAGTGATGTTGAATTTAGATTGAGGTCTGTAGATGTTGGCCTAACAAGAAGTAAAAGTGTGAAGCAACCGAAGATTAACATGGGAATAATGAAAACATTGAGAAAAAAGTTAGGGGAAGCGGTGTCTAAATTGATCATATATGAACGTCTTCCCATGAATTTATCAAATTCTCCATGGTTACACAATTTGCTAGTTGCAGCTGCAGAATTAGGACCAGGTATTAAATGTCCTACTCCCTATGAGATTTCAGAGGTGTACTTAGAAAGTGAATACAAGTCTATGCAACAGTGGATAACTGAATTGAAACCAACTTGGAAGGAAAGAGGGGTAACTATAATGTGTGACGGTTGGACTAATAGCATAAATCACATGCACATCATGAATTTTCTTGTGTATTGTAGTAGGGGTACAATATTTTTGAAATCTGTTGATGCATCTAATGTTGCTAGTAGAAACACTGAATATTATTTTAAACTACTTGATAAAGTTGTGGAAGAGGTGGGGGAAGAAAATGTCATTCAAGTGGTTACAGATAATGAAGCAGCATTAAAAGCTGCTGGTTTGAAATTGATGCAAAAAAGACCTCATCTTTACTGGTCTGCATGTGCTGCTCATTGCTTGGATTTATGCTTGGAAGATATTGGAAAAAAGTCAAATGTTCAAAAAGTACTTGATGATGCTAAAAAAGTTACTTTGTTTATCTACAACCACATTTGGACGGTAAATCTCATGAAGAAGTATACTAATGGCAAGGAACTTATTCGTCCAGCAATCACTCGTTTTGCAACACAATTTTTGCAGGTTGAATCAATTGTTAAGCAAAAACAAGCCTTGAAAAATATGTTTGATTCTAATGAATTTAATAAATCCAAGTGGGGAAAGGAGAAGTCAGGGCCTGGACATGAAGCAAAAAAGATTGTTATGAGCAAGGAGTTTTGGAATAAGGCTAATGACATAATTAAGGTATTTGAACCAATTGTCAAGGTTTTGAAATTGGTAGATGGTGATGAAAAACCAACAATGGGCTTTGTTTATGAGGCAATTGATAGAGCTAAGCAAGCCATTGAAAAGAATTGTCGTTACCACACCCATTACAATGAAATCATTGATAAAAGATGGTTTTTCATGCATTCTGATTTGCATGCAGCAGGTATATCTATATTAATATATTTAATTTAATTTATTTACATTATTTATATTTTATTTTGAGAACTAAGTATTCTTTTACTTTGGAGGTTACTTTCTCAATCCTCAATTTCAATTTGGAGTTTTGCATGGGAGCGATGTAGCTAAGGAAACTATGGATGGAACTACAAAAGTAATAAGCAGATTGGAACCAGACATTGATAATCAAATAAGAGCTATTAATCAAGTAAGTAGTTTGTAATTGTAATTGTTATATTCCATTGAGTTTTACACATTATATATTTATTGAAGACTTGTTTGATATATTTGTACTTGTAGTTGTTACTTTTTCGGGATAAGAAAGAGACATTTGGAACGTTACAAGCTCAAAGAGCTTGGTCTCTAATGAATCCTGGTGAGATTTATGATTTTGTGATATGTAAATTTAGGAATAATTTTCAAATTTATTTTTTTATATACTTTTATAAATAATAATTTATTGTTATTTATTTAATCAGCTGAATGGTGGTTGATATATGGATCTTGTGCTCTGAACTTCAAAATATAGGCTGTAAAAGTACTCGGTCAAACAACTTCAGCTTCAAATTGTGAGAGAAATTGGAGTGCTTTTAGTTATATACACACAAAGACAAGAAATAGATTGAAATATCAAAGATTGCAAAAACTTGTCTTTACATTTTACAACATGAAATTGAAGATGAGGCATGTCATGAGAAAAAGTCAGGAAGAGATTGAAAATGGATTTAATCCAATTAATCTTGACTATATATTTCAAGAAGAAGATCCTTTATCACCATGGCTTGAGGAAAGAGAAGGACCATTATTAGAGGGGACACAAAACTCAGAGTGGTTCCCTTTTGATTCTGATGATGATAATGAAGAAGTGGGAGCTGAGAATGATTCCAATTTAAGTCAATCACCAAATCGAAGTAGTAGTGGTGGTTTAAGTCCACCTAGCAATAACAATAGTGGTGGTAGTGGCAGTGGTGATCCTAGGGGAAATATAGGACAAAGTTATGGAAGAGGTGAAGGGTCATTTCATTCTTTTCAAGAAGAATCATATGAAAGGCGTGATCAAAATCTAATGGGTGAAGCTCCTTTTGTTGATGCACTTGGTGGAAGTAGTGGGAGAGATAGAGCTAGACATGGGAAAGGTAAAAGGCATGCCAATCATACACTGGAGGATTCTTCATCATCTAGTGTAGCACAATCCTTTAATGAATTTCATGTTGCTTCATCATTTGAAGGTAGCCAAGACACTTATTCACCATACTATCAACACAATCCTCACATGTCACATGGCTATTATCCATATATGCCAAACCCACCATATTATCAACCTCCTATGAATTACCAAGAATCTTCTGAATTATCATCAAATTTTTCCTATAGTCATCAACAAATAGAACAACCACAAAGCTCAGGTTTTTTGAATTATGTCTTTGGAGAAACATTGCATGATGATGATCAAAGTAATAGTGGAGGTTATGACCTTCCACGTCATTCTACCATGTGGTGACTAGTGAGGTAATGACTTTATCTAAGCTTATATAATATATATATATATATATATATTTATAATTTTTTTATGACTTGAGGTTTGTTTATGTCTCGTGAAAACAGGATTTAATGATGCACAAAGTAGCAGCAGTGAAGATCTAGTATATTGTTCTATCATATATGATTGATTAAGTAAAAACTTTGTAATTATATGAATCATAATTAGCTTTCTCATGTTAAAGACTTGGACATCTAACTTATGTATAATTATAAATATTTTATTTATGTTGTGGAGACATATTTACAGATACGAATTTTATTAAATATATTAGCATTTACTATTTTTTTTACTTAAATATCTTTTAATGATGAAAAAAATATCAATGATAATTTATTATAAATGATATAATAATATAATGAATTTATCTTAATTTTATACCACGTTTTACACATTTCACACCGCAGCAGCCGCAATTTTAATTGCAGCAGTTGCAACGACCATAACCGTGAAAACCTTAACGCAACCGTGACATTGACCGTGACCGATATTTAGAACCTTGGCCATGCATATACAATGACACTTTCCATCTTTAAGCCAAACGGATTCTTTTTTGAAGAAATTCATCAACAAAGGAGTCTAACATTTTGGTGGTAACATGTTGCATCACCACCACGTGTGCAATATTTCCACTGCAAGCCAAATTCCACCTATGAGCAAAGTCTTCATCTAAAGGCCTCTCAAACACCACAGTGTTGCTAAAATTGTTTAACATTACACTAATTCCGGCATCACGTAGTCGATGTTGTAAATAGCGTGCATTCATTACACATGTTTGCACTTCGTTTTGAAGTCCTATTAGACCTTTTCTTTTGATGGCATACCAAAGAAATATTGCAGCATCCCCGCAACGGCTTCCTGTGATTGTTATATCCCTTGAAGAAATATATTCAATATCTCTTGATAATGCATTGATGTATTGTAAACGAGTTATTACTATACCACAAGGAATCGGACATCCCAAGAACTTATGTCCAGATATCATTATACTTCCAATGGGTTTCTTGAAGGTAATATTTGGTGCCTATACAATCACCCAAACAATGTCAAATTTTCGCTATTTATTTGAAATGAAAAACTAACAGGATCAAAGTTTTTTTTGCCAAGTATAACACTCCCTCCCCCTTCCCCAAGCTTTTTGAAAAAAAAAATGAAATTTACTTCTTGTTTAATTTAAATTTTTAATTAATATAAAAGGATTTTTGACAAATTTACTTAATACAAAAGATTGATGATCATTAATCATAATGTATGATAATTTTATTGACTTTGATCACAAATTTGTAGAAATTATTCAAAATTTTACTTGGGATGAATTACTATCTAAAAGTTAGAGCCTAACGTTTAAACTATTTACTTATACAATTTTTAATTTAATTTTTATGCAAATTCAAATTAAGTTGTCTCATTTTATATGATGTCGATCGACATATCTAACCACCCAACAAATCCCATTTTATATACCAAAGGTGTTTGTAAATAACTTACTTGTTCAATAAAAGGCATCATTGTTCCAAATAAAGCTCCACCGCAATGAATGTAGAATCGATCACGAGTGAAACCACATTCCTCAAGTGTTTGTATCACAAGATCAAGGTCATCAACTCCTCCTTTCATAGTTGTCCCTATAACAAGAACAATTTTTAACTTCTCCTCGAGTTTAACAAAATTTGATGTAAAAAAGTGTGTGCATAGCATTAACTATTATATGTGAAGTTGTAGAAGATGTGAGAAATATTGAATACCTATGTTTAGATTGATGATGGCCGGCTTGTCCTTGTGAGCAAGAAGTAAAGTCTTTAGATCAATACAATCAATCTCGCCCGTGGTCAAAGTGTTAACCTCAATGCATTGCATTCGATACATTTTTGCTATTTTCAAGATTGAATAATGTGAATCTCTTGATGTGTATAAAATCCCATCTGGAAGTTGTTCTCTCCTATATATATGAAGATATAAATAAATCAGTGTTTATTTTTGGGATGTATTTTTGAAACATAAAAAATACTCTAGAAATTATATCAAAATTAAATGAACTGACCCAACTAAAATCCCATGAAGGTTCCCTTCGGTTCCACCAGTTGTGACGTATCCCCAGTACTCGTTCTTCTCTATCTCCCATAATTTTGCAAACCAATCAAGCACACAAACTTCAAATGCTGTTGAATTTAGGGTGTAGTGTCTCCCTAGAAATGGGTCACCCGCATTGTTCAAATGAAACTGAAGCAATGGTGCTAATGCGTCATAATTGAAGTTCTGGTTTTCTGGGTAGCCTGCATTAATATATAAATAGAAGTTGATCATTAGTATAACATATATATAAGGGGGTGAAACTTTCATGTTATAAGCTAGATTTTGAAATTGAGGTAGGTCAAATCACTCGTTATCAAGTTGTTACCAAACCATAGATGATCAATCTTGTAAACTTTGTGTTTAACATGTCCAATATATTCTGAAGAAAATTTTAAAAATAACAAAATCTTACTTATGAGGTAAGAGTTTCTTATCCTAATGGATATAATAGTTCTAGAATATATTATTAACATGATATATCAAAAGAAAATTCTTATACATCATTGAGAAATATTAGTAACATATTTATCAGAGAAAGGATGTGAAACAAATTAAATGGCTTCAAAGTGAAAAGTGAAAAGCCTACGTACCCAAGTTGCGCAAGTTGTTCTGACTTAGAGACTCAACATAGTGAGTAATTATTGAAGCCAAATTGGCTAGTGTGTCGCCATTGCCGTGGGTGATAGCAAGGTTCATGTTACCATTATTATTTTCTTCAATCTCAAGCTGCTTCTCTTCTGTTGGCAACAATTTCGTGGCATGAGTTGTTAAAATGAAATTAGTCATTGCCAAGTTTTTCTCGACCGAATTCTCCATTATGCGTGGGATGTGGAATAGTGAGTTAAGACACAAAGTTATGAATGTGTATGGGACGCGGAAGCCAGAAGGTGTGAGGCATAGAATAGAACTAAGATCGTGTACGTATTTAAAGCCGGAGAAACAAAGTGGATACTATTTCTTTGCTTTTTTTAATTACATACTCGTGTATAACGAGTGCAATCGTTTTCCCTGTCCAGGGTGGCTGTAGACTTGTGGTACAAATTTCCTCCATATTGATCACCTTTTCAAGTGGGGTGTAATAGAGTTGGATGAAAGCTGCATGTATGCATAAAAACATTGAAAATTTAGAAGAAAATTTTTTTCGGATTTAGCTTTTATCGATTATCATTCTCAAAAACAATATACTATCACGTGGGGAAATTAGACTTTTTTTACTCACACTGATATGTATACATACGAAGGTTATAAAAAAAACTAGTGATAAAGTTTATCGAAAATCTTGAATGTATATAATATGAATATTTTGTTTTTAGGTTTAATTGTGTTTTTTCGTCACTCAACTTTATTATTTTGATAAATCAAACAATCGAACTTTTATATTCATAAAATTAATAATTAAATTATTATAAAATTACCAATTTTGTTATCCTATTACATATCTGTGGAATAACTAATGATTTGTTATATATTTGTGATTGAAATAAATCAATTAATTAATAAGATGTAATTTAATTATTTTATTTTATTTTTAATAAATTAATATTGGTGTCCAAATAACAATGGTAAGCCTTCAGTTGTATGTATATGAATCATTTAGATTAAAAGATGTTAATATCTAAATCAATATATATATATATATATATACACATATATATATATCAAATTAAGATAAATAATAATAATATAATATTATTACTTAAATCACAAATTAAATATTTTCATCAAGATAAAAATTTTACGTAAAGTTAGTTGTGTTAATATTCATATTTATAGAAATAAATATATAAAGTATATGAAATTATAACTTTTACATATTTTTAGTCATATTTGCCTAATGGGAATAAACGTTTTATATATGCACGTCATGGGCAGTCGCGGTCCTAGCGGAGCCAAGGTAGATGGGTGGGTGCGGTCAATTTTTTATTTTTATTTTTTTTTAATTTATTTTTTATTTTTATTTTTTTTAAAAGGGGTTAGATATAAAGCTTATTAATCACACAATAATTTATTTTTGATGAGGAATCAAAATTTATCATTTTTTATTTTAATTTTAATCTTTTTCTATTTTTCTTTATTTTTCTCATTTCATTATTTATCATTTTAATTTATTATTTTTAATATTTTTATTTAATTTCTTTAGAATGAATTAGTATGTGAAAAGTAAATTAAAGTTATTTTATTTTATTTAATTATAATTTTTGGATAAGATAATAGAATATACATCATCAATGATTAAAAATTATTATTATGATCAAGAAAAATTTAAATAAATATATAACATGACAGTAAAATTTTAAAATTAAAGATGAATATTAAAAATTTTAGTTATAATTTATGGGTAATGTAATAAAAAATACATAATCAATGATTAAAAATTGTTGTTACAATGAAGAATTTCTTAAATAAGTATATAATATGGAATTAAAATTTTAAAACTAAAGATGAATATTAAAAATTTCAAAACTAAAAATCATTTAATCGGAAATTTAAAATTAAAGAAAAATATTAAAAATTTAAAAATTAAAAATTATTTAAAAAAGAGGTTTAAAATGTATATTTTTAAAACTAGATATAAAATTATAAATGAAAAACAAAATATCATCAAAAATTTAATTTTATTATTATTATTATTATAAATTATTATTTATATATGTATATATTATTTAAAATAATTATTTTTGGGATATTATAATTATAATTATTTATAAAACAAATTTATAATTTATTTAAAATTATAAAACTAAAATCATTATTATTTATATATAAATTATATATATATAGAAGAATAGGAAAAGCTTTTATTGTGTTATTTAAATTATAGATAAATTCTTGAACCTAAAAATTAATAAGATCAAGTTCTTGATTACTAAAAATAGAAAAATAACTCAGAATAAAAAAATAAATTATATTGATAAAGAAGTGAAAAGTCGGATTTTCGTTATACATTTTAGTATATATATATATATATATATATATAACCACAGCCTCTTTCCGTGTAGCGTGGCTCTGCCGAATGGAATAAACATTTTATATATCCCCATCATGGGAATAAACGTTTTATACATGCATAATACATAAAAATCTAATAATATTTAAATCATAATGTATATGTGTCTTAAAAAAACATATAGAAACTTTCTATAAAATTACTTTTCTCATTAAACACCCAATTTAATTAGGATAAAGAAAATTATTTTTAAAATAAAATAAAATCGTTTCTAGCTAAACTTCTTTTGGTAACTTTGATTTCCCTTATTCTTATCTTTCAATATTCTTTTTCATGATTTAAAAGACTCTTTTAAGTCTAATCATCTCTTTTCACGCAATGTCTTAATATAATTAATTCTCGTTATAATAAATTATTGGCATACCGAGAGTAGGGTAAATATGGATCATATTTAAAAGTACCTGTAAATATGGACAGATAATAATTATTACTATCAAGTTTTTCTTTGAAAGAAATACCGAAAATTTTTTCGTTAACTTTATTTTACATTCTATTATTATACATAATTAATCACTCAATTCACTTATATAAAATTTAAGTGCTTTTACGAATTTTCGTTTTGTTATCAGAATATTTGCTTCTCATCTTGGACAATTAATAATAATTTTTCTATGGACTTCGGGAATCTATTTCATGTGACTTGACAAAGGAATTTTAAGGCATGGGTTTTACTTTATATTCTACTATAATACATAATTAATTACTCAATTCACTTAAAAAAAACTTAAAGAGCTTTAACTTTTGTGTGATAATCTCTATGCTCTTTGACGTTTGTTTCACATATATCCACATATGATTAAACAATAATATTATATATATATAACATGAGTAATTGTTAGAACAAGAGTATATTGATGAAGTAATGTCACTTTTTTAAAAAGAATATTTGTACTCTATTATGCATAAGTCCAGTAAATCTTCTTCAGGATACGATGAAGTTCCTGGTTACACTTGCAGAAGTGAAAACAGTTCTACAAGTTTTCTGATTTAATTTTTCTCAAGTTGTTTGGATATACATAAATGTCTGGAGCTTCAACGGTTAAAAACCGATTCAAAAACTGCCAACGGCCAAAACACGCTTTGGTAACCGTCGATAACCGCCATCTCATTTAACTATTGAAAATAGTCTAACAATCTCCCGTCATTTTCAATATGTAAATACAAATCATAAATAATGGTATCTTGTTATTTGAACCACTAAATTGGAAACAGTTCATTACATCATATCAGAATTACATGGTAGAAAGTCTTTGAACCAAAAATTCTATTTGATATGTAGCATAAACAATTTTCGCATATAACTTACATCAGCAACTTGCTTTACAATATCTGACACACTCAACATTGGCCTTGTGTCTCGTATCTTTCATGAATATTTTGGAGCCAAGCCCTTTAATTCCATGAAGCAGTCGTACTTTACATTCACATAGGTAGTCTTCATTCTAACACCCCGCAATTTCAGTACCTTTAGAAGACCATTAAGAGATTAACTCAACCTCCTCATTTGACAAGCGGGTACAAAGCACTAAGAACCTTGAGATAACAATTAATTGTAATGCTTACAATCACTCTAATAATGTACTTTATCTACATTGAACTCAAGACTTAACGTAATGTTAAGCATTGAGTTGAGTTTCCATCATTGATGATTTTCAATCATGGGCTTGAGATCCATCCTCCTTGATGTTTTATTCACCAAGTCTTTTGGTAATCCTTTAGTGAGAAGATCTGCCAAGTTTTGACTAGATTTCTCATAGTCAATTTTAATAACTCCATTGGTTATCAATTCTCTGACACAATTGTGTTTCAATCCAATGTGTCTGAATTTACCATTGCCAACCTTGTTAAGAGACCTCTTGTTGGGCTGCATTTTTGTCCGACCAGCCTCAGCCACATGCACCTTTGAAAATTCCTGAGCATATTGCTCCTTTTCATTTTTCTCAATGCGACACTCCTCTACTACTCGAAGATGGTTAGCAAGTTCATCAAAAGATATATCTTCTTTGTTATGTTTCAGAGTATGTTTAAACTCTTTCCAATTGGGTGGCAATTTATCAATTATAGAAGATACAATAATAGTTTCATCCATGTTCAAATTATATTGAGTAAAATGGTTAAGGATCCTTTTAAGTTCACGAAATTGTCTCATCACAGGCCTATCATCAACCATTTTAAAAGCATTGAAATTTGAGACAAGAAATTCTTACTTGTTGCATCTTCTTTCATGTATCTCGTTTCCAGTTTTTCCCATTAGAGGTCGAACAATGAGTCACTCACTACATTCAGAATATGACTCATGCACATGTAATCATCAGTCTCCCACTTTTGCCTCCTTCTTAGTTGATCAAATGTTTCATTTTCAGATTCTTCAGACCATGGTGGATTAATGACATACATCAATTGAAGCGAAGTCAACAGAAATTGAATACGCTTTTGCCATCTCAAGAAGTGTCCTCCGTCAAAACAATCTAGTTTGACGATGTTAGTAGCCATGTCCTTCATTGAAGCCATCACACAAATATTTCTTTAGATTGTTAGAACAAGACTATATTGATGACTTTGAGTGTGTATCAATGCCACTTTCCTAAAGAAATATTTGCACTCTATTCTACACGAGTCCAGCAAATCTCCTTTAGGATACGATGAAGTTCCTATTTGCACTTGCAGAGGTGAAAACAGTTGTACAAATTTTTTGATTTAATTTTTCTCAAATTGTTTGGATATATATAGATGTCTGGACCTTTAGAAACGGTTAAAAACCAATTCAAAAACTGTCAACGGCCAAAAACCGTTTTGGTAACCACCGATAACCACAATAACCGCCATCTCATTTAGCTATTGAAAATAGTCCCACGGTAACAAATTCTAATAGTTAACACAGTACAAGTGATTATTTCTAACTAACTTTGAAATAAGTCATTATACACATCCAACGTCATTCTCTAGACATAGACGAAAGTCGTCAAATGAATATCTACATATGAAACCGTCAAATGAACATGTACAAACAAAATTGTCAAATGAACATGTATAGAGAAACCCCGTTAGTCGAACCTAAGCAAACGAAATAATTATGTATACAAACGAAAGAGCTTGGAAACTAAGCCCATCAGGAACATCAAATTATAGATATAAATCATCAGTTAACAGAATTCGTGTTGCATAAATATTGAACTAAGATCATTACATAACTTTCTAAGTGTTTTCCTTGGACAATTTCGTAATGATGTGATTGAGTCTTAGTCTCAGTTAATCCACAACTATTTAACATAAGGAAAACTCTGTTGGAATTTTTCTTTCATTTTGCTGTTGCAATTAATATGGGAGTTAAGTTCCTTTGGTCTTACCGTTTCAAATTATACGAGAAATTAATTTTTTGAATTTGGTTTATTTTCCTTCCACTTTCAACCTTTATTATGCATCAAGCTCACATTCTAAACAAGATTAGTTGAGATTTTGTGGTGGTCAAATCATGTAAATAGAGTAAGGTGTTCTGAGTTTTGAATTATCAAACCTACTTCTCTGTTTGGAAAATACACCATTTATTTTGAGTGAGTAATGAATTGGAAAGAGCAAAGCTAATTTAGGTCGGGATGTTTTATGTTTAATTTGCAATGGTTAGAGGTACGTTTTTATATTGTTTAACTTCTCTTGTTTAATCTGAATGTGTTATTTAGATTGACTAGCATGTTTAGATCGATATGTTTATTTCTTTCATTTTGGTATTAGAACTCGTGGTATGTCTCTACCTTGCTTAATGGTGCATTTTGTATTTTTGGTTCTCTCGGTATTTCAATTTTTATGTTATTAATTCAACATGAAGATGCGGAAACTTAACTTGTGATGGAGCTCCGTTAAGGAATCTTGTTTTCACATCTATTTGTTGTAATCAAGGTCAAAATAAGTTAATAGAAAAGTCTTTGTATAGTTAGTCTCTTCATTCTAAATGAATCTTTTGGCAACAAGTCTTGTTTTATGTCTCTCAATGTTTCCCTGTGAGTCCTTCTTGGCTTTGAAGACCCATTTGCATCCAATGACTTTTACACCATCAAGTGACAGAATGACATCCCAGACTCGATTGGATGCCATAGAATCCATCTCATCTTTTATGGAATTGTACTGTAATTTGTTTTCCACATCATTTCTCTACTTCAGCCTTAAAAAATTTAAAAGCATCTAAAGTTTCATCCTAAGAACGAAGTAGAGATACATATATCATGAATAAATGTCTATATAAGTGATAAAGTATTTCAAACTAATTACATCCATACTTGGACAACATTCAAATATATGTGTGTATAAATTTTAAAGGCTTCAGCTCCTCTTTGCACCCTTTATACATTTGTTAGTTTGTTTACCCTTAATACAATCTATACAAGTCTCAAAATCAACAAAGTCCAAAGTACTAAGTACTCCTCCATTTACCAATCTCTTAATTCTCTTAATAGAGATGTGTTTTAATCTACGATACCACAACATCGAGGATTTTTCATTCACAACATATCGTTTAACCCCAATGTTAATATTCATAAAATCATAAGCAACATCATTTCAGAGTTCAATATTGTAAAATGTAAAACACAAGAAGGAGGGTTGAATTGTGTTAATTGATAAAATCTTTTCCTGACATGTGTTTTGCGTATGTGGTTTTGAAGCTCAAGACAGACGCAAATTGTTTTGTTTTCAAAGATTGATTTTAATAAAAACTTAGTTAAATTATTTATCCCCGATTAGTCAATAAAAGAACAGATAAGACGATAAAATTTTTATACTGGTTCGTCTTATGAAGACTACGTCCAGTTACTTATCAACTTGCTAAGTTTTCACTATCAAGTATTATTTGAACCCAGTCACTTTTAGCTAATTACAAAGGTATTCTTTGAACCCAACCTCCTCAGGCTAAACCCAGGTATTCTTTGGAACACAGCCTTCGCAGCTAAACCATTTATTCTTTGGAATGCAGCCTCCTCAAGCTAAACAAGGTATTCTTTCAACACTTAGTCTCCTCAGGCTAAACAAGGTATTCTTTCAACACTTAGTCTTCCTAGGCTAAAACACCACAACAATGGATTTACTAGGTTTATCAAATAGAAAGATCCTCTACGCAAAGAGGTGTTTATAAAGTAGGTTTAGAGCGAAATCGGATATGATAACTTTGTAACATAATTTCACCAACTTCAAATCGTTGGAGTGAAGTCCTTTTATAGACAGCTTCTTGAAGTATCTGTTGAACGAATGAATTTAAATGTTGTCCTTTTTCTTGGGTACTTTAACATCTGGCAGAATGAGAACATTTAATGTATATAAATTAATATATATATAAAGTTATTATTAATGTATATATATATATATTAATAATAAATTTATTAATAATATATATATATATATATAAATTTATTATTAATATATATATATATTTATTAAAAAATTACATATATATATTAATATTAAATTTATTATTAATTTAAATATATATATATATATATATAATTATTATATATATATATATATATTATAAAAAAAAAAAAAAAGTTTGGGAGGAGGGAGTTGCGCGCCGCGGCCACAACGTGGCTCCGCCCCGATAGTACACGAGAGGTACAGGTGTGCATATTGTTGCATTTTGTTTCGTCTCTCTCTTATCTCTATGTACTGTCATCTCTTTCTTCTTCATTATAATATATCCATCAATGAAATAAAACATACAGAGATTTATCTTGTTCCTTCATTTATCAATTGTTCATCCCTTTAAGTTCACTTTTGATCTTCACTCATTACATTGGTCTTTTCATTTCCACTCATTACATTGGTCTTTTCATTTCCACTCATGGCTAAGAACACTTGATTGAAGGAGCTCTCTACAGATGTCAAACAATTGTCCACGGATATCAAGTTAATGTTAGAGTTGATGGAATCTCGTTATATAAAATTTTAAAAAAATTTAAAGCCACTCGCGCGAGATTGCTTGGAGGGTTCTGCACCTCGTGTGAGTTCATCTCTGAAGCTTGAAATATCACTCAAACTACTAATGCAACATGGTTTTTATCATAAGTACTTCAATACAAACATGCAGCATTCAATTTTAATTGCTCAAAACCATCCTAAGCAGTTATTTCATAAAAAGTTTCTTCAAACCCTTAGAGAACTAAGAAAAGCATATCAAGGTAGTAAATAAATATGCTAATCAGAATATTAGACCAAGAGGGTTTCGTTACGTACCTTGTAGAGTTGAGTAATGAAGAGAAAAGTGAATTTCCTATGCTTAGGGATGAGATTGGGTTCAGAGAGAATGAGTGCAGAGAAGGGTGCTTATAAGAATGAAGACTGAAATGTAGTTGTCCCTTCCCTTTCCCACGTTTTTCTTTTAAGATTTTCCTCTTTCACATGTTATGCTCCTCTCGCGCGAGATTAATGTACAAAAAAGAAAGTTTCTTCTCTAGAAGGCCATCTCGCGAGAGATCTACCGAGATCAACGCAAGATGGAGTGGTAGAGAGCACTGGAAGGGTGATCTCGCGCGAATTAAGTGGAACTCACGCGAGATGGACTCGCAGAGAGCAAATTTTCAAAAGTTTAAATACTAACTCGCGCGAGGTGAGTAAAATCCTGCGCGAGTTGTTCTCTATGAGTCTTAATTCAAAAAGCTTTTTGAGGTTTTATGATGCGTACCTTGTGTTTTGTGTCTTCCTTAATGTTTGCAGTTGTGCAGTGACGCTCTACAACACTAAGACTCAACTAAAAACAAACAAAAGAAAGAAAAAAAAAATCAAAAGAAAAAGGAAAGGTTAAAAAGTTAGAAAGTTTGAGTTGTCTCCCGATTAGCACTTTGCTTTCAAGTCCTTAAGTTGGACTAAGCTATGTTCAGATTGGACCAATTCACGCATGAAGGATTATGTGTGAGGGGAATATTATTAGATATTTAGATATATAATACCTGAAAGGGTGCAGAGGTGTGTGTATTGTTTCATTTTGTTTCATCTCTCTTTTATCTCTGTGTACTGTCATCTCTTTCTTCTTCATTATAATATATCCATCAATGAAATAAAACATAAAGAAATTTATCTTGTTCCTCCATTTATCAATTGTTCATCCCTTTAAGTTTACTTTTGATCTTCCCTCATTACATTGGTGTTTTCATTTCTACTCATGGTCTAGAACACTCGATTAAAGGAACTCTCTACAGATATCAAGTGAATGTTAGAGTTGATGGAATCTCGTCATGTCGAGTATTCTATTCGTTTTGAAGGTCTTGGAACTGCAGTTTCATTTGTGCACGTAGCTGATGCGCCATCGAAATCGTCACAAGCAGATTTTATACAACTGTTTCAAGTTCATAATGTCAAACTTGATTTTCCCCGTTTCAATGGTTCGAATGTGTTGGAATGGATTTTTAGGGCAGAGCAATTTTTCACATTTTACCATACCATGGAGGACCAACGTCTTACCGTCTTATCATTGTTGTCATTCACATAAAAGCAGAGGTGATTCCTTGGTTCCAAATGATGGTCAATCGTGTTCAAGGCATTACTGCAGATGCTTTACTTGATTATTTTCTTAGTGGTCTCAAGATTGACATTCGACTAGAGGTTATTGCTCAAAATCCAACCTCCTTGTTACGTGTTGTTTCATTGGCTAAGCGTTTTGAAGAAAAATATCTGCCTATACAGAAACCTAACCTAACCCACCCATACCCAAAATACCAACCATCATCTCTAGCACAAACAACTAAATCCACAAGCTTACCACCTGGTACGGAAAATATGCAAGTGAGAATTACAACAAACGCATACCTCATTATGGCAAGTATACCACAGCCGTCAAGTAATAAGTATTTATAGATCAGAGATGTTGTATACTCAAGGATAAGCAATTCGGAAATATTATTTTTATTTAATGATTTTATTAATTTCTCAAAGAGAACGAAAAGAGTAATTAATCAAGAGAGAAATTTGTAGAAGAATAAAATAATGATAATTTAAAGCAAAAGAAAATAAGAAGATGAGAAGCGATTGAGATCCCGATTTCACCACTAATTTCCCCCTTATATTCTCCTCTCTTTTTATTCAAATATAATCATGGTCGGATTGGATTCCTATCCTTGTGATCCTTTCAGAATCACTCACGCCTCCTAAGTTAACTGGATTAATTAATCTCTTAAGTTAATACTAAATTAATTAGGGATCTAGTTCTATGAATCTAAAGATAATCTAGATGCAGTTCGTATTACTATCTATTCCCATCTCTAGGATCTTAGAATAATAATGATCTATTTCTCAAAGTTTCCTTAGGGTCGCGATCAATTTATTAGTGATTAATTAATAAATAGAATTAAGCATAGAAGAAATAAACGCCTAAACATATACTGAATAACATCAAGAATCATATAAAGGGATAAATTAGGGTTACATACTTCTCCCAATCAAAGAGGGAATTAGTTCATGGTACTAAAGATCACAACAAAGAATAGTAAAAGAGAAAGAATACATAAACAAGACTTCCCAAGGGATCCGAGTCGTGGTGTGCTCTCCTCCTTCTCCTATGCTTATTGTTGCTCTTTCGTTCCCAATCCCCAATTCCCCGGAGGGGAAGGGCAGAAATTAAGGTTTCTCTACTGGTGTGCATCTGACTCCTAACTCTCCCTTTGTTGATAGTAACTTGTTATATTTATAGCCTTCAGAATTAGACTTGGTTTCCTTTGATAAGATCTTAAAAGATAATATGAGATCTTTATTTTTAAAATAAGATAATATCTTCGGCTTCCTTTTCAAAAGATAAGATAAAATAGGATCTTGGAAGATAAGATAGAATCTTGGGTCTGCTGCGAGTCCAACTCGCGTGAGATCATGTTCCAGAGAGCAAACGTGTTATGCAAGTTAAGTCATCTTGCGCAAGATGGGTTGATGAGCGCGAGATGAACGTAAGATGAACCTCCAGAGAGTTCTTGATCTTTACTGAAGCTTCAATTCGCGCAAGTTGAATTTCAACTCGCGAGAGATGCATGAGAACTCATGTTTTTCTCCTATTTTTGGCTATTTTTACCCTGAAACACTTAAACACACCATTAACAAGCTCTATCACGAATTATTATTAATTAAGAACAACTAGAGTCTTTTAGTTGGTTTAAGAGTATAAAAAGGACAATTTATTATATAAAAAGAGTACATAAATAGCTCACTTTTGTGAGTTATCACCACCTTTGTTACCTACTCCGAACACCATACATCAGACTCACCAACAATCAATTAAGTTTTCCAATGTTAAACAAACATCGGCAGTAGAAATGCAATTTAGAAGAGAAAAGGGATTATGTTTCACGTGTGAGGAGGAATTTTTTCACCGAGTCATAGATGTCCCAACAAACAATACTTATTGTTACAACTAGAAGAAGAGGATAACTTCAAACTGGAACCTGACCCACCAGATGAGAACAATGACCACCATATTCAATCACTGGAACAAGAACATCACCTTTCTTCTAATGCTCTTAAGGAAGCTTCAGGCATTCGTACTATGCGATTTCAAGGTATTATTAATGGGGTGAAGGTTCAAGTACTACTTGACAGTGGTAGTTCAGAAAACTTATTGCAACCGCGGATTGCTCATTGCTTGAAATTAGCCATTGAACCAACTTCTAGATTTCAGATCTTAGTTGGTAATGGGAACTCTTTGACTATAGAAGGTATGGTGAGGGAAGTTGTAGTACAAATCTAAGGGCACTCTTTAAAACTACCAGTTTACTTACTGTCAGTCTCAAGTGTGTAGATTTAGTTCTAGGGGCAGTTTGGTTGGCTACTTTAGGCTCTTATATTGCAGACTACAGTGCTTTGATGTTAAAAATTTTAGTCGAAGGGAACATTATTACCCTTCATGGGGATAAACCAAAACTTCCAGTTCCAGCTCAATATAATCATCTTCGTCGAATGCAAAGGACTCATGCCATCTCTGAACTATTTACACTTCAATTTCAGCAACCAGATGGTGTTACTGATCACTGGTTGAAATTACCTCAGAACCTGGAACCTGAATTAGCATTGCTTCTGCATACCTATCATGATGTGTTCGCAGTTCCTACAGGTCTTCCTCCTAGCAGATCCAATGATCATTGTATTCCTTTAATTAAAGGTGCGGATCCTGTTAAGGTTAGACCTTATAGGTATCCTCACAGCCAAAAAGAACAAATTGAGAAGATGGTCAACAATATGTTACAAGAAGGGATTATAGTTCCCAGTACTAGCCCATTTTCGTCACCAATTGTCTTGGTTAAGAAGAAAGATGGTACTTGGAGATTATGTACCGATTATCGGGCCTTAAATGCCATAATTATCAAGGATAGTTTTCCTATTCCCGTTGTCAATGAGTTATTTGGAGCGCAATATTTTTCCAAGCTTGATTTCAGGTCTGGTTATCATCAGATCTTATTAAAAAAAGAAGACTGATATAAGACAGCGTTCAGAACACATCATGGGTATTACGAATGGCTTGTGATGCCTTTTGGTTTGATGAATGCTCTGGCTACATTTCAATGCTTGATGAATGAAGTCTTTCAAGATATATTGAGGAAATCAGTGTTGGTTTTTTTTTTATGGTATATTGGTGTATAGTCCAACTTAGTCTTCTCTTATAAATCATTTAGAAGTTGTCTTTCAATTATTGAGGAAACATAAATTGTTTGCCAAGTTATCTAAGTGTTCATTTGGTCTTACTCAAGTGGAATACTTAGGACACACAATTTTAGGTCAAGGAGTAGTTGTGGATGCTTCCAAGGTACAACCGATGTTAGCTTAGCCTCTTTCTACCAACCTTAAGCAGTTAAGGGGATTTCTGGGCCTTACAGGGTATTATAGGAAGTTTATCAAAGGTTACACATCTATTGTAGCCCCTTTGACAAATTTACTCAAGAAAGACAATTTTAATTGGGATGTTAATGCTACTATAACATTTGAAACACTCAAATCTGCCTTAACTCAGGCTCCAGTTCTCGCCATTCCAGATTTTTCTAAGACTTTTGTACTAGAAATAGAAACAGATGCATCAGGGATCGGTATAGAGGTAATGTTGAGTCAAAAAAATCATCCAGTTGCTTTCTTTTCAAAGAAATTAACTCCTTCACTTCAGAGACAGTCAGCTTATACGCGGGAACTATATGCAATCACTGAAGCTATAGAAAAATTCAGACATTACCTCTTGGGGCATAAGTTCTTAATTCAGACAGATCGGTAGAGTTTAAGGAGCCTTACATAACAGTCCTTACAAACCCCTGAACAACAATCTTGGTTACATAAGTTGCTAAGCTATGACTTTACTATCGAGTACAAACCAGGGAAGGATTATTTGGGTAAAGATGTCTTGTCTCGATCATTTTTTATGGTGTGGTCTCAGCCAAACATGGAAATTTTGCAGGTATTGCGTGCTGCAGTTACAGAGGACATTGAGCTAAATAACATTCGAGAATTGTGTCGTAAGGGTACCCCTCCTCAGCCTAATTATTCCACACATGATGAATTATTATACTGGAATGGTAGATTGGTTATTCCTAGGAAGCATGACTTGGTTTAGTAAATATTACATGAATTCCACTCTTCTCCAATTGGAGGACACACAAGTGTTGCAAGAATTGTGACTCAGATTGCTGCCTAATTTCAATGGCAGGCTATGCATAAAGACATAGCCAATTTTTTTAAACAATGCATCATTTGCCAGCAAGCTAAGTCTTCCAATTCACTACCTACAGGGTTGCTACATCCTCTCTAAGTTCCCAAACAAATATGGGATGATATCGCAATGGATTTCATCACGGGACTACCCAATGCTAGTGGTTTTACAGTGATCATGGTAGTGGTAGATCGGCATTCCAAGTATGTTCATTTTGCTCCTCTAAAAGCGGATTATACGAGTGCACAAGTGGCTGAATTATTCATGAAGATTGTGGTCAAATTGCATGGATTTCCCAAGTCTATTGTATCTGATAAAGACAGAGTTTTTATGAGTCAAACTTTTCAAGTTGAGTGGTACTTCATTGGTTATGAGCACTGCATACCATCCTCAATCTGATGGTCAATCAGAAGATGTTAATCATTGTTTGGAAATGTATTTACGTTGTTTTACTTATGACAATCCAAAAATGTGGCTGAAGTTGTTACTTGGGCAGAATTTTGGTATAATACTTTATACCACCTCAATACGGGTATGATGCCATTCAAGGTAGTCTATGGCAAGGATCCTCCTAGGATTGACAAGTATGTTACAAATTTGAATGATCCTCCAACGTTGCAGAAACTGTTGCAGCAGCGTAATGATGTTTTACATTAATTAAAGGGCAATTTGCATAAGGCCCAACAATATAGAAGCAAGCGGATAAGAGGAGACGTCATGTGCAATTCAATGTTGGAGATATGGTGTTGGTTAAGCTCCAACCTTATACAAAATTCAATTGCATTGAGGAAAAACCAGAAACTGGGCATGAAATACTTTGATTCTTTCCTTATTATCCAATGTGTTAGCCCTTACAAGTTGTTGTTGTCCTCAACTGTTCGAATTCATTCTGTTTTTCATGTGTCGCAGTTGAAACCATGTCACGGTGTTCATTAACAATCATACATTCCACTTCCTCTAGTTACTAATGACATTGGTTCTATATTACAGCCACAAGAGATTTTGCGATCCAGAGTTATTCTCAAGGGAGACAAACATATTCCTCAAGTTTTGGTACACTAGGAAGGCATTGATGCAGAACATGCTACTTGGGAGGAACTTACTTATATGCAACAAGCTTATCCTGACTTCAACCTTGAGGACAAGGTTGATTTTGATGGGGGAGGCAATTTCACAAGTGGAAATAGCACAAGGGTAATTCAAGAAATGGACAAGGATAAGAATAATTTTGTTAGGAAGAATAGACAGATGTCAAGTGATTATATGATTGTGGGCATTAAAAAATGTTGAAAATAATAAAATAAGAGATTAAAAAGATGAGGGAAATTCCACCATATTATTATTTGTTGTAACTTCATAATTTAAATACAAAAAGTAAATAACCAACTCTAGAAGTGGAAAAAAACAAAATGAAAAAATATCTACCACTAACACCCACTAACAGCGCTAACTCCAGACAATTAAGCAAATAAGACTTTGACTACATGTTTTTCATTAAAAAAAAAATAATAAAACAAAAACATAAAATACTAAGATGGAACTGAAATGCCAATTATCTAAGACTCCTCCTTGGCATTTTGGTGACAAACACTAATTCTTTATCTCAAATTTTCAAATCTTTCCTTTGTTACTGACTTGGTAATTGGTTGTTTGCGTGAATAAATTGAAGATTCATAAGAGGTTTTAGGAAAATCTTCCACTAAATTCATCTTAGTGAAGCTTCTATTATTGAAATGGACAAGCCTTTTGTGCCATAAATTTGAGACTGTCTGTGCAGAACTTGTATAAGCCTGCTTAGTTGCTTTCTCCCAATCAGTTGTGAAAATTCTGTTATTCATTTTGACACAAAATAATTCGACACCATAAGAATCAAAAATGGTGCATTTGCAATCTTTGAACAGTAGTGAATAACCCTTCTCAAGCATCTGTCCAACACTTAACAAATTTTGTCTAATATCAGGAATATATAAAACATCAGGAATGACTTTGATACATGAGGTTGTTGATACAATGACTGAACCTTTACCTTTGACGTCCAAGAACTCATCATTTCCAACTTTTACCCTGGACTTGTGTGTAACATCCAGACTTTTGAACATGTTAGCATCTTTGCACAAGTGGTGTGTGCAACCACTATCAACAAGCCAAGCATCAGAGGAGTTATTTGTTGAAAAGCAAGAGACTGCAAAGAGTTGCTCCTCCTGTGCATCAGCAGCTTCAACCAATTGTGCTTGCTTGGAGGCTTTGTTTTTAGATTTGCAGATATATGTTCCAGCTGTTTACAATTGCCACACATAGCATCAGGCCTCCACCAGCAGTACTTCTCCATGTGTGTTATCTTTTTGCAGTGCTTGCAAGGTGGAAATGGCTTCTTGTCACCATCACTCTTAGCCTTGTTGTTCTGGCTAGATTGTTGTTTTCCTTTATCAATATTTTGTCTTTGCACATAAAAGGCTCCTTCAATAACCTTTTCTTGTCTCATAGATCTTTTTTGCTCTTGTGCTTGGAGAACACTCATCAGTTCTCCCAAAGAGATAGTGTTTAAATCTTTGGATTCTTCAAGAGAGGAGATTATGGATTCAAACCTCTCAGGAAGAGTAACCAGAACTTTCTCTACAATCCTTTTATCTGAAAAATTATCACCAAGCAATCTGATGTTAACAATTGAGGAGATCCGATCAGCATACTTACCATTTGTTTCATCCTCCTGCATATGTAGATATTCAAATTCTCTTTTCAGGTTTAGCACCTGCATTTGGCGTGTTCTATCACTACCTTCATACTCTTCTTTCAATCTGTCCCATGCCTCCTTTGCTATTTTACAGGTCATGATTTTGTAGAACACACAATCTGCCACAGAGTTTTGTATCAGTGACTTGGCCTTGGATTTCTTTGCCTTTTCTTCACTGTTGGATTTGATCTGAGCCATGGTAGGATTTGTTGGTACAGGGGTATTGGTTTGTCATCAATCACAGTTTCCTAGAGATCATAGGCTTCCGAAAAACCTTGCATCTTTACTGACCAAATGGAATAATTTTCACCAGAGAAGGTGAAAGGAGGATTCAAAGGAAGGTTACTAGATGCCATGAGTTTTGTGATTTAAAAAAATAAAGATTTAAGATCAACTAAGGTTTAAAATATGAAGATCACGTGAGATCAACTAAGGTTTAAAAAATGAAGATCACGTGAAATCAACTAAGGTTTAAAAAATGAAGATCTCAGTAAGATAAACTAAGTTAAAAAATGAAGATCTCGTAAGATCAACTAAGGTTTTAAAAAAAGAATATCTCGTAAGATCAACCACGGTTGGAAATAATAAAATAAGAGATTAAAAAGATGAGGAAAATTTCACCATATTATTAGTTGTTGTAACTTCATAATTTAAATACAAAAAGTAAATAACCAACTCGAAAAAAACAGAATGAAAAAATATTTACCACTAACACCCACTAACAGCACTAACTCCAGACAATTAAGCAACTAAGACTTTGACTACATGTTTTTCATTAAAAAAATAATAAAACAAAAACATAAAATGCTAAGATGGAATTGAAATGTCAATTATCTAACAAAAAAAAGTGTAAGGATGCATAGGGCCAATTCACGCAAGAAGGATTATGTGTGAGGAGAATATTATTAGATATTTAGATATATAATACCTGAGAGGGTGCAGAGGTGTGCGTATTGTTGCATTTTGTTTCATCTCTCTTTTATCTCTATGTACTGTCATCTCTTTCTTCTTCATTGTAATATATCCATCAATGAAATAAAACATATAAAAATTTATCTTGTTCCTCCATTTATCAATTGTTCATCCCTTTAAATTCATTCATTCTTGATCTTCCCTTGTTACATAAAACATGCCAATTAATTTAAATAATATATTCATAACAAAACAACTCATACATGAATCCTAAATTAGTTTTGTTTTTCTTGATCCTCATTCACTCAAGATAGATAGTGTATTTTTCTACATACAAAAGTAGGCTTGGTGATCCGAAACTCAAAGCACCACGTCATATTTATAAAATTTGTCTATCACATAGCTCAACCAATATTTAGAAAATGGGTTTAAGAATAAATACACGAATTTGTTATTAAACGATGCAAAGATAAGGGTTGAACGTGAAAGGAAAATGAACTAAATTCAAAAAATTAATTTCCAAACAAATTGCAACGGAGCGGTTAGGGAAAGGTGGATCCATCCAAAAATTTCATCATGGCGTACTCTTCATGTCGTCCATAGATCCACCCTACTCGCTGTTAGAGAATCCAAAAACCTAAAGTTTTAACACTTTTTGAACTTCACACCAAAGTCAGTGGTTCCTTTGATGCACCTAATGACTCTTTAAGAAACACTTCACTAGCACATTATTACATGAAGCAAGAAAGGATGACAACACTAAAGACAATATCTAGCTTGGTTATAGTTAGATGCATTTAAATCATGCTTCTGAAATAGCCTTCTTCAACTTTTCTTATGTAATCCTCTCTATTTAAACTATGTCTTTGATTCATTGGAGTATTTATCACCTTGCAATCTTCCATGTGAAACTTCTTGAGAATTTCCTTCACCAATGAACATTTCATCTTGTAATGACTTAATCTCCATTCCTACAAAGTATGTCATTAGTTTAAGGATATGTCATTTCAAAGACCTGCATTATTTCTGTTAGAAAAAATAGGGGATCGTAAGTGAAAGAAAGGATATCAGATGCTGAGAAGATGCAAAATAAGCTTATGAGATGAATAAATGCTATCAAATGAATAATTACATATGAAATACAAGATTCTAACTTATAAAATCATAAAATTTTAACACTCAAGAAAAAAACTGAACAAGAGAATTCAAAAATTTATATTTTCTCTAAGATTATAAGTATTACACAAGGACATTGAAGTTCTGATATGTACTTTGAAGATTAAAGATATTTTTTTTTTTAAGGAAGACCGATTCTAATTTTAAACAATACTATTATTATTAATATAACAAATTTGGGTCCTTCAAAAATATAGTTGTCTTCCTCTCAATTAAATATAAACAAATTTTTTTCTAAATGTCAAACTCAACATAGTCAAGAACTAAAATAACATTAACCAATATTTTTCACATGATCCATTAAAAAAATAAATACTGATTGAGATATTTATATAGTCTTTATCAAAGAATTTAAGGAGAATGATATAATAAAAGATGATTCTATCAACTTCCAACCGTCCATTTGAAGTTCTAATTTAAAATAGAGGATTAATTCATCCCATTACCTATAGGGATCAGGGCGTAACACACGGATAATATATAAAGTTTATCTGGTCGTTAAAAGTTATAATAAGATGAGTGATTAATTTAAAAAGACTTTTAAAAACTTTATTTAATTGTCAACTAATATATAATTAATCATATAACTTATAATATATATATATATATATATATATATATTTTTTTTTTTTTTTTAATTATCTAATTAACTAATTAATTACGTATTAAAATTTTCTATAACATTTTTTTTTAAAGAAAAACATGACTCCGGTTGATTTGTTGATTATAGTTTGAGCTATATAAAACGACAAATAATATTGACTAAAAGAATTGGTCCCACAAAATCTTGTTAAGTGATCCATTATCTTACTTATATGATCTACCTATCCGTACGGCCAAAATTCTACACATTAAATTTTTCAGGTAAATATTAATTCCCGTATCCTTCCCCATCTGTACAGATCTTACGGATATTTTTTTGTGAGTATACATAGAATATAGAATTTCGAATTTTGAATTTTGGTAAGATTTTCATCTCAAATTGACAAGTTGACTCGTCAAAACCATATAAAAAATTAAATAAAAATAAATAAATAAAACATAAGAAATATTAAAAGATGCCAATCCAATCATGATGAAATAAATTTTGAATTAATCTCAAATTTCATGTCTCACACAAGAAAAAAATCAAACCATAACGACTAAGTAACAAATTTCAAGAAACAATAAATAAAGACTATGAGGTATGTCACCGGAACTCATCTATGACACGAGAGATTAACGAATTAGGCAGCACCATGCATGTGTTTTATTTAGCTCATAGAATCTAAATCAGTTCGGTGAATTATGCATTGGACAAGCACAATTTCCAGAACCAATGTCTCTAGCCATGCATATACAATGACACTTTCCATCTTTAAGCCAAACGGATCGTTTTTGAAGAAATTCATCAACAAAGGAGTCTAACATTTTAGTGGTAACATGTTGCATCACCACCACGTGTGAAATATTTCCACTGCAAGCCAAATTCCACCTATGAGCAAAGTCTTCATCTAAAGGCCTCTCAAACACCACAGTGTTGCTAAAATTGTTTAACATTACACTAATTCCGGCATCACGTAGTCGATGTTGTAAATAGCGTGCATTCATTACACATGTTTGCACTTCGTTTTGAAGTCCTATTAGACCTTTTCTTTTGATGGCATACCAAAGAAATATTGCAGCATGCCCGCAACGGCTTCCTGTGATTGTTATATCCCTTGAAGAAATATATTCAATATCTCTTGATAATGCATTGATGTATTGTAAACGAGTTATTACTATACCACAAGGAATCGGACATCCCAAGAACTTATGTCCAGATATCATTATACTTCCAATGGGTTTCTTGAAGGTAATCTTTGGTGCCTATACAATCACCCAAACAATGTCAAATTTTCACTATTTATTTGAAATGAAAAACTATTAGGATGAAAGTTTTTTTGCCAAGCATAACACTCCCTCCCCCTTCCCCAAGCTTTTTGAAAAAATGAAATATACTTCTTGTTTAATTTAAATTTTTAATTAATATAAAAGGATTTTTATCAAATTTACTTAACACAAAAGATTGATGATCATTAATCAATAATGTATGATAATTTTATTGACTTTGAACACAAATTTGTAGAAATTATTCAAAATTTTACTTGGGATGAATTACTATCTAAAAGTTAGAGCCTAACGTTTAAACTATTTACTTATACAATTTTTAATTTAATTTTTATGCAAATTCAAATTAAGTTATCTCAATTTATTTTCATGATGTCAACATATCTAACCACCCCAACAACTCTAATTTTATATACCAAAGGTTTTTGTAAAGAACTTACTTGTTCAATGAAAGGCATCATTGTTCCAAATAAAGCTCCATCGCAATGAATGTAGAATCGATCACGAGTGAAACCACATTCCTCAAGTGTTTGTATCACAAGATCAAGGTCATCAACTCCTCCTTTCATAGTTGTCCCTATAACAAGAACAATTTTTAACTTCTCCTCGAGTTTAACAAAATTTGATGTAAAAAAGTGTGTGCATAGCATTAACTATTATATGTGAAGTTGTAGAAGATGTGAGAAATATTGAATACCTATGTTTAGATTGATGATGGCCGGCTTGTCCTTGTGAGCAAGAAGTAAAGTCTTTAGATCAATACAATCAATCTCGCCCGTGGTCAAAGTGTTAACCTCAATGCATTGCATTCGATACATTTTTGCTATTTTCAAGATTGAATAATGTGAATCTCTTGATGTGTATAAAATCCCATCTGGAAGTTGTTCTCTCCTATATATATGAAGATATAAATAAATCAGTGTTTATTTTTGGGATGTATTTTTGAAACATAAAAAATACTCTAGAAATTATATCAAAATTAAATGAACTGACCCAACTAAAATCCCATGAAGGTTCCCTTCGGTTCCACCAGTTGTGACGTATCCCCAGTACTCGTTCTTCTCTATCTCCCATAATTTTGCAAACCAATCAAGCACACAAACTTCAAATGCTGTTGAATTTAGGGTGTAGTGTCTCCCTAGAAATGGGTCACCAGCATTGTTCAAATGAAACTGAAGCAATGGTGCTAATGCGTCATAATTGAAGTTCTGGTTTTCTGGGTACCCTGCATTAATATATAAATGGAAGTTGATCATTAGTATAACATATAAATAAGGGGGTGAAACTTTCATGTTATTAGCTAGATTTTGAAATTGAGGTAGGTTAAATCACTCGTTATCAAGCTTTTACCCAAGCATAGATCATCAATCTTGTAAACTTTGCGTTTCACGTGTCCGATTCTAAAGAAAATTTAAAAATAACAAAATCTTTTATGAGGTAAGAGATTCTTATCCTAATGGATATAATAATATATATCAAAATTCTTATACATGAGAAATATTAATAACATATTATTTAACAATTCTTTCTTACTGGTTAAAATGTATAAAAAAATTCCTATAAAATTGTACGACAGAAAATTTTGAATTTACTTGAAAAAAATGAAAATATATATTCCCTAGTTGATTTGAATTCACTAGAAAATCACACAAGAAATCCACTCTTGGATACTATATGAAGTAGGTATATAATAGTTATAGAAGCATGATAGGCACGTGTGTCATGGGCGTGGCCCCCTCAAAATTTATATATATATATATATATATATATATATATATATATATATATATATATATATATATATATATATATAATAAAATTTTAATCTCTTTTAAATTCTTTTTACCTTCTAAGTTAAAAAAATAAAAAATTATTGTGTAATTAATGAATTTGTGTCCAATTGCCTTTACCTCAAAAAAATTTTAAAAAAAAAGTAAAATTGAAATAGAAAAAATGAAAAAATAGATGAAAATTAAAATTTGGCCCCTCCCATATATTCTAGCTTGCACTGATGCTATCAACATGTACCAAAGAAATTTAATTTCTAGACATTATTGAGAAGTATTAATAATCTATATCTAACACGTTTTATCATATACATTTTTTCTTTTATCGGTTAACATGTACGGAGAAAGAATTCAATACAAAATCACACGATAGAAAAGTTTGAATCTAATTTCAAAAAAAAATGTACGGAAATATTTATCAGAGAAAGGATGTGAAACAAATTAAATGGCTTCAAAGTGAAAAGTGAAAAGCCTACGTACCCAAGTTGCGCAAGTTGTTCTGACTTAGAGACTCAATATAGTGAGTAATTATTGAAGCTAAATTGGCTAGTGTGTCGCCATTGCCGTGGGTGATAGCAAGGTTCATGTTACCATTATTATTTTCTTCAATCTCAATCTGCTTCTCTTCTGTTTGCAACAGTTTCGTGGCATGAGTGGTTAAAATGAAATTAGTCATTGCCAAGTTTTTTTGGACCGAATTCTCCATTATGCGTGGGATGTGGAAGAGTGAGTTAAAGACACTAAGTTATGAATGTGTATGGGATGCGGAAGCCAGAAGGTGTGAGGCATAGAACTAAGATCGTGTACGTATTTAAAGCCGGAAAAACAAAGTGGAAACTATTTCTTTGCTTTTTTTAATTACTCGTGTATAACGGGTGCAATTGATTTTCCTCTACAGGGTGGTTGTAGTGCTAATTTCCTCCATATTCACCTTTTCAAGTGGGGTCTAATAGTGTTGAATGAAAGATGCATGTATAAAACATTGAAAAAATAGTAAAAGAAAAAAAGTTTCGGATTTAGCTTTTATCGATTATCCATTATCAAAAACAATATACTATCACAAGGGGAAATTAGGTTTTTTTTTTTACTTACATTGATATGTATACACACGAAGGTTATAAAAAAAAATAAACTAGTGATAGAGTTTATCGAAAATCTTGAATGTATATAATATGAATAATTTTTTAGGTTTAATTGTGTTTTTTTGTCACTCAAATTTATTATTTTGATAAATCATACAATCGAACTTTTATATTTATAAATTAATAATTCAATTACTATAAAATTAAAAATTTGTTATCCTATTACATATTTGTGGAATAATGAATGATTTGTTATATATTTGAGATTAAAATAAATCAATTAATTAATAAGATATAATTTTATTAACTTATTTTATTTTTTAATAAATTAATATTGGTGTCTAAATAACAATAGTAAGCCTTCAGTCGTGTGTATATGAATCATTTAGATTAAAAGATGTTAATTTCTAAATCAATATATATATATATATATATATATATATATATATATATATCACATTAAGACAAATAATAATAATAATAATAATAATAATAGTAATAATAATAATATAATACTAGTACTTAAATCACAAATTAAATATTTTCATCAAGATAAGAATTTTACGTAAAGTTAGTTGTATTAATATTCATATTTATAGAAATAAATATTTAAAGTATATGAAATTATAACTTTTACATATTTTTAGTCATATTTGTGCCTCATGGGAATAAACGTTTTATATATGCACATCATGGGAATAAACGTTTTATACATCCCAATCATGGGAATAAACGTTTTATACATGCATAATACATCAAAATCTAATAATAATTAAATCATAGATATATATGCCTCTTCAAAAAAACATCATATAGAAACTTTCTTTAAAATTACTGTTCTCATTAAACACCCAATTTAATTAGGATAAATAAATTTATTTTTGAAATAAAATAAAATAGTTTGTAGCTAAACTTCTTTTGGTAACTTTGATTTCCCTTTTCTTATCTTTCAATATATTTTTTTCCTGATTTAAAAGACTACCGATATTCTCCAATCCATCAAGTTAGTACTGATTTTAATTTTGTGATTGTGATTAATCCGAAAAAGTTTTAGATATAAAAAAATGAAAATTCTCTGATTTATTAATAGATTACCTGTTAGCAAAGAAATTTATGGCACTAGTACACTGTGTCAACCTAATCCTGCTCGTTTCTTATTAACATGTTCAGACTTTTCAGAAATCCAGGGATACGTGTCTATTTTCAATCTTTTGGGGGCAAGCAAACATTAATTAATACCTCATGCTTTTCAACAACCAAATCGGATCTGGTTTCCACAGTCAGGTTGGGATGAATTTGTTATATAGATATCTATCTAGTCAAATATTAATCGGTTCAATTGTGTGGATTTAAAGTTTGAACGCTAAGATTTGATATTACTTAGAATAGAATAAAATCGAGGTTTTCTTTAGTTACATAACATGGGGTTTACACATTCTACCGCTTTTTCATATTCTCTTCCTCAACCACTTTATAATTCATTGGAATTTGTGATTATTTATTTATTATTATTAACTTTTTCCTCAGTACAATTTTAAATTATAAAAATTATTTTTAATCGAGAACAATATACATTCAATAATTTATATGTATAGAAAAAAATTAATTATTTATATTAAATTTATATGAACTAATTAATTCATATTTATTATAAAGATATAAAGTAGACAGATCGATCAGCTAACTAATCAATATTTATTATAAAGATATAAATTAGAGAAATTAATCTTAATGATAATTTAAAATAGGATAAGATATTTTAAAAAAATAATACAAAATTAAGGAAATTGATCCTAAAAGTAATTTGATATATAGTAAAATATAGTAAAATATTTTTAAATAATGAGAAACATGATTAGTATAAACCAATAAAAAAGATTATTATAATGAAAAACAATATAAAATAATTATTATATAAAAATTAAAAATTAAAAAATTATTACCTACTAAATCTAAACAATAATTTACGTTGTTTCCTATTAAATTATAAAAATAATTGAATTATACCTATAATATATAAAACCATTCTCTTATATTATGATGATTTTTTTTAATGTTGTATTATATCTAAAATGTTGTAATAGGAGACTATATATTAATATAGTTGATAATATATCAATTATCTTAATCTATATGTAATTACATTGTAGAATTAAAGAAATATATAATTTAATTAAGATATACTTTTATGATATATTTTAAAATATATGATATTGATATAAATATAATATTATGTGGGACAAAAATATTATCTATTAATTAAAAGGTTATGTCATCATTAATTGTTTCAAAATGAGTAAAATATGATTATTGATTGTATAAATATATTAATAATACATTATTTATTCACACCATAATATATAACATTATTTTATGAATTAATTTAGTTCACAAAAAAAATGTCTTTTCATTTTTTAAATCTTTTATTTTAATAAATAAAAAAATATTGTAACAAATGTAACACGATATATTAGAAAAGAAAAAGTAACCTTCTTATCTGTCATTCTTTTTTATACACGTATCAAATTGGCGCCTATAGAATATATAGCCATGTGTATATTAATAAATTAACAATTAAAATTGTCATAAATATACCCACTTGTATAAAAAATTACCATGCATATGTAATACAAAATTATAAAAACGTGGTGCAATACATGTGCGCACTCACTCACCGTCATCCCAAGCAAACCAAATTTTGTGGCGTAAAATTTATACAAACGACTTTCTCACTTCACAGATCATGGATTCCATTAGTCAACAAATTAAAAGCCCATCAATCATGATTCATGCCAAATAAAATTACATCCCATTTTCCATTAACTAATGCAACACCTTTTAGATTAAGCGTGTGGATCACTCTGAAAAAAAATGAAGCTCAGAACTCAAAACCCAAAACATTTCAAGCACTTTTACTCATGCTCCAAACTCTTTTAGGTCTAATCATCTCTTTTTCATGCAATATCTTGGATCATTAATTGTCCTACTGTTCTAGCTTACCCAAGAAAAATCAGAAGAAAATTCATCAATCGTGTCATGTTATATAACAATTTGCCAAATGCTATTTATGCGCGCGAGTGATGGAGTACATATCAAAGATCATAAAAGAGATGTTATATAATAATTACGTGAATCCATATAGGTTGTCACACTTGTAACGTGAAGTCATGCTTTTTTGTTATTTTACATGGAACATGTGTAGAGTCAAGGGCAGGTGTACTTTAAGGGCATAGTTTCATAAATTAAATAGATCACAGTGCAGATTTGTAGCACTAAGTCATACTTCACCCAATTAACTACAAATTTCTTTTCTGACTTTCCTAACCTCTCAACTTCACTCAAGGCACCTTCTAACACCACAATCCAACATGTCCATGCCATTTCCAAACCCATTTCATGATTCACTATCCATTTGCATGCATAGGATTCAAGTATGGAATTCTAAATGGTTTCTTTCAAATGAAAATGGACACTAATTAAGTTGCACTCAAGCTAACACCCTAGAACTTAAGTCTCGTACACATGGCTCATTGCACAAGCATGCTTTACTTCAAAAAGAGTACCAACATCTTGGATCATGGTCGCCCCAAACCTATCTAGGCCTAACTCAAGCGACTATCTTAATCCAACTCAAATTGACATTCTTTTACCTAAACCAACTTGGCTTACACTCTTTAACCCAAGCTCTACTCAAACCCTGAATACGTTTACACATACGCATCCCATCTATATCCTCACACCGAAACTCACTCATGCATTGAAACTACACTCCATATGCTAAGCCACATCCTCAAACCAAAACCTCGCCTACTCACTCCAAAACAACAATCATGTCATAAACTACTCTCACGCCCCATTAACCTACGCCAACATTCAACACCATAACACAACACTACTAACCAAACAATATCAAGGCACATACATATAAAAATACAGCGCAAGAATATAGCAAAAACATATAGCATTCAACCCATAACCAAACCTACACTCACATACCTCAAGGAAATCACGTGCCAAAATCCACTCAAACACCAACACCACTTCCGAAACACCATAGCCTCACCAAACATTAAAACCTCTCTCACTGCACCGCAACCTCCCTCAAGACACCAAAACTACACTCCAAAGCTAAAACAATACTTTTCCTTCCTCTATCACACTCTAAGTTCAACCCGGCCCCAAACTTACAACCTCAAACCCTCTCCTGAACCAACATAATTCACCACTTTCAAACATTCCAAAATCATTCCCCACTAAAGCGACCCTCCAACACCAAACTTCACCCCTTGCTTAAGAAAACACCTTCCGCCTCTAGGTCACTCTCCAAAACCCACAACCATTCCTAAAACACCAAAGCCACATCCACATGCTCGAACTACCTATCCAAACTACACCTTCACAACAAAAACCACAACATGCTCGCAACTAAAGCTCAACCTAACCTCAAACCTCACAAGCCCACACACTATCTCACATCAACAACAAACACCAAACATAACTTATCTAATGCTCCACAACAAACTCGAAGGGCAGAAGCATACTAACACATATCATACATGAATATCACAACACTCAAGATGCAACCAAACTCAACATCATGACCAAACCAAATTTTATTTCAAGCATGGTTAAGGTCAATGATTCACTTATTACACTATGGAGAATTTAACATTAAGTCTACTAATTTATTTCTTACCAATTCCTTTTACTCAAGTTAATTGAATTTGACCTAAAATGTCAATTTCATTTTAGCTCAAAATCAACTAACTCCTACATTTTCGCTCATCTACCTTAAAATGTTAAATTTTCAAAAGAGCCCAAAACCACAATTTTCTCCGTCAAACCCTCAATCCGCATGATGTTAAGTCAAATTTGTTTAAAGATAAATCAGTACCTTCAATTTTAATAATTATAGATGGTTAAAATAAAAGTTTCATCTTTAATATATTAAATGAAGTTTTCACCTAAAGACCAAACGAATTACAGACTAATGAAACATTAGACGAAGCATCATTGAAGCAAAATAAGTACCGTTCTTAATAGATACTTATATATGTACATGCTCTAATTAATACAATTGTATTTTTACATGTTTCGATGAGAAGTTCATTGTCATATCAAATACAAGGAATCTAACCACTCATTCTCTAAAAAGACAAGTCAAATTAGAATAAAGAGAAAATTATCTCACACAAAGAAAGATATCGTTTACAGCATCCATCTTCTACCTTTTGCAGAAAGTTGTCATCTTTGATTTAATATCGCATGAAAATGCATTAAATGCTCATGGTAGTGCAACACGCTTCCAAATGATGGATTGAAGACTTTGAAGTTGTTGAGTCTAATGACTATATTAAACTCTCCATCTATATAAAGGTTGAACATTAGAGATTCGAAGCAGAGATTATTGTATAAGCAAAGTTCTTGCAGTTTGAAAATTTAAATCTCTTTTATAAAAAGTCTATATTTTTGTTTTTTATTGTATATTTCTCTTTATGTAGAAGTTGTTTTAGTTATACAAAAATATTTCTGTAAATCTTGTACCCTTAGTAGTAGATATTAGCTTGAAGAAGATGTGTGCAAAGAATAGTTACAATGTTTAGCATAAAGAGGCTAAGTTCAAAGAATACTTAGTGAGTTAGTCTGAAGAGATTGTGTTCAAAGAATAATTATGTTAGTCAAAAGTGGCTAGGGTTCAAACAATACTTGTATCTTGTTGAAGATCCTTAGCTGTTGTTAAAGAACTGGATGTAGCCTTAGGGATAAGACAAATCAGTATAAAAATTCTCTCATTGTATCTTCATTTTCTTATTTCCATTAATCACTTGATTAAAATGTTACCCTTTGTGAAAATCTTTTAAAACTTTGCTTTGAAAAACTAGTATGATTAACCATACATATACTTTTTCTTTTTCTAAAAATCATATGTCTAATATGTCTAATCCATTAAATGATACACGAATAAATATAACAAAAAGTAAGCATTGATATTAAGTCATAAATAAACCATACATCCAAATCATAGTTATATAAGTTCACTATTCTCTAAACTAGTACAAATCCATCCTCTTAATCTAAAACATATAATAAAGAACTAAGGAGTCTCTTCACAAGAAGGAAAATGTTTTAGCCTGAAACATCTCTTCTTAACTCCTTGGCACCACTAGACTTGTTAGTCATCTGATCTCCCAACATCCAGGGGTCTTAAGACATCTATCTCTCAAGAGTCCAATTAGAGACCTATTGTACTAGTACCATATCATCCTCATTTTCATAAGCATTCTCATTGAACAATTATGATAATCTTATCCAATTTTCACAATATACTTCCATGTCCCACAAACATATCCAAATTAGGCAACTCATGTATCTCCCCAAAGTGAGTATCCACCTCTACAATTTCCAAAACAATGATCATCACAATCCTCTAAGACATTCAAACAATGCAACAAGCTCTCTAATAATTAATCATAGCCTCCACTCACCTATGCAACTTATCAACATTCAAACATAGGCATAAATGATAACATGATGAAAGAGGGCCACAATAACTGTAAAAGACAAATCACAAGAAGGGGGGTTGAATTGTGATCTCTAAAAACAATTTTCTTTCGTCTGTACCTTTCGTCTGTGGGTTTCGTCTGTGAGTTCAAAGCTTGTTCAGACGAAACAGTGTTTATCTTGAAAGATTGATTTTAATATATAAACGTTAAAGTATATTTATCCCCGTTAGTTAACTAGCAGATAAGATAAATGCACAAATATTTTTATACTGGTTCGTCTATACAAGACTACGTCCAGTTACCCAGCAACCACTGAGTTTTCACTACCAACCGTGAAAGGGTTACAAGTATTCTTTGATCCCATCCACTTCTGGCTATACACAGATATTCTTTGCTCCCAACCTTCTCAGGCTAAACCAACAAGGTATTCTTTGAACCCAGCCTCCACAGGCTAATACAAGAGGTATTCTTTGGAACACAGCCTCCTAAGGCTAAAATGCCACACAAGTGGACTTTGAAAGATGTTTAGAAAGACAAAGTTTTCCTCTACGCAGAGAGGTGTTTACAATAAAGCACAATCACAGATTTGAGCGAATCCTTAAGAGATAGATGAAGATAAGCGTATTCACCAACTTGTTCTGGTCGTGGTGAAGTCCTTTTATAGGCATCTTCTTCAAATAGCCGTTAGACTCATTTGAATGCCGTTGAGAGTCGTTGAGAGATCTTCTAGAAAGCTTTCCAAAAAGGTTGTCAGTTGTACTTGATTGATTGATAAGAGTCGCAATGATATAGCAGACTAGGTTGTCGCTGTAGATGATTTTTCGACTTGTACAGAGATGTGACACAAAGGTGAAGACCTTTTTGATTTTGAAGTGTAAGCACAAATCCCTATACTGATCTTAGATGCTTCTCTTGAGTACTTCTTCAGATTTGAAAACTTGGCGCGAGACTCCAATCTTGACTTCACTTTTGGATAGACGAAATGTGTAATCAGTTGAAGTTGTTTCGTTTCATCCTTTCGTCTTAAGGCTTCACTCTTGGACAGACGGAGACTTTAGCTTTGACAGTCTTCTTCCGTCTGTGCAAGTTCCGTCTGATGTCTTGGCTTTTGGACAGACGCAACACTTCAAACTTTGAAGGGCCATCTTTCGTCTGAGCTGGTTTCGTCTTAGCAGGTCTTGATTGCTTGGTTTCGTCTGTGCTGTAATTAATCAAAACTTAGGGACATTCTTGATCTAACAAATCTTGATCTAACATTCTCCCCCTTTTTGATGATTACAGACCATACCACGAAATTCTGCATAAGACATGGTTAGACAGAAACAGCAATCTTAAACAGCCAGATTGACATTAAGACGATATTTTTCTGAAAAATACCTCTTTAATATATTGTTACATCAATGCGATGTAAACTTGTTCATGATTACATTGGTACATACAGAAAAACTAATAAGGAATAACCAATAAAAGATTACAATGTATTTTCTATACTAAAAAATAAAAACAATACATTGATACACATAAAGAAAATGACTTCCTTTTATTTGGGACTCCCCCTCAGACGATGCTCCTTGCTTTTGATTGCTTCTCCTCAGACGAAGCTTTCAGTCTTTGTTTACTCCCCCTCAGACGATAATTTTGATAGCTCCCCCTTGGATTATGTTTTCTCCTTCTCTCCCCCTTGGGCTGTGATCATCAAAACTCTGATCAAGAGGAAGGTTTTGGCTTTTTGTGAAGCAAGGCCATCACTATGTCCTTGAGCTGCTACACCTCAGATGATAGAGAGGCTTGGTTTTCCTCAAGCTCTCTATTCTTTTGCTTCAAGTGCTCGCAGTCACCTTCCAAAACATCATACTTCCGCTTCAGAGTCTTATACTCCTCAGCTTCTTCAATATGAGCTTCAGCAACCTCCACCAAATCTTCAAGTTGTACCATTGGTGTTTGAGGTAGTTCCACAAAAGGTTCACTATCATCAATGATAAGCACTGGCTTTTTCTTCTTCAGATGTAGTGTGAACAGTGGAAGAACAAGGTAGGCAGAGAAGGTCTGGTCCCATTGATGAGTATACCACTTGGTTGGTATAGATACTTCAAGCAGTGGCTGTTCCTGAGAATATACAAATGCACTACCAGGGAACACTCTGCCACAGACGGAAGAGTCTTCATCAAAGATGGTTCCAGAGCAGTGGTCAGCTACAGACGAAACCTTCTTTTCCTTTCCCTTAGCCAGATATCTGACCAAGCATGGTCTTTTTCTGTCTAAGACGATAGAGTACTTTGTTTCGTCCGTCACCAGAGAAGAAAACTGAGAACCCATCATGAAGGGACAATATCTTCTATCCTTCGTAGCTTGGCGATCGATGTGGGAGATAGATATGATTCTTTCCTTTGCTTCCCTTCGATATGCACCAGCCATCAACCTGAAAGGTAGATTGTAGTCTTCTGGGAGGGAGTGAGCAAATTCTTCAGGGTCTTCATACTCATCTAGAAGGAGGGGGTAGCGTGGGTTGATCCCAGAACAATGGGGTCTCGTCCACGGGAGCACAATTCCTAGAGAGTGGCCTAAACCAACATACTTTGTTTGATTGAGAGGAATTGTGAATGGCATTGGATCATGGCGATCTATGGCGTCAAGATGCCAGTGTTTGCAGTCTTTCGGCTCATAGCGGAGAGAGTCAATATCACCATTTGTACAGTGATGAAAAACTGGTGCATTGATCTCGTATCGCAACCTCCACTTTGGATTATTTCTTTGTGGAATGTGGGGTTCATAGCCAAGCGCTGGTCCTTCAATCTCCGACGCAGCAAGATGATCCTTATATGCCTTTATGTTTTCTAGTCCCTTGATATTTAAATTAGCCGAGTGTCCCAGGCGTACGCTTCAACCGGTTGCGTTGCTCCTCCGGAGAATAAACAACATTTTCATCAAAATCAGCTGGCTTCAAGGACTTATTGTATATAATGGGGTTGACAAATCTTCCCAAATGAATCCCTTCTTTCCTCTGTCTTGATAAGGGTTCTTCACTCTATGTATGGTGTATTCTTTATATACAGGTCTTCGTCGTGTCACTAATTGAGCGAGGCTCGAACGATTCAAAAAATTGGAGACTTCATCAATCTTCGCTCCAATAACCCAATCAAGTTTGATTGGTCCGTCGCCTTCGCAAGTGCTTTCTTCATATCTTCGCATGACTAATTCGTTTAGGAACGAATAGTCAATCTTGCGCTTTGGAGGTAAGTCTTCGGATTAAGTACTTCAAAGATGTACTCTTCCCCTTGATGCATCCACTCTAGAATCTTCTTCATCAGACGAAGAACTTGCATCTTCAACAAGTATGATGCCTTCAGACGGAACCTCCTTCGTCTGGTAGTGGAATGCTCCTTCTTCTTCAGACGCAGCAAGAAACGTCTGTGCTGGGCAAGCATTTAGCGGAGACGCAACAAGTGGCTCAGAAGGAGTTGTCATTTGTTCGTCTGGGAGTGTTGTAGACGGAAGAATCTCCATTGTAGAGGCTTCTTCGTTTAACATAGTTTCCAACTCCTCCGCAAGTTGGGCGTTGTCTTTCTGGATCTGGCGCTCTCTTCACCGTCCATGCCCTCCGAGGTTGATTGAGCGGAGTGGTCCCTCGACGATCCAATGCCCCTAATGCTTTCTTGAAAGAGCCTTTGTCTTTCAGCTGCGAGCAAGATGGAGGCTCTTCTAGCCTCTTTGAGTTGTTTTTCCTCTTCTGTCTCTCCAACAACGACAGAAGCCATCTTTTGTTTCATCTTCTCCTTGCCCTTAGCAGCTTTCTCAAGCGCAAGCTTCCTAGCTTTTGCTTTTCCTTCTGCTTCTTTCCTTTGTTTTTCTTCGTCTGTTAGTATCTTCACAGACGGAACTTTCTCAGACGGAATGGTGACCCCTTCGTCTTCACTTGGGTATACCGTCTGTGTCTTTGTTTTAGCACCAATGTGCTTGATTCTGATAGTCCTTTTCTTTTTCTTGAGGGGTTCCTCAAGAACATCCTCAAAAGGCATCTCAGATACAGTTACAGATGGAAAAGAAGGAGGCGAAAGTGTTTGGGTTTGGGTTTTGGTTTGTGTTTGGGGTTGTGTTTCGGACGGTGTTTGGGCTTGTGTTTGAGGTTTAGCGCGCTTGATACGGGCTCTGTGTGGTTCTTTGGTGATGGGTGATAGTGGGGTGTCCTCATTTGGTGAACGAAGGAGAAGGCTTGGAGTGAGGTGGATCTTAGCAAAGGTGCTAGCCTTCACTTCTTTTCCCTCAGGGTGCCATGTGACTCCAGTGGCATCGAAACCCTGGTTGATGATGATGGTGGAGAAGAGAGTGGCGTAAGGGATGCTACTCTTCCTACGAATGTTCCGATTCTTCAACGCACTCACCCAGTGGTCGAGAATAATGTGAGGAAGACTCATTCTTCCCTTCCTTAGGCGAAAGAATAAATGCAGAATTTGTCTCTCGAAACCGACATTATCACGAGACCCGTCCTTGGTGTGAAGATATTGAACAAAGAAGTTGTGGATGATTCGTGCTGAGGTACATAGATTTCCTGCTCTGAAATCTTTGGGGTCTTCAGATTTAGGAATCTTCCCGTAGATATATTTGTTGACATGCTCCTCATTCTCGTTCTTCATCCAGTTTAGAGAGTAGAAACGTCCCTCGGCTTTGCAGTTTCCTGCCTCAGCAATAGAGTCCACCGTAATGATGTACTCTTTGTTGTCTATGGTACCCATGATACCATCATCAAACTCTCTGGCATCGCTCCAAAACTCGGCGTATGCCTCCATCAGCCATGGGCCTTTCGTCTCAGCGAAGCCCATCCAACCAGTGTGGTCAAACATCTTCACAACTCTTTCAGAGACGCTTTCAAGAGTCTCCCTTGAAATCCATTTGCTTGGCAAGAACAAATCTTGAGCGAAAAAGGTTGCTTCAGCGGTTTTGGTTCCCTTGGTGTTCTTGGCGGCCATTGTTGTTGTTTGAAAAACTAGATAGAGAAAGGGTTTTGTGAGTAAGTGTTTTGTAAGTTCTTCAGACGATAGCAATAGCGAAATATTGTAAAGAGTAAAAGAGAGAACTTTCAAAGGTATTTATAGGTAACAGTTAAAAACGATTGCAATTCATCAGACGAAAGAGATTTTAAAAACTGCCCCTTTTTATGACGTGTCCATTGAAAACTGTCCTTGATTTGACATATCCAAATCATTGCCTTTTCGATGATTGATTTGACCTCTGCAATTCACGGCGCGTGCTTATCATTGTCCTAGAATAGTGCAATAAATGACAGACACATTTATTGCTCCCTTTAATTTGTCCCTGCACACTTGAGATAAAATTATTAAAAAGTAACAGTTGCGTCTGTTGAATTTTACCACAGTAACTATTCAACTTGATCAGACGCAATGTTTCGTCTTAACACGAAGTAATGTACAGACGGAACAAAATGTACAGACGAACAAAATGTACGGACGAACAAATTCAATCAATAACTCGATTTAAACAATTTTCAATCATTCAAAGAAATAATTCCAAGATTTTCTTTAATGAAATTGAATCGTGTTTCATCTAAAGCTTTTGTAAATATATCTGCCCATTGAAAATCAGTTTGAACAAACTGTATATCGAAAATACCTTTTTGGACATAATCTCTTATGAAATGAAAACGAATTTCAATATGTTTAGCTTTTGAATGTTGAATAGGATTTTTGCTGAGATTGATTGCACTTGTGTTATCACAAAATACTGGTATATGATTCTCAAACCTGGAATAATCCTCAAGTTGATGTTTTATCCATAGTAATTGTGAGCAACACCCTGCCGCAGCAATGTATTCTGCTTCAGTTGTTGAAAGTGCAATGGAGTTTTGTTTCTTGCTTGACCAAGATATTAGTGATGATCCAAGAAATTGGCATCCACCACTTGTGCTTTTTCTCTCCACTTTATCTCTAGCATAATCAGCATCACAAAAGCCTCTTAAACTGAAATCACTATTTTTCTTATAAAACAAAGAGAGATTAGTTGTTCCAACAAGATATCTAAGAATTCTTTTTACAGCTTGTAAATGAGATTCTTTGGGATCAGATTGAAAACGTGCATATAGACAGACACTAAACATAATGTCAGGTCTGCTTGCAGTTAAATAAAGGAGAGAGTCAATCATACCTCTGTATATCGTCTGATTAACAGACTTACCTGACTCATCCTTGTTAAGATTTGCTCCAGACGAATGCATTGGGGTCTTCATAGGCTTGGAGTTCTCCATCTTGAACTTCTTGATAAGTTCCTTAGTGTATTTCTGTTGATGGATATAGATTCCTTCTTTCGTCTGCTTGATTTGAAGTCCTAGGAAGAATTTCAATTCTCCCATCATACTCATTTGAAACTCGTCCTGCATTAGCTTTGAAAAATCCTTGCAAAGAGTGTTGTTAGTAGCTCCAAAGACTATATCGTCTACATAAATCTGGACTATAATAAAGTCCTTTGAAACGCTTTTCTTGAAGAGAGTTGTGTCAACCTTTCCTCTTGAAAAACCATTTTTAAGAAGGAAAGTCTTGAAATCATACCAAGCTCGAGGAGCTTGTTTAAGACCATACAAAGTGCTTTCTTGAGTTTGAAAACATGATCCGTCGAGACAAACTTTCAAAGCCAGGTGGTTGTTTTACATATACTTCCTCTTCAATAAAACCGTTTAAAAAGGCACTTTTTACATCCATTTGATATAGAACGATATTCGTGAGCAAAGAAAAGCAAGTAATATTCTAATAGCTTCTAATCTAGCTACAGGTGCAAAGGTTTCAGTAAAATCAATACCTTCTTGTTGATTGTACCCTTGTGCTACTAACCTTGTTTTGTTTCTTACCACTTTTCCAGCTTCATCAAGGTTGTTTCTGAACACCCATCTGGTTCCGATGATGCTTTTGTTCTTTGGTCTTTCAACAAGAGTCCATACATCATTTCTTGTGAACTGATTGAGTTCTTCTTCCATAGCCAAAATCCAATCGTTGTCTTGAAGAGCATCTTCAATGTTATTTGTCTCCAAAGTTGATACAAGAGCATAGCTTGAAATATACTTCACTTTAGATCTTGTTTGAACACCTTGACATCTATCTCCAATGATGAGATCTTCTGTATGATTTGATGCAAACTTCCATGTTTTTGTAGGGGCTTGATCTCCTTGTTGATGAGTATCAGACGAAGAGGGTTCGTTAAATGCATCTATCGTCCGTCCTTGTATCGTCTCGACCTGATCGTCGACCCTTGTTTATCATCTTGTCTTGAATTCGATCAGAAGGGTTAATCTGCAAGTTATCAAACAAATTTTCTAGGTCTGATATTTCTTTATCAGCCTTTGAGTTATCTTGGAACTTTACATGGATTGATTCTTCTACAACTTGCGTCTTAGAGTTAAGTACTCTATAGGCCTTAGATGTAGTGGAATATCCAAGAAAGATTCCTTTAACCACCTTTGAATCAAACTTTCCAAGTTGATCTTTGGTGTTAAGGACAAAGCATTCACATCCAAAAGGATGGAAGTAAGAAATGTTGGGTCTTCTTCCTTTCCATAATTCATATGGAGTCTTATTCAAGATTGGTCTTATCAATATTCTCGTTTTGAATATAACGGGAAGTGTTGATATTTCCCGCCCAATAATATTTCGGAAGAGAGCTTTCATGCAACAAAGTTCTAGCCATTTCTTGTAAAGTACGATTTTACCTTTCCACAACTCCATTTTGTTGAGGAGTTCTTGGAGACGAAAAATTGTGAAATATATCATTTTCAAAACAAAAGGCTTTGAACTCAGAATTTTCAAATTCTGTTCCATGATCACTCCTTACAGACGCAATACATATTCCTTTTTCTTTTTTAACACGTTTGCAGAATATTTCAAAGACTTTGAATGACTCATGTTTATGAGCTAGGAAGTATACCCATGTGAATCTAGTATAGTCATCTACAATGACAAATCCATATCTCTTCCTCCAAGACTTTCGATGTCCAGTGGGTCCAAAGAGATCAATATGTAACAGTTCTAATGGTCTTGTCGTGGAAACAACATTTTTAGATTTGAAAGAAGCTTTGAGTTGTTTCCCATGTTGACAAGATTCACACAGACGATTGGTTTTCCAAGATATTTTTGGCAAACCTTTTACGAGATCTTTCTTAGAAATTTTTGAAATATACTTGAGACTTAAATGTCCAAGCTTTTTATGCCAAATATCTCGTTCATCATCTGCTAAAATCAAACATGTTACATTCTCGATCACTTAGGTCGAAAGGCAAACCTCATAAAGGTTGTTCTTTCTTTTCCCAACAAAAAGAATGGATTTATCTTTGTTCTTCACTATACACTCATCAGAGTTAAAAGCTACTTCATATCCACTATCACAAAATTGACTTATGCTAAGTAGATTGAAGTTAAGACCTTTAACGTATGATACATTCTGGATAAGGGTATTGGGTGTCTTACCAACAGTCCCAATGCCAAGAATTTTACCTTTACTGTAATCCGTATGAGACAGACCCTTTACTTGTCCGAGGTCTTGGAACATAGACAGTCTCCCGTCATGTGTCGTGAGCATCCACCGTCCGTGTACCAAAGTCTTGTCTCTTCCCATTGAGGATTTCTCGCAACAGAACAATAAGTGACTTTGGTACCCAAATCTTTTTGGGTCCTTTCTTGTTAGTTACAAAAGGCTTCTTTTTGTTTTTAGCCTTTTTGTATGTATTAGGAACCTTGTTGTGGTTCCTCTTCTTTTGATCAGACGAAACAGGTTTGTTTTTCCTTTCGTCTGTCTTCTCAACATAACCAAGTCCACTTTTATCTTTTGGTAATCTCCCATATTTTAAAATATTTTCAAGGATGGAGGATCCCTTTGTAAACTTGGTTAAGTCATTGAGTAAGGACTCATTTTCTTTCTTTAATCTTTCGATTTCAAGAATGAAAATGTCCTTTTCAGACTCAGACGAAACATCATTTGATATTTTCTTGTCTAGAAACTCAATTTCAGATTTCAAAACTGCACTTTCTTCCAAAGCTTGTCTCAGCTTGGTTTTGCAAGTTTTGTATTGCTGAGCAATAAAATGAGAGTTAGCTAGAAGAGTATCATATGATATTTCTTCTGATTCTGACTCAGACTCAGAAGAAGAGGAAGAAGTTTCATTGTAATTTACCTCTGTTGAGACATGATCTCCAGCCATGAGGCATATGTTTGTTGTTTCTTCTTCTTTAGAGGATTCCTCTGAGCTTTCACTGTCAAGGTCTTCCCATGTCAGTAAGCTCTTCTTTCCTTTATCTCTTCTAGAGCTCCACCTCTTTTTCAATCTGGGACATTCTGATCTCATGTGTCCCGGTTTTCTGCACTCATAACACACAATCTCTGTGTTATCTTCTTTGGTTGATGACTTTTCAGGGAGCTTCTTCTCCTTTTTCTTGAAGAAGCGTTGGCCTCTTCCCTTCTTCATCATCATTCTTTTGAATCGTCTGGCCATGAGAGAGACTTCGTCTTCAGACGAATCATCAGACGATTCTGATTCAGTTGAATCAGCCTTCAAAATCTTTGCTTTCTTTTTACTGTCCTTCTTGACAGATTCTTCTTTAGGAGCGTTGTTGACAGACGGAAGAGCTATAGGTTCTTGAACCTTGATCTTCTCCCTTTTACATAAGAGCACTTCATGTACCCTTAAGGCTCCAATTAACTCATCTAGAGTTAATGTCTTCATATCTCTTCCAACTGAGATAGTCAGGACATAGCTTCCCAAGGAGGTGGGAGACTATCCAAGATCTTCATGTTGTTCGGGCCTTTGTGAAGGTGATTCCCGAGCAGTAAGTCCATTTAATATGGTTTGGAATCTTCCAAACATCATATCAATTGACTCTCCTTTCTTCATAGAGAACATTTCATATTCTCTTTGAAGGGTGGCAGCCTTCCTCATTCTCACGTCTTCAATGCCTTCATATGAGATTTTGAGAGCATCCCATAATTCTTTAGCAGTTTTGTAGGCACAGAATCTGTTGTACTCTGTTCTGGAGAGAGCACACATAAGAGCATATCTTGCTTTATTGTTTAGCTCCATCATAGAGTATTCTTCATTTCCCCATTCTCCTTCAGGCTTTACAATGGGGATATCTCCAGTGGTGATTATGTTCCATAATCTGTATAGGGTTGACTTGATGTACATCTCCATCCTGTCAGCCCAGTAGGGATAATCATCTCCAGAGAACGCTGAAGGTTTGTTCATGGAGGCTCCTCCGGATAAGAATGATGGTCCTTGTGAGTCCATGCTGGATCTTTTCCTCTAGCAGCTGTTAAGCGCTCAACCCTTAGAGGCTGAGCTCTGATACCAAACTGTAAAAGACAAATCACAAGAAGGGGGGTTGAATTGTGATCTCTAAAAACAATTTTCTTTCGTCTGTACCTTTCGTCTGTGGGTTTCGTCTGTGAGTTCAAAGCTTGTTCAGACGAAACAGTGTTTATCTTGAAAGATTGATTTTAATATATAAACGTTAAAGTATATTTATCCCCGTTAGTTAACTAGCAGATAAGATAAATGCACAAATATTTTTATACTGGTTCGTCTATACAAGACTACGTCCAGTTACCCAGCAACCACTGAGTTTTCACTATCAACCGTGAAAGGGTTATAAGTATTCTTTGATCCCAGCCACTTCTGGCTATACACAGATATTCTTTGCTCCCAGCCTTCTCAGGCTAAACCAACAAGGTATTCTTTGAACCCAGCCTCCACAAAGCTAATACAAGAGGTATTCTTTGGAACACAAATTTCCTCAAAGCTAAAATGCCACACAAGTGGACTTTGAAAGATGTTTAGAAAGACAAAGTTTTCCTCTACGCAGAGAGGTGTTTACAATAAAGCACAATCACAGATTTGAGCGAATCCTTAAGAGATAGATGAAGATAAGCGTATTCGCCAACTTGTTCTGGTCGTGGTGAAGTCCTTTTATAGGCATCTTCTTCAAATAGCCGTTAGACTCATTTGAATGCCGTTGAGAGTCGTTGAGAGATCTTCTAGAAAGCTTTCCAAAAAGGTTGTCAGTTGTACTTGATTGATTGATAAGAGTCGCAGCGGATATAGCGGACTAGGTTGTGCGCGCAGTACTTTTTCTGACTTGTACAGAGATGTGACACAAAGGTGAAGACCTTTTTGATTTTGGAGTGTAAGCACAAATCCCTATACTGATCTTGGATGCTTCTCTTGAGTACTTCTTCAGATTTGAAAACTTGGTGCGAGACTCCAATCTTGACTTCACTTTTGGATAGACGAAATGTGTAATCAGTTGAAGTTGTTTCGTTTCATCCTTTCGTCTTAAGGCTTCACTCTTGGACAGACGGAGACTTTAGCTTTGATAGTCTTCTTCCGTCTGTGCAAGTTCCGTCTGATGTCTTGGCTTTTGGACAAACGCAACACTTCAAACTTTGAAGGGCCATCTTTCGTCTGAGCTGGTTTCGTCTTAGCAGGTCTTGATTGCTTGGTTTCGTCTGTGCTGTAATTCATCAAAACTTAGGGACATTCTTGATCTAACAATAACCATTGAAGTCAAGAAACATTTCACAAAAGGTCATAAAAAAACACACTAGGTTCAAGGGACTCACACTTAGTTTGAATCATCTTCCACATTCAACATGAAGCTCCATAAACTTAATTTAAGTCTTTATGACTTCATGCTTAGTGTCACCATCATGTAATACTCACCATGTAACACTTGAGACCACCCTAACCTCTAACATTTCTCGTTAAGTATGACTTATATGACATGCTTAATAAGAACCTTCATAACCACTCTTAAGATTTCTAAACCCTTACATTGAGCATTAGCTTAAGTTTACTCTTAGTGTGAGTACATGACACAACTAGAGACTACAGATAGCCTTAGCGCCAGCACATACTCACACTCAGCATGTAGGATGACATTCTCTTTTCAACCAGAATAATACATCTTTCTTTTTCGAGATTAATCATAGCCCATTAAATTTCATATTTACACTTTTGTTATTAATTTATTGTACAATTATTTTTTTAAGAAAAAATAAATTACACATAATATAAGAAATAAAATTGAAGTAGTAAGCACTTGCTAACTTTATGAATAGAACACATATATAATTAAATAAAGAAACTTAGATTAATTTTTTAATTAAATTAAACATATCATGTGTATAAAAAATATATTACTGTATTATTTTCTTCTATCCACAAATTATTTATTATTTTCCGGTGATATACATGTAACTATTTTTTATAATTTACCGATACAATATTTATATTCATATAATTAATGTAATTCAAGCCTAAATTTTTTCTCTCCAATAATTTTATGTAATGTATAGATTATATTATATCATATATAATATGGTTTCTATTTTATATTTTAATTTATAATTATCTTTTAATAATTAAAAAAATTAAATTTTATTAATTATGTGGTCATTAGTTCTCTAATTATATCATGTGTGAATGTCTAAATATTTATTTCTTAATTATCATTATTATAATTGAGCGGATTGTTTTTTTTTTTTTACATTTTGTCTCTTAAAAACAGCTAATATATATGTGTCTATATATAAATATTTTTTAAAAAATTACAATTTTATTTTTGTTAGAGATTTTTAATATTCATTTTCAGATGCATTATCCATCATAAATAGTTAAAAAAAGAGCCTTTTCTTGATCATTTCAAATAGTTCTCTTTTTATCTTTATTTAAATATTTGATTTTCTTGATTCGTTAATTTTTTTAATCTTTTATCTTATGTATTTACTTTTATATTATTATTTTACTACGTACAATAAATAAGATAAATATTTTTTGAATGTTTGAAATTTTAAACTGAAGAAAAACAAAAAAAAAATGTATTCTAAAAATCAACTTTTGTTTTTATGTTCTTTTAATTAAATATTTCCATATTTTCTTTCATCTCATCTTATTTGCTTCCAGTTTTATGTCATCCAAATAGTTAGAAAAGGAGTGATGTAAAAGAAAATAAAGAAAAAAAATATAAATATGGTTTTTTGTTTGATTTGAGAAAAAAGAGAAAAAAGTAAAAAATACTTTTTTCTTCTTTTCACTTTTATTTTAATTTAAAATTTAAACTTTATTTTCCTAATTTTTCCATTTCAACTAATTAGATTCCAAATAAAAAAGCATGAGTCATTCTTTTCGATATTATTTTTGAAAGCGATCACGACTGCATGAGTTATCCTCGAGTCCACGTTAGGCTAACACGTCAATTCAGCATTTTTGGCAGAGCTACTCATCAGCCGCCACGTACCCCTAACAATTTGGCACGTGCTGCAACTCAACCAGCTACCCAACCATTACTTTAATAAATTTTTTTATGACATTGACTTGGTTCTTGTTTTAGATCATATACAAATTTTAAAAATTTCTGCATTTTATCTTTTTTAAGTTAAGTCCTATGATTTTTTCCTTCTTAATCAGTACTCAAGAAAGTAATCTTTATGTTCATTTGATGTATCATTAATTCATGAATTAATTTTAACGTCGTTAATACTTAGATAGAGGAACTATTGGTAACAAGAGCAAAACTATTAAAATAATCCTCAACGATGTATGTTAAAAGACGTTTCCTGTATCTGTATTTTATTTTTGGGTTAACTATACTCTTAGTGACAAAAAAATTTTAAATTTTAATTTTTAATAAATATTTTGTTAATTTTAATTTTTTTTAATTTTTATCAACATTTTTAATCTATATCATTAAAAGCTTTAAGTATTAATGTAATTTCATTGAAATAAATTATACGATACTTTTTAAATTAATATTTAATCATTAATTAATATCAATAACTAAAAATATTGAAAGAAAAAATAAATAAAGACTAAATATTACCAAAATTAATTATTAAAACTATCTCAACTGATTCAAAATTTAATAATCTTTTTACTTTTTTCGTAAATTTTTTATATTTGAGATACATTCCGTATTGCAGAGGACGATAGAATAAAAAAAATATATTTAAACTAAAATAAACTTTAAAATGTGAGATCCATTCTTATTTTTCTTTTTTTTTTTTTTTTTGCTTAAACATGGCAGTAATTTCACTTGTGACGTTGAATTTTAATCAATATATATATATATATATATTAATTAATAAAATTTTGTATTTATATATTTTGTTATCTAATTATTTATTTATAATTTTTGTTACTCAAAGTTAATTTTTTTATATATATTTTTTATCATACGAATTCTAAAATTTAATAAAATTTGTGATCAATAAAATGATGAAATTTTAAAAGTTAGATAAAACTAGATAAAATTAACTTAATAAAATGACATAATTACAAATAAAATACTTATATAATAAAACTAACAAAATGGTAAACAAGAGATGATAAAAAATTATAAATAAAATTATTAAATAAAAAAATATAAAATCATAAAAGTTTGGTTAATATATATATATATATATATATATTTATATATATATATATATATATATATATATATATATATATGCCCTAAAGAGATTTTAATGCTATGGCAAAAGAAACAAAATCTACTATTCTTAGTTTATACTACGATATTATAATCAATCACATAACTCTTAACTAAATTCATCAATCAGTTTCATTTAATTAGTTAGCTTACAAACTAATCTCATTAAACAATTTATAACTTTCTAGAAAAATAATAAGCCACTTTTTTAAATACACCCCATATGCTTTATTTTAAGGCCAATCTTATCAAATTGAGATGACATTGTAACATTAACACATTAACTTGTCCCAATAATGCTACAATTTATAAACTAAAAATAGTATTTTAATTCAAATTTTTTGTTCGTTGTTTTACTTTTCATACGAAAACAATGAGACGATTAAGCAAATGCAGCGTGAGAGGAACGACAACCCCAATTACCTTTCTTTTTCTCTCTTTTCTTCCTAAAATCTCGCCTTTTTCCCTTTCGTGTCTGAGCTCAGCGGCAACATCTTAGTCGTTGGACGAAATTGCCCTTCATCCCCGTTGAAATCCCCAATCCCTTCCCTTCCTTTACCTTTTTCCACTCAGATTCTCTCACTTTACCACAGTCAACTCAACTCGACCACTCTCTCTCTCTCTCTCTCTCTCCTCACGCCATGCGCGTTTGAAGAACGAACCACCGGTGCCTGCGGCAAATGGATTTGGTTGAAGGCGTTGGAGAGAGTTCCTCGCCGCCGAGAACGTTCAGCGGTTACAGCAACTACGACGTCAGAAACGATGTGTACAATCGATTAGTTGAAACCGGCCACGACCAAGCCGTTTCCAATCCTGAGTTTCGGGAACAGTTGGAAGCTCACTTCAATCGTCTTCCTCCGAGGTTCTTTGATTTCACTTTCTTCTTACTATTTTTGGATTGTTTTGCTTTCGATTTCTAGGTGTAAGTGAGCATGCAGTTGAAGTCGTTCGACGATGTTTTTGAATTGAATTGAATTGAAGTCGTTAAATGAATTGTGGAATAATTATCTGTCGCTGTTGTTTGAATTGAACTATTGAAGTCGGTAAACGAAGTTTGGAATAATAATATGTTGCTCTTGTTTGAATTGAAGTCCGTAAACGAAGTGTGGCATAATAATCTATTACTGTTGTTTGAATTGAAGTCGTTATGAAGTGTGGAGTATCAATCCGTTTCTCTTTTTTGAATTGAAGTCGTTAAAGGAAATGTGGAATATTACTCCGTTGCTGTTGTTTGATTGAAGTGGTTAAATGAAGTGTGGAATATTGCTCCATTTCTGCTGTTTGAATTGAAGTCGTTAAACAAATTGTGGAATATTAAAATATTGCTGTTTGCTTCAGTTATGGACTTGATGTGAATATCGATAGAGCTGAGGATGTTCTGTTGCATCAAACCCTTCTTGCTTTGGCAAGGGACCCTGACAAGCGTCCTGTCTATCATATTCGCTTCCTGGAGGTATTGCTATTACTTCTAATCTTGAGGAATTGGTTAGTTACTAGGCTGTGGCTAAGTCTGTTTGTATTACTATTTTGTGTTTGAAATAGCTTAGGGTTATTTTTGAATGATTTTATTCGATCATTCTTTGAGCAATTTTCATGATTTGTATTTCTGTGTTTAGGTTTCTTTAGGAGTTAATTGTAATGCATGGTTAGTGTAATGATTTTTATAATTGTCTCTATTTGGATAAACCTATCTAGAAACACTCACAGGAGAAGAAAATAAGATGGTAAACTAAAATGAATTAAATTTCTTCTATATAGGTTAAATTAGCTGATGTATAAGCTAAAATCTTATTTATGTATTTACGTTTTAAATGAGAATTTAATTCTCATTCACTCTCAGTTAGACAGAAAATTTAAAGACCTTTACAATCAATCAATCAAAAATTATCTTCAGTGTGAATTTTAAGTTAGTTAATATTAAAGTCAACAAACTAAGCTTACTTGATGATCTGCAATTGGATGACAATGCTTAGGGTATACTATTCCATGGATACATGAAGAGATTGGTTTTACCACTAAAAGCAAAAGATCTATGTCGGTGGCCGTATTAGTAATTATGTAATGCGAAAATGTAATGGTGAATGAATCCCAAAAATTAGGAATATATATTATGAATATATGTACTTCTTGATCTGGGCATGAAGTAATAGGATAATATAGAGTACAGAAGCATGTAACACTTACATAATTTGGAAGGACAAAACTTAGATGTTTTCTTTAGGTGCTTGGGGTGCTTTTCTCTAATCAAATTTGGATACAGCACCAATATACCTAAAGAATGACACCTAAGTTTTGTAATGAACCCTGGAAGTAAAGATGCTATTGTGTCAACATCATAATTTGTACATATAGCTGATAATTTTAATCTTCAGGGTTGATTTATTTATATACTTACACAGTCTCCATTTGTTGCATATAGTAGCAAAGAAGAAGCATCATATATATTGATTTTGAAATTAGAGAAATACTCTATTATTGACTGTAATGTATTAGAAATCACAAGTTTTGGTGGGTTCCACCTCTAAATCAGGAGAGAGTCATTAAATGCGAGGTGGAACATGTCAAAATTAATGATTTAAACCAATAGCAGAAGGGTGTTAGAAAGAGTGTTTGGGAGCACGATGTTTACATTTGTCTTTGAAATTATACACACTCACACACTGAATATTAGATCGATATCCAAAAGATAAACTCCATTAGGTAACTTGAAGTGTCTTTGCTTCTTTGTTACAAAAATTCTTTGAAAGACTTTTACTTCCTTCTCTCTCCTAACTTGTACAGCTTATATTTAGTTGAAGTGTTGAATACTCAAGTTCTTATGTTGGTAAATGGTAGTTAGTTGTTAGTATGTTCCATCTGTTGGTTTTCTTTCCTTTTTTGGTCTTCCTCTAGATCTGTTTAATAAGGTATGTACTCCATCAATTTTCTGATTGAGACCTCTGTTGGTTTTCTCAATTGGTACTCCAAGTTTCTCTCTATTCTCTAATACATCCATTAATATTCTTTCTTCGCTTAAACAAATTATGTTTTTCAATTTTGATTATAGTTGTCTTTTCAGTTGCCTATTTTTTAATCAAGCAACAAGTCTATCATATTTCTGTCAGTTTTTAATCTGTATCAAATAGTCAAGTATACTTCTTCTCTCTCAATTTTCCGGGCAGAATATTTCGACTAGCATTGATGGTGAAGATCAACAAATTTTAAGTTTACATTATAGTCCAGGGTCATCTTCTCATGCAGCAAATGGGGGAGCTGTATCATCTGGTAAAAGGTATTCTATGTAATGAACTGTGAAATATATTATATATTTGCATGCGACATTTTACTGGAAGGTTTCCTATAAGTGTGTTAAAATATTGATTCTCTATCTTTGTAACCTATGATTATATAATTTCCATCAGTAAGATGAGGGATGTTGCAAATGAGTTTGATGAGCCTTGCTCGAAGCTTGAGGACCTAAATTTGGATGTTAGAAAGAACTCCAAGGAGATAGAGGAAAAATTTCACACTGACAGTTTTTCCCAGAGGTACCACCTGAATAAAGTTATAATGCTGTTTCTTTTAATTTTAACCATTTACATATTGAATTTGATAAAATTTGTAGCCATGCTGCAAATTTTCTCTTTTCTTGGAGTGCAGGAAAGTAGATCACTATCTGTTGCCAAATTTACATGTCAAACATTTCTGTTTATTGACTAAAGATAGAATAGAATATATTGGAGTTGAAAATTAGAAGTTGAAATGGGGAGGCCTATTGCATGTATGAACGTTGATAGTATTTATGGAAAAAAGCTTATTTTCTTAAGTATTGGGGTCGAACATTTCCTCATCTGAATGCATGTATAACTCTTGAAGGAAGAAAATAATTTTTCTGTGGTGGGAGGGTGGGGCAAACCAGACAAGGAAGCTCTTCTTCCTCTTCTATCAATTCATATACAGATTCATACGAAGTAATGTAGATATGAGGCCCAAACTGAAGCATCATGTGCATTATGAATATAGAATAACCCCATCATGCTCAGAATTCTGTTTTGTATCATTGAACCTGTTTATTTTAAAAATATTAACATACAGATTCATATGAAGTGATGTAGATATGAGGTCCAAACAGAAGCATCATGTGCATTACGAATATAGAATAACACTTTCATGCTCAGAATTCTGTTTTGTATCATTGGACCTGTTTATTTTAAAAATATTCTTAATTTTTTCACTTTGGAGGACATGCAAGTCTATCTATGTTTATGTCATATATATGTGATATACAAGTTTCAGGGATATATTCATCATGATTAATAGATTTTAACCTTCTCCCAAGTTGTCGGAGGAACTGGACCTTTTGATCTCACGTTTTTATCAACATGTGTATCTCACCATATTTGAAATTGAAGTAGTACTTGGATGCCAAATGTTGCCTGAATATATTTGCTTGTGGAAAATAAGTTAAATGTTACAATTTAAAATGCAGGCATGAAAATTCAAGTGTCCCAATTCATGAAATAATATTCTCCACTGTTGATAAGCCAAAGCTGTTAAGCCAGGTATGATTGAAGTTTGGAACTCCAAAAGATAATGAGCTAAAAAATATCCAATCTACTTAGCACAAAATATATTGGTATAAAATATATAGGTTTATTTTCAATACTTCTATCAACTTCTAGAAACAGAAACTTTCCTCAAAATTGTAAGGTATTTGATAACTATAGATTTAGTAAGAAGGTTTGGAGTGTTGTCAACGTGTCATATATGATGCATAGAGAAAATGAAGCCAATACAAGCCAAATGAAAGCTTATATGAATGTTGGATGCCCATGTTTTAATGCATAGTTTTACTGTATAACCCAAATACATTGGGTATAGAAGAGTTATAAGGGTGTAAATTGAAATACTCGAGTAGATTTTACAAAAGAGCATGAGAGTGGAAATCAGGGCTTTCCCTTGTATGAAGTGTAAATGTAGCCTCATTTTGTTGACATAATCAAGTGTGAGGTTCTAGTTTGCTGATACCTTACTATATTATTCATGGATAGCTTGATTAATTTTGACCGATATTATTTTTTTTCAGCTGTCTGCTTTGCTGTCTGATATTGGGCTTAACATCCGTGAAGCACATGTTTTCTCCACGACTGATGGCTATTCCCTTGACGTGTTTGTGGTGGATGGATGGCCAGTAGAGGTACACTGCTGCTTATGTTGAACGTGATGCTATTTGTTTTCTCCTAAAGACCTCATCAAAGTTGTATCTTTGAAACCTATCATTGTTCATTAATGTTAATTTTATAGTGGCATTGTCTTGTTGCAAACACCATATAACTTCAATTGATTATAACATTTTGTACTTGGAGGTTGAACTCTACTACAATGAACTGAGCTTTTTGATTTGATGACAGATTGGGTAAGATGTCAATTTATTTATCCCACAAATGTTGCATCTGCGTCATAATTATTTATAAAATGTATTTTCTTATCACAGTTTTTAATTCAGACAAAAAAAATGGTCTACATCGGTAGTCAAGCTTGTAGGTTATTAAGGTGCACTGTTATTATATTTCTCTTATGACAGGGATGTGTGCTGAGTCCAAATGTCGCTGACTTTGCAATCTTGTGCTCAGGAAACAGATGATTTGTATGATGCTATGGAAAAAGCTGTAGCAAGAAGTGAGGTGCATTGTGCTCCTTGACTCTGTATTTACACATTGATATATTGGTTTTGTGAGATGTTGGCATTGTATCTCTGAAGAATGAATGAATGATTCCTTGACATTCATTGTCTTGTATTTCTTGGAATGTACTTATGAAGAAATGTAACTACTCTCTTTTCTTGAAAATGGCTAATGAGTATGGGGTATAGCCTATAGGAGAGGAAAACTAGATATGGATGATAAAGTGTATGTTTAATGGATTGGGTGGAGGTTTATAAACATTTTTGTGCAGGTTTTCTTTATACATTTTACATCTTATAAACCACACATATGCCAAACTTAAAGGAGTTTATGTGCCTTTTATCCCAAATTTTTAGGATATAATAATAATTGAAGTTGGTAGCTCTTTTTTGCTAAGTATACAATCAAGGCATATAAGATTGTAATTGATATTCTTTCCTTTCTCTAGGGGTCATGGTCTCGTTCTTCAAATGCTCATCCAGTTGTGGAGAAAGCCTTAGCAACAGAAGGAAAATCAGGAGATTGGGAAATAGACAGGAGGTTGCTAAAGTTAGGAGAAAAAATAGCGTCTGGATCCTCTGGAGATTTGTGAGTTGTGTTGTTTTAGCATTAACTGTTCATGTATTTTTTTTTTTTACCTTTTCTTTCTCTTCATATCATAATAATTATCTTCTAATTTGATTAATGAGCATTCAGGTATCGTGGAGTTTATCTTGGTGAAGATGTTGCTGTTAAGGTTCTGAGATCTGAGCAATTGAATGATGCCTTAGAGGATGAATTTGCTCAAGAAGTGGCAATTCTGAGGTCAGTATTTTGCTGCTGGTAGTTTAAGACTGTCCTGCATAGTGCATATCATCATAAGTTTTTGGGTTAAATGTGTTTTTAGTCCCTAAATTTTTGAGTATTCTGTTTTTAGTCTCTGAACAAAATTTTGACTAGTTTTAGTTCCTAAACTTTTTAGTATTCTGTTTTCAGTCCTTGAACAAAATTTTGATTGATCTTAGTATCTAAACATTTGTTACATCAATGCTTTTTGTCCTTTTTGTAACAAATGTGTGAATATTTCTCGCTTAATTTTGAATAGTAACGAACATGAATAAATAGGGAGAAGTTGTAAATTACTCCCTTAATTCTAGGAACTAATTATGCAAATACAATCTGATGAGATTCTGTAGAGATAATATCAGAATCTCTTTATTCTAGGAGATAAATATGGAAACAAAGCCTAAATAACAAAGAGACAATTTATAGTAACTATTCCCAACTGGATTATGGATTTCATCACTCCCCCTCAAGCTGGGTCGTAGATGTTGAGAAGACCCAGCTTGAAGTTAATTTCATCAAATGACTTCCTAGGTAAGGCTTTAGTTAAAATATTTGTAGTTTGTTGGCTGGTTGGAGTGTATATGAGTGATACCCAACCAGTCTCTATCTTCTCCTTGACAAAGTGCCTGTCAATCTCCACGTGCTTTGTCCTATCATGATGTACTGGGTCTTTTGCTATGCTGATTGTGGCCTGATTATCACAGAACAGTTTCATGGTACCTATAACTTGAGCTTTCAGCTTAGTTAGTAACCTTTTCAACCATATTCCCTTGTAGAGACCTTGTGTTAAAGCTCTTAGTTCAGCTTCTGCACTACTCCGAGATACCACTGGTTGCTTTTTGCTTTGCTAAGTGACCAAGTTTCCCCAAACATAAGTGCAATAACCCGAAGTTGAGCGTCATCGATTCTCGATCCAAATTTACTGGTCATCGTGAGTGTATATTTCAACTTCTCTGTTAAATGTCTTTTTGAAAAATAGTCCTCGACCTGGTGTCATCTTCAAGTATCTCAAAATTCTATGTACAGCCTCCATGTGTTCTTCGGTTGGACTGTTCATGAATTGGCTTACTGTGCTTACAACAAAACTTATATCAGGTCTAGTATGAGAGAGATAGATTAATTTTCCAATCAACCTTTGGCACCTCCCTTTGTCAACAGGTGCCCCGTTATCTTTACTTCCCAATTTAGAGCTGGAGTCCATGGGAGTGTCAGCTGGTTTGCATCCCAGCATCCCTGTTTCTTTCAATAAGTCTAACACATATTTACGTTGTGATACTGAGATCCCTCCTTTTGACCTTGCCACCTCCATACCAAGGAAATACTTAAGATTTTCTAGGTCTTTGATCTCAAATTCTTTTGCCAAGAAGCCTTTTAGTTTGAGTATTTCCTCTTCGTGATTCCCCGTTAAAATGATGTCATCAACATACACAATGAGTATTGCCTTTTTTCCCGCCAATGAGTGTTTGACAAACATAGTGTGATCAGTCTGACAATGTTCATACCCAAATTTCTTCACAGCTTTTGTAAACCTATTAAACCAAGCTCTCGGTGACTGCTTGAGGCCATACAAAGACTTCTTGAGTCTGCAGACTTTGTTGGTAGTAGCTGGTGAATTTAGTCTAGGGGGTATTTCCATGTAGACTTCTTCTTCAAGATCCCCATTGAGGAATGCATTTTTTACATCTAGCTGATCTAGAGGCCAGTCTAGATTTGAAGCAAGTGAAAGAATCACCCGAATTGTATTGAGTTTAGCTACAGGGGCAAATGTCTCTTGGTATTCGATCCCATAGGATTGAGTAAATCCCTTAGCTACTAGTCTTGCTTTAAATCGGTTGATACTTCCATTAGCATTATGTTTGACTGAAAAAATCCATTTGCAACCTACAGGACGTTTTCCTGAAGGTAACTCAGATATTTGCCAAGTCTCATTCTTCTCCAAAGCCTGTATCTCCTCATAAATTGTTGCCTTCCACTTTGGTACAACAAGTGCCTCATGTATTGTAGTGGGAACCTGTACTTTGTCAATTTTGCTAACAAATGCACGATGAGCGGGTGACAGTTTTTCATATGAGATAAAATTACAAATGGGATGATCAGTGCACACTCTCTTGCCTTTTCTTAAAGCAATAGGTCTATCATCAATAAGAGAATTATCGGTCAATCATGATTACATTTACCTGGTGAACTAGGGGCTTCTGGGATTCGGATTAGATTCATGGCCTTGCTCTAATAGTTGTGTTTCTTTCATTCCTTGGGTCTTGTTTCTCCTAGTGTAGACACGGAACTCATCATTTGCAGGTTGTGTGTTGCCGAGACATGGAGGTGTTTGGGGCTCAGTTTCCTCTGGTTCAATTTGGACATTAAGATATTCTGTTTGAACAGGGAGGTTGGGCTGCACAGAATCTGTTTGGATGGCAAGTACAGGAGAAGGGGTGTTACTGTCCCAATGCTGATATTCTTGATTATAATTCTTCCCCTGAATATCAGCTTTATAGTAGGGCTGATTTTCAAAGAAGGAGACATCCATAGAGTTGTAGAACTTTCGTGTCACAGGGGAATAACATTTATACCCTTTTGATTTGATGAGTATCCCACAAAGATGCACTTAAGTGCTTTTGGATCAAGTTTGCTCCTATGTTGAGCATGGATGTGGACAAACACAGTACAACCAAATACTTTGACAGGAATAGTTGATAATATACGAGTGTTTGGGAATGATTGGAGGAGGACTTGGTGAGGTGTTTGGAAGTTCAAAACTCGAGATGGCATCCTATTTATGAGATAAGTTACTGTTAAAACTGCCTCACCCCAGAAAAATTTAGGAACATGGGTGGTAAACATCAATGACCGAGCAACTTCAAGGAGGTGTCTATTTTTTCTCTCCGCAATCCCATTTTGTTGTGGTGTATCCACACATGAACTCACATGGATAATCCCTTGACTTGTAAGATAATCACCTAGAGTTTTCTCAAAGTATTCCTCTGCATTGTCAGTTTTTAACACTTGGATTTTTGTTTGGTATTGGGTTTGAATCATAGTATTAAATTGTTTGAAGATGGTTCCAACTTCTGATTTTTCTTTCATGAGGAACAACCATGTGATTCTATTCTAGTATGATCATCTACAAATGATTTATACGGAATACTATGATAAGAATTACGATTATGTTTTGAAAATTGACACACCTCACATTGAAATAGTTTCGGATTTTTATTTCTGAAAAGGGATGGAAACATTTTTTGGAGATACAAGAAATTAGGATGACCAAGAAGATAGTGCCATAACATGGCTGAATTTTCCTTATCTGAATCATTACAGGAGATAAGACTATTATTGGACTTACTTGTGGACTCAACACACACTGCCTTATGAGTTTGTCTTCTAGGAGATTCCTCAACTTTCAAAAGAAAAAGTCCTGAGCACCCCTTAGCACTACCAATCATCCTCCCCAAATCCAAATCCTGAAATTCACAATAATTCGAGAAAAATTTCGCAACACAGTTATGATCGTTGGTGAGTTTGCTGACCGACAAAAGATTACAATCCAAATTTGGGACATGAAGTACTGAATTTAAAGTCAGATCCTTTGAAATAACAATAGAACCTGTTCCACCCACTCTAGAAAGGGATCCATCAGCTATTTTTACTTGATACTTTCTTGGGATGGACTGTAATTTTGAAGGAGAGTGGCATCACCCGTCATATGATCAGATGCCCCCCCTGAGTCTATAATCCATGGACTTGTTTTTCCTGAATTTACATTGAGGGCACTTAGGTGAATACCTTTTTGGGCTAAAGATCCTGTCCCAATAGTGCTGGAAGTAGAGTTAGCACTTGGGAGATAATTGTTTCCATTCAACCTATGTCCAGTCATAGGAAAAAAGGTACTTTCTAACCTGCCATAGTTGCTAGTGCCATGAACTTCGGATCCCGAAGTTGTTACTGATGAAGACGAGTTTGATTCTCCTGTGGCCATTCCGTGTTTGGTCGGATATGGATATTTACAGACAGGCTCAGAGTCTACCATGTGAATATTTCTCGCTTAATTTTGAATAGTAACGTACATGAATAAATAGGGAGAAGTTGTAAATTACTCCCTTAATTCTAGGAACTAATTATGCAAATACAATCAATTTATAGTAACTATTTCCAACTGGATTATGGATTTCATCATATTAAATATTCATTTGATTTGTACCGGTCCGGAGTTATCCCATATTGATGGGCTTATATATATGTGACAGGCCATATTTAATGTTTGGATTTCTGACACACCCCCTCATGCCGAGATTTTTTGACTCGTTCGTGAAGACTATTGAAATGGGTGGTCTGACAAGGGGTGGCGCCCAATATTGGATAGGCTCTGATACCACATTAAATATTCATTTGATTTGTATCGGTCCGGAGTTATCCCATATTGATGGGCTTGTGCCGGACCGGAGTGGGTTATGAGTCTAACTCAACCTTACAAAACCGGCTTGTAAGGTGAGGATTGCTCCCCACTTATATATATGTGACAGGCCATATCTCTGAATGATGTGGGACTTCTGACAAAATGTTTAGGGACTAGAAACATTGATGTAATAAATGATCAGAGACTAAGACCACTCAACATTTTGTTCAGAAACTGACAACAGAATACTGAATAAGTTCAGTGACTAAAACCAGCCAAAATTTTGTTCAAGGACTGAAAACAAAATATTGATAAAGTTTGGGAACTAAAAACATATTTAGCCTTAAGTTTTTCTAGTTAATCTTTCTTATCAATTCTCTTTCTAAATGATGATCAAGCATATGTTTAAAGATTAAATGCATCACTCACTTTCTCATTTAAGTTCTGTCCATCCGCTTTTCTCTTCCCTGAAAATCTTGAATATTTAACTTCTGTATTTCTGAATGTAGGCAGGTGCATCATAAAAATGTTGTTCGTTTCATTGGTGCATGTACAAAGTGTCCAAATTTCTGCATAGTAACAGGTATAGATTGATCTACCTGGTTCTGCTGATATATTGTTGTATATTATCCAATTTAATATGGAAACAATAACCGTTCCTTATTTACTGATGTTTAATGTGACTATAGACTATTAGAATCTCATTCCTTAGGTTTGAGGCTCAGGTCTTACAATCTCATTCCTCTGAAATTTAGTTACTGCATTGGGCAGCGGATACTTCATAGTTCATATTAATACCATGGTTAACAAAAAAAAAAAATAAGCAAATTGTAAAAAGAAGTAATAAATTAATTGTGAAAATGTTTTTTTTTAAATTGTTAAAATAAATTTTTAGTGGAAGTAAATAAAATATTTAAAATTTAAATATGTACATTGTAAGGGAAAGTAATGACTTTAAGGTAAACCTTAAGGAAAGTACTGACTTTTGTGTTAGTCAAATATTAAATAATCTGGTAAACCTTAAGTTAATGACTTTAAAATTCTCTCCATCATATTTTTGTGAAAATTTCATGTGTAAGCTCGATATCAAAAGATTTGTCACATAGTCAGTGAACCAGGGCACCTTTTGCCCAGATGTGTTATCTTGTGAACTGAGATTTTTTGAATATGTAGATTAATAGTTCAATCCATATAAGCTTTAAATGTCACAAGAAATGCAAGATGTTGTGCAACATTGAAAGAGTTATAGATGTATGTTGCATGTGGCTGTGCCCATTTTGAAAATGTTTTTTTTACTATAGCATGTAATTTGTAGAATGTAGTTGATGGTCTTTTTTTTGGCATTTTGTTAGTATAGATTTTATAATTATTATAATTTTTTTCAGAGTCCTTTTTCTATATAGTAATTCTTAATTAAAAATCATTTTTATATTTGTTCAGTTTTTAATATTGGGTTGCACATATTTCAGTCAAAGCTACTCTTTAGTTTTAAACAATATTTTGTAGTTTTCAATAAATAAATTGTACTTTGTAGAATTTAGTGATGTTATCAATTCATTATTTATTAAGGAAATGAAGCTGTTTGCAAATTTAAACATTTATGTTTCATGTCCTATATATGTAATTGATCATGCATCCAAAGCCTGTGGTCTAGGGGTCATTTAGCTTAGAGTCTAGTTGTTTTTGCAAGAGTGTTGATGTTGGATCATGATGTATGATTAGTCCTATACTGGTGTGTGTTAGTTATCTGTTTCGCAGGATTTATGATAGGATCCTTACAAGTTAACATTTTTCCTGTCTTAAATATCAAGTGCCTTTTGGTTCTGAGTAGTATCGTTTTTCTTCTAATCACTTGACCTTGTGCTAATGTGTTCATAATTTAGTACTTTTCAGGGGATTTATTAGCTCAAAACACTGGTCATCGCAAGATTTTCAATGTGACTTGTTCATGATGCAAATCAATGTTACCGGAGAAGGTTTCAAAATGTCGTAGAAATTAATCCTCTGTTGTATTAATTGTGGGATTGTGAATCCCATGTCTTAGGCAATCTTCCTCTGGATTGCTGTTATGATATCAGGAAAAATAGTCTGAAAATCAAGTTAAAATAAATCCATTTTCGCTGGTTCATGTCATTACTAGATATTAATATCCTTGGATAATGTGTTACTTAATGTTTGGGTGTCAAACTTGGGATTATTTTCCTCTGTACCTGTGTCACTGCAAGTGTAATATTCATTGTTTGTTGATTCTGAACTAGTTCACATCATGGATATTGTTCATTTTCTCTGGTGAACTCAGCCTACTAAATGATTTGGGATTTAAATTCCTCCAAAATTGTGTTGGCTGCTGGCTGCAAAACAAAATTAGTTAAATTAACTAGGGTTTGCTACAGCATTCTCTATTTCCCTCCCGTTGAGAGAATGCTTAATTGAATTTACTCATGATACACCATTATACTAATGGGCTGTTATATGTCATTCTTTATTTCTTCAACCTGTGATGCTTCTGGACCTTCTGTGTGTTCAAGTATTTGGAAGAATGTTTTAGTTCCAAATTATTTGAAGACGTGCCTAAATTTGCTTTGAATAATTAAATTCATATAAACTTAGGAATAGGTATATCGATTACTTTAAACTGCTATCCTCTCCTGTTTGTTGTTCAATCTGTCTTTTCTTTTCAATTTATTCTATCAAAATATATCTTAAAGTTTCTGTTCTTTTGTGCAGAGTATATGCCTGGAGGAAGTCTGTATGATTATGTGCACAAAAATCATAATGCCTTGGAGCTGTCTCAATTACTAAAATTTGCAATTGATGTCTGCAAAGGTATGGAGTATTTGCATGGAAACAACATAATTCACAGAGATCTGAAGACAGCTAATTTGCTGATGGATACAACCAATGTAAGAATTTATCGGAAGTTTGAGACTATTTTCTACTCTTTAAAACATTACCTTTACTAAAATGTGTGTTACCTTGTATGCAAGCAGCATTGAAAAACTAGATCCATGCTGTTATCTTTGTGTGTTTTTAACGCAAGAAATAATTTTCTGTGCTTTCTTCTTTCTGTAATTGTGTGACAAATTATCCACAGGTTTTCTGATTAATTTATTGAAGCATTATAAATAATAAAACTTTTATAATAATTATAGGACAAAAGTTTAGTTGACATGATTCAGCCAATGCTACAACAGATAGCACTTGTTGAAAGTGATAGGAAATTTGTGGCAAAAATTAAACCATTCAGAAACAGTGCACCCTAATTTATATCATGATATTTTATGGATAATGATTTGCTTGTTATTTGATGAACTGCTGCTGCTGCTGGATCTTTAATTGATGTGACTGACTAACATTTATTTTATTTTGGAGTCACATCTATTTTTATGAAGTTCTATGTCAAAAAAATTTAATATTTTTTCTTTTCTGATTAGGTTGTTAAAGTCGCTGATTTTGGAGTTGCTCGGTTCCTAAATCAGGGAGGAGTGATGACAGCAGAGACTGGAACATATAGATGGATGGCACCAGAGGTTAGTTATTTGAAAAGAGAGAGAAAAAGAAAACTGTTGGGCTTTTTGATATTTTCATATCAATATCAATGTCTGATAGATATTGTAAATGCTTAGGTTTAATAGATATTAGATGTTGCACATGATAGACATTTCACTTTCTACTTCTATAATTCTATTTTGTATATACCTTAGCTACAACAAAAGGAAATGGGCAGAAGAAATGAAATCTCTTTCCTATAGATTTTTCTATATCACTAGATGTAAATAATGTAATTGCATGTGTTATTTCTATTTTTATTCTGGTTTTTCTTTCAAGTATCTTACTGTTGATGGATTTTCTTTCAAGGTTATAAACCATCAGCCGTATGATCAGAAAGCAGATGTATTCAGTTTTTCCATTGTACTGTGGGAATTAGTGACAGCAAAGGTATAGCCTAATTGAGTGTATAACATTGTATTCTCTTGTCATATTCCTTTATCGTTTCTGGAATTATGTGCTTTTTAGTTTTTTATATATCAAGGAAATCGTTGTAAAGATGTATTGTTTTTAGGTACCATATGACACCATGACTCCACTACAAGCTGCCTTGGGTGTGAGACAGGTTTGCTCTTTATTTATCAATTAGATTTCATTTCAATGTTCAAGCATAATGTTTAATACATAAAATGGAATCCTCAATCATTTCTTGCTCTCAAGTCTAAAGCTGCATGACTGACACCTTAGTAATTGTATGCAAACCTTTTCTTTACAAAGTAATATTTTATTGCTCCACTTATATGTAGATCTTGAACTGGGTTTTTTGATACAATTTTGTTTGCCTTTTTTCCATCAATTTTGTTTGATACAGTAACTGTTGCCTCATACCGCTTGTGCAAAAGCTTCTTGGTACTATATTTTTGAAAATTACTATACTCTGCGTAACTGTTACAGAGGATATCATGGCATGAGTTAGTTCTGCGCCATCTGTAATTGTGACTTGACTTTAGAATCTGCTTTTCTCATACTCATTCACTTGAAAAAGGTGAATTTCTGAATTAATTTGAAGCCATCAAGCTGACATGATAGAAGTCATAGGTTATAGGTCATAGGCTTATAGGTTTATAGGTTTATAGCCAATGTAAGGATGTCAAAAATGATGGTGAAGGTGAGCATGAAGTTGTAAACTTGTAATCGAGGAAGCATTTCTAGTTTTGTTTTTTCCCCTTTCTATTCAACAATAAACTGTTATTTGTATTAATTTGTCAAACAACAAATAAAACTTGGGTAAAAGATTTTCTGTGAACAGAAATAACTATGCTAGGACCGTGAGAAGAGAATTCATGCTTATGATAGCACATGTGCAGTTAAAGTTAAGTTTGGAGTGTTGGACCTATATTCATGTTACTGGAAGTGTGTACAAGCAGCAGTTTTAATCTAAGATCTACCATTTTATCTGACCCAACTGTGATGCTGTATATCCTTCAGGGACTGCGACCAGAACTTCCAAAGCATGGGCACCCTAAACTATTAGTTTTGATGCAAAGATGTTGGGAAGCAGATCCAAGCAACCGTCCATCCTTTAATGAGATAATTGTTGAACTTGAAAATCTTTTGCAAGAAATGGAGGTAAAGTTATATGAAGTGTTATTTATTAAAAATTAGGATAAATTAGATTCATACTCCCTCTACAAGTGACATTGTTCCCAAGATCCCTTTCTTTTACCTACACAGACTTTAATTAACAAATTAGGGGAGGTTTATGTTAATAGTAGCATGGCACGCCATTATATTAGTAATTGAGGAAAGTTTGTGTAGGGTGAAAAGAGAGGGAGATATGTGGTGCAATTTCATTTAAGTTTAAATATGATTTGTCCTAATAATTGTTTTTTATCTTTCTGATTTTTGATAAACATTGGATTTAGCTGTGGACTGATTGTAGTTTATACGTGCAAATTGTAGAATGATTCAGAAGCGAATGGTGCATGACATTTTCAGCACAAACCAAAAATTTCAGTTATTTAAGACGGTTGGATGGATCTGACCTTGTTTCCCCTCCCTCTTTGGCTATTCAAATAGTTATAGAGTTTTTCACATTCCCTTGTTGCACCAGGTGAAAAGGGAGTTCATAAACATTATGACCAATACAAAGTGAGAAAATGTAAAGGGGCATACTAATGTCATATAGCTGACTATACTTGAAAATATATATCCCACGCAAAATCATGTCAAACATCTCTGAAATTATTTTGATCGGAGGGATGGTTCCACGTGGCTATTCATGTTTTCTAGTAGCCAAAAAAATAGTTGACGTAAAATCAATGGTGTATAGTGAGGACAATGCGGTTAAGCGTTAATGTATTTTTCTTTTCTTCTCTCTTTTTTTGGGAGGGTGGGGTGGGTGGCTGTCAAGTATTGAGCATTAATGTTTCGTACTGTAAATTAATGACAGGCATGGACCAATGAGTCCAGTTATCTAAATTAGTTTAATACACAGTGATATCTTATTCATATTCTTCTTTTGTCATTCACCAAAAAACAATTACTACTATTGTTGTGATGAGGGAGAAGAGGAATGTGAACAAGTAATGTCATTCTCTTCCCATGAATTATTAGGTGAGTTTTATGAGATTTATTAAGAAATTATGCAATAGGTGCATCAATCATTTTTTCTTGAACTTTTTTTACCTTGATTGATATTTACATCTCGCTTTGATTTCACACAACATTGGTTAAAAAGAATGTGCTAACATTTTTCTCTTACAAATGCGTATGCAGATAGTTAACGATGCCAAATGTGTAGCTTACGTTAGGGTAATTTTACATGTTTTAGTGAAAAGAGGACTGGTTAGAATGATGTTCATAACCCCATTGTATTCAAGTATGGTAATTCTTACGAATAAAAAGGTGAGACGAAATGGAGAAACAGAAAAAAGTACAATAGCTACGCCCTACATTAATTCTTTTATTTATTTATTTATTTACCTTTTGAAGGGAAACCTACGCTTATCCTTGATTTGCTATTAGAAGCATGCTTCCTTCAGCTCTTCTAATTGCTATATCTCATTATTTCATTTATTGTCTGTATGATTGTGACATGAGGCTCCTTTACTGGCTATTTAAATGTATGGCTCATGAACTATGGCATTCAACACCCTATCGATACACTGTGTTCAGTACACCAAAATACAAGATTTAGCTTGCAAAGTTAAGCTGGTTTCGACGTGCTTTACCTAATCGGAATCTCAACTGCATATCTGGGTTTTCACTTCTCAAGAGCAGAACAATGCTGCTAGTTGGACTTTAATACATCAATCATCAATTGCCTTACATATTACCCGAAAAGCAGACATAATGTTCCGAGGAGAATGATGTATATTTAGGACTGTTGGCGATGCTCTACGAGCTTATGATGCAATTTTCTAAACTCAGACTCAATTCTACCAATAACTTATGCATTATAGGAATGGTGGCAAAAATGTCTAAAACATTTTTTTAATTCGGTTTGAAATCTCTATATGGTCTCAACCAAACTCTCATCAAACTTAACAATAGTCAAGCCAGATCTTAAACTCCATTTGGGCTTTTGGAGTTGACATTGAAAATTGGATTACATGATAATATAAAAAAAATAATCAAGAAAAGATAAGAGGGTTGAGAAATAGTGCCTTTTTTTCCCGAAAGAGCGTTCATTAAAATACTTTTAAAGCTTTAACTTATCAACAAATTGTTTTTCTTTTCTTTTTTTTAAAGTATAGTAGTATATTTTCCTTCCCTCTCTTCACAGCAAATCAGTTTATGTCAATTTAAATCAGAATCATTATTACACCACTGAACAGCTCTTTTTCAGTAAGTTTATTTCAAAATTCATTCACAAATTATATTCATGAAATCTTACATCAATCTAAAATTTTTCATTACTTATGCATTTAAACTATCGTGATATGTGTTTCAAAATATAACTAAAGAAGGACCATTTGATTAAATTCTAATTGTTACTCAATTTTTACAAGTCACCAAATGATATAGAGTTGTAAAAATATGATGCATGAATGTGGAAACGGGAAAACTTTATATATGAAGTAACCAAATGATATAACAATAGTTGATACAATATCTTGCTCGTCATATTTTTTATGCATGATATGTAAAACAACTTCAAATTTATTTTAAGTATTTTTTTCTTAAAAGAATAATTTGTCAGAAAATAATAATCTCAAATACAGACATTTTAATACTCTTTAATTAGTTCTCTTATAGTATGAACATTTGTCAAAAGTAAAATTTAAATTCATTAACTTACGAACAAGCTGATAAAAAAAAAAAAAAAGAAGAAAAACATGAACAATATTTCTAATAAATTTGTCCAATATGGGAACTTAAAAGTTATTAGCAAAACTTATAACCATTTCAAAAAAATAAAAAGTTATACAACGCAGAAAAAAAATTGTGAAATCTATCTAACAAGTAAAACTTATAATCCTTTCAAAAATATGAAGAAAAAAAAAAGGAAAACTTATAAAACTCTATGTTTTTCCTCTCCTGGCCCACGTAGATATATGGGGGAAAATGCAAATCCTGTGGAATATATACCAATATCATGTCCAAATTCATTTACTTGCCGGGGCCAATTAAAAATATCAAAACTCAAAGAAAAAAAAAATAGAAGTTGCTTTATTGTATGAGATGAATACTCGCATGCTTCCTGTCCAGATACATATTCAGGAGTTTCATTTCATTTCAATCATTTGAATGATTTTCTTTTTCTTTTTTTTTTCAAGCTCATTCACCCGAGGGACTTCATTTTTTTTTCTTATTTGAATTTTCCAAACAGAGTGGTTGTTGGAGTAATTTTCTTTTGGAAAAGATAATAATTTATTTTTTAAAAATTTAAATAATTTTTTTGTTAATTAATTTATAAAAAAATCTTCATCTTTTAATAAATTTATTTTCTTTTTTACTTTTTATTTTATTCTTCTAAAAATCATTTTAAAAATAATTCACCGAAACTCACTTTTTCACATATCAATAGTTTAACTAAATGTGGTTAACTAGTTTCCTTATAATCTTAAAAGCGTCCACTATATATCACATATTGTAATTCAATCCCCATCCCTAAGAATGTAATTTTCAGGAAAAAGCATATTTTAACTTAAATATTTTATGGGTACTGTTCACGTTTGACAGATAATCTGTAAATACTTTTTTGAGCTCAGAAACTTTTCTCATTTTGAACTGGGGCATTATCTCTGCTCTGTAAAAAAATTTCTACAAAAAAATATTTTTTTAAAGTTCAAAATCATTTTAATGTTGAAATGAAAATGAGAAAAAATTAATCTAATTAAGCTTAATTAAAGCTATTTAATAATTTTGTAATTGTTGAAGTTCCAAAATTCCTTTTAAGTTAATTTTTTAAAACATTGGATCTTGGAATTTAAAATAAAAGAAGTAAACTTTAAAAGTATTTAAAACTTTTTTCAGAAGCTTCTTCTTAAAGACTATCTTCGTTAAAAAAATATATTATCTCCTTCTAAAGAGAATATATTAAAAAAATGGAACATTTTTAGTCTTTAGTAAATAAAATTTTCAATGGTTTCAACTTTAATTTTTTTAATAAACTAAAAGTTGTGTGTTATTAGTTTTAGTTAAAAAGTTATTTAAGACTAACGATACATTATTTTTCTTAGATATAAAAAAACTGCTATATTTTTATAAAGTGGAAAAAAATTTTGAGCCTTAGATTTTCACATCGAGTTATTACAAGTATTTTTAAATAAATAAAATATCTTATATAATATGAACATCTTTTTTCATGACAATCTCACAATATATATGAACCGAGACGAAGGTGCATTTGCAAACAATACATTTCCTTTTGCAACGCTGAAATTTCGTGATTTCCATACGTTAAACATAATTAACATAATTACGTTAAACATCTTTTATTTTAAAACATTTCATTGACTTTTTTTTAATTTTTTATTTTGTTATAATACATTTTTTACTATATGTTTACTAGTATTTTAGGTATTTATTAATATTTTAAGTGTCTAAATATATTTTTGATTAAAAAAATTGGCACCTTATTTGAGTCAGATCTATGTCATGCATTTTCAATTTTTAAAGCCAAACAATAATATGGTAAATATAAATTTTTATTTGTATACGATTAGAAACAAAGTATTAACATGTATGTTACTTTTGTTTATTTTAAAAGTTTATTATTATTTCTGACAAATCAAATTTTTTTAAAAAAAAATATGTACTAAAAAAAATTCAATTTTCAAGCACCAAATCAATTGTATAAGTCATTTAATACATTTTTAATGTTGTTGTACATTTTTCTTTGATTAAGTCCAGCGTGGGTAGGTTTAAATAAATAAGGATTAAATATAGTTTACTTTCTAAATCTTTTGAGTATTTCATTTTTAATTTTTAATAAAATTATGACCAGACTTAATTTTTGAACATTTTAGTATTTTCTAAAAAAAATTAATCAATTTTAGTCCTTAAATATCTGTTACGTTAGTATTTTTAATTTTTTAACATTTGTTATGTTAATATTTTTAATTTCTAGATCTTTGCTACTAGAAAAATAAAAAAAATAAAAACTATATTATCTGAGAACTAAAATCAGTTAAATTTTTATTAAAATTTTAAAAAAAATACAGAAAAAATTGAGATTTATTAAAATTCTATTAAAAAACTAAATAAAATACCAAAAAGAATTTGAAGAAGTGAAAGCATGCATAATTAAAGAAAATAAAGTGATGCAGGGATGGCTGGTGCCTAAACGATAAAGTGATGGGTAAGATCGATGATGAAAGTGGGACACTTCTTGTTTCTACGTGCACTAATGCTGTCACTAAATATTCAAACAATTTCTTAATAAATTTTTTTCTTGTATCATTAAAAGTAATAATGCATTTTATAGGAACATCTTAAAGGTATTCTCTCTTGATAAAATTTAATTATTCTGGATTCTTGATATATAAACCACTTAATTAATGGTTATAAGTGTTTTCTTTATATATGTATTCTTTTTACTCTATTATATAGGCTATAGATTCCTACTATTATTTTCTCCCTCTCCCTGGAGAATGGAATTGCAAATGTCATGTATATTACTAACTTTCTATGACAATTTTAGATTTATCTGGTTGAATTTAGAGGCATCTAGTAAGTTTTTGAAGATAATTAAATGAAGAATGATAAGATAGTTTTGTCAAAGTTATTTCATAATGATAAGAAATAAAAGATAATTGATAGTACTGGGTTAAGGGAAATGATAAGGCATCATAGCATGTAAAAAAGGTACCAAGTGGTACTATTGTGGTGTGATACATGGTTGGGTTAAAAATATGTTTGGGAGAGGCTTTTGAACAAATGAATACTCAAGTCATTCCTTAATGGAATGGAATTCAACTCATCGTCTTATGAAAACAAAATTAAGTGCATGTTTGGTAATAGTTTGTTTTACAGAAATCAATTTTTCCTTTGTTAAAAGATGCTAATTAAAATGCTGGTTAATCAAGTTGCTAGAGTTTTGAATTTTAGCCTTTAATTATTTTTTTTTAGTACATTTATTTGTTGTTGAGGAGTCTCTCGAATTTATATGATTTAATAACAATTATTCATGGTCCGTTCAATTTGTCTGTAATATTGTTCATCTTCTCATTTTATATTCTTTGAATCACATGGCTTTTGGATTAATCTGGCCCCATATCCCACTATATTTTGTACCCTTTTCTCCCATCACTATTATTATTTCATCATGTTCGTAGTAAATTCTCTTCTCACTTAGCTACTTGCATGTGTTATTCTAGCAAGTTGTAGAATATTATGACAAGGAGAATTATTAGTTTGGGTATATAGGACAAATTCTCACACATATCACTTGTTAAGAAATGGACTGAGTGAATTTTAAGTCCCATAAAGTAGAATGCATGGTTTTATCATACTAGGCTATGACTTTGAGGGGTTTAAATTTATTTTTTCTTTAATATTGTAAAATAAAAAACTTTAAGATGTAAATAATTTATCAGTTTATTATTATATTATTTGAGTTTTTTTTTCTTCTTTGTTTCGTCATTTTACTTCCAAATTTTATAATCCTAACTTCAAATTCAAATTTATGTTCATGAATAATTAATTAGACATTAAATTTTTACTTATTATTTTATAACCTACATTATTATCTAATTTTCTGTGAAACAAAAATATTTCTCCTGAAATTGTTAGGACCAGCCTCATTGTTAAGTATGTATTAACCAACTTAGAAAATGTGGCAAAATTGGTAGGGATTTAATCTGTCCATTCAATTAATAAAGCAATCAATTATTTGATTTCTTATCCTTCCGTAAAATATTGAGCTGGAAGTCACCATTTTTATTATATGTCACTTTAAGAAGAAGAGAAAAAAATAAAAGCAAAAGCATCTTGATTTTCATCTTGAATTGTATTGGATTTTACGTATTGTAATTTTTCCTCTAAAGAATAAAAAGGATATGCATGCATGTTCATAAGTGGATATCACTGCCTTTTAAAAGAAATTCATTGAAAAATGTTCACTCCAAAGTCCAAAAGGTTGGAAGAACTTTTGTAAAAAACTTACCTCATATTTAAAGTATAAGATTATCTATTAGTTAGGCTGTACAATTTTTTATTGATTGACAATATAATTATTTTTTATTCAAATTAAAGACATAAAAACAAGACATAAAAAAATTCAAATTAAAGAATTTGCATGTGATTAAGGAGAGGAACTTCTGGCTTATTCTATTCAATTAATATCTCAAATTGCTACTTTAATGGGAGACCTATTATTTTTATTATCTTTTCTATGTTTTTTATCTCCATTATTAGACTAATTAAAGCATAAAAATATCATTTTCTATACACTTTGTCTCTTTTTCCCACTAAAACAAACTGAGTAGTCTTAATCTTGACAAAAGTTAGTTAATTCTGCCCAGAGAAAATTTTACGTGATTTTTGGTTGGTGGGGCCTTTTCACAGATTTTCTAATTCATATTAATCAAAAGGATGTTGTTACTTTTCTATAGAAACAATATTTATGTATCATAATTCTTTGTTTCTAGATTTTTGGTGGAAATATTATCAAATTTAAAAGTGAATATATAAGAATAGTATTACATTTTATCATTATTCCTATTAATGAATGATACGTGATCATGTCTGGCACACACTTGGAGCATTGAAGCTTGTTATGGAAGAATCAAGCACAATACGATAAATGGACAATTTCAAAATGTGTCAGTTTAGTTTAATGAAAAGGGTCCCATATATTATATCAGGTTCATACTTCAAAATTATGATGGAACCTGGACCCTACATAATCAGATCATGTCTTCTTTTTTTCTTTTTTCCTTTTTCTTTTTTGTCCTCCCTTTTTAAAGTATTCTAAATACTGATTAAGAAAATGATATTTGAATTTTGTGTTTAAAATGTATTAAAAATTTTGATAAAAATATGTTATCTTTTTATAACAACGTTGTTAATTAATATCCCAAAGATTTTCTATTATTCGAACATAAAATATCACACAAAGAGAGTCAACGATGATATTAAATATCACAGACAAATGCCATAATGAAGATATAATTTGTGTCACAGACTTATTAAATAATGAATTAATTTCGTTACAGTCAATTATTTCTCTTTTATTAAATGCATATAATAAACTTATAATTTTTTATTATAATTTTCTATTCTTTTTACGATATGTGTCACCTAACATAATTAACAAGAAGAAGAAAAGTGGAATACGTTTGTACTCCTTGTTCTCTAATTATAATATCTTGATATCAAGAAGTAACAACTAAACATTAAGGAAAAAAGTGGCCAACAACCACTATATTATTCTAAGCACCTTGATGGAAAGCATCAAATTGCAAATCTAGATCATGAGATGATAAAAAGTTTTTAGATTCATTATTTGCACCATCTAAATTTTCGTTTATTTTAAAATTATTGGTGTATAAAAATAACCTGATGACTTTTTGATAACAATAACTACAAATGTTAACTAATACTAGAAAAATTAGTTCATAAAACATCTAAAGATATGTTGTTAACTTTTTTGCAAAAGAAAATATAGTAATCAATCAAAATAAAATCTTCGGGGTGGGGAACAAATCTAATATTTTATTTTGTTTTGTAAAGTTGTTCCAACTTCTAATATTCAAACTTGGCGATAAAAGATTCCTTGATTATCGGGTCCAACTAAACAACTTAGAATAAAATAATGTTAATTTGTTATATGAATGAAAAAAACTAATTATAAATAGGTACTCATGTTCCAAAACGTTCACCCATCTTGAAAAATAATTAAAGAACTTGAAAACAACACTCTTAAGAGTAGTATTGCATAAAAATATATGTGTCGTGTGTGCTTAGACAAGTTGATAATTATTATTCTTATACATTATCACAATATTAATTTTGCATTTATTTATTAACGAAAGTTCTGAGAAAGTTACTTAAGTTTAACCAAGAACTTATCATAGAGTTGAGTTAATATGACTTCTATTTATCTCTATCTGAATTTGTGTTAGAAATGAAGAAAATAGGGACAGATGAGTACGATTAGAATTCATTTGTCTCAAAAAAAATATTACAAATTAATACAAAAGGCTTCTTTTATTAACCCCAAATACAAAATGAAAATAACTTCTAACAATATGAACCAATTGTACTTTTTAAATTTTAAATTTTGAACATTTATTTATAAGATTTATTTTTATTTATTATCATCTCACGTAATAATCAGGATGTCATATATACGATTAGAATTCATTTATTCTCTATTATTTATTAAGGTGTTTACTTTTGAATAATTGTCTAAGAAGATCCATATGAAAATGGAAATGGAAAAAATGACACATACCCAAATCTTAGCATCCCAAAAGGGTCAAGTGGCATATTAACAAAGGATACGTTAGATGGTAGGGTCTTTGGTATGTCTCAATGATGTTTGTTGATAAGATGTGCCCTAGGGTGTTAGGAAGACCAAGAGCAAGTGACAAACTTGCCACACTCATTATTCATTGTTAATTCCTTTAATTCAGATCCATTGTCAACGATATTTAATGCACCATTTTTCTTTCCATTTATTTTCTTTTGGCAAGATAATTTATAAAGTGGCAACTATTATAAGTGTTTTGTGTTTTTTAGGCACGTAGTTTACCAATAGTCCAATAGGGATTGTATCTACTAAAAGAGATTACTCTTTTACAATGTGGTAAATTAATGTTTAATTTTTTTTCTTAAAAAATTGTCTATATTCAATATGTACGTACACGCTTTAAATAACATTGTCTCAGACAAAAGATATTGATAAAAAAAATATTTAATATAGTTCAACTGGTATTCAAATACACTTTAATTAAGTATGTGTTTGTATTACAATTTGCATACATTTTCATGAATAGAGAAATAGCTTCCAAATGTAAAATCAAATACATTTCCAAAAACAAAGTAGAACCAGTGCTCTTTCCATATAGTAAAAAGTACACAATATTTCTAAGACACTCATTTAAAGAATTAAAAATTTAGTCGTTTATTATATTTTTTAGATAGGCTAGTAACATATTCTTTTAAACTCATTTTTAATTAATAATCAAAATACACATTTTATTGGAATCACTTCTTATTTAATAAGTATATCTTATGATTTTTTTTTCTGTTTTTGGTAAAAAACATTAATCTATAATAGAAAATATATTAAAAATGCATATGTTTTAGAGAATATTATATATGATCAAATTTGTCAATCACAGATTGCCCGATCATTTTAAGTGAGATTCCTCTTTTTGATTATGATTTTTTCCATTCATAATACATAAATTTAAAACTTTATTTAAAAGATCGTATTCGATCGGTAACACTCAGACCAACATGTTAATTTCATTTAATTATATGTATAACTGAGCAATCAGTCATCTACTTTTCAAATTACAAAATTTAATTAGTGACCCAAAAGTCCGTTGAAAAGCTATTTTTGTACACACGTACATATCAATCAAAGTCATTTGAGTTGTAATAAATCAACATTGTGTTTTATACTTCATTGCAGATCTATTTTGAAACATGATAAGATATTGAAGTGCTAAAAGAGCATTAAATTGTATCTGCCATCTTAAACAATAATTTATGATATTTTCATTCTTTTTATCTAACTCTATTTTACATACAATATTAGAAAGGGTTAAGTAATTATAAGTGGACAATTTACTATTATTTTCTCATCCCACCTAAATCTACAAATGTGCTCATAGTAAAATTTATATCTCAACTTATTATACCTGAAATTTATCAAAATACTCTCCAAACATATTTTACTAATACATATTCATCCAAAACCCAGGTTGTGACAACAATTTTTTAACCTATTTTATACATACATGTAGTGTGTATTTAGAAGAACATCAAAAATAACATTTTCTACATTAAACGTGTACATAATAAAAAAAAAATAATAAAAAAGAAAGAAAAGATGCCGGGAAAATGTGAGTGAGAAAAATATAAAGATGTAAAGGCTATGGAGATAAAATAATGAAGATTGCTCATGTAAGAGATTTTCCTGGCTAATTAGATGATTATGAACAATTGGACATGGTACGTGCAGTGTTAAAGTTTCTCCCTTTCTCTCTGTCAGATATTTTCTATGACACTTTCAATTGGCACCCCACGATTTAGTTGTAGACAACTGTAATATACAAATAACCAGTAAAATAGAGAAATATATATATGTATAAAGTGTGAAAAGAGAGAAATGTACAGATATTTTGTAAGAGAGTTAATTGATTAACTGTGTATTACAATTGTTAGTGTAATAAAATTGCAAAGTTACTCATGGGAACCAACGTGCATACTTTTCAGACTGCACGTAGACAACATCAACAAATCTTGGAATAAAATAACCCTATCTTTCATGAAAAATATTAAAACATAATTAAGCCAATTATTAAGGAATAAAAGAATTTACTTTTTCTCCGCTCCTCACATCTTTCACCATATATTATTATTTTATTTTTGAAATAAGAAAGCATTACTTTGATATTACTTAAAATTAGAGTAAGTGGTTGAGAGAGAGAGAGAGAAAATATAACTTATTTAATTATTACTATTATATATATATGTGGTTAGTTTTACAACCCTGCAAAGGAAGCTGGTTGAAAACTACAGTGCAAGCAAGCTTGTACTATTGATGAACACTTAACAGGAGAGTGCGTACATGAACCATGCGTAGCACAGTACTTTACAACTGTTGAAATACACCCAAATTCATTCATAAAATATAGATAAATAATACCAGAAAGAAACCAATCCTATCATATGACAGAAAATAATTTAAAATATTTTGATGAAGACAAAACGCGGAAACTTTGCTTCCATTTTTCTCTTTCGTGCCTTGCATTGTGCCAAGCGCTTCTCCTTTCCATCGCTTTCTTTATTTGCACATATTCTACAAAAATGTGAACAAACATGCAGACATTATTATTACTTATTAGTGTGTCAGTCAATGTCATTAAGTTGTCCTTTGACTATTATCATACTAGAAAAATCACTATCCATATCAACCTAAAACCTTGGTTATCAACCTAAAACCTTGGTAAGAATCATGATCGTTTCTTGCACTTTTTTTTTGGAACAACTTATGTAAAATAATGTTCTAAATGGAAAGGTGAAAAATGTACAAACATAAGTAAATCAATGAGTTAGTCATAAAAGTTAATTGACCAAAAAAATTGTTTTTTTCTCGTTAATTAATATTATAGCCAGAAATATTTTTATTGAAGGATTATAAGATTATATATATTTGAACGATGAGTTAAATTTTGGTTTTTACCGGAGTAGTTAGATAATAATAGATTAATAATGTAGAATGTATGAAGAAGCATACCATAGAGCTATGCTAATGAAGTTGACCACTGTTTAAGAGTGGTAAGGTGGAGGAGGCGATGTATAGACGTAAGGCTTCTTGTGAGGAGGTGGTGGAGAGTGGTAGACTGGGTGTGGAATGTAAGGAGGGTGAACTGGTGGTGGAGGTGATGGGTACTTGTATGGCTTCTTAGTTGGTGGTGGAGGAGAGTGGTAAACATAAGGAGGGTGTGGGTGAGGGTGAGGGTGAGGATGAGGGTGAGGGTGAGGGTATGGGTGTGGGTGAGGGTGGACTGGAGGAGGTGGAGATGGGTATTTGTATGGTTTCTTAGGAGGTGGTGGTGGAGAGTGATAAACATAAGGAGGGTGTGGGTGGGGGTGAGGATGTGGGTGTGGTTGAGGGTGTGGATGGGGATGAGGGTGTGGGTAAGGGTGCACTGGTGGTGGTGGAGATGGGTACTTGTATGGCTTCTTAGGTGGTGGTGGAGGAGAGTGGTAGACATAGGGAGGGTGTGGGTGTGGGTGTGGATGGGGATGGGGATGGGGGTGAGGATGAGGATGAGGATAGACTGGAGGTGGTGGGGAGTGGTAGTAGTATGGTTTTGGAGGAGGAGGTGAAGGAGGTGGTGGTGAGTGGTAGTAGTATGGCTTCTTAGGTGGTGGGGGTGGAGAGTGGTAGTAGTATGGCTTCTTCTTAGGTGGTGGGGGTGGTGAGTGGTAGTAGTATGGCTTTGGTGGAGGAGGTGAAGGTGGGGGTGGTGAGTGATAGTAGTATGGCTTTGGAGGAGGAGGTGAAGGAGGTGGTGGAGAGTGGTAGTAGTATGGCTTCTTCTTGGGTGGTGGGGGTGGTGAGTGGTAGTAGTATGGCTTTGGAGGAGGAGGTGAAGGAGGTGGTGGAGAGTGGTAGTAGTATGGCTTTGGTGGAGGAGGTGAAGGAGGTGGTGGAGAGTGGTAGTAGTATGGCTTCTTCTTAGGAGGTGGGGGTGGTGAGTGGTAGTAATATGGCTTTGGTGGAGGAGGTGAAGGGGGTGGTGGTGAGTGGTAGTAGTATGGCTTTGGTGGAGGAGGAGAAGGAGGTGGTGGAGAGTGATAGTAGTATGGCTTCTTAGGTGGTGGAGGTGGAGAATGATAATAGTATGGCTTCTTTGGTGGAGGAGGTGGAGAGTGGTAGTAATATGGCTTCTTTGGTGGAGGAGGTGGTGAAGAATAGTGGTACGGTGGTGGAGGTGATGAGTAAACGTAGTGATCTGCTGAGATTTGTGATGCCAAGCTTAGAGACACTATTGCAAATACAAGACTCAGTGTGGCAGAGGCCATTAGAGACCCCATTTTTCTTCCCCTAAACCTCACTACAAAGTGGGGTTTTGTTATGCTCTTTGTGAACCAAGTGCTAACCTTTATATAGATTCTTTCTTTACCCCATTCAACACCAACTAATCATTTTGGTAAATTTGTTTTGAGCCATAAAAAATGCCATAGTTACCAATCAGCTGTTCTCTTTCTTGTTGCATTCTTTTTTCATTAAAAGCTAATCATTCATACTTAAAAGTCATCAATTAAAATACAAGTATTGTGATTCTTTTTCTAAACTCTTAATATTTAACTATCTAGACAATTAATAAAGGAAAAAATATGCCCAGAAAACTACATTTCCCAACATTCACGTTTGTAAACAGAGAAAGCCAAAAAATTATGAAAATGGTCTTTTTTTTTCTTTGGTACTATAAATGATCTTTGTTTAAATGAAAAATTATCATCTTTTTTTAACCAATTAGATCCAAGTGGGGTTTTGGATTTGACAGAGGCTGCTTCACTGCTTGCTAGCTAGCAAGGAATATATAATTGTGACATTATTTTCATTTTTCACTGTGTAATGTGATCTTGCAAATATATAATATTTCAAATATTCAAACACGAAGTCACCTTCAATAATAAATTGTTGGGTATTTCTAATTTGTCATTTCTCATCCTAACACATCTCATTCATATTTGAAAAATCCACACGTATTTGTTGCCATTGGAAGACTTGAAAGACTTGTACTACTAAGTGGACCATTAGCAGCCTCAATGATTTTCAATATCTCTCTCTCTAATCAATTGATCTACGGTTCTCAAGAGAGTCCAGAGTCTGCACCAACATATCACGGTTGCACATGTTGCATGGCATTTTTTGTGTCCCTTTCGGATAAAGACAAAGACTACCCTGTCTATATGACTCCTTTTACTTTCCATCTTTTTATTTTTTTACTCCTAAAATGCATGTCAAATATTGTCTTGTACTCCTTTACAACTACATTTGGTTCTCAATGAGATGTGAAAATTAAAATATAAATCGTAATCATTTTTGTTAGAAAAATGCATCTTAAAAGTATAACTAATTTTATACTGGGATCTGATGACAAGTATTTTTTAATATTTATAGCTTCATATAAGAAAGTTCGTATACGATTCCTTGTCATAAATATTGTGACAAAATGAATCTCGGTTCCATTTTAATATACATGCAACACTTTACAACGAGCTAACATGTAAATTTTTTCTTTTCACTAATTATCATGTAGTTGGTAAAAATAAGCAAATAAAAAAAGTAAATCATCAGTTTGATTTATAAATTTACGTGGATCGGATAATTTAACCTTTAAAATAAAAATAATAAAATAATTTCTAAAAAATATTATCATTTTATTTTTTAAATTATATAATTTATTGTTATTTTAATCATAATTAAGGTGTAAGTGGTTTAATTTAGAATTAAATTAAATGATAATAAATGGTAGAATTTATTAATAAGATAATGATAAATGTCTTTTAAAAATTAAAATGATAAATATATTATACGGATTATTTTATTATTTTTTATGTTTACTAAACACAATTTCAAGGTGATATGTATGAAAGAAAATTGTCAAATTATTTTTGATATTGTACATATAAATAATAAGGTATTTGTTCTGATTTTATAACGTTGACCGTATATATTGCAAGCTAGATGGGCTTTTACAAATATTTACTTAATCAATTAAAATATATTGGATAACTTATTTAATTCCTAGTACATATCTCATGAGACCAAAACTTTCTACACCGGTTTTCCTGTCCTAAAAATTGATTAATACGGATTAAATAAATGATGAAATTATTGAACATGTTGTATTTCTTATCAAGTAAACTATTTCTGTTTAATAAAAAAACTCATTTGACGAAAACAATCAAACAAAGTTATCAATAAAAATCACTAGAAAAAATAATTTATTCACTGGTTGTATGATTAACCCCTGTTAGTATAGTTTTTTTCTAAAGAAAACTGAATTATTAGTTCAAACGATATGATTTGATATTAATAATGAAAGGAATGTTAGCGTGATTCTCTCGTACTCTCTATCTTTTATTTTCTTTTTGGTTGACTAAAATTTATCATTTTTTTCATAAATTTTAGCCAAATTTATATTCAAATTAGAAGAGGAAAATCATTAAATGAATGATTAAATCTATCAAAATTTGTAATGTTTAATAAATTTTAATTACTCCAAAAAAAAGCAATAGAAAGAAATTATTTTAGAGAATAACGCTTGTATTTCTCTAACAATAACATGTATTATACATAAAAACAATCGCTATCAATTAATACATAAAAACAATTATATCAACCAGTATAATGCTATACACCCAATTAATTCATAAAATGTACATGTATAGATATTTTTTATTAATTTTTTTTTCTTCATTTTTCTGGTACATTAATAAATTTATTTATTAGTGAGATATAAGGTTGGTATAGACTTTTTGATACAGATGGTAGGTATCTTTCATTATAGGTACTCTCATCTTTCTTATATATCTAAGACTTGATTGATGAAGCTAAAACAATAATGAGTAAGTTGATTAATGCACTTGATGATAAAATGATATGTAATTTATTGAATCACGGGCAAACAACATCCGAACGAAGAAAATATTAAATGCGAAATAGTATTCAATTTAAGTGACCGAAAAATGAGATGAAAATTCCCTTGCAGTTTTCAAATTGTGGCATCAAATTAGTTAAGTAACCTAAAAGTGATTTTTGCTAAACACGGATGGAGTGAGACTTTGTTAATCCACATACAATTTTGGTTTCGGGGATGGATCATGGGTTGAAAAGGGTTACAATATTTCTCTTTTTTATTTTAAAGAATTAAAGATTCCACACAAATGTAGAGAGATTTATTGGAAGATATATGTCAGTTTATTAAAAGGGGGTTGGGAAGAAATTAAAGTGGAAATAGTTGCTTATTTCATGTTCTTATTTTGGTAAAATTTATTGGAGTTACCATTTACCCATACCCTAACCATTGGTAAGCTTATAACTTTTGTTCAAATCTATTCCAAAATAGAAAAAGTTATAATTAATTGGGTACGTAGATACTCATCATATTCTTATGTATCATTACATCACGATGAACATATAGTAAAAATAATTAAAAAAATTGGTATTCCTACATTATATTCTTTACACTTGATCAGGCATGTGTTAATCCTGTAAATTCTCATGCTAAATAATTATCTAAACTATTAAAAAAGTAATAAAATAGTGCATCGAAGTATAGATATTTAATTATTATCATGCAATTCGTTGATATAGCCTTACAGAATACTCTAAAAATTGGCTCGCAATTCGTTGATTAATTACTTTTAGCAGTGTGATTAAGTCTAAAAAAGCAATGAAAAAAATGGTGAATCTTAAATAAGAATTGACTAAGCAGCAAGCAATTTAAAAAGAACCCTAGACATTGAAACATGTTGTTAGAGAACTTTTATGTTTATCATAAAAGTAAACACAATTTTTAATGCACCGTCACTATGTATCAACAAAATAATGAACTTTGCAATAAGAATAATACGAGGGTCTTGATAACCCATAATTAAGGTCTTCATTAAAAAAATTTAAAATATTTATGCCTGTAAATTATAAAAAAGCATAAAAATAAATTATAAATAACATAGTTTTACATATTTAAATAAAAAATTTGTATTATTTTAAGTAAATGACTTTGAAAACCGGTTAATATTTTTCATACTATAACTATAAAAATATGTGTTGTATGTGGTAGAAAATAAAAATAATAACATTAGTTGGGTTATTGATAAGAATGAGATTATAATATATATATATATATATATATATATATATATATATATATATATATTGAGACATCTAAAAGTAAAACTTTAAATATGTATGTTCTTTTATAAACAAATGTTTATTCTTAAATTTTAAAAAATGTTGATTTGGGAGATTCTGACTCACAATTTGCTTTCTACCTTCTCTTTTTAATTATCCTTGAGACACTTATTATAACTATTAAACTAATTTTATATCTCTCCATTTGTATACATTTTTCGAAATTTAAATCTACCTTAACTAATAAATCTTAATTTAATTTATTTAATCTTTTGTTTAAAATAAAAAAAAATAGAAAGGAAGGTACTAACTAGGCCAGTGATATATACTCTAGAAGATGATCACATGTGGAAAATAATTTAAAATCTGAGATCCAGTCTGGCCATATGTTTGACCATTGATGATCACATAGATGTCACATTCCCATTGACTGAATGTCCTTTTCCATATGTGTGAGTGAGACATACAAACATAACACTGTGTCTCATGCAAATATCATTTGTAATATTTTTCCCTAAAACTTGTAGGAGTAGGTCATCACTAGTCTTTGTTAATTTATTTCTCTTTCTATGATGATAATGAACAACAGTTTCAAGTAGTGATAAATTTAATTTTGGCCCTTTTAGGAGTAGAAATTAAATATCTTAGATAGTAGAACAAGCAAACAAGCAATCACCAGCTACTTCAGTACTGTACGTGCTTGTCTTGGGGTAAATTCGTTAACTTAAATATGAAGTGAAAGTGACTTGACAACAAAAATTTTGAAAATTATTTTGATTTTCAAACGAGATTCTTCATGTAAAAAGACAAAAATGAGAATCTACATGATTTTAAAATAAGTTTATTTTAGTTTTGGGTAAGTGTGCGTATTGGATTTGAAAAAAAAGGTTTTTGAACCATAATTGTTATAATAAATTTTATTTCTAATTGAATTAAATTATTATTTTTTCTTAACACATTTTAAAAGGATTTCACAAAAGAGTCTGATTGATTTCAATTATTTTTTTGTTTGATTTGCATTATTATAATTGAATTAAGGCTTTTACTTGCATCAGCCTTTCAAGGGGAGAAGAAACATTGTGTAGATCAACTGTAGATATATCCCAAAACTTACATAATTTAAAGGAAAATTTACTAATTAATTTTTACAGTTATGTTTTATCTATATTTTTTAACAAGGAAAAACGTTTTGAGTTATATATATTTATATATGTTGTCCTTACAAATTAAGTAAGTCAACTTTACTCTAAGTTTAAAAAAAAGTTACATATATAGTAAGTCAACTTTACTCTAAGTTTATTTCTTTATATAAAAAAAAATTGTAAGTTCTGCTATGAGTAAAATGAACACTAGCCTCAATTTTGAACTGTGGAATGAGGTTAATTAACAATCTCATTCTTATCAGCTTTTAAACATTCTTGTTACTCATTGTTTTATCATAAAATATAATTTGAAGAAATAAAATTTGTGCACTTAATAAATTTAAAGTGCAAAAACCTGTTCTTTTAAATTTATTTTTCCGATATATGATTAGTGGACATGAGATCTACCTAGCTTGGTGAAACTTTTGAGGGTTTGTACATCAAAATCATGATTGGCTTATTTCAAGGGAAGACTTTTGTATTCCTAATGTTGGCCCATATATATTCCATAGTGCCAACATGCACGCATGTATATAATTAAAATGAAAATTATAATTAATGTTATCACTATATTATTTATGGGGTAAATGATTGATCATTTAAATAATAAGTATTGAAAAGCTAATGGAAAATTTTGGAATATAAAAAAGATTGGTAGGGTAGTTAGCATGAGATTTTGGACAAGCTTCAATCAAGATGTTTGGAAGATGGGTTTACACTCCACTAGAGGCCACACATCTTAAAACTTGAATCAGCTTTTTAAACCTAAATTTAATCGTGTAGGTACCATGCAAAGTCAATTTCTGACATGTTCATGCAATGTTGTTTGTGAAATATTACTACCAAAGTACTACATCACATGGTCACTTGAATAAGATTAAATGATGATGCTTATTATTCACAATATCAAGATAAATTCTTGCTATTCAATGTGAAGAAAAATAAAATATTTAGTATAGTTGAGTAGTTATAATTTTATGATATTATTGAAGTTGAAAACAAAATTCTTATCAGTTATATAAAACTTAATGCATAAAATAACAAATTTTTATTGAAAATAATTAATTTATAAATAAAATTAATCAAATATTTATTATAATATAATATGATAGAGTTATTGATTTTGATAGAAATCTAGAACCATACAAAATTTCAATTTAGAATTATTTTACAACTGTGGATAGTCTTAGTTAATTTATTTCCTTGATATCATTTCTGAGATATTACTGACAAGTTGTAATCAAAATTGAAATCCACCGAGAACCAACACACACCCTCCTAGCATATTCATTTTTCTAAAAACTAATTAATTTTATTCTTATATAATAAATTTAAATTCTCATTTTAAGATTAAGATATCTTTCATATTTATTTCTTATCATGTAATCTACATATTTTTTAATATTTTGAGACATTTTTTATAATTTTTTATATCAAAACAATTTTTTTTATTTGATTAATTATAAAATCAAATTTATTTTTTAATTCATTTAAACTATAATGATATTTCTCAATACATTATCATGAAAATAATGGTTTATTATCTTAATTGTTAAAATATTTTCATAACCTAAAATTTTGAGTTGTACGCTTTTTAATATTTTGATTTAATTTTTATTACCAATTAAAGTATTTTTTTAATTTTGAAATTATTTTTTTTAGATTTCATGTAATATTGATGGCATGTGATTCCTATGCAGACACAATTTACTTTATAAACTTCACATATGTTATGAGAGTACTAAAAGCATGTGAATGATAAGACATACTTGTCCTTATTGTTTAGAGAGCATCTAATTAAATTTATAATAGTAAAGTGTTCTTTTTAATTTTGTACTACTTGAGCTGGACAGCATTAGATTATCAATTATTTGCATGTAACTTCTTTTCTTTATTTTTCTATCACTGTAAATAAATAGTTCAGGATGGATTCTTTTATCACAAAATTGGGATAATTCCAATAGGATATTATACTATTTTTACATACCCATACAATAAAAAAAAAAGTTTTATTTTCATAGGTAAAAATTATGCATTATATCTTAAAAAGGAGAATAATAGGTAAATGTGTGCCAACAGTTACATGGATAACAATATCAAGTAGTAATTTTAGCAATTATTTTCGTACTTTACAAATAATTAGATATTTATATTCCTACTCATTAGTGTTATTTTACATCTTTATTGTGAAATTATTAGAAGATACAGAACTGTCATTTCAATTTTAAGAACGAAAGGACCAACAGACTAAGTCATTCATTCATTATAAATTAATGAGTTAAAACGAAAATAAAATATTAAACCTTTAGAAAGAAATATATAATACTAATTTTTAATTTTAATTTTAATAATTAAACTAGCATTTACCTTCCATATTGCAGGGATTATGTCTATATTATATCCTTAAAAATAAATAAATAATATGTAAAAAATATAATGACAAGTTAAGAGATTTAAATAAAATTTTACATTTTTTTTATTAAATAACATTTTTTAGTTATTATTTTTAAGAGGTAAAAAAATTTATTAATTAATACACTTAAAATGAAAATACTAATGACATTTTCTCTTAAAAAAAATTAAGATTAACACAAAAAAGAGATATTTTTTAAACTTTGAACTAAAAATACAGGAAAAAAATAGTAACATTTTACATAGAGTTAAAAAATAAATATATTCTTACTTTTAAAAAATATTCCTATAATATATACTAAGATTATTAGTAAAATAAATAAATAAAAAATACGTTTAAGATAACAAAATGAAAATAAAAACTATAGAAACTAAAGTAACAATAGTAAATAGTGTAATTAATACTTCACCCGAAAAAAATTGAAAACAACAAGATGCGGAAAGTAAAATATCCTGAACAAAAAGAATATATATTTGGGTATAAGGTGAAATAAAAAATGTTTATGTTAACAAAATATCTTAAAAAATAATATTTAAAAGAATATATTTCTGTATCTTAAATCCGGGGCTGCGCTACGTTGGAAAGAGGTGATCCTTATCAACTTTATATATATATAAATTAATTTCTCTCAATTACTTAAATTTAATAAAAAAATATTATTGAATGATTAATAAATTTATTTAAGCACCCTATTTAAAGTAGGAAATAAATGGGACAATGATTTTTATTAAAAATAAATTTTAATTTTTATTAAATTAATTTAATTTTTTTAATTAAAAATAGGTGTGGTCAATTAACTTGCATCTAACCGATTCTTATTCATAAAATAATTTTAAAAAAATTAAAATGAAAAAAAAAATCACCTTCCCAAATCTCAGCTCCGACCTACTTGAACCTATTATATATATAATTAGTTTATATTATTATTATGAACTTTTATTTCAGATACTCACTCATGCTCAAATTGCAATGAGTATCCAAATAGGGTAAAAGCAATAGGTTTGGATCTGTGAAAAGAAAATGCATGATTTCCATGATTGTACCAGATCATACCAGATCAAGAGTCCTACAAATTTATTAAACAATCATACCAAAAAGAAATGTGCATCATTACCATTGTTTAGCACTTATTTAAAGATTTACAGTGAGGCCAAAATTTTTTTTGTGCAATTGATGTAGTTACCAAGTTATCTTTCCCATCTTTATGTAACGAATGACCCACATCATATTAATTTGACTTAATTCAATTATAGTTCATAAAAATATAAGAATTGAGTAATTTATTTTTTTAAAAAAAGTAATTAAAAATTATTGAAAGTTTAAAATATTTATATTTTAATTAAAAAAATTTATTATTATTTTAATTCTTAAATTAAAGTTAAAATAATATAAAATGAAAAATTTATAGATCAAAATGATTGTAAATTATTAAATATAAAAATTAAAAATATAATAAATATCTTCCATAAAATATTTTATTAATATTCATCTTTTAAAAACTTAATTATCATATTTTCAAAAATTAAAATAACAATTCCATTGTAATTTAGTTTTGGAGCATTCAATGGAAATCAAGTGGTGCAAACCTTAGATAACTTCAAACACACTGAATCCAGATACACCAAATTCAAATCAACCTGTTTAGCTGTATTTACATAACACAGCAGTTGATAACAAGACCAAGAAGATGTACATTTATTTAACCCATTGAAGAAAAAACAAAATTCTAATAAAAATCATTCAGAGTTACCGACAGAGAAAGGTTAACACGAGATGAACCTTACACTTTAGGCATGCACATGAGCAACAGGAAATGGATCAGACGGCTATGATTTGACAAGTGGAGTTATCAAAATGTGAGTGAGTCACTACTCAGTAGGTGCATTCGCCACGTCACGAATCTAAAATCCATAAATAAAAGTCAAAGTAGCATCACATCATGGCCTTAGTTTTTCTGGTCCCTAGTGTATGGCCTCTTTGAAAGTTCCCGAGTCTCAAGAGTCACCAACATTTTTTTTAAGCAAAATCCAAAAACATTTCCTGTGTAGAGTGTAGAAGTTGCATTCTTGCTTCCATTTAGTGGACCACATTTTTTTTTATCTCTCTCATATTTACCTCTCTTGCTACCTTCCTGCAAAGAATCCAAAGATTTTTTTCTCCAAAGATTCTATATGCTTTATTGTCCTTGACACCTTCAATTTCAATCAATGGCTACTTTAATACAAGTAGTTTCAATTCCTCTTTAACCACCCATATTACTCAATTTCATAAATAGACACTAATGTTATTCATTGATGGTTACGTTTTAAGTATTATACATATGTGTTGTGTGCATGGTTCCTATGCCATATGTGTGTGTTACATTAGAACAAAATTATTGATATGACAATGTAACTGTGACAAAATCCTAGTCATGGGATTTGTAGTTTTGTGTATATGAAGTTAATCATATTATGCTAGACAAAGATCATAGAGTAGCTACAAATTGCAAAAGTAACGAGACAGGTAAACTTGTTTTAAACCAGATTCTGTGTATGTATGAACTCGAATACAATTGATTATTAACATAATTGGGCAAGACAAATCATATCAGGTATATGCTTTTAAAGATGCCATGCAAAGGAAAGATAGAAATTTCTGAGTTTGAAACTGTGCTTTTGCACATGGAACAATAAGGGAGGTTTACCTATATGTTAGCTTTTCTCCAGAATCCTATTATCCCTGGCCCAGCAGCTTTGAGTGCAATCATGTGCATTGTGTTATGCATAGCATTGTATTATGTACTAACAAAAGGAATAATTATTGTTGGCATTGTTGTTTGTTAGAGTAAATTGTTTTGATTTACAATCAAAACAGTACAATATATTTAATTATTGACCCAGTTTAAGGTCTTTAACAGACATATTTACTTTTTCATATGCTAGTTCCATCATATGTCAATTAGTTATAGCCCAAGAAACATCTTCAGTTTCATATTCAAATTATTTAGAATTAGTTGAAATGTGATTAATGGAATTTCAGGTAAAGGTTTTCAACTTTAAGTTCATGTTACAGAATAAATTATAAGTTCAAAATTAATTAAATCAAAACAATGTTAAACAAAAAAATTTATACTAAATTTTACTACCATCTTATTTGTAAAATAAAAAAAATTATATATGGATAATATAATTTAAAGAGTAATTTAAATTAAAATTAAATTCATTTAAAATCAATTTTACAAACTTACATTCAAACACAATTGCTAAAGTTTGACTATTCTTGGAGTTGTCTCATCTTCAATAAAATTAGGTGCTCAGTTCTTACAGTGTCCTAATAGCAAGGACAGTGATAATGATAAGGAATCCTATTAAATTGAGGAAGATGAGAAACAGAGCAGTGCTAGTACAACTGACCAAAGACCCCACAGTAATTTCCTCAATAAAAAAGGAAGCATTTTCTGAGCTGTGTTGATGTTGGCAAGGCAACAATGAGTTATAAAGAAATTTTTTTGCCTTGTTATGGATTACTTTCAAAGATTAACAATGTACTTAGTAAGGAAATAAGAAGAAAAGTCAGAAACCAACTACACAAACAATGGAAAGGAATGATAGAGATTGAATAAACAACCACTTCCTCTTATATTAAATACAAGACTAAAGTACTTTCAACAAGTTGAATAAACAATTTTTTCTTCTGATAGTGAGTAAAGCCATTTGGCTAATACATCATTCAATTGAAATTGATATGTCTATTAATAGCCGAGAAAAAAATGCAGATGTAACATTGGAAGTTGAAATTCATGGTCCAACTATATGATGGTACCTTGTAACTTTCATTGGAACTTTTATAGTATGGTCATGAATCTATGGCATGACATGGGGGTGTATTTTTCTGAATGATTAAGATGAAGGTTGGATAAAAAAATAATGATAAAAATTATTTATGTAATAAAAGTAGTCACATCAAAACCACGTGGATAACGTAATTCTCTGACACAAGCAATAATGACTTTTACTTTTACATTACCCATGTCTTTTTTAATTTTTATTCACCCAGTACTGAATGTGGACCACCTGCCGACACAAATAAACCTTTTTTACCATTCCAAAGAGACATAAAGCCTTTTCATAAAAATTTACAAAGGCTTGCATACAAGAAAGTTCTAAAACAAGGTTACAGGCATGTTGATATTTAAAATATATATTTTGTGCAGCCTGCAATACAAACAAATATCAGCAGGCATTATTTTTTTATTTTATATGTAGAAACCAAATCTCTAAACTTAAATATTTAAATAATTTTTAATATAATTAAATTAACCAATTTAATCATTTGATTTCATATTATTAGTAATAATATTATTTATATCTATAAATAAAATTTATAAATATGTAATTTAACCATTACATTATATATTCTCAATAACATACTATACTTTAAAATTAAATAACACTATAATCCATCTAATAATTTAATTAATAAGAATATCAAATTATGCTGTTGAATAATTAATCAATTTAGTTTATATAAGAAATTGTCAAATGGTGAAAATTAATAACTTCTATATTTCATAAAAATAGATCCTACTCGTGTGAAAAGATTCTTTGACATGGAGAATAAAAGTAGTTGATTTATACATTTTAATTACTGTCTATGTAAATTAAATTTGATCAATTCCTCCTCTATGTTGTTATCAAAAAAATTTACATGTATACATATATATATATATATATATATATAATTACCGTCAGCTAATATATTTACAAACTTCTAAATTATACACCTATATAAGTTATTTTTATGCTATTCAAAAACTTCATTCTGGATGCTCACTTGAAAAAAAAATAAATTAATGGTTGAATTAAAAAGTCATCCTATAATTCATATTTGTAACATGTTACTTTAATAAAAACTATTTAATACTTTATTGTTGCGTATCAAAATTGAAGTTTTATACTTTTCCAAGATTAATAAATAAGGTTTTTAATAATATATTTATTGTTACAGAACTTTTACAAGTTTTAATCCAATATACCAATTTCTCATGTAAATGTTACAAAATCTGAAATTTAAATATTTTTGGCGCATTAGGTGAAATCATATATATTGAAAAAATGACTGATTTCTTTAGTATTTATTTTAGTGAATGAAAAAGAATGTTTTAACAGTAACAATAAGCAAGAATCATGGGAACATGAATAGACTATAAACTAATATAAAATCTTACTATTAAGCTATAATAAATTATTGTAAAAAAGTTTCAAAAATATATGCATTATATAATGAAAGTAAATAAATAAATTTATTATGGGCATTGCTCAGACTAGGATGTAGTTCTAATTATACCATAATTTGGGTAACAAAACGCAAACACTGCGATGTGACATAAGGTTCATACTAAATAATGAATATAATAATTTATACAACACGGTAAATTGACTAGGATCATCCCAATAATCTCCATGTTAGATTTGCTCAAATCTACTTTGATCTCAGCCTATTGAATACTATGTGCACCTCGCCAGCTCTAAATTAATTAGGATGAAGAGACTAAATTTGCATGTGGTGGTGAACAATGATTCAAAAATATTCTCACCCCAGAAAGGATATGGGCAAAAGAAGACTGTAAGACATTATAAGCGCAAAACCTAAATGCCTTAGGTGAATCAGCTCACCTCTTGCCACGAGGTCCGGCGCCGGATCTAGGACCAGGAAACCGAGAAAACTGAAGCCGCAAGTGACTAGACTCGGCATTGAGTTCATCAACTTTATAACCTGTGCCATCCAACCACAATGTCAGCAAACACTAAAATTTGGGTACCATAAATATATTAAAATCATTGTTCAAAAGGCCTCATATCTTTGTTCAGAAAGCCAAAAACCAAAGGGTAGTCTTCAATTTACACAACCTCCATCAACTCATTAAGTCACCTTATGATGAGGTGATTCCCTATTAGATGACATGCATAATCAAAATACGATTTTCATTTCCTTTGATCTCAGCAGAGAATGAATGATACCTTGCAGTGCACTCAGAGCAGTTGCTGCACAAGCCGGATTTGCAAAATCCACAAAACAAAGGATTAGAGGATCTCCGCCACGCTACAATAAACATGAATTTCATCATTAAGAGCAAAATGGCACTTTCAAGTTTCATCCAATAAGCGGAATAAACAAGTTAAAAGAGAAGCAGACAAATACGAGAAATAGTAATCCTACATGTTTAGATTCTTTGCTCACGAGTCTTACTTCTCTATATCCAACAAAAGGGCGAAAAATATCTTAAGATAGCATTAAGGAAATTGAATAACTAAATTAAAATAAATGAAGCTCATGTGACACAGTTGAAAGTATAATGATGCAATTCCTAAACAATATCCAAGAAGGAAAAGGATACGAGCCACTTCCCTTCTTGTGCTGTCAGATGGGAGACCTTCAACATATAATGTACTTGAAGCATCTGGGGGTAGAGGTACAGTCTCAGGTCCAGGCCTGGAAGCTGCATCTACCGGTAATTGACCACCATAACCAACATTACGTCCATTTCGTGCAAGATCAGGACCACCACCAGGATACCCCATGAGAGAAGGATCATTTCGCGAATGGCCTGGCAATCCGCCAACACCTCTTGCCAATCCAACACCACCAATTGCACTGGCTTCACCAGAATTATACGAAGTAAGCTGCTGCTGCTGCTGCTGCTTCATAACCAAAACAAGGAAGTTTTCAGCAAACAAGCTGCAAAGGCACAATCACTCACACATATTATGTAAATAAAACATGTTAATGTGTACCCCTGAGCTTTGAAGATAGCGGTCATAGGCAGATCCAAGCGTTTTAGTGTCCTTTAGCATTCGGTGACCAGTATGGTCATCATCTCGAGCAATATAATTATGCATCTCATGACCCCCCGAACTAATACCTGAAGGTGACATTTCTGCAATGTAACAGAATGTCAGAATCTAGTCTTAAAACTTGTCATGTTAAAAAGAAAAGGGGGAAAAAACTGCAGCTGAACATGCATATACTCTATTAAAAGAAAAGTATATATAATACATCTAACATATGCCAGATGCTAGCAAAACTCAGATAACTGAATAGCACATGCTCCAGAATGATAAATGCTCATAACAATACAAAGAGCAGGATGCAGATCCACTTTCTCTCAGTGGATCTCCCTTCCACTTCATCCCACTCTTATGCTCCCATCTTATTCTCACCTCCAATTTAATTTTTCACTCCAACTTGATGACAAAATTTTTCTACTTTAAAAGAAGTGGGTGGAAGCAGTGATTAAGACACATTTGCTACCAAGTGTCGCCATGAACCCAAAACTCCCAATGAAATTCTATGCAAGGATGATTGTGCATACTCCCACTGAAATTCCATGCAAGGATGATTGTGCATTCTGACATGAAAGCAATAGCTGCTTGCAGTGGTAGCACTAGCAGCACTATCAAATCCTGATTTTGCAGCTACTTTCTTCAGTTAAAAAATCTCTTCTGACCAAAAGTCATTGGGTGCACACGTTCCTGGCAGATTTGACACAAACTCCACAGTTATTGTTATCCATACATGTTTGCTAAGCATGTCAACTCAGATATGAACTCAAAAACAAAAAGAAAAATAGGCAATTAAACTCAGAATATCTGCTTCAATTAAAACCATCATTAATTCCTTATCTATCAGTGATCCTTTTTCACCTCTGAATCACACTGACATCATCCTTGGTCTCTATCAGTGATCCACCTTCATCACTGAACCACGCTGCCTCTTAAATATTAGGACACTTTTGTGATCTCATTACCTCAATAAGCTCCAAAACAGATCCTTATAGTGCACAATATCTAATCATAGCTTCTTTTTCAAGAACCACAAATTGATAAGGCATCAACATTCAGCATTGCCCACTTTTGTATGTAGCTCAAGCTTTACCAAACGAGAAAGCTGTAGTTTTGAGCATTCAACACTCTGCAGTCTGCATCAACATGCCTTGTCACCTCATCTATCACATGGTCCCGTGTAAATCAAGTTAGCAGTTCTCATCACCATTTGGATTAGTTGGATAAGGGGGTAAATAGTGTTTCCTTAAAGCACAGCTCTACGGGTATCAGTCACGATGCTTATTTTTAGAGGCAGTGGTGGTCAATCGGGTCATGGAGGTCAGGCTGTTTTCTTGTGCACAATATCATATAAACTATGCCAAAAAATTAAGTCATGATCCCATGACTTGCTATCATCTATTTGGGAAATTGGGAGGAAGAGACAAGATGAAAACTGAAATCAATTAGGAGTGTCTTGCGTGAGTGGACCGTCAAGACAGAGTAGAAGTTGTTACAAAATCACAAATATGTGAAACCCAAAAACAAATCACCAATCCCATGAGATTACAAGTAATCCCAGCAATGCAACTCCAATCCATCAACTACCAATCCTAGGTGTGGATGGGTGTGGAAAAGGCAGGAAAATTGAAGGATTGTATGATCCAACAAATGCAATTATGATTTTCACAACAACAATTCCAATTCCTTCTCTGTATGATACATGATACCAAATAGATTTCCACAGATACCGGCACCTTATAATAATCAAAAAGAGCATAGCAAACCATATAAATCAATTAAATAAAAAAATATAGTTAGGAAGATCATTTCAGACTTGAACTTGAATATTCTCAATGCCATCACTCAGTCTCCGTTGCACCTGCTTAAAACTCACAATTCAAAAATGCGCATACTGATATTCCTCTCATTCACAAACTAAACCCAATAAAAGTTCAATCACTGAAACTCAAATTCTAGAAATAATTATCAATCATCCCAGGCCAATGCGTAAATATTCTGAGTCCGTTCAAACTAGTCAGGATTACATAAACTCAAACTCATATCATTTTTTGCTTCATTATAAAATTAAAAACAAATTTTGAGAAATCCAAAGATTACAGGCCTACAATCAATTAAACAGATCCTATACCAATGACGCCCACTATCAAATAAATTATAAAGACCTATCTCTCGACCCTAACTTTGAAATTTCAAATATTAATTGTCTAAGGTCATGTTTGGATGGTCGAAAAAGTGTGAAATTGTGACATAATGAAGAGAAAAAGACAAAAAAGAGCGAACCGTATTCAGTACGATGTCGTTTGAACACTGCGGAAGGAGCAATTGGCTGTTGCCGATTCCAAAAACCGTCCGTCATGGCGAAGATGAAATTGGTGGGTCTGATTGAAATGCTGAAAATTGTGATCCAATCACAAACCCTAATTTACAAAACACCAAACCCTAAATCCTGGCCAGTCTCTGCAAATATACGAGAAAATATTACCATTAACTAATAAAAAATAAAAATTAATAAATTTTGATGTATAAATTACTAATATTTTAGCATATGTAATTATTAGATTAAATAATATTATTTTTATAATTATAATTTATAGTTAAGAGATAACATGATGGATGGAAAGAAATAAAAAAAAATTAAAATACTGAAACTCTCGTAAAAATATTCTTATGAAAAATAATTTTTATAAATTGTCTCACTTAAATTAATTATTTTGATCTATATAAAAGAATTATATAATTGAATAATAATATGATAGTTTTCAATACATGTATTATTGTTAATTAAATATTAGAATAGTTTAATAAATAATATTACATATATTATTCATTCATATTAAAGAGGAAATTTTATATTAAAAATTATTTAGTAATAATGCGTCATATTTTGGTAACTCTGGAGTATGTATGAATTGATTTTGAGGCATTTTTATCTCTTAATATAATAATAGTAGAAACCATAATAACTATCTTTAAATTTTACAGACTGAATTTATTATGACTTTGGCTTGTTTATATTTTTTCTCTTACTTATTTGAATTTTTCTCTTTGCAAGATTTTTCGTTATCTAACTATGGTAAGAGATTTTGCATTTTATAATATTTGTTTTATAAAAATACAATTCTTATTGACAATAAGATTACATATTTACAGAGCTACAAATTATCTTCATTTTATATCCATCGGTGTTAAAATTCAATTCATATAAATAAATAAAAAAATTATAGATATAAAATATTGCTATGTTTGAATTACTACATCTTTATTTAATACCGTGAATGTCAAAGATAGTGTAACCAAAGAAAATATAATGTTGGGCGTACTTTGCTGCATTCCATTAATTTCTTAACAAGACAATTAAAATATATATATAATTAGATAATTAATTATAAAATATGAAGAAAAAGAAAAAAAAATTAATATATATATATATATATATATATTTTATAAGTGAATTAATTAATATTAGAGTTATTAATGAATTAACATGTATCCCAAGACGAAGTACTCAACATATACTTCTCTCTTTTGCTTGTTCTATTGACCGATGAAATCTTAGGACTCTAATTTAATATATTACTTTGCTACATTGCATATCTTCATTTCTTGTGCTATTAATATGAATACACGGATGCTTTGTATTCAGGACCTTCTAATAGAATTGAGATGAAAGGTAAGATGATTGTGTTTTGTAGAGTGAACTAAATAGGCAACAACAACTCAATTTGATTGCAATTCTTACGAAGAAAAAATAACTTGAAGAACCACTAAACCTTTTGAAAATTATAGACTAAAAAGAGGGCAAAGAATAGAGATATGGAACTTCAAAAATTACTCGCTTGTAATGAACACAAACAAATAATAGTTCAAAATCAATTATACACTTGCCACCTCAATTTTCAACAATCAATGAAGAAATCTCAAAACCTTCATCCATCTTTGCACCTACTACTACTAGTATCAATGCTCATATCTTTAAATATCGATATTTATTTTGGCCAGCATTTCTCCTTCTCCCTTTTGGTTACAATAGCTGCACTGAGGTTAAGCCCTCATGCATACTAATCAAATTTCGCACTACCAAGACAACCCTTGTGGTAATTTTTGAATGTATGAACAGTGCATTGCACACCTATATAACAATGCAACTCATGCATCTCAATAATTGAAGAGGCAGGAATTATCAAATTAAACATGGATCAACATAAATGAGAAACAGTGCAAAATATCACTGCTTCAAGCAAATCATCTCCATCCTAAGCTTCTGCCAATACAGCCAGATCATTCACCACAACCACCTAAAGTGGCAGAACCTTCTTCTCCAGGGTGAGGACAACCTGAACATCTCAACTTACATGACCTTCTCCACACCGCCACAAGATGGAAATTTTGATTTTGGCTTAAAGGGGCATAAGTAAATATAAGAGGGTAAGTTTAACAAAGATGCAGAAGTTAAAAGGTTAAACTCTACAAAGATTTCACATTAAACAGCAGAAAGATCACATTTTTAGTTGGTCGTTGGATTGTTGGGTTTATTTTTTGGGACGAATTGGAATTTCTCTCTTCTAAAATTATCTCCCCTAGCATCAGCTAAAACAAGTCTTCTAAGCTCTCCAGTGGCATGTGGAACTAACTGAAAAGGAATACCAGTATTGGGACCAAACTTGGACAAGTAATCAGCACATTTGTTACCTTCCCTAAGGCAATGGCGGATTTCAACATTCCAATCACGGTTAAGAAGTTCATCAATTTTCTCTAGCAAATCAGCATATTTAAGACAAGGGCATGCTTCTCTGTGAACAAAAGAAACTGCATTACGTGAGTCTGTAACACATAACACATTCCTGTAACCCTGCTCCCAAGTAAACTTAAGGCCATGATAAATTGCTTCAAGCTCTGCCTCCATATTATTGGCCTCTCCAATGTCACCATAAAATCCAACCAACCACTCTCCATCCTTATCACGAAGAATGCCACCAAAACCTGCAGGACCTGGACGTTTAAAAGCAAGAGCACATCCATCCACATGAAGAGCAACTTGATCACTCTGAGCGTGTATACATGTAACCCATGTCGTTCTAGATAAGTAACACCAATATCAATTATTCTTACACATTTCAATAACTTGGTGTTACATTCTCATTTTACAAAATATATTTTTAAATTTTAATTTACTATAATAATATTTTCAAATAGGCTGTGTTCTCTAGCCCATTGGACTATCTGATCAAGCTAAATGGTGGGTCAACGGATCGAATAAACCCGTTTTAACTTTTTATTTTTATTTTTACAAAGAAAAATCAATAAATTGCAGGTCAAGTAGCTTTAATATTTACAAAGAAAAACACGCACACAAAATCAACCTTGATGGCTATCGACAATTGTCCTAAGGAACGCTCTGTCGAGGAAATGTAGTTTAACTGCTTCCATGGCAGTTCTCTCCTTTTATGGTTGTGTTGAGATAAGTGATAACCTTAACCACTGATGAATATTGAGTTTTCTAGTGCAATATTTCAAATTGATGTATGATCAACTTAGCTACCCAGTGGTGAATTGAATGTACTTGTTGACAAGTATTGTTCAGTTTTGATGTCTGTAACCAAACTATGAAGAGGACATAGTATTCGAATGTGTCCTTGAAGGAACTTGTAAGTTTGGAACGTATTAAGAAAGTACGTGTCTTACTTTAACCTTAGCCAATGGTACATGGTGGTTCTTAAAGTTACAAGATTCTTTTCAATATACAAGAATAAAAGGAGAATGATTGTTCTTTAAGTTACAAGGATGAGAAGGTGATGGATTGGAAGAAGCTGAATTTGAAGATTGATGGCTGAAACGAGTTATGTTTTTTTAACTTACTCTGGCATGATATTTTATTGATATTAGCATATTCGAATATGAAAGATATTATTAGAATCAAATTTTATTTAAACAAGTTAGTTCAAAAGTAATTTTCAAATAATTAAGTTCTTTTCAATACAACAAAAAATCAACTTTTACTTGGTAAATTCCAAGAAAACAATTGTATAGTGTGAAAGGAAAAAAAAAAGTCGTTGCAAAGGACTGGGGTGACTTATGATCTTTAGTAAAAAACAGCCATAATCTTTAAATTTTCTAAGTACAAGAAATCAACTTATTTTTCATGGAAAAAGTATGGATCAGACACTAGTTAAAAAACTAAAATAATAATATATTTATAGTGTAAATGATAAGAGAATACTAAAAATCACGACCACCACAATTTTACACATCCCATTAAAATTTTCTCCTTTAATAATTTTAAAAACACCCAAAAACACTAAACGTATCGGTAGGCATTTGCCAAAAAGTTTTTACAAATTTCATCTATGATACCAACTTGCAAACAGGTTTTTTACTTAAAAAACAGCTGAATTTCGGAAACTTAACTTTTCCCATGGTCTAAAAACAATCAAACAAAACGTGGTTAGAGGCTCCGATGAGTCTTTTATGGTTGGAAAATGCAGATCCATGCCTTCTAAAATATGTTCAATGATATAAGTTGCATAGTTCATAATTTTCTTTCAACCCTCGCTTGCTAGCTGTTAGATATTACGGGTGATTTGGAATGGGTAAGAAATGCTAAGAATTGACATGTGGTAAACAAGTTTTAGCATAAAAACATGGAGGCTATGTGCACATAGCTCGCGAGATGCACATAGTATGTAAAACAGATCCCTGCAAAGTACGTTCAAACCGTGAAATAAACCACAAGTTTGGAACAGTTAATCCTACATTATTCCAAAGCTGAGGAATCCACTTCATGATCAATCTCGGTAGCTATCATAGAGAATATTCACTCTTTTAAAACTTTTTTAAAAAGTTTTTCATTGAGAAAAAAACCCTTACCAATTTGAAATATTTAAGTAAATTACTTCTCTAAAAAAATAGAATAAGCAGTTTCCTTTAAAACTGCTTTTCTAACAACCATTATTTAAGAATTAATTTATAAAAAAAAAACTTTTGAAACTCTAAACAAACAGTCCAATACATGCAAGATATCACCAGCCACCAGAATTTCTTGGCTCAAAAACGGTCAATAGCTCCCCACATGCACACAACCAGTATAGCAGATATTATTGAAAATAAAAGAAAATATAAATATTAAATTTATACCTTTATTTGGGCAAGAAAAAGAAAACGCTAGGATATAACATCAGGTTCATACTAAACTTTGAATATTTATACAACACAGTAAATTGACTAGGATCATCCCAAAAATCTCCTTGTTAGATTTGCTCAAATGCCATTGTACTTTGATCTCAGCCTGTTAAATACTATGTGCACCGCGCGAGCTCTAATTTACTTAGGAGGAAAACACAAAATTTGCATGTGGTGAACAATGATTCACGAATATTCTCACCCCAGAAAGATATGGATAAAGGAAGACAGTAAGACATTATGACAAGCACAAAACCTAAATGCCTTAGGTGAACCAGCTCACCTCTTTCCGCGAGGTCCAGGTCCAGATCTAGGACCAGGAAACCGAGAAAACTGAAGCCGCAAATGAGTAGACTCGGAATTGAGTTCATCAACTTTATAACCTGTGCCATTCAACCACAATGTCAGCAAACACTATAAAATTTGAGTACATAATTATGTCAAAAGACATTAACCACCAAATTCAAATCCTATATACTCTAGTGATCTAGTTACTTGTATCTTTACCATTAAGTTCTCCATTCAAATTTCAACACGTGAATTTTTTTCCCAATAATAGCCAACTTCCATAAAATGTGTTGGAAGAATTTAGGAAAAGAATCCACGTGTAACAATTTAATGGCAGAATTTTGGGCTTAGAGCTTACGTGACAACAAAAAATGACTGATGATGACAATGCTAGTGATAGTTATTATAACAGATGTCTATGTATATGTTCATTTCATGTACTTCTGAATGAAACATGGAAGTTGGCACTCATTTCTCATATGTTCACCACTTCAGTCAATATGAAGTAACAGTTTGAATAAACTTTCTGCACAGATAATTTACATATAGATGTTCAGTGTTAGTGCGGTAATTTACCACTTTTCAAGTTTGAATTCTTTTAATTCAATAGAATGTTGAGTAATTTTATTTTATTAGTTAGATAAGCATATTATACTTCTACACTGGTTAAAATGGAATTTTACTGATAAAATTCCACTTTAGTTCAGCTTAGAAGTATTTTACACTCTTGTCAAAAAAAATTTTTTTACCCCCATTATGATTCAAAAACATAAAACAGCCCAAATTCATCACAGCTTTATAACCATATCTTGGTTCAGAAGGACAAAAATCTTTGATCAGGTGATTCCCTATTACACAACCTCCATTGACTCACAAGCCACCTTATGATGAGGTGGTTCCCTATTAGATGACTCAAACAACCAAAACATAAAATTAATTTCCTTTTATCTCAGCAAGTAATAAGCGGTTATACCTTGCAAAGCACTCAGAGCAGTTGCTGCACAAGCCGGATTTGCAAAATCCACAAAACAAAGGATTAGAGGCTCTCCACCACGCTGCAATAAGCAAGCATTTCATCATGGAACTTCAACCAGACAGGTACGACAAACAGTGATAAACCAAGTTAAAATAGGACAATCAGACAGGTACAACAAACAGTAAACTTACATGTTTGGATTCTTTGCTCACAAGTCTTACTTCTCTATATCCAACAAAAGGACGAAAAATATCTAAAAATAGTTGTTAAGGAAATTGAATAACTAAAAGAAACTCTTGAGATGCAATTGATAGTATAATGAAGCAATTCCTAAAATGTATCCGACAACAAAAAGGATACGAGCCACTTCCCTTCTAGTGCTGTCAGATGGGAGACCTTCAACATATAAAGTACTTGAAGCATCTGGGGGCAGAGGTACAGTATCAGGTCCAGGCCTGGAAGCTGCATCTACTGGTAACTGACCACCATAAACAACATTACGTCCATTTTGTGCAAGATCAGGACCACCACCAGGATGCCCCATGACAGCAGGATCATTCAGTGAATGGCCTGGCAATCCACCAACATTTCTTGCCAATCCAACACCACCGATTGCACTAGCTTCCCCAGAATTATACGAAGTGAGCTGCTGCTTCACAACAAAAAAGGAAGTTTTCAGCACACAAGTTGCAAGAACACATCCATTCACACATTATATAAATAAAACATGTTAAGATTTTACCCCAGTGCTTTGAAGGTAGCGGTCATAAGCAGATCCAAGTGTTTTGGTATCCTTAAGCATTCGGTGACCGGTATGATCATCATCTCGAGCAATATAATTATGCATCTCATTACCCCCTGAGGTCATACCGGAAGGTAACATGTCTGCAATGTTACAGAATATAATAAACCTTATCTACTTAAAAAAATAAATAAACTGAAATCATCCAACAAATATGCCAAATGCTATCAAAACTCAGATAACTAAACAGCACATGCTCCAGAATGCAAAGTGCTCATAACAATACAAAGAGCAGGGTGCACACCCATGTGTTAACACTTGAAGCCTATCAAATTATCAGTACACACCAAGTAGCATAGAAAGGCCAGACATGTGTACTAGAGTAACTACTCATATTGTAGTTATTAGAGTCTGCTAACAAACCCACTCCTTTACAAAAAATATTATTTTTTACTTGGACACTTATGTCAGCACCTTTATACAACTGAACACTCAGAAGTTCCATGTGATAGAAAATACACTAACTTTGAGAAAAAATTGTTCATTTTTTAAGTTCTAGTCAAGTCAGCTCAAAATATAATACAAAATATTAAAACAAATAATGTCTCTTGGCTTTTCTTGAGGCTTGCTATCATAGAAAAAGCATAAAAGGTTTGTTTTAGAAGGTAAAATACCATCTATTTAGATATTTTATGTTACTCATATTTCATTTCATTTGAATATCTCTATTTATGTATGAGTATGCGTACGCAGGGTCCCCATGTCTTATATTTTAGACATTGGCTTTATCGAGGTGTTTATGTCTTGTCCAAAGTCAATTTTAGAGTCTATGCTTCATAGGTGCTAAAAATATGTATTTATGGATGGAAAAAAGCAAAAATATGAACAATGACACTGACACTGACACTGACACTGACACTGACACGGGATGAGACCTCAAACAAAGGAAAACTTGAAGACTTCGACAGGGGAAAGCTTGTTAAGATCAGAACAGAAGAGAAATCATATCAGAGAATTCTTCAACATGGCACCAACAGAGTGAAATGTGAAGATGGAAAAGAAATTCGGAACCGAGAACATAATGTGGAAACTGAGTTTTGGGAGGGAGATTAGACAAAGTTGGCTAGGAATGTCTTGTATGAGTAGACAGTCAAGACAGAGTATAGATTGTGTTAAGAAACACGGATATGGAACCAAAAGAATAAAAAAAATCACTAATCCCATGAGTTGACAAGAAATTCCAGTGATACAGCTCTGGTCCCATCAACTTGCAATCTTAGACGTGATTGGGTTTGGAAAAGGCAGGAAATTTGTAGGATCATTCCTAATCATAATTTTGACAACAATGATTCAAGTTCCACCCATGATATACAAGATAGAAAAAGAATTCCAAGAAAGTGGCAACTTGCAACGACCAGCAATAGCATAACAAACCATTAAAATTCATTTAACCAAAATGCAAGAACCGTCAAAGGACGATAATTCAGAGATTAGAACTTAAATCATCTCAATGCCATCACTCAGCCAGTGTTGCACCTACTTAAACATCACAGCTCAAAATTGTGCAAAACGATATTCCTCTCTTTGCATAAACGAAGCCCAAAAAAAAATCCAAACACTAAAACTCAAATCATAAAAATACTTTTCCTAGGCCAATGCACCAATATTCTGAGTCTATCAAAACCCATCTTCGGAAGGTTAAAAAAATAGAGGCACCCAATATCAATCTAACAAACCCTACACCAAAGAAAGCAAGAAACCCACAATCAAATAAATTATAAAGACCTAGCTCCAAACCCTAACTTTGAAATTCCAAATACTAATCGCCTAAGGGCGTGTTTGGATGGTTGAAAACGTGAGGAATGATGTCATTGTTTGAGAAAGAGAGAAAAGTGCGAACCGTATTCAGTACGAGGTCGTTTGAGCATTGCAGAAGAAGGGAGAATTGGCTGCTGTTGCTGCTGCTGACGATTCCAGAAGCCGTCGGTCATAGCGAGAGAGAAGATGAAGATGAAGAAATTGGTGGATCTGAAGAACAATGATTGATTACGTTATGGTCAAGAAGAGGAAGAAGATCCAATCACAAACCCTACTTCGCAAAATACCAAACCCTAATTTTTGACCTGTCTCTGCAAATAAAAAGACAAAATGTTCATCCGCACTCTTTTCGTTTTTCTCAGAAAAGTTTAATTGGCTATTTATCATTAATTTGTAAATTTTATTTTAATTTAAGATAATTATTATATAAATTGATAAATTGATAAATTAATACATACAATAATAATATTTTAAAATTTATTATTCTTATGATAAATAATTATTAATATAGTTCAAATATTTTGAATGTATAAATTATATTATACGCCTTCAATTTATAGTAATTAAATAATTTTAAACGTGTAAAATATTTTTTATATTTATTGACATAAATTTATTTTTTAGATATTAAATATCTTTTAAAAATTTAAATAATTTAAAATATAGATATAATGACAAATTGAAAGAGATAAGAGGTTTAAAAATATTCACGTGAAATAACTCATAAAAATATTCTAATTCAAGAATAATTCCTAAAACACACTATCATGTACTTATTTTAATTTATATAAAGAAAAAAATAATATAGTTGAATAATAATGTGAAAATTATCGATACATGTACTATTTATTTTTAAAATATTAAAAGTTTAGTAAACACTAAAACATATATTATTTATTCATATTAACAAAACTATTTTTTATACAAAAATCTAATTTGATAACTTACCATATATTTTTTAAACCTCTGGTTCTACTGTGAGGTATGGACTAGTTTTATCAATAATTAATCTTTATATATATTAGATCAAGATGATTAATAATTTTTGTTTTGATAATTATAAAATAGATGAAGCAAGTTTAAATGATAGATCCCTCAAATGAAAGATGATTCTCCAACATTAAAATTTTTATTGTATATCTCATCTTATAAATGAAGTATGTCTCAAGATGATAAAGGTCAGAAGATTCATAGAAGTCAATAGATGACATAAACTTCATATCTTGTTTATAGAAGATCTTTTTGAAGACCTTACTTATAGAAGATCTTTTTGAAGACCTTGTTATTCGTGGAAGTTTCCAAAAGTGGTTGGATACTGTGCAAAACCTCTGTAACACGAAAAGCAAATCACGTTTTTGTTATCCAAATTGATCAAGTCAGAGAAAGATATTGATTATACGTTGACTTCGCTGCTCAAGCATTTAATTATTCTGATTGATCTATGCCACTGATGTGAAAACTTCAAGAAAAGGACAACGGTCAAGATTTGAGTCTAACGGATCTTTCTAGATCTGTTGCCTATATAAAGGTCTTCTCTCCTCAAATTCAAGTTGGCGAAAACGCTGCATAAGCTCATTCTTAATTTCGCTCTTGAATCTTAGAAAAATATTCTTCATTGTAAAAACCCTCTCTGCGTAGAGGAATCAAAAGTTTTTCAAAAGCTCTTTACAAATCCACTTATGTGGTACTTTAGTATGAGGAGGTTGTGTGTTCAAAGAATACCTTGTTTTAGCCTGAAGGAGACGTGTTTCAAAAAATACTTGGTTGGTTAGCCTGAGAATGTTGTATTTAAAGAATATCTTGTATTAGCCAGAAGTGGCTGGGTTCAAACAATACTTGTAAATTTTTCACGGTTTGTAGTGAAAACTCAGTGGTTGTGGGTAACTGGACGTAGTCTTGAATAGACGAACCAGTATAAAAATAATTGTTTATCTTATTTAAGCTTGTGACTAACGGGGATAATTAAAGCATAACTTTATTCCTTAAAATTAATCTTTCAAGATAAGTTTTACATCGTCTGAACCTATTTGAAACTAACAGACGCAAAACAATTTTTTTTTATTTAACACAACTCAACCTCATCCCCTTCTTGTGTTTTATTCTTTACAGTTTGGTATCAGAGCTCAGCCTCTAAGAGTTGAGCGCTTTACAACTACTAGAGGAAAATATTCAGGTGGAGTCACAAGGGCCAACGTTTCTTTCAGGAGATTCTTCCATGAACAAGCCACCAGCCTTCTCAGGGGATGACTATCCCTATTGGGCCGACAGGATATAGATGTACATAAAATCTACTCAATACAGACTTTGGAAGATCATCACTCAAGAAGACATTCCCATTGTCAAACCTAAGACTGAATGGGGAAATGAAGAATATTCTCTCATGGAGCTCAACAACAAAGCTAGATATGCACTCACATGTGCTCTCTCAAAGACAGAATACAATAGATTTTGTGTCTACAAGACCGTCAAGGAGCTCTAAGACGCTCTAAAGATCTCCTATGAAGGAACTGAGAACGTCAGAATGAGAAAAGCTGCTACACTTCAAAGAGAATATGAGATGTTCTCTATGAAGAAGGGTGAATCTATTGATATGATGTTTGGGAGATTCCAAACCATATTAAATGGACTCACTTCGCTGGGAATCACGTTCACAAAGGCTTAGAACAACATAAAAATTCTAGACAGGCTTCCTACTCCATGGGAAGCAATGTCCACCGCTATCTTTGTGGGACGTGACATGAAAACATTAACTCTTGATGAGTTAATAGGAGCATTGAGAGTACATGAGGTACTTTTCTGCAAAAGGGACAAAATAAAAGTTCAAGAGCCCATAACTCTTCCATCTATTGATGAGGTCCCAAAAGAAGAATTTGTCAAGAAAGAAAGAAAGAAGAAGAACAAGATTCTTAAAGCTGAAACGTCTGAATCAGATTCGTCTGACGGATCGTCTAAAGATGAGATATCTCTCATGGGCAGACGCTTCAAGAAGATGATGATGAAGAAAGGAAGAGGTCAACGCTTCTTCAAGAAGAAAAAGAAGAAGTTTCCTGAAAAACCCTCAAACAAGGAGGAAGGCTCAGAAGATCGTCGCTACGAGTGTAGAAAACCTGGACATATGAGATCTGAATGTCCAAAGCTAAAAAAAGATGGAATCATCGTAAAGACAAAGGTAAAAAGAGCTTGCTGATGTGGGAAGACCTTGACAGCAACAGCTCAGACGACTCCATAGAGGTAGAGGAAACTGCAAACATCTGTCTCATGGCTGGAGACAATCCTTCCTCTGAGGTAAATGACATTTCTATCTCATCCTCTTCATCTGAGTCTGAATCAGAATCAGAAGAAATATCATATAATACCCTTTTAGCAAACTCCCATTTTATTGCTGAGCAATACAAAATATGCAAAGCAAAGTTAAAACAAACTTTGGAAGAAAATGCTACTTTGAAATCTGAAAAAGAGTTGCTTAAACAGGAAGTATCATCTGACTCTGAAAAGAACATTTTAATTCTTGAAATCGAAAGATTAAAGAAAGAAAATAATTCTTTACTCAAAGACTTAACTAAGTTCACAAAAGAATCCTCCATGCTTGAAAACATTTTAAAATATGGGAGATTTCCTTCTGATAAAAGTGGACTAGGTTATGTTGAGCAGACGAATGAGAAGAAGACAAAATTTGCTTTATCTACTCAAAAGAAGAAGAACAAAAGTTACAACAAGGTTCCAAATGATTACAAGAAAAATACTAAAACCTTGAACAAAAAGAAACCTTCTTCTACTAACAAATGAGGACCCAAAAGAATTTGGGTACCAAAGTCACTCATTATTCCTGTTGCAGATATCCTTAATAGGAAGAGAGAAGACTTCAAGTTAGTACTTGGGCAGTGGGTGCTCACGACACATGATGGGAGACCTGTCTATGTTCCATGACCTAAGACCAAGTAAAGGGTCTGTGTCTTATGGTTCAGGGAAAGGTAAAATCCTAGGGATTGGGACTGTTGGTAAGACATCCAACCCTCTCATCCAAAATGTGTCTTATGTTAAAGGTCTGAACTTCAATCTACTTAGCATAAGTCAATTTTGTGACAGTGGATATGAAGTAGCCTTTAACGTTGGTGAGTGTATAGTCAAAAACAAGGATAAATCCATTCTGTTTGTTGGGAAAAGAAAGAACAATCTCTATGAGGTTTGTCTTTCTGACCTTAGTGATCAGAATGTAACATATTTGATTTCAGCAGACGATGAACGAGATATTTGGCACAAAAAGCTTGGACATTTAAGTCTCAAGTATATTTCAAAAATTTCTAAAAAGAATCTTGTGAAAGGTTTGCCAAAAATATCTTAGAAGTCCGATCTTCTGTGTGAATCTTGTCAGCATGGGAAACAACTTAAAGCTTCTTTTAAGTCAAAAAATGTTGTTTCCACGACAAGACCTTTGAAAGTGTTACATATTGATCTCTTTGGACCCACTCAGACTGAAAGTCTTGGAGGAAAGAGATATGGATTTGTCATTATAGACAACTATACTAGATTTACTTGGGTATACTTCCTAGCCATAAACACAAGTCTTTCAATGTCTTTGAGATATTTTGTAAATGTGTTCAAAAAGAAAAGGGAATATGTATTGCGTCTGTGAGAAGCGATCATGGAACAGAGTTTGAAAACTCTGAGTTCAAAGCTTTCTGTTTTGAAAATGGTATCTTTCACAAGTTTTCATCTCCAAGAACTCTCTAACAAAATGGAGTTGTGGAAAGGAAAAATCGTACTTTACAAGAAATGGCTAGAACAATGTTACATGAAAGCTCTCTTCCAAAATATTATTGGGCAGAAGCAATAAATACCTCTTGTTATATTCAAAACAGAATATTAATAAGACTTATATTAAACAAGACCCCTTATGAACTATGGAAAGGAAGAAGACCCAACATATCCTACTTTCATCCTTTTGGATGTGAGTGTTTTATCCTAAACACCAGAGATCAACTTGGAAAGTTTGACTCAAAGTTGATCAAAGAATTTTTACTTGGATACTTCAATTCATCTAAGGCCTATAAAGTATTTAACTATAAGACACAAGTTGTAGAGGAATCTATTCATGTAAAATTTCAAGATAACTTAAAGGTTGATAAAGAAATATCAGACCTAAAAAATTTGTTTGATAATTTGCAGATCAACCCCTCTGGTCAAAACTCGAGTTCAAATGGTCAACTTGATATAAACGCAAGAACAGACGAAAGAAGAATAGACGAACCCTCAAGCTCAAGCTGATGCTCAAGAATAGACGAAAGAAGATTCATCAACCTGATGCTCAAGCTCCTACCAGAACTTGGAGGTTTGCCTCAAACCATACAGAAGATCTTATCATTGGAGATAGACATCAAGGAGTTCAAACGAGATCAAAGTTTAGAGAATCGTCTGGCTACGCTCTTGTGTCAAACATAGAGCCCAAGAATATTGAGGAAGCTCTACAAGAGAATGACTGGATTTTAGCTATGGAAGAAGAGCTAAACCAGTTTACCATAAATGACGTTTGGACTTTAGTAGAGAGACCAAGGAACAAATGCATCATTGGAACAAGATGGGTGTTCAGAAATAAACTTGATGAAGCTGGAAAAGTGGTAAGAAACAAAGCAAGGTTAGTAGCCCAAGGTTATAACCAACAGGAAGGAATTGATTTCACTGAAACTTTTGCCCATGTAGCTAGGTTAGAAGCTATTAGAATTTTACTTGCTTTTGCTGCTCATAAGAATATCGTCTTATATCAAATGGATGTAAAAAGTGTTTTTCTAAACGGCTTTATTGAAGAAGAAGTATATGTGAAACAACCTCCTGGCTTTGAGAGTTCATCTCAACTAGATCATGTTTTCAAATTGAAGAAAACACTCTATGGTCTTAAACAAGCTCCTAGAGCTTGGTATGATAGACTAAGTTCTTTTCTTCTTAAAAATGGTTTTTCAAGAGGAAAAGTTGATACTACTCTCTTCAAGAAAAGTGTTTCAAAAGACTTTATTATTGTCCAAATATATGTAGACGATATAGTCTTTGGAGCCACTAACGAATCCTTGTGTAAGGATTTTTCTAAGTTAATGCAGGATGAGTTTGAAATGAGTATGATAGGAGAATTAAAGTTCTTCCTAGGACTTCAAATCAAACAGACGAAAGAAGGTATCTATATCCATCAACAGAAGTACACAAAACAATTTCTTAAGAAGTTCAAGATGGATAACGCAAAGTCAATGAAGACACTTATGCATTCGTCTTGTGCTAGTCTTAACAAAGACGAATCAGGTAAGACCGTTGATCAGACGGTATACCGAGGTGTGATTCTCTCACTGCTTTATTTAACTGCATGTAGACCAGACATGATAGAGGCCTCCTTAGAGAGATTCCAAAGAGCCCTTGAATGTTGCCCTATCTAGCTTCTTCAAAGCAACTCCAACCAAAAAAAATCAAAAGGAAGCTTCGGTCAAGCTTCAATGGTGGGGAAGACCGAGGAAGAAAAACGGTGAGGGGTGAGGAAATGGAAGAGGATGGCGCCATGGCAAACCAATAAGCCTAGGAGGAACCGCCACAATGGAGGATGGAATCCATTGATAAGATTCAAGAAACCTTGCTAAGCAAGACAAGAGAAAACCTCTCTCAAGAAAAGCTCAAAGCTTATTCATTTATCAAAATATCAAAAGTTCTTTACAAATTTCATTTTTGGGCTTTTATAGACTTAGGAAGACTTGAAGAGGAAGCTAGACAACATTAGAGTACTCTACAAGTCAATGAATAAGAGCCACAAGTTCAAAGGTTCAAGTACATGTCACTTTCAAGAGGGTTTCATGTCACTTTCAAAGGTTAAATGTCACTCTCAAAGGTTACATGTCACTTTCCACTTGTTTCTCATCCATTGGATGAGTGCATCTAATCAAGGGTTGAGATTTGCTCTTGAATTAGGCATGGATCCTAATCCAAGTGAAAATCTATTTGAACCAAATCCACTTGGATTCATAATTTGAAATCCAAATTTAAATCAAATTAAATTTAAATTTCAAATGTGAATTTAATATGAACTTGAACTTAAATTCATTCACTCCTATTAAGTTTCACTCTTTAAGCTTACTAGCCTTTTAAGCACAACATTAAGCAAACACTTAAAAGAAAAGTACACTTTTGGCCGAAAACTTACAAGGCCATCAAAATTATTTACACTTCAATTACAAAAATCAATTCCTAAGCTAAGGTAACTTGGAGCTTCTAGTATTTCTTCTAGGTGAGTGATTTTCCTTAGATGTGCCTACATCAAACCCTCCTTCTTAGTTGCAACTTGTCTCCAAGTTGGCTTGATCTTCACCTACATTAAACAAAGACAAGTCATTAACATTGAAAGTTTTCATCCAACAAATCACTAGGTAGATCAAGTTAAAAAAGGTTTGGGTCCTTTTAGACTCATGTCCTATAAGGAATTTCCTCAACGGACTCTTGCTCCTAAATAGAGTCCTCTTTACCTACAAACAAATAACCACCGGGATCAAATATCACAATGTCATCATTAACAATGGATAAATCATTCTTTATAGCATTTGATGGAAGTGATTTATTATGTTGGTATGCTTGCATTCTATAGTGAGTGCATGGTGGTAAAAACATTTGAAAATCTATAAGTCTACACCTATTCAACTTAATTCTAGCATCTAGTTTGAGCAAATTACAAATTTCACTCACTTCTAAATCATAGGAAAACAACATGTATTTTTTCTCAATTTCAAAAATATCAATTAAAGAATGAAAGGAAAATTTTGAATACTCATTTGGGATATAACCGAAACTATTAGGAGTTTTTACTCCTTTCCCCACTTATGTAGACACTTGCTTCTTATCCGACATTCCTTCGCCAAGTGTGGAACTTTGTGGTGTGCCCTCCTTCTTAACCTCTTCCAATAACCTATGAAAGCATTCAACATCATGAAAATAATGGTTAATAGGCACAATTAAAAATTCCAAATTACCAAATTCAAGGATCTTCCAAGGCTCAATGCCATAAGATTCTAAAGCATGGTATGGAATATCATTCTTAATAAAATTAAAAGGAGTAGTAATTGATAAGGAAATTTTTTCAAAAGGTAGTTCAAATTCTATAGGCATTTCCTTTTCTTTACAATATTTGTTCCAAGGCTCTTTTATGCACAACTTTTCATTAGGAGTCAAATCAAAAGGAACTTTATAAAGATGACCACAAGCATCCTCATAAAGAGATTTAAGTGCATTCCTTTCTACATATTCACACAAGAGATTGTCAATTTCCTCTTGGTAGTCATCCTGTGGAACCATACCTACAATGTCCTCCAAATAAGAATCAAAAAATTCAAATGAAGGGTTAGTATAAGCATGTAAAGAATCATTTTTCTCCTTCATTTGTTTTTCTATCAACTCCCATTCTTTAATTTCTCTTGCTCTCAATTCTTTTTCTCTCAATTCCTTTATCATTCTCTCTTTTTCCCTTCTCCAATACTCATCATAATTCCTTTCATTTTCTTCTAACAACCTTCTTTGTTTTTCTTCTCTCATTTCCCTCTTAAAGTCATAATAATCTCTATCACTTCTTTCACTCCCTCTTCTACTCCTCATATCACTATCTCTATGGTATTCTCTCCTTTCACCTCTATTCCCACAATTCTCTCCATTATGCCTCCTCTCACTCTTCAATCTCCTTTCAATCGGCCCAATTCTCTCATCAAGGGTGGTATTCAATCTACTCATCAACACATCCATCATTTTGAGAGTTTTGGGTGACAATTCATTGCCAACACTAGGAGAACTAGCCATCGCTGCAAGAAAAGGTTAGTGTACAAGAAATATAATAGGAAATAAAGAATCTCACCACTCTCTAAGTGTATCCACTCAATCAACTCATGTTTCTCACTTAGTGGCTTTTTCTCTAATGAAACTCTCTTGCCTTTTTCCTCTCTATCTCTTGGTTCTCACTTAGAAATTATTCTCAAATCAATTATCAAGTTCCTACCAAGCCAATGTGAAAGAGGAACAACACCCTAGCTAGGCTTAAGAAGTCCAAAGAGACAAATACTCAAAGACAAAACTAGGAGTCCAAGAAAGACAAGCAAAAAAAGGCTCAAAATGAAAGAAAGGCTAATCAAATTTGGAGTAAACTTTGATGAGATAATGGCACATCAAGTCCAAACCGAGACTAAGAGTATGAGAATCAAAGTGGACAGCCACACACAAATTCAAGTTAGCCACCAAATTTCACCAAGATTTAGCGACGGATTTCTAGGAATCCGATTAGAGACCGAAAATGAACCTTAATTCTATGATTATGCAACCTTTGAAAAAATCAAACCAAATGCAAAATAAGGTTCATATAGTCATATCATTATTAATTTCCAGCAAGTGCAGTAAAAACTCAAAGTGAAAACTACCCCAAAAATCACTACACACTCAAGTCCAAAACAAAGTACTAGAAATTCAACTTGGGTGATGTGTGCTCAAAACTAAGTCTAAGGGCGTGTCTAATTGCCAATTCTTTTCACTTTTCAAATTTTTCTCTTGCTATTTTGGGTCTTTTGATTTTGCTTTTGTTTGGTCCTTAATCAATTTCTACTCTTTTTGGATCCATACATTACTCTTTTCACTACTACTTCTTTTTCTTTTGTTTTTCTCACTTGTTTCTTTTCTTTGTTTTGATTTTGTATTTTTTCTACACACTATGTATGGCTGGACCGAAACCACAAATGAAGAAGAGCAACCTCCAAGTTCAATTTCTAAAACCCACAAATATAAATCACAAGGTTCTACACAAATTGGACCTAAAGAGTGCTCTAGAAGCTAACTAAATGCATGTTCATGTGAAACTTACACTAGAAGTCTCTTCTATTTCATGGAACCCATGTAAAACATGAAATCCACTCAACAATGGTGCAGCACATACATCATACTCATGGTTTTAGAAGAGAAAACATAAAGGACTAAACAAAACTACAAGAAAAAAACTCAAACAAAGAAACTTACAAGGGAAGTTACTCTAGAACCATGAATCTTGTTATGGAAGCTAAAGCAACTATGGGTAAAACTTCAAGACAAGCATGCATGGACACTCAAACCCACGGTTTGAAGAAGAAAGAAAGAAGAAAAACATGCTTAGACACAAACTAACCGAACAAAATTGAAAAAAACTCAAAGAAACAAAGACTAGGCTATTGAAAGAAGACATGGAACAAAGAAAAATTCAAAGAAAGCTATGGAAACATGTGAAACCCATAACTAACCCGTTGAAGATACTCCATTGAAGAAGACACAAGCTCATGATACCAATTGATAGAGGCCTCCTTAGAGAGATTCCAAAGAGCCCTTGAATGTTGCCCTATCTAGCTTCTTCAAAGCAACTCCAACCAAAAAAAATCAAAAGGAAGCTTCGGTCAAGCTTCAATGGTGGGGAAGATCGAGGAAGAAAAACGGTTGAGGGGTGAGGAAATGGAAGAGGATGGCGCCATGGCAAGCCAATAAGCCTAGGAGGAACCGCCACAATGGAGGATGGAATCCATTGATAAGATTCAAGAAACCTTGCTAAGCAAGACAAGAGAAAACCTCTCTCAAGAAAAGCTCAAAGCTTATTCATTTATCAAAATATCAAAAGTTCTTTACAAATTTTGTTTTTGGGCTTTTATAGACTTAGGAAGACTTGAAGAGGAAGCTAGACAACATTAGAGTACTCTACAAGTCAATGAATAAGAGCCGCAAGTTCAAAGGTTCAAGTACATGTAACTTTCAAGAGGGTTTCATGTCACTTTCAAAGGTTACATGTCACTTTCCACTTGTTTCTCATCCATTGGATGAGTGCATCTAATCAAGGGTTGAGATTTGCTCTTGGATTAGGCATGGATCCTAATCCAAGTGAAAATCTATTTGAACCAAATCCACTTGGATTCACAATTTGAAATCCAAATTTAAATCAAATTAAATTTAAATTTCAAATGTGAATTTAATATGAACTTGAACTTAAATTCATTCATTCCTATTAAGCTTCACTCTTTAAGCTTACTAGCCTTTTAAGCACAACATTAAGCAAACACTTAAAAGAAAAGTACACTTTTGGCCGAAAACTTACAAGGCCATCAAAATTATTTACACTTCAATTACAAAAATCAATTCCTAAGCTAAGGTAACTTGGAGCTTCTAGTATTTCTTCTAGGTGAATGATTTTCCTTAGATGTGCCTACATCAAGACATTATGTTTAGCGTCTGTCTATGGGCACGTTTTCTGTCTAACCCTAGAGAATCTCATTTACAAGCTGTAAAACATATTCTTAGATATCTTATTGAAACCACTAATCTCTCTTTATTTTATAAGAAAAATAGTGATTTCAGTTTGAGTGGCTATTGTGATGCTGATTATGTTGCGGACAAAGTGGAGAGAAAAAGCACTAGTGGTGGATGTCAATTTCTGGGCACATCACTCATTTCTTGGTCAAGTAAGAAGCAAAACTCCATAGCACTCTCTACCACAGAAGCAGAATATATTGTTGCTGCTGGATGTTGTTCACAACTTCTTTGGGTAAAACATCAACTTGAAGATTACTCTAGGTTTGAAACCCAAATCCTAGTTTTCTGTGACAACACAAGTGCAATCAATCTCAGCAAAAACCCTATTCAGCATTCAAAACCTAACATATTGAAATAAAATTCCATTTTATAAGAGATTATGTTCAAAAGGGTATTTTCGATATACAGTTTGTTCAAACTGATTTTCAATGTGCAGATATCTTTACAAAGGCCTTAGACGAAACACGATTTAATTTCATTAAAGAAAATTTAGGAATTATTTCTGTAAAAGATTAAGTTATTTCGCTTATGTCGATCGTCTGTACTTATCGTCTAATTATTTCGCATTAAGACGAAACCTTGCGTCTGATCAAGTTGAATTAGTAAAAGGTCATTCAACAAACACAATGTTATTATTTAATTAATTTAAAGTTGAGTGTGCAGGAAGTCACAATAAATGTAGCATTAAATATGTCTAGCATTTATTACTCTATTCTAGGAAGTTCAAAAGCATGCGCCGCAACTGACAGAAGTCAAATCAATCATTGAAAGGGCAATCATGGGAGAAAACATCAAATCAGGGACGGTTTCTATTCTATCATCTGATAAAATATAACCGCTTCATTTATTTGACTATAAAAGTGTCAAAGTTACCTCTTTTACTCTTTACACGGCTAAGTAATCAAAAACTATTATTTCTCTCTAAGAACACTCACTCTCTAACTCTATTATTTTTTCAAACTCAGAAAATGGCCGCCAAGAACACACAACAATCATCTTTTGAAGAAGAAAGCTTCTTTGCGCAAGATTTATTCTTGCCAAGCAAATGGATGAAGAGGATCACTTTTGCCAATCTTTCGGGGCATACATGTGACTTTCTGGAAAAAGCGGGATGGATGAAGTTCGCTTCATGGGAAGGTCCATGGATGATGGAGCCTTATGCTGAATTTTGGCCTGAGGCCAAGATTGTTGATGAGAACATTGTTGACTCTGTACCATTAGTTAAAGAACCTCAAACTCCTGTTATTGAGCCTTTAACTGTGATCATCAAAGAAGAAGAGTCTGATCCAATCGTAGAAGAGCCTCAATCGCCTTTTGTGGAGATCGCTGATAAGGTGAAGGTTACAGTTTTTGAAGATGCAGCAAGGGACGCTGATGAGTATCATACTCTAAAGCGTAAATATGATGCCTTAGAAGAGAATTGCGAGCATCTGAAGAAAAAGAACAAAGAGTTTGAGGATAATCAAGTTTCTCTTACATCTAAGATGCAGCAGCTGAAGGAGATCGTTATAAGCCTTGTTCAAAAGAAGCCTAAGCCTTCTTCTTGATTGAGCTTTTGATGATTCTCAGCCCAAGGGGGAGAATATCTTAGGAAGAAGAGGTTGTTATGCTAAGGGGGAGCCTTCGCCTGAGGAGTCAAGCATCGTTTGAGGGGGAGTTAGCAAAACGTCTGAGGGGGAGTTAGCATTTTTTTTTTGTATTCTTTTTGCTATGTTGTATTGATTCTTTATTTATTTGCATAGCGTTATACTTGTATTCTTAGAGCTTTGATTTTCTATATACCTTGTAACATTGTGTATGGTTTACATCATATTGATGTAACAATTCTTATAAAGAGGTATTGTTTTAGAAAACATCGTCTTGATGTAAATCTGACTTGTGCCTAATCTGTGATCACTAACTTTGTCTTATGTAGATGTTTCCTTGAGAAAGTTATCAGTATGGTCTGTAATCATCAAAAAGGAGGAGATTGTTAGATCAAGATGATTAACATATTTAAAGTTTTGATTATTACAAGACAGACAGAACTTTCCTACACGGAACATCAGCAAGCAAGTCAGACGAAATAAGTACATATGGAAGATGACCCCTCAAAGTTGAAGTCATTTGTCTGTCTCAAGTCAAGTCATCAGACGATAGGATAAGACAAAATCTCTTAGACTGAATAAGTTTATCGTCTGACCAAGAAGTGAAGCAAAATATGAGTCACTCGCGCCAAGATTTCAAATCTTAAGAAGTACTCATTAGAAGCATCCAAGATCAGTATGGGAATTCGCGCTTACAAATGCAAGTCGAAAAGGTCTTCACCTTTTTTGTCAAAGTCTCTGTACATGTCAGAAAAAGTACTGTGCACGCTATCTAAATCCGTTGCACACGACATCAATCACTCAAGTACTATTTGACACCAAGTCGTTTAGCCTACGAAGGCTGTGTTCAAAGAATATTGTGTAATAGCCAGAAGTGGCTAGGCGCAAATAATACTTGTGACCATTTCACGGTTTGTAGTGAAAACTCAGTGGGTTGTTGGGTAACGGACGTAGTCTTGTATAAACGAACCAATATAAAAATACTTGTGTATTTATCTTCTTAAGTGTTTGACTAATGGGGATAATCAAACTACAACATCTATTCATTAAAATCAATCTTTGAAAGATTAAGACTGTATCGTCTGAACCCCTTTAAACTCACAAACGAAAGGAACATTTTTTTTTAAGTAACACAATTCAACCACTCTTCTTGTGTTCTATCTTTTACACCCTCATCAAAAGACCAAATTTCGTCACAAACTCAACCTCAAACACAACCATAAACACAAGCCCAAACACCAAACCCTCATTCTTCTCAACCTAGAATGTCGTCTGAACCACCTATACAAGTTACAGAGGTTCCTTTTGAGACGACAGAAGATGTGCCTTTTGTTAGACAAAAAACAAGGTCTATCAAGTTGAAAATGCCAAGAATGGATTCGTCTACTCAAGATAATCCATCTGTCAAAGAAGCGTCTCAGGATGTTGAGTTTGCTAGTAGGCGAGCAGACGTTCGCAAAAAGGCAAAGGTAGATGAAGCTCAAGTCTTAGACGAGGCTTTGAGAAAGGCATATATGAAGGGAACAAGAAAAGGAATAGTTGAGATTTCTACTATTCTCAGTGAGAAGGAAGAATTGGAAAAGGCTAAGAAAGCCTTCATTTTCTCTGAAGCTTAAAGCACCAAGGGGATTGGATCGTCTGCAGCTTCTCATGCTCAGACCACTTCAGAGGGCATAGACAATGAAGAAACTGCCCAGATCCAAAAAGGCAACGCAATCCTCGCTGAGCAGTTGTCTACAATGCTCAGTGAAGATTTCCCCCCTATGGAGTTTGGTTCTTCCACTCTAATAGATGAATCAAGAGAAGATGATGTAATCTTGCTTTCGTCTCCTCTTCGTGCCATACCTCTTCAGACAGTAAATGTAGAGTCTGAGGAAAGAAGCTGCTTACAGACGATGCAACCTTCGTTTATCATCCATGACATGGAATCTAATTCATCAGACGACGAAGAATGTCTTGTCATAAGACATGTGGCACCTTATGCAAAGATTCCAGCTGAGGTCTTAAATAAAGAAGACCTTCCACCCAAACACAAAATGGATTACACCTTTCTCAACGATCTAGTTATGCAAAGGTATAGTATTATTGGGTGTGCTGAGAGGCCTAAGAGGCCTGAGTGGATAATCACAGATCATGCTGAGGAAGCCTCTGATCTTTCTAAATCTGACAGATCTGAGTTTGGAAATGACAATTATTGCGCAGACGATGAAGATTTTCTTGTGGAAGAACTAGAAGAATCTCCCTACATTGAATTGGACAACCCTTACAGATACAGAGGAATGAAAGGGTTCCAATTGGGAAGATTTGTCAATCCAATAAATTATTACCAGCCATTGAAGCCTGCTGACTTTGACATATCAAGAAAATATGATAGTGCTGAACAGAAGGAATGGTTGAAGCGTCTGCCTTGGGATGCCCTTGCTGAATTGAAGATTAAGGGCTTAGAAGGTATAGACGATTACAAGCACCATCTTGATAGTCTGATGATTGAAGCGCCAGCACTGGGGTACGAACCAAACATTGTCTCTAGAGATACTTCTAGAAGATCCATTCGCTATCATACTGAGAGAGCACCAGTTCATCATCATTGTGTATTTGGTGACTTTATGTCCCAAATCTCTGTCCCTGCTTGCTTCTCTCATTGGCACTTGGACGCAATGGATAAACATGACCCCCAACCCTTCACCATTCCAATGAATAAGACGGAGTTCATTGGATTAGGCTACACACTTGGCCTAACTCTACCCTGGATCAGACCTCACTGCTCTGGTGTTCATCCAACTTACTTTCTCAACTTCCAAGAGTATGAGACACTTGAAGAATGCTATCATTGTCTACCTGTTGATTACGATGCGGCATATACTTTGATGGCAAGAGCTTATAGATATAAGATCAAGGATAGACTTCAATCCTTTCGTCTGATCCAACACAGAGCCGAGAAAGAGGGACGCTTCCTACCTTTTCTCATGGGCTCTCAGTTCTCTGCGCTTGCATCTAGTGAAACAAAATTCTTTGTAAGGATGGATCGTCTGAGACCATGCCTTATAAGGATGCTTGCAAAAGGCAAAGAGAAGAAGGAATACTCTTCCCCCAAGGAGTTCAAATTCGCAAGACATATTGTCAAGCGTCTTCCCCAACTACTTATGCTCATCTGAAGGCTCTTCAGACTCAATCTACAAGACCTATCAATCCTAAGATTCAAAGGATGATAGAGGAACATGAAGCCACATCAAGATTCTGCTCTAGCACTTTGTTTGATGAAGAGTCATTCACCTGTGACAAAGTCTACCCTGGTGGAGCTTATGCATATACTCTTCCATCTCATATGCCTCAATTTTACCAACTCAAAACCTTTAACAGATCTTACAATTGGTAATGGGAAGAAAACTTCAACTCTCGAATGGACTTTCCTTTATTCACTCGCATCCGAAGGCTACTTGAAGTACCACCTATTGTGGTAGAGGTAGATTCTGATGAAGATGTTATTTTGCCTACGTCTGATCCTCAACCGTCTGAACCACAATCAACTTAATCATCAGACGATTCTACTGATAAGTATAACGCTTTGAAGTGAAAGTATGATGCTCTTGAGGATAATTGTGAGCACTTAAAGAAGAAGAACAAGGAACTAGAAGAGTCTCAACAGGCTACTAATGCTAAGCTGAAGCATCTTCAAAGTCTTGTGTTCACTTTGATGAAGCAACACCCTCCGCCTCAATAGTCTTTTTGATGAATTTTAGTCCAAGGGGGAGAAGATTTGGAAGAAGGGGAGAAAGTTTTAGCTCAGGGGGAGCATCTGAAGAAGAGCGTCTAAAGTGAGCTTAGGAGAGAGCTCATGTATTCTGGTTAATTAGACTTAGGGGAGAGTCTTGTAATTTTATTTTATATTTTTTTTAGCTCTGATAAATTCTTTGTTATCTGAACCTTGTAACTCTAAACTTGATTACATCTTTTTGATGTAACAAACTCTTATAAAGAAGTATTTTCAGAAAACATCATCTTGATGTAAATCTGACATAACTGTTATCAATTTGCTAACCTATGTTTTATGCAGATGGCTTTGTCTATCCAAAGTATTGGTATGGTCTGTAATCATCAAAAAGGGAGAGTTTGTTAGATCAAGATGATTAACACTCTTTGTTTTTATAATTACAAGACAGACGATACTTTCAGACGAAGTAAGATCAGACAATAGAAGACCTCAAACAAAAGATGACTCCTCAATCTGTAAAAGCTTTTATTTCATCTTTCATCAAAAAAGGGTTGTGTCGCAAAGTTCAGACGATACAAGAATGATGGTAGAAGACATTATCTTCGGACTTCTCTTTCAGAATATCTTTCGAAGACTATTTTTTGTCAAGACCCATCGTCTACTAGAAGAAGTTGAAGACAGATGAAGTAACTTGTGCACATTTCAAATCTAGTTATTACTTGTGAAAGTTTCTAAAAGTTGTTGGATACTGTGCAAAACCTCTACAACACGAAAAGCAGATCACGCTTTTGTTATCCAGACTGATCAAGTCAGAAAAATGTACTGAATGTGCGCTGACTCCGCTGCTCAAACATTAATTATTCTGATTGATCTCTGTCACTGATGGGAAAGCTTTAAGAAAAGGACAACAGTCAAGATTTGAGTCTAACGGATCTTTCCAAGACTTTTGCCTATATAAAGGTCTTCTTTTCAAGTTGGCGAAAACACTACATAAGCTTATTCTTGTTTTTGCTCTTGATTCAAAGGAATTTATACTTCATTGTAAAAACTCACTCTGCGTAGAGGAATCCTAAGTTTTTCTTGAACTCTTTTAAATCCACTTGTGTCGTACTTTAGCCTGAGGAGGCTGTGTGTGCAAAGAATACCTGACTTTAGCCTGAAGGGGTTGTGGTGCAAAGAATACTTGGTTGTTCAGCCTGGGAAGGCTTTGTTTAAAGAATATCCTGTATTAGCCAGAAGTGGCTGGATTCAAACAATACTTGTAACATTTTCACGGTTGATAGTGAAAACTCAGTGTTTGTTGGGTAACTAACGTAGTCTTGAATAGACGAACCCGTATAAAAATAACTATATTTACGTTATTTGATCTTGTGACTAACGGGGATAATCAAAGCATAACTTCATTTGTTAAAAATCAAACTTTCAAGATAAATTTCACATCTTCTGAATCTGTTTGAAAGCAACAGACGATAAGAAATTTTTTTATTAATAACACAATTCAACCCCCCTTCTTGTATTTTATTCTTTACAGAGCGTCTATGTATATCTTTTGGGTATCAGACTTAGAGGGAGAGTCTTGTATAGTTATTATTTCTTTTGATCATCTGTACCTTGTAATCTTGAAATGTGATTACATCATTTTGATGTAGCAACTCTATAAATGAAGTATTTCAGAAAACATCGTCTTGATGTAAATCTGACATATTTTTTGCTTTGCTAACCTTTGTCTCATGCAGAATGATTCGACTATCTCAAGTTGTCGTATGGTCTGTAATCATAAAAAGGGGGGAGATTGTTAGATCAAGATGATTAACATTCTTTGTTTTGATAATTACGAGACAGACAAAGCAAGCTCAGATGATAGATGATCCCTCAGATGAAAGATGACCCCTCAACATTAAAACTTCTATTGCATCTCTCATCTGATAAATGAAGTATGCCTCAAGATGATAAAGGTCAGAATATACATGGAAGCCAGTAGACAACATAAACTTCGGACCTTGCTATAGAAGATCTTTTTTGAAGACCTTGTGTGAAAGATAGAACACAAGAAGGGGGGTTGAATTGTGTTACTTAAAAAATTTGTTCCTTTCGTCTGTGGGTTTAAATATGTTCAGATGAAACAATCTTAATCTTCAAAAGTTGATTTTACTGAACAAACATTATAGTTTGATTATCCCCGTTAGTCAAATACTTAATAAAACAAATACACAAGTATTTTTATACGGGTTCGTCTATGCAAGACTACGTCCAGTTACCTAGTAACGACTGAGTTTTGACTACAAACCGTGAAAGGGTTACAAGTATTATTTGTGCCCAGCCACTTCTGGCTATAACACGATATTCTTTGAACACAGCCTTCGCAGGCTAAACAACAAAGGTATTATTTGAACAACCAGCCTCCTCAGGCTAAAACACCATACAAGTGGATTTGAAAGGGTTCTTTAAAAGAAAGTTTCCTCTTTGCAGAGAGGGTTTTACAGTGAAGAGCAGAAGTAACAGAGAGCGAATTCACAATAAGATAGAATATTGAAGCGTGTTCGCCAATTGAACTTTGAAGAAGTGAAGTCTTTAAATAGGCAAAATCTTCAAATATCTGTTAGACACAAAAGAAAGCCGTTGAGCATTTTCCAAGCGAAGTCCAAAAAGGTGTCAGAGAGTACTTGAGTGATTGATGGCATGTGCAGCGGATTTAGATAGCGTGCACAGTACTTTTTCTGACTTGTACATAGACTTTTGACAAAAGGTGAGGACCTTTTTGAGTTGCATATGTAAGCGTGAATCCCCATACTGATCTTGGATGCTTCTAATGAGTACTTCTTAAGATTTGAAATCTTGGCGCGAGTGACTCATACTTTGCTTCACTTCTTTGGCAAACGATAAACTTCTTCAGTCTTAAGAGTTTTTCTTCTTAGTCTATCGTCTAATGACTTGAATTGAGACAGACGAATGACTTCAACTTTGAGGGGTCATCTTCCGTCTGTGCTCGTTGCGTCTGACTTGATGTTCTGTCTGTCTTGTAATAATCAAAACTTTAGAAATGTTAATCATTTTGATCTAACAGTCTCCCCCTTTTTGATGATTACAGACCATACTGAAAACTTTCCCTAGGAAGCATCTGCACAAGACAAAATTAACTAAAAACAATTTAAGCACAAGTCAGATTTACATCAAGACGATGTTTTCTGAAACAATACCTCTTTATAAGAATTGTTACATCAATGTGATGTAAACCATATACAATATTACAAGTTATACAGAAAACAAATGCTTTTAGAATACATGTATAAAGCTATACAAATTAATAAATTAAAATAGAGTAAAAACAAAACAAAAAAAATTGTTAACTCCCCCTCAGACGAAAGCTCCCCCTTAGCTTAGTACCACCTTTCCTTTCCTTCCTTCTAAGAAATTCTCCCCTTGGGCTGAGAATCATCAAAAGCTTCTTCAAGAAGGAGGTTTAGGCTTGTGTTGGACAAGTCCCATAACGATCTCCCTAAGTTGCTACATCTCAGATGTGAGAGAGGCTTGATTGTCCTCAAGCTCTTTGTTCTTCTTCTTCAGATGCTCGCAATTCTCCTCCAATGCATCATACTTACGCTTCAGATTGTGATACTCATCAGCGTTCACAACTTCACCCTCAACAACAGTAACCTCCACGTTATCATCATTCTCCATAAGAGGCGTTTGAGGCTCTTCAACAATAGGAACAGATTCATCATCTTCAATGAACACAGTTGGAGTCCTCAACAGTCGCAAAGTGAAAAGAGGAAGTGTGAGATATGCAGTGTAGTCACTCTTCCATTGCCAAGTGAACACTCTGTTAGGAACAGAGAGCTCAAGATCTGGATGTTCCTCAGACGGATGTTTATAAGTGAAAGCTTCTCCAGGATACACCTTGCCACAGATTGTAGAATCTTCATCAAATGAAGTTCCAGAGCAAAAGGCAAAAATGGCTTCATGATCTTCTATCAACCTTTGAATCTTGGGATTGATAGGCCTTGAGGCTTTGGCTTGAATGGATTTGAGGTGCGAGTATGCAGCAGACGAAAGTCTCTTGGGGATGTGCCTTGCAAACTTGAAGGTTTTGGGGACAGACGGAGTCTTCTTCTCCTTCCCTTTAGCCAAAAACTTGACCGAGTAAGATCGTTTCCGGTCTAAGACAACGAAGAACTTGGTGACATTTGAGACGAGAGAAGAGAATTGAGATCTCATCATAAAGGGATAGTATCTCGACTCCTTCTTTGCTCTCCTTTCAATGTGATAGAAGGAAGTCAATCTAGCTTTTCTTCCTTTCTATACGCATTCGCCATCAGCCTGAATGTTGTGTTGTAATCTTCAGGAAGCGCATGAGAAAACTCTTCGGGGTCTTCATATTCATTTAGGAGGATGGAGTAGCGGGGACAAATACCTGAACAATGCGGTCTTGTCCAAGGGAGAACAATTCCAAGAGTATGTCCTAGACCTACATACTCTGTTTGGTTCATTGGAATTGTGAAGGGTACACGATCATGGCGATCAATGGCGTTCAGATGCTAATGACAACACTCTTTTGGCACATAGATGGTGGAGCTGGGATCTCCACACCTGCAATGGTGAAATGCAGGGGCATTGGGTTCAAGCCGAACCTTCAACTTGATATTCTCTCTGAAGGGAATGTGAGGTTCATAGCCAAGAGCTGGTCCTTCAATCACCGACTCAGCTAGATGATCCTTGTACTTGTTTATTTCTTCTAAACCCTTGATGTCTAAAGAGGCCAGTTTTTCCCAAGGCAGATACTTCAGCCATTCGCGTTGCTCTTCAGGGGTATAGATGAGATCTTCTTTGAAGTTCACTGGCATCAGGGATTTGTGATAGATGATGGGGTTGACAAATCTCCCAAGTTGGAATCCCTTTTTACCTCTGTACTGATAAGGGTTCTTCAATTCAATATAGGGAGTGTCCTTTACGAAGCAGTCTTCATCATCTGTTGAGTAACCATCTTTAGCAGACTCAGACGATTCACCCTCATTGGAGATATCTTCAAGCTCATCTCCAAGAATCCAGTCAGGCTTAACTGGTTTTTCAGCACAAGAACTCTCAGCAAATCTTCTCATGACTAATTCGTTAAGGAACGAATAGTCAGTCTTGTGCTTAGGTGGAAGATCTTCTAGATTTAAAACCTCAGCGTGAGATCTCACCCATTGTGCATCCATCTTCTTTATAATAACATATTCTTCATCAGACGAAGAACATGCATCTTCAATGATTATTACTTCAGACGGAATCTCCATCGTCTGTAGATAGGATGCTTCTTCAGACGCAGTAGGTATCGTCTGATCACAAGCGACGTTGAAAGGAGATGCAATAATAGAATCAGAGACGGTTATCCTATGTTCGTCTTGGAATGTTGGTGCAAAACCCTCTATAGTTGGAGCTTCTTCATTAAGCATAGTCTCTAATTCCCTCTGCTAACTGAACATTGTCCTTCTGGATTTGGGCAGTTTCTTCACTATTCATGCCCTCTGAAGTTGCTGGTGCAGACGCAGCTTTAGACGATCCAATGCCCTTACCGCTCTCGAGAAAGATTCTTTCTCTTTCAGCTTGAAGCAGCATAGAGACCCCCTTAGTCTCTTTTAGTTGCCTTGCTTCGTCTGTTTCTCCAACAATCATAGATGCAAGCTTCTGCTTCATCTTCTCTTTGCCTTTGACAGCTTTTGAAGAGCAATCTCTCTAGCTCTTGCTTTCTCTTCTGCTGCTTTCTTCTGCTTTTCTTCGTCTGTAAGAATCTTCACAGACGTTAAACCCTTAGATGTTCTCATAACTCCTTCATCTTCATCGGGGGATATCTCTTTCTCCTGCGTCTTAGACGCAACGTGTTTTATTCTGATAGTCCTCTTCTTCTTTCTAAGAGGCTCTTCTTGAACATACTCGAGAGGGACTTCAGATACAAACACAGGTGGAAGATGGATAGGTGTTTGGGCTTGTGTTTGGGCTTGTATTTGGGCTTGTATTTGGGTTTATGTTTGGGTTCTGACGCCTTTGATGCGGGCTCTGTGAGGAGGATCTTTGGTGATAGGGGAAAGAGGAACTTCATCTTCACCCCTATTGTGATGAAGAAAACTAGGACTCAAACGCATCTTGGCAAAGGTGCTTCCTTTAACCTCCTTTCCTTCATCATGCCATACTACACCAGTAGCATCAAAACCTTGGTTTAAGATGATTTTGGAGAAGAGAGTGGCGTAGGGGATACTGCTCTTCCTACGAATATTCCTATTCTTCAATGCATTTATCCAATGGTCGAGAATAATGTGAGGAAGACTCAACCTTGCTTTCCTCAGACAGTAGTAGATGCAGAATCTGTCACGAGTACTCACATTGTCTCGTGAGCGTGTTCTGGGTGTGAAGATGTTGTAGAGAAGGTTGTGGATGAGTCTGCCTGTGGGATAGAGATTCACAGATCTCAGAAACTTGGGATCTTCGGGGTCACGAGCCTTTCCATAGAGAATCTTATCGATATACTCCTTAGACTCTAACCTCATCCAGTCAACGCTATAAAAACGCCCTTCAGCTTTGCAGCTTCCAGCTTCTACAATGGAGTCTATTGTGATAATATACTCCTTGTTGTCAATGGTACCCACAATACCATCATCAAACTCCTTCGCGTCGCTCCAGAACTACGCGTAGGCCTCCATCAACCATGGGCCTCTCATCTCAGCGAAGTCCATCAAGCCATTGTGTATTAACATCTTTGATACCCTGTCAGAGATGCTTTCTATGGTGGTCCTTGAAACCCACTTGCTGGGCAAGAAGAGATCTTGCGCAAAGAATGTTGTTTCGGTTGCTTTGATGTTCTTGGCGGCCATTGTTCTAAGTTTGAAAAGAGAGAGAAAGTGTGTGAATAAAATACTCAGAGATAGTAAGAATGCAGTAAAAGATAAAAGAATAAACTTTGAGAGTATTTATAGTCAAAGACAAAACGGTTGTAATTCATCAGACGAAAGAAGTTGAAACCGTCCCTGATTTGACGTGGCCCCATCATTGCCCTTTTAATGATTGATTTGACTTCTACAATTTACAACGCGTGCTCTTCAAAGTCCTAGAATAGTGCAATAAATGACACACACATTTAATGCTGCCTTTAAGTTGTCCCTGCACGCTTAACTTTAAATTAATTAAATAATAACCTTGCGTCTGTTGAATTTTCTCAAACTGATTCAACTTGATCAGACGCAATGTTTCGTCTTAACGAAGGCATTTAATATGTACAGATGAAATGAAATGCTCAGACGGAAAAAAAAAACTTAATCAATTAAAGAAACAATTCCCAAATTTTCTTTAATGAAATTAAAGCGAGTTTCGTCTAAAGCTTTTGTAAAAATATCTGCCCATTGAAAATTAGTTTGAACAAACTGTATATCGAAAATATCTTTTTGAACATAATTTCTTATAAAATGAAATTTGATTTCAATATGTTTGGCTTTTGAATGTTGAATAGGATTTTTGCTGAGATTAATTGCACTTGTATTATCACAAAATATTGGTATTTGGGTTTCAAACCTGGAGTAATCCTCAAGTTGATGTTTTACCCAAAGTAGTTGTGAGCAACACCCAGCTGCAGCAATATATTATGCTTCAGTGGTTGAGAGTGCAATGGAGTTTTGCTTCTTGCTCGACCAAGAGATTAGTGATGAACCAAGAAATTGGCATCCACCACTTGTGCTTTTCCTCTCCACTTTATCTCCAGCATAATCAGCATCACAATACCCAATAAGATTGAAATCACTGTTCTTCTTATAAAATAGAGAGAGATTAGTGGTTCCAATAAGATATCTTAAAATGCGTTTTAACAGCTTATAAATGTGATTCTCTAGGATCAGATTGAAAACGTGCACATAGACAGACACTAAACATAATGTCAGGTCTACTAGCAGTGAGATAGAGAAAAGATTCAATCATACCTCTATATACCGTCTGATCAACAGTTTTACCTGATTCGTCTTTGTTGAGACTGGCTCCAGACGAATGCATGGGAGTCTTCATTGGTTTGACATTTTCCATTTTGAACTTCTTTAGAAGTTCCTTAGTATACTTCTGTTGATGAATGTATATGCTTTGTTTCGTCTGTTTGATTTGAAGTCCTAGGAAAAACTTCAACTCTCCCATCATGCTCATCTCGAACTCATCCTGCATTAACTTAGAGAAATCCTTGCACAAGGATTCGTTAGTTGCTCCAAAGACTATATCATCAACATATATTTGGATAATAATAAAGTCTTTTGAAACACTTTTCTTGAAGAGTGTAGTATCAACCTTTCCTCTTGAAAAACCATTTTGAAGAAGAAAAGAACTCAGTCTATACCAAGCTCGAGGAGCTTGTTTAAGACCATATAGTGCTTTCTTCAGCTTAAAAATATGATCTGGTTGAGATGAACTCTCAAATCCAGGAGGTTGTTTTACATATACTTCCTCTTCAATAAAACCATTTAGAAAAGTGCTTTTTACGTCCATTTGATATAGGATGATATTCTTATGAGCAGCAAAAGCAAGTAGAATTCTAATAGCTTCTAATCTAGCTACAGGAGCGAAAGTTTCAGTGAAATCTATACCTTCCTGTTGGTTATAGCCTTGAGCTACTAACCTTGCTTTGTTTCTTACCACTTTCTCATCTTCATCAAGTTTATTTCTGAACACTCATCTCGTTCTAATGATGCTTTTGCTTCTTGGTCTTTCTACCAAAGTCCAAACATCATTTCTGGTAAACTGGTTTAGCTCTTCTTCCATAGCTAAAATCTAGTCATTATCTTGTAGAGCTTCCTCAATGTTCTTGGGCTCTATATTTAACACGAGAGCATAGCCAGACGATTCTTTAAGTCTTGATCTTGTTTGAACACCTTGATGTCTATCTCCAATGATAAGATCTTCTGTGTGGTTTGAGGCAAACTTCCACGTTCTTATAGGAGCTTGATCATCATGTTGGTGAGCATCGGGTGAAGGGGTTCGTCTCATTTATCGTCCTGCTTCTTCTATCAGTTCTTGCGTCTGACCCAGGTTGACCATTTGAACTTGAACTTTGACCAGAAGGGTTAATCTGCAAATTATCAAATAAATTTTCTAGGTCTGATATTTCCTTATCAGCCTTTGAGTTATCTTGGAATTTTACATGAATTGATTCCTCTACAACTTGCGTCTTAGAGTTAAATACTCTATAGGCCTTAGACGTATTGGAATATCCAAGTAAGAATCCCTTCACCACTTTTGAATCAAACTTGTCAAGTTGATCCTTAGTGTTTAAGATGAAACATTCACATCCAAAAGGATGGAAGTAAGAAATGTTGGGTCTTCTTCCTTTCCATAGTTCATATGGAGTCTTATTCAATGTTGGCCTTATCAATATTCTGTTTTGAATATAACAGGAAGTATTAATTGCTTCTGTCCAATAATATTTTGAAAGAGAGCTTTCATGCAACAAAGTTCTAGCCATTTCTTATAAGGTACGATTTTTCCTTTACAAAACTCCATTTTGTTGAGGAGTTCTTGGAGACGAAAAATTGTGGAAAATACCATTTTCAAAACAGAAGGCATTGAACTCAGAATTTTCAAATTCTGTTCCATGATCGCTCCTAACAGACGCAATACATATTCCTTTTTCTTTTTGAACACGTTTACAGAATATTTCAAAGACACTGAATGACTCATGTTTATGTGCTAGGAAGTATACCCATGTGAATCTAGTATAGTCATCCACAATTACAAATTCATATCTCTTTCCTCCAAGACTTTCAGTCTGAGTAGGTCCAAAGAGATCAATATGTAACAGTTCTAGAGGTCTTGTCGTGGAAACAATATTTTTTTATTTAAAAGATGTTTTGAGTTGTTTCCCATGCTGACAAGATTCACATAGACGATTGGATTTCCAAGATATTTTAGGCAAACCTTTCACAAGATCCTTTTTAGAAATTTTCGAAATATACTTGAGACTTAAATGTCCAAGCTTTTTGTGCCAAATATCTCGTTCATCATCTGCTGAAATCAAACATGTCACATTCTGATCACTAAGGTCAGAAAGACAAACCTCATAGAGATTATTCCTTCTTTTCCCAACAAATAGAATGGAATTGTCCTTGTTATTGACTATACATTCATCGGAGTTAAAAGCTACTTCATATCCACTGCCACAAAATTGACTTATGCTAAGCAGATTGATGTTGAGACCTTTAACGTAATACACATTTTGGATAAGAGGATTGGGTGTCTTACCAACAGTCCCAATACCTAGGATTTTACCTTTCCCTAAACCATATGATACAGACCCTTTACTTGGTCTGAGGTCTTAGAACATAGACAGGTCTCCCGTCATGTGTCGTGAGAACCCACTATCCAGGTACCAGCTTGAAGTCTTCTCTCTTCCTATTAAGGATGTCTGCAACAGGAATAATAAGTGATTTTGGTACCCAAATCTTTTTGGGTCCTCCTTTGTTAGTGGAAGAAGATTTCTTTTTGTTTAAGGTTCTTTTATCTTTTCTATAGTTGTTTGGAACCTTCTTGTAATTTTTATTCTTCTTCTTATGAGCAGACGAAACAAATTTATTTTTCTTTTTGTCTGACTCTTCAACATAACCAAGTCCACTCTTATCAGACGGAGACCTCCAATATTTTAAAATATTTTCTAGCATTGAGGATCCCTTAGTGAACTTTGTTAAGTCTTTGAGTAAGGATTCATTTTCTTTCTTCAATCTTTCGATTTCAGAAATAAAAGTATCTTTTTCAGACTCAGATGATTTTTCATCTGATACTTTCTTTTGCAGCAACTCATTTTCGATTCTCAAACTAGCATTTTCTTCCAAAGTTTGTTTCAACTTGGCTTTGCATACTTTGTATTGCTCAGCAATAAAATGTGAGTTAACCAAAAGTGTATCATATGAAATTTCTTCTGATTCTGACTCAGACTCAGATGAAGAGGATGAAGAAGTTTCAGATTCAATTACCTTTGATGAGACAGTGTCTCCAGCCATGAGGTAGATATTTGCAGTTTCTTCTTCTTTAGTGGATTCCTCTGAGTTTTCGCTATCAAGGTCTTCCCAAGTCACCAGACTCTTCTTACCCTTGTCTTTGCGAGGATTCCATCTTCTCTTCACTCTTGGACACTCTGATCTCATGTGTCCAGGTTTTCTGCATTCGTAGCAGATAACTTCTGAGATCTCCTCCTTGCTTGAAGGTTTTTCAGTGAGCTTCTTTTCCTTCTTCTTGAAGAAGCGTTGGTCTCTCCCCTTTTTCATCATCATCTTCTTAAAGCGTCTGGCCATGAGAGAAATCTCATCATCAGACGATCCGTCAGACGAATCAGACTCAGTGGTGTCAGCTTTTAGAACTTTGTGTTTCTTCTTTCTTTCCTTCTTAGAAGTTTCCTCCTTCGGCATGTTGTTGACAGTCGGAAGAGCTATGAGCTCTTGAACTTTGATCTTGTCTCTCTTACATAGAAGTACCTCATGTACTCTCAAGGCTCCTATTAACTCATCAAGAGTTAATGTCTTCATATCACGCCCAACTGAGATGGCAGTGGACATAGCTTCCCATGGAGGAGGAAGACTATCCAATATCTTCATGTTGTTCTGGGCCTTGGTGAATGTAATGTCCAGCGTAGTGAGTCCATTCAATATTGTTTGGAATCTTCCAAACATCATGTCAATGGATTCTCCTTTCTTCATTGAGAACATCTCATATTCTCTTTGAAGAGTGATAGCTTTCCTCGTACATACATCCTCAGTTCCTTCATATGAAATCTTGAGGGCATCCCAAAGCTCTTTAGCGGTTTTGTAGGCACATAATCTATTGTATTCTATCCTTGATAATGCACACATGATGGCATATCTGGTTTTGTTGTTGAGTTCCATAAACGAGTATTCTTCATTTCCCCATTCAACCTCGGGTTTCACAATATGAATGTTTTCTTGAGTTATGATGTTCCACAATCTGTACTGGGTGGATTTGATGTACATCTCCATCCGATCAACCCAGTAGGGATAGTCATCACCAGAGAACGTTGATGGCTTGTTCATGGATGACCCTCCAGACAAGAACGAAGGTCCTTGAGACTCCATTCTGGATCTTTTCCTCTAGCAACTGTAAAGCGCTCAACCCTTAGAGGCTGAGCTCTGATACCAAACTGTAAAAGATAGAATACAAGAAGGGGGGGTTGAATTGTGTTACTTAAAAAATTTGTTCCTTTCATCTGTGAGTTTAAATATGTTCAGACGAAACAATCTTAATCTTCAAAGGTTGATTTCACTAAACAAACTTTATAGTTTGATTATCCCCGTTAGTCAAATACTTAACAAAACAAATACACAATTATTTTTATACTGGTTCGTCTATGCAAGACTACGTCCAGTTACCCAGTAACAACTGAGTTTTCACTACAAACCGTGAAGGGGTTACAAGTATTATTTGCGCTCAGCCACTTCTGGCTATAACACGATATTCTTTGAACACAGCCTTCGCAAGCTAAACAACAAAGGTATTGTTTGAACAACCAGCCTCCTTAGGCTAAAACACCACACAAGTGGATTTGAAAGGGTTCTTTAAAAGAAAGTTTCCTCTTCGCAGAGAGGGTTTTACAGTGAAGAGCAGAAGTAACAAAGAGCGAATTCACAATAAGATAGAATATTGAAGCGTGTTCGCCAACTGAACTTTGAAGAATCGAAGTCTTTAAATAGGCAAAATCTTCAGATATCCGTTAGACACAGAAGAAAGTCGTTGAGCGTTTTCCAAGCGAAGTCCAAAAAGGTGTCAGAGAGTACTTGAGTGATTGATAGCGTGTGCAGTGGATTTAGATAGCGTGCGCAATACTTTTTCTGACTTGTACAGAGACTTTTAACAAAAGGTGAGGACCTTTTCGAGTTGCATATGTAAGCCTGAATCCACATACTGATCTTGGATACTTCTAATGAGTACTTCTTAAGATTTGAAATCTTGGCGCGAGTGACTCATACTTTACTTCACTTCTTTGGCAGACGATGTGATGTAGGCACATCTAAGGAAAATCACTCACCTAGAAGAAATACTAGAAGCTCCAAGTTACCTTAGCTTAGGATTTGATTTTTGTAATTGAAGTGTAAATAATTTTGATGGCCTTGTAAATTTTCGGCCAAAAGTGTACTTTTCTTTTAAGTGTTTGCTTAATGTTGTGCTTAAAAGGCTAGTAAGTTTAAAGAGTGAAGTTTAATAGGAGTGAATGAATTTAAGTTCAAGTTCATATTAAATTCACATTTGAAATTTAAATTTAATTTGATTTAAATTTGAATTTCAAATTATGAATCCAAGTGGATTTGGTTCAAATAGATTTTCACTTGGATTAGGATCCATGCCTAATCCAAAAGCAAATCTCAACCCTTGATTAGATGCACTCATCCAATGGATGAGAATCAAGTGGAAAGTGACATGTAACCTTTGAGAGTGACATGTAACCTTTGAAAGTGACATGAAACCCTCTTGAAAGTGACATGTATTTGAACCTTTGAACTTGTGGCTCTTATTCATTGACTTGTAGAGTACTCTAATGTTGTCTAGCTTCCTCTTCAAGTCTTCCTAAGTCTATAAAAGCCCAAAAACAAAATTTGTAAAGAACTTTTGATATTTTGATAAATGAAAGATCTTTGAGCTTTTCTTAAGAGAGTATTCCCTTGTCTTGCTTAGCAAGGTTTCTAGGATCTTATCAATGGATTTCATCCTCCATTGTGGCGGTTCTCCCTAGGCTTATTGGCTTGCCATGGCGCCTACCCTCACCATTCCTCAACCCCTTTCACCTTTTCTTTTTCGATTTCTCTTCCACCATTGAAGCTTTGACCGAAAGCTTCCATTAGAGCTTGGTTTAGAGTGCATTGAAGAAGCTAGATTGGGCAACATCAAGGACTCTTTGGAAAATCTCTAAGGAGGCCTCTATCACGATGAACTTCTTCAGTCTTAAGAGTTTTTCGTCTTAGCCTATCGTCTGATGACTTGACTTGAGACAGACGAATAACTTCAACTTTGAAGGGTCATCTTCCGTCTGTGCTCGTTGCGTCTGACTTGATGTTCCGTCTATAAATGTTTCGTATGTCTTGTAATAATCAAAACTTTAGAGATGTTAATCATCTTGATCTAACACCTTGTTGTTTTCAAGATCTATCGTCTATTAAAGGGAGTTGAAGACAGACGATGTAACAAGTGCACATTTCAAATCTAGTCGTTACTCATGGAAGTTTCCAAAAGTGGTTAGACACTCGCAAAATCTCTTGCAACATGAAAAGTAAATCACGCTTTTGTTATCCAAATTGATCAAGTCAAAAAAAGGTACTGATTATGTGTTGACTCCGCTGTTCAAGTATTTAATTATTCTGATTGATCTCTGTCACTGATGTGAAAGCTTCAAGAAAAGGACAACGGTCAAGATTTGAGTCTAACGGATCTTTATAAATTTGTTGCCTATATAAAGGTCTTCTCTCCTCAAATTCAAGTTAGCGAAAACGCTGCATAAACTCATTCTTATCTTCGCTCTTGAATCTTAAAAAGATATTCTTCATCGTAAAAACCCTCTCTGCGTAGAGGAATCAAAAGTTTTTCAAAAACTCTTTACAAATCCACTTGTGTAGTATTTTAACCTGAGGAGACTGTGTGTTCAAAGAATAACTTGTTTTAACCTGAAGAGGCTGTGTTTCAAAGAATACTTGGTTGGTTAGCCTGGGAAGGTTGTATTTAAAGAATATCTTGTATTAGCCAGAAGTGGCTGAGTTCAAACAATACTTGTAACCTTTTCACGGTTTGTAGTAAAAAGTCAGTGGTTGCTGGGTAACTGGACGTAGTCTTGAATAGACGAACTAGTATAAAAATAACTGTGTTTATCTTATTTAAGCTTGTGACTAACGGGGATAATTAAAGCACAACTTTATTCCTTAAAATTAATCTTTTAAGATAAGTTTTACATCGTCTGAACCTATTTCAAACTAACAGACGACATGAACAATTTTTTTTTAATTAATACAATTTAACCTCCTTCTTTTGTTTTATTCTTTACAATATAAAAGATTTAGTTATCTTTGATGAAGTACTCCTTTTCAATTATATTTTTTTATCCATGAAATTCAAATCTAATAAATTCAAATTCTGTCCCATTCTGATAAATGACATATTAGATAATGATGAGTTATATATTTAATAATATATGTTACCATTTAATAAAATTATTTATTGCATTATTATTACAAACATAAAATTATAACTTTAATCAAATGAATAGTATGAATGTCAATGTACTATATTTAAGATTTTTCCTCACTAGTAAAGGTTTGAGTTTATTTTATTTTTTTGAAAATTATTATTTAGACACTTAAAGATATGACATGTTTATACATATAATTAAAGAACAGTTCTTATCTTATAAACTGATTTTGTATGATTAAATTAGATTAATAATCTATATTTTTAATATGATATTAGACCCTATCATATTTATACTTTGTTGTAGTAATGATTTATTATTTAGTTTACCGACATCTCGTTGTTGAATCTACATTGGAATAAAGAGTAGTGTACAAGATTTTAATATATTTTTAATTGTAAATTTTAAAAGGAACGAATCACAATGAACTAATTTAGTGAATTTAAAACTTAATTAAAACATAAATCATAATAAGATAAAACTAAAGAAAATAAATAAATAATAAGATTAAATAATTATTTAAACCCCTTCTTTTCATGGTTTCTTTTCAGCTAAATCTGGATCACAATGAGAAGCCCAAACTTATTTGTTATTGCTTCAATAGAAACAAACAAGGAAAAGCCCAAGACTTGAATTCTTATTTTCTTCAAAGTGAGGTACTCTTTGAGATTATAAACATTTGTTACCTAGGATTGGGTCACTGTTCCTTCACTCCTAAAATTTAGGTTTATATCATATCATACGGATACTGGTCAAAATTATATTGAACAGAAAACATCAAAATATTCTATTCACAAATTCTAGGTTGCAACAGAGTGTGGTAGTGGTAGTGGTAGTTGTATGTACCTGTTCTTTTCCCCATTTAACCCAAGACAACTTGTTTTGCTTTTTTTTTTCTTTCCACAATAGGGTTAAAAAAAGAAAGTCATAAAAGTCTAGGATACCCTCGTACAAACCTTAATAATACAACAAGAGAAACAAAACTATTTTTCAATGGTGATGATTTTCATCTCATCTCTTCACATGCTCTTATACCAATTATATTCCTATAACTTTATCTTTAGTCATTTTATCCTAAATTTTACATGCATCCTCCTAAATTAATTTCTAGTTCAAATTAATTTGAAATAAAAAAAAAATTAATAGACAACTCTAATATATAAACAATTAATTATAAAACACGTAACAAAAGAAAAAAATAGAAAAAATATATATCTGAGTTGGTTAATTAATTATGTATAAAATAAAATCGTTGAGACAAGACAGCCAAATCATAAACTTTGTGAGGAATATGGAGTTATGCCATAAGTAAAATACCAAAATTTAAGGGAAGAAACAAACAATTGAAATATAAATGAATAATTACAGCGAAAGAAAAATTCCAGTACCATTTTCTTTCTCTTTCTTCAAAGAAAATTAAAGCAATAGACCCTAAATATATACCTTACTAAATTTTGCACTACAATTCATTATTTCTTTAAGCATTTTAGGCGTTTCTTACGTGTTTCTTCGTCAAAAGATAAGAAAATTGCATCACCAATCGGCAGTTTTGGTTTCAATAGGCATTTTAGGCATAATTTAATGTTTCATCATCTACTTTATTTTCATTTTTCTATTAATGTTGATGAACTACGTTTTTGAATAATGAAAAAGCTTCGAAATTCTAAACCATAGAAGGACAAATTCTCTTTAAAAAAAAAAAAAGAGAGAGAGAAGGACAAGTTATGTACTCAACTTTTTTCTCAACATTGTCACGCCAACAACAATTATTCAATATCATACTCTCTTGAAAAGAAAAAAAAAAAAAAAAAACTGAAGTGAAAATAAGTGGAATGGCAATTCAGTTCAAAAATAAAACTAATAAAATAATCTTAAAATTTGTATATAGTTTAATCCCGTAAAAAATATTTATCATTATTTTAATTTCAGAATTATATATTATTTTAATCTTTAATTCCATGATCAAGATAAAAATAAATAATATATTTTAAGAAAAAAAAATAACGGTAGATGAGTTTTAAATATCAATTTATTATATTTTATCTTTTATAAATTAAATTATTAGAATCCAAAAATAGTGATTTTCTCCTCAAAAAATTATTCTTAGTACCGTGTTTTTTATCGTTACGATCTAAATATACTCTCTTTGCAGACACTCTAACATGTCCCCGACCACATAAGTGTCTAGACTTTTAGCCTAATTAACTATGTTTTCTTTTTCTTCTGTGAGCGTAGAACACTCTTTCTGTTACAACTTAAGAGCACTTATTACAACACAATCCACCCTTCATCTATCTGTTCCTGTTTCCAAACAGAACCTGCCTCAACTTTATCTATCTCTTCTTATTTTTCTGCATTTTCATGGGCCCCTAATAACTTCATTCTCCAACCCTTGTTAATGTATTGACTGACACCAAGAGAGCTTCCATTTAAGATAAATAACCTTATTCATATCAATAAGTTCAATAGAATTATGCAAAAATAGATAATTCTTTTTATGTTCTTGTACATAATTACTTTATTTAACAAAGCTATTACCTATTCCTATATAGTTTTCTCAAATTAGAGCAAGAACCTTATTTTCATTCATGACTAAGGGAAACTATGACATCACCACATTGAATGCACCCTATAGATTTTAGTCCCTAAGTCATTGATGAGGGACATATCTGTGTGTGTGTGATATATATATATATATATATATATATATATATATATATATATATATATATATATATATGTTAGAGTGAGACTTGGCACAACAGTTTCGGACTTTCAGTTCCTTAGTCGGCCATTAATTTCCATGCAGGCCCACATATTCACCTAACCAGACAACACTTACCCTATTTTGCTCCCTATTATTATATTATATCGTACATATAGAAAAAAATAACCTCATCAGTATTAAAAATTTCATACTATAAAGTATTTATTATAAAATCCATAAATTTATTATACACACTTAATAAGAATGTAAGATTATTTTACAATGTAAATGCATGGTTTATTTTCTCATAAAGATAAAGTTTCTCCATCTTTTTTTTTTATCTGTTAAGTCATTTGGTCACATTTTTTTAGCTGGTTTATATAAGACTATCAGAATTCAGAAGTTGTACGAGTCAGAACACTCTTCCCTCCCCCGAGGACCCGTTCTCATAAAGGAATTAATGCCTAGTCTCTTTAATATTTTATTTGAACAAAAGTACTACTATTGGTTCATGTTGTCTCATTTATTGCTACAAGCCACCAAAAGCCTAACGCAAATATCAATCCCAACAGCCAAATCTTAAAGCACATGACATTGCATTTACTCCCTTCATGTTTCCACACACACCAGCCTCCTTATTCATTGTTAGTACAATTTTCACTCTTTCACATATACTTCACAAACAAGCCACTCTTGGCATTCCAAGCACCCTATAAATTCCTTTCATTTATTGAGAATGTGTGAAACTCAAACCACCTTGTAGCATTTCAAATCCCATTCCATTCATTATTATCCTCCCTTTCTTGTTTCAACATTTCCCTCTGCAACAAACCCTTAGTCTCTCTCTCTTTCTCTCTTTCTTTCCTCTCTGAGGTTAATTAATTCTCTTACTATATTGAAGTCTCTTAATGGATAGAAGATATCTCAGTGTGCTGCTTGCTCTGATGCTTTTGGTGATATATTTTGTTGGCCATAGTTATGGTGCTAGACACACTCTTCAAGTTTTCAAGGTACAGCCCAATGGTGAGGCTTTGCCTCCAAACTTCTTTGGTTTCTTGCCAAAAGCAATGCCAATTCCACCTTCAGGGCCTTCTAGGAAACACAACGGGATTGGATTGCAAAGCTCAATGAAGGAACCATAGAGAGGGATGTATAAAACTTTTAAGGGTAATGTATATGATGCCTTAGTTATTTGTATTATGTCTTTACCTTTTTTGCTTTACATCCCACTTTTCTTTTTAAGATCATTTTCAAGGGACAAAGAGTTTCATCAAAATGAAGTGTTGAATGATACATGAAGATTACTACTTTCTCCACATAACATGTGAAATTGATAGGCTTTAGCTAGCTAGCTTGCTTCTTCATAGTCTGTGATTGAAGTATAGAACCTTGAGGGTTCAAAGCAAGAAATGTTTTGTGGCTTGGCTTAAGGATAAGTGGTGTTGTCCTTAAAAGCAAAGAGAAAAAAGGTAACAAACCTCTCAAAGTTGATGTGTATCTACAACTGATGACAAACCTTGCAAAGTTGATATGTATCTATTTCTTGTTCTGTTCATTTCAAGTAAGCTTTTGGTTTGGTAAAATACATGCAATTTGGCACTAATATTCTTCCTCTTGGAAAAACCAAAGTGGAATCAATGAGTTTTGCTGACATGTAACTTAGATTAAGATTTATTAGAAGAAAAAGTAGCATTTTTTATTCTTCTTGTTTCTTCAAAACCATGCTTGCGTTGTGTTTGTTCCAAACTTGAAAGTTGTTTCTCTGAAATCTAGAGTTTCTTCAATGCGTGCAAACTTATTAACTGTAGCTAATAGTGACCTTACATTCTCATCAACTTTCGGGAAGTGACGTAAGAATCGTTCGTTGTTGTGTTTTGATTTGATTATTGTAAGTAGCTAACAAATGCTCGTACGAGGACCCATGTTTTCATAGCCATCTACACACTGCAACACCTATGATCCTATATATTGCTTCAACATTCATACATTCAACTTACTTGTGATTGATCTGTGTGTTTTCTCGTCTAATTATTTCGAATTGATGATGATTTGGAGTTTTAATTATGATAGCATTTCTTTTTCTTGTTCATTTTTAAGTTGATGAAAAGAATACGACTTTAATTGTTGACCATAAAACATTTTCAGCATAAAATATTGAAAATTTTCACAGGGGTAGAATGATCATGGAATAATACAAGATAAAAATTAAACTTAATTTTTATTAGTCATTAAATAATAAAAAGATATATAACATGAAAAATGTTTAAAAGACATATATTTTTTAAAATTTAAATTGTTTTATTTGAATTATAATTATTTATTAACTATAAAACTATGATATAATTATTTTAAATTAATATTATTTATTAGTTACAACAATTATTATTATCTACTAATTACCTTGATTGTATATATAATCTGAATTATAAATTAACATTTATATATATATATATATATATATAACAAAAACACATGTATTTTCATGTCAATAAAATAGGTTGAGATAATGAGTTTGTTAATTTTAATTTTTAAATAAACTAAAAATCATAACAATCAGAGTTATAAAAAATAGAATATTTCATTAAATTAATTTTTAAATTTTATTAAATATAATGCGAAAATAAAAAAAATAATAATTCAAATATAAAAATTTAAAGAATAATTTTATAAATTTAAAATAACAAAATTATCTAATAAAAATGAAAACAAAAATAATTTTAGATAACGTTATAAATTATAAAAAAAAATTAATATTAAATAAAATATTCTAGTAAATTTTATATTATTTTATCCCTGAACATAATAGATATTTATATAAAAGAAAATATATATTATAAAGGTGATTAGAATCGATAATGAATTTAACGATGGAATTTACATGATAATGAATGTGATTACGAAGTTCGAGGCTACCCAAGTTAACAATTATTAATAGCAAATTATAGGACAACAAGATGACAATATATGTCATGTACCTTCAAATTAATCACAAGAGTACGTAAAGTGGCTTTTCTTTTCACACACAGACAAATATAATATATATATATATATATATATATATATATATATATATATATATATATATATATATATATATATTTTCTAGAGTTAAAAGGAAATTGAAAAATATATATGCCCCTCAAAATGATGGATGATATATAAATGTTTTGGGTGGGTAGGGTGTTTCAAATCATGTCAAATCATCATATGGTGATTATAAACCTAGCTTTGAAGCCATGTGTGAAACCCATTAATTATGAAGGTCAATTTCAAAGACCAAATGTAAAGGAAGGGTTAGTCAAAATTTATGAACTTTGTTTTAAAAAGAAATTGTCAAAACTTTTCCTTTCTCACTTTAGCAAAAATTCTTTAATATTTTCCTAATTATTTAAATACCGAATTCGACTAAAAGTGAAACCTCGTTTCAAAGAAATTGAAGCATCTCGAATTTTTAAAAAATATATATTTTCTTTTTGAATAATTAAAAAGATTGTTAATAAGATATAAATATATATTATAGAATTTGCTAACACAAGAGATTGAAAAATAAAAATATTAATTCTCATGCAACTAGTTAATTACAAAAACTTTAATAATTTAACAAATGTGATCTAAACGTATATGTTAATAAACTCGTTATTTTTATTATTATTTATGGGTGATAAAGATATGTATTAAAATTTCTAGTAACTCACGCACTCTAATTAATTAATTGAGCTACCTCGATATAAACTTCTTAATATTCTATTAATACATATATATTTTATTTAAGAATAAATTTTTTTTTTGTTCAAAAGTTATTTTTAACTCTAAGTAAAAAAAAATGAATTTTAAATTGAAGTTAAAGTTTTTTCAGTAAATTACAATTTTCAAAGCTTATATAGTATGATCTCGAATAATTGCATTGAAAAATAAATCATAACCTTTTGAGACTAACTTTTTAATATTTATTACCAAATTTTCATTAATTTTTTTAAAACCTCATTTTTTTTTAAAAAGAACGGCATTATTATTTGGCCTGACTTTTTTTAAAAGAGAAACCTAAAATAAAACATAAGAAATAAATGAAATCTATTAATGCCTTGAGAAATTAATTTTTTAATTCCTTATGCAATTAATTAAGAGAACTATTATAAAATTCATTAGAAAATATAAAACGACTCATATTTGAATGAATTGTTTGAAGGTAATTAAGTCAAAAGTGGTTAATTGATATTAAGCTTTTGGCGTTAGGGAGACAAATTTCATGTGGGTTTGTTTAAACAATGACGCTCTTTCCCCCCTCAAAATTCAGCGATTGTAGTAACTTCCACCGAAAGAGGTGACTTTGCTATTTAATTTGTTGAACATGTAAAAACTAGTTCTTCTTCTTTTTTGTTACACTGTTTTACCAATAAAAAAACATGACATTACCTTTTGGCACATCTTTAGTAGTTGTTTAGGATTTAAAATATTGACTTTGAGCGTGCACATGTTGGAAAGAGAAATATTATTTTTGTTTACGCATTGATTTTACTATGAATATTTTTATGGGTAATTATGAAAAAAAAAACCTGTTTGATAATACTAAGTGTATAATTATCTATAACAGTAGATCAATAATATTATATTTTATAATTATTTATAAAGTAGTTGAACAACCTTAATTAATTATGTTTGTCTAATTTGAGATATATGTGTTTTAATACTTATAATTATTGAATATCTCTACACCTCATCATTATCTATAGATTATTGAGTTATCCTATTTAATTATGTTTATTTTAATTGTAACTAGACACGTCTATCAACATATGGTCTGTATTCACTTGACTATGTTACTTAACTATATTTGACATCAATTCTGTAACTTATAAAGATCACTCCTTCTTTCAAGAAATAGAACTAAAACCCTCATTCTTAATTTACATTTATATTGCTCCAAGGTACGTCTCCACTAACTAAGAGATTGTTCCAAGTACATCCGAGCTCTACTCTAACTTGAGCTCTTTTAAGTCTCACACCAATTCTCCCATGTTACTTTTATTTATTTCGATAGATCCGAAGTTTGAACTCGATAAGAACACTTACGTAATTTAATGTAAACCTTAAAAGGAAAAAAAAAAAAAAAAAAAAAAACCTACGTTTTACTATTTATTTTAGTGTGGTACTAATAAATAAAATAAATAAATATTTTTACCCATTATTAAATCTTGTATTTTCTTTATACATAATTTAATAAAAAATTAAAATTAGAAAAACTTTGATATGAAGAATTAATTAACATTGTAGATTATTAATTTTCATCAAAATCTACTTGATTGTAATCTCTCTTTCTAATCACATATTTAATTTTTTGTTTATAATGACTCGATATCAAAACTTTTGTTCGAGGAATTTAAAATTAACATTTATCTTAATCTTAATTATGTCTATCTTGCATAATTATATGATTTAATAACTTTACATTTTATGTTCATACCCTAAAGTTTTAGAAACTTTAGTTACTTCGCTATCTTTTCAATCACTTAATACTCTTCTTCTCCCTATTTTTTCTCCATTTTGTCAATTCTTAATCACCTTATATATCAAAAAATTACTTATATTTTTCAAGTCATTCTTGACGGCCATGGAGACTAATCAGGTCGACTTGACTCATAAACTAAAGGTGTCTCTTGTCTTAATACTAAGTTCCTTTCTGAATCTTATGCATGCAAAGTGATGACAAAAATGCATGATAATATTAAATTAGTAATGTACAAAAGTTTTGTTCCGTTGCTTATGTCTCTATGCCCTAGCTCTTTTTTATGTATATTTTCAGTACCAATCAAGACCATTTCCACCACCTCAATACATATCCATTTCATTTTATTCTCTATCAATTATCAATTGCACGTTCAAGATGCATTTACTTGACTGCTTCTACTATCATCATCATGTGTAAACTTGATGAAACATTAATAATGTGATTCTTAAATGTATATAAAAAAGTGCTTGTTCAAATACACTTGAAAATAAAAATTAAAACCTGTTAACTTCATGTATCATCCAAGCAAATGAGACAAATAATGATTCTCCAAAGATTTCATATCGCTTCTATAAACGATTGATTAAGAAAATATATGTTCCTTGAATACAATACCAATAGAGAAGAGGATCTCACACATCACTAGTATATAACAAGTACACAACTAGTTTGTATCTGAACTCAATACAAAATGTAAGCACTTGATTCAGAAAAATAAAATCAACTTAGTCTCTATTATAGTTTATATATATATATATATATATATATATAGCATACTCTAAATCTGTTAATCTGTTTCATTAACTTAATTTTTTTTAAACATAAAATTTGGTGTGAGAGATTCAAAATTTTCAGGTTTGGTAAGGTATGTGTGAGACAAATTCCTACACATATAATAAGATACGACCAGATCTTCTTTAGATTTGTTTTGGTAATTTTCTGCTCAAAATTTTCTAAAAAAATTAAATATATTTCTTTAAAAATTAAAATTATTTTTATTAAGTAATTTATAAAACATCCTTTTTTTAATTTTATATAAAAGATGTGATCTTTCCGTTATAAAATTGTCTTGAAATTTGATATCTTCAAAGTTGTAATTAATAGTAGGACCCCTCTGTCACCCCTGCCACCATACTCTACTTTATATCAATGAATGCTTGTTCTCTGGTGATCCATCTCAAAAACTGAAATATTTATAAAAACTGTTTGAATTAGTATTTTGCATTTTATCCCGCACGTTATATAAATTTTAAAGATACTATATAATTAAAATAAATAAATATTACATACTAAAAACATATTATGAATAATGAAAATATATAAACTTTTATATTTGTATTTGTAAAATAACAATTTTATAAAAATTATTTTAATTGTATAAGAGATTAATTGAATACAATTAAAATAGAATAAAAAAATTACCTAAAAAATAACCTAAAAATATATATTTAGGCTTAATTATAATATAGCTTTATCATTTTGTTGAATTATATCATCAAACTTTTATATTTATAAAAATTGGCATTCAATCGTCACAAAGTTATGATGAGTTCTTCACCTACACCTTTTCTGCCAGTATAGTCAAAAAAATCTCTAAGTTTCACGAATCTAATCTCCTGCTAAGTATATAATTGTTCAAAATTTTAGTGTAAGAGGAAAAAGATGTTCAATGAGAAAACAACAAAATCATTTTTGATTTATTCATTTATAAAAATAAAATAAATTAATAGTATTACACCCCATTAATTAATTGACTTGTTCTAATCACATAACGTATGAATAAATTGTTAATTATTTGACTGACATGTAATAAAATGACAAAATTCATAAATAACATAATTAAGCCTGTTATTAATTTTAAAGAAGGTTTAGTAATATATATATCAAAAGAGGTAAAAAAAATCAGGAAAAGATAAAAAATTAACTAAGATCAAAATAAATTTTAATAGAAGAAAATGATAATTTCAGTTGGCATAAATAAGTGCAATTACCACTTTAGTCTTTAAAAGTTATGTAGATCGTTATTTAATCAATGAAAAATAATAAAAGAATCTCTAAAATTATAATATATATTTTATTTTAATTTCAGAAAATATCTATGTTACTTTGATCTCAAGATGTTATTTATTGTTATTTTATTTCCTAATTTAATAGATTAAAATAAAAATAAATGATCAATTTTGTAAGATAAAATGATAATAAATATCTTTTAAAAGTAATTTAGTTATTTTTTTTTATCTGTCAGGAATTAAATTATCAGTTAAATTTATTAATGATAATTTCATCTCTTTCACATAGCACGACTAAATTTTGTTGACTTATTTCTTTTAATAAATTTTAGTAAAAATTAAAATTGAATTATCCAATCATTTAATGTGACATTCTTATCAACGAGATTAAGTATATAAAATTTTATTCAATTTGAATTTTTTCTAAATATTTTACTACACCATCAATATTTATATACATGACAATATTAAATAACATTAGTTCGATGAACTATTAAATAATTTTAAAATTATATAAAATTTTGTGTACATGATCTCATTGATAAGAACAGATTTTTTAAATTTAATTAATTTTAAAAATATTAAAAAATGTAAATCAACATAAATTTACACCATTTTCAACGGAATCCTCGTCCACTCCGTTACGATCTCTTTATATATATAACTAGGTACATACACAGCCCAACCCCAAAAATCCTGGTGGCATCTGAAAATTTCCAGAAAAATTCATGCAATAATACTCCGCCCACATATAACTATAATATTACAAAGTGATGCTATAGTTAAACTAGGAGCATCTAGAATATTATTTTCCATATTTATTAACTCTTAACATCTACAATGTTTCAAATAGATGCCCATTGTTAATTCAACTAAGCTTTTGGCTTCTACTTATCATAAAATTGATTTTGCACTCTAACATTTCAGCGCTTACGTATGTTTTACCCTTTAGCGATGATAGCAACAACAAGTGCTATCATAACTGTTCAACATAAGAGTACAAAATGTACTCCATGTAATGATAATTTACAACAAATATCACCACGCATACATTTTATTCCTGAGGTATATATATTTAGGTAAGAAAAAAGGTGCAACAGGGGAGAAAAAAACCAAGAAAATATTAAGGTTATATCAACTGATAATTTTATATACACTACAATACAACAGATATGTAAAGGGCACCTGCCCAAATAAAATGGAAGATATTTAACTTAAAGAGCAAAATGGAAAAGAGGGTGAGGGAACAAAAAGATTGGAGAGAGAAAAAGGATAGACAATAAAACTCAAGGGGTGCCTGGTTTCTTCATTTTGATTTTTGATTTCCTACAAAGCTCAATGCAACAAAAAGTGTTAATGGAGAACTTCCCTCCATCTACTTCCCTAGGATTATAAAACAGGTGAACCACCACCGTCTGCCCTATGTGCCGCTTGGCCTGAAGACCTGTCCGAACTTCGAACATTGTACCTTTCATATACCTTATCTCGGTTCTCCGACCACCAAGTCTCTGCTTGGTGCTCTCCAAATCTTCGCCGGCTGCACACATTCACCACCAAACATGTTACACATGACATAATCTAAACTTCTTCCTTTAATGCAACTATATCAAGAGCCAGAAATCAGCCTAAATAATATATTGACCTATTGAAAGATATCCGCATGCAAGCTTGACACAAACAAATAGATCTTTGAATTCGCAAAGCAATTGACAAATGATTATAAAGATATCCACATGAAAGGTATTCACAAAGCAATTGACAAATGAATACAGATATCGACATTCAAGATATTCACAAGGCAATTGACAAATGATTATAAAAGATCATTGAATTCCAAATGATTATAAAGCAATTGCCAGTCATGTATGGCACTAGAAGCAGATAAACATAACTGTGAAATAAGGTGAGTTCCTTTTGTTACCTGAATCGCACTCGCTTTAAATCTCTTGTTCTATCACGCAGAGCAACCAATGTTATATATACCCCAGGTTCATACTGTTCGATCCATTCTGCCTCAACTTGATTACTATTAGCAGGCACTATGGCATTCCTTGATCTCATACCACTGTCATCATCTTGGAAATGTCCAGAATCCCTCCCATCAGCAGAATCTGACACAGTACTGGTGCTAGCCTGAATCGCACCACTACCATTTGGCAATTTAACATCGGGGTACTCATCTGCACCATTAGAGGTTGCAGATCCTCGGTTTTGCTGGTAAAGATTAGCTGCATAGCTTCCAGGCAAAATGCCCTCGGCTCTATTGATCAGTGATGATTCGAATCCCATGGAAGCCAAACTCGAGCCGCTGATTGACTCAGCTCTGGTGTGACGCTCGCCATTTAAGTCTGGATAGTGGATGCCATTTGGCTCCAGACCATTTGGCAGATATGCTGGTCTGATGTTCTCAGCATCATAAGCACCTGGAGGAAGCCTCTCAGCCAGATCTTTGAGCTGAAACAATGGGAAGCAATAAGCATTGTAACTGTAGAACAGTAAACTTTAAGGAAGAAGGAATGGAAATGTAGGGAAATTTTTTACTTTAAAGAAGACAAGGGTAAACAGTATCATATTACTCCCCAGTTCCTCCTCCCACCAAATGAAATAATGTAATGAATAACATAATAAAGAAACCAAAAACAAATCAAAACAAACTGAAAATTAAATAGCTGACAGAAAGAGGAGGGAGAGAAAGACCCTCATTTAACCTAATAATAAAATTCCATGCAATAAGATCATGTTGCTCAAAAACCAATTCTAGAATCTAGATATCTTGTTACAACTATAACTTATGTAACACATTCAATATGATGGATGGTTTAATCTAGGTATTCATTTTATTCAAATGAAAACAAGAAACAAAAAATTAAAACACTATTATATAAAGCTACAAACATAAATCACCATAGGCACATGAAAATAAACTTTAAAAAGAATGTGTTCAACTAAAAGTAAATTAACCAAATATTTAACCTGTGCTGTAAGTGACTTTATAACTTCTTTTGCTGCCTTAGATTTGGCAGATTCCTCAGCAGCCAATGCCATAGCTTCCTGTGTCTTTTTTGCTGACCTTTGAAGCTCCACTTCTTGCAGTTCACATCTCTGTCTCAGGGTCTCAACCTAATAAACTTTATGTTAGACTTCTTTTGATGCCATAACAAGTAAAGATACACAACCATAAAAACATCAAATCAAATTTTCTAGCATAATAACGCTCATGTTTCACATTGTAAATTTGCCATACTAGAACCTACAGCAGGAGAGAAATTAAAATAAAAAAGGAAGAAACCTACAGCAGCTAACTTCCACTACTTGATTGACCAGAGAAAAATTGTGGAAAAATAATATACCTGAGAACGTAGCTTCAACACTTCTTGATTCAGAAGTTCATTTGTTTTCTTCAAACTATCAGTAATACTTTTTGAGAAGGAAAGTCCTGATGTTGTTGGAATAGGTGTAGCTGAACGAGGGGGACTTGGTCTTCTAGAGAAAGGTGACACAGACCTGGAACTCACTCCAGATGAAGTCAGAACAGGTCTCGGAGCTGTTCGCTTCAAATCAACAGCGGTAGACAAGACAACGTCTTTGAGCTGTAGCAAAGACGGCGGTTGAGAGGCGCGAACCAGAGAGAATGTATCAGCTTTCTTACCCTGTTTAGCTGCCTTACTATCTAGCTGCTTAATCAAATCCATATTAGAAGGGACTGCTGTTTTGGTCAATTTTAGCTCAGACTTTTCTAACCTGTCCTTGTTTTCACCCGACAAACGAGGCAGAGTATTCCTCCGATTATTATTTCCTGATTCTGCAACCTTGTTCAATTTTACGAAACAAGAATCACAAACACGATATGGCTTCCCAGGATTAGGAGCCAGGGCAGCTCTTAATGCTTTCCTAGAACTACATGAATGGCAGTGCACAAGTCCACAATTATAACAGTTGTGCCTCTTTCTAGTGAACCCAAATGCTTGTCTACAAGCAGAACACTGAGACTGCTCGGCACCAGATACCCACTTATGAAGGCATATGGCGGCAGAGTAGTTTGAACCACATGCAATATATTTCACATGTCTATCCTTCAAAGCTTCAACCAAGGTTGGTGATTTTCTATCTTCAACATCTCCATGACCCAATCTCCCATTTGCGCCCTTCCCCCAAGTGTAAACCTCATTTTTGGATGTTAAAACTGCAACATGATAAGCCCCACATGCAATTTCTTCAACGCATTCTCCTACAAGCTTGTCTTCAACCAAACATGGCAGCTTACCATCTGACTGGGGATTCCCAAGCTGACCATAAACAGTACTTCCCATTGTAAAAACATGTCCAGATGTTGTCAGGCCTACTGTCAAACTGTGTCCACAAGCAATTCTATGAAAATTGTAATCAATTAGTGAAGGTACACAAGTTGGTTCAAGCCGAGCATCCTTGTCTCCATGTCCTAGGCGGTTTTTATCTCCGTCACCCCAAGTAAACAATTTACCAGATGAAACACTAGCACTTGATTGTGTCACAATAACCTCTACAACAGCTGCAGTATGCCACACTCCACATGCAACAGCTATTGTCCTCAACCCAGATAACGACTCTACTTCTCTAGGATATTGAACATTTTCCCTATCCCCATGGCCCAGTACACCAAATGTTCCATCACCAAATGTGAAGAGCTGCCCGGTTGAAGTTATCAAGGCTGTGTGCCACGGACCGCAAGTGACTAAAGCAACTTGAAGCCCCTCTAGTGGACCTGCGATTCTCTTTGGTATCCAATGACTAACATCAGTACCATGACCAAGAAGCCCAGCTTTGTGAGTACCGTCACCCCATGTATATAGTTCCCCGGCCATTGTAACAGCACAGGTATGGAACTCACCACAGGCAACAAAATCAACAGTTGTAGAAGCCATAGCTTCAACTAGACGAGGTTGAATCACATTTTTCCCGACGCCATGGCCAAGGCGTCCTCCAGATTCCTCACCCCATGTGAAAAGTTCACCTTGCCTTGTGACTAGGGCAGCATGTTTAACACCGCATGCTATTTGAAGCACATCTAAAACCACATTGGACTCAAGTGGCCTTGGGAGGAGAATATCAGTCCTTGGGCTAAAATAACTAGAACTTTTCTCAGCGCCAACTTTCACAACATTCTCACAGATAACCTCACCCCAGATGTATACATCCCCAAGAGCATCATAATCATCTGGTGCAGACCCATGACTTGATGTGCTGGGGGCACTTGAGACACTAACACGAAAAACATCTGAACTAGATCCTTTCACTTGCATGGTTGACGGGTTTGATGGTGCATGTGACCTTTCAAAATTTAAGGTATTCTGAGAGTGAAAGGATTGTGGTGAAGTATTTGGTAGACTAACAGAAACGTCAGGAGAACTGGTGTCTCGTGAAGCACTAGCTGAACTTTCACTAGGACTATTTGATGTCAAGTCTCTACTATCCTGAAAGTAATTGAGCCACAGAGAATTATTTACAGCTGCTTATGTATTTTATCATTCAATCTATTATGGAACATAATAGCAAAGCATAAGGAGAAATAGAGAAATTTTGGACAACATATGATATTTCATTCCACAATTTCCACATAAATGACATCGCCATAGTAAAATTAAAGTTGGCAAATACCACAATCAACTAATCCTAAATCCTAAATTGTGTCCAAAGAGGACCAAGAGCGAGTGGTACTTTGTTTCAGAAAAACTGCAGAATAAATACTTCTAGGATAAGAGCTAATCCATAAAATAAAGATTAGCTTTCCTCAAAGGAAACAATTATTACTCTTCTAGAGAAGCAGGACACAATGAGTTCTATCTATCATCACTCATCCAAATATTTATTTCCATGGAAATGATGAAACACACCACTACTTCCTCCAGAGTAATATCTATCATCTTTCTTAGTCTATACACCACAGTACAAGAAACAACACAAGTAAAATGACAAAACAGAGACAACAAGTAGGTGTTTTTACGTCAAGATATAGGCCTCCATCACTCCATCCATCAATTTTGGAACGCCCACCTTGACCGGAAGATATCAGTGCCTTGAGACCAGCAATCCACACTTCAGCCTCAAGTTTATCCTTGCAAATCTGAAACACAAGACAAAACATTATATAACAATGAAAAATGCTGGAAAAAGAAACGGAATAATGGTATATCAAAGGAATTTCATAATTCATCACCAACCAAATCAAGGGATCGCTTCCCGTTGTTATAAATAAGTGAAAAAGATAGATAGTCCTTCTCAGGACGTAGATATCGTTGGAATACAGCCTGACAGGAGACAAAACAAATTAATCAGATAGAAGAGAAGAAACTGTTCATATATCAGTTTTTTTTATATATATAAACTATAGTAAATCACAAAGAATGGTAAGGCATTAGTATGATATAAAATGGTAGTGTAGAAATCTCACAGTTCTTTGTCCAGGGATAATTCTTGAGACAGAAGATAGCTTCAGATTTCTTTCTCCACTACTTGATATCCAGATTAAAGACAATTCATCCTGTTTTTTCAGATATTTGAATGAGTACAATTAGAAATAACTCAAACGAGTGTCAAACTTATTGTATAAATGGGCATTATCATAAACAAAATTTTCAAATAAAACCATTTAAAGCTAGTTTTGTTTTGTTTTTGTGAATGGTTTCAAATACGACATTTCTACTAAGCAAGGCTCGTAATAGCTTTACCAAGTAACAACAGGGTAGAAAAAAGTATAAAAAGTGCAAACTAATAGCATTTCCATACCATATTTTCCATATAACATCAGCTAAGATGCCAGAGCATCTACCTTTCATAGATTATTTTGAATTGAGCATATATATAGTAGAGTACAGTCCAACCAGAAAGTTAATGACACAAGAAATATAGAGAATCCACAAACATTTTCCTGAAAGAATTTCATTTAACTTACATTGGACAGTCTAAATGGACAAAACTTAGGCTTTCCCTTACGACCATATTTAAGCAGTTGAGCACCTTTTTTCAAAGCAATCAATGTCTGCAGAATGAAAAAATAACATGGTAAACCACAAGGAAGGTTAAACAAAAAAACAATTATTTAGATAAGAAATACAGGAGGTATGGAGAAAAGAGAAATAACAGTGATCTGAGCATATCAAATAGTACCAAATATTGTGAAAGTTTCATAAGAAATCCAGCATGTTTTACAACATTCAGTTCTTTGACTTGAGAAGCATCTCTCTTCCATCTTAAAACTTTGAACCAGACTAGTGATTTAATAATATCACAAAGCACATATATTTCTGGGAACACAATCACAATTGTCCAAGCAATCAACATTAATCACATGCTCAATTTAATTAGACGAACACTAAGTTAGTCATCTTCCATCTAGGTACTACTGCCAGAACAACAACATTGATGCAAGCTCCAATATCCCATATCAAACAATCCAAGACATTTTCACAACGTGCTGGTTCAAAATACTATCATCAAAACATCTATCCTATCAGCACTTACTTCCTAGCAGTGACAATAATTTAAACCAAATCAACCACAATTACTCCCGTTCCATCAGTCCATATCAATTCAAACACAAAATACCTATTTTCCTCTTCAAGACACCCAATTCCATGGCAATTGATAAAGCAACAACTCACCAATCAACCAAACCCAATTTAACATCTTCAAAAGGATCACAAACCCCAATTCACAACAACAACATGAAATCTCTAATCAAAATCTCATCCTAATTTCAGCACCCCCATAAGTAAATTCACTCACCATGTCCTCACTCCCATACCCTCACATCCTCACATCCCTCAAATTCCCCAATCAATCCCCACAAAGAAACACACACAAGCACGTGATCATAATCATCACATTCCCAAAACACAAACTTGAAAAAAACCCAGTTCAAAAATTCAACCAAAAACTTTAAACAAACATCAAAATTCAACTAAAAAATTAAACCTTTGAGATTAAGCAAGTAACCAACCTGGTCGATGTCACGGTCGGCATTCCTGTAGCTAACAAGATCTGCCATTCCATGTGAGAGATTCACCGAAACGCCACCACCCTCTGCGATCGCTGCACAAAGTTCCGTACATCATAAACCTCAGCCTCAGCCTTAATCTCTCTCTCCCTCTCTCTCTCTCTCTTCACTTGAAAACCAAAATAAAACCCACTTCTTATTCTCACTCAAAATGCCAAAAAGACTTCTCGGATCTGTTCCTCTTCACAGAACTCAAAACCCCATTTACAATTCCAAGTCAAAGACGCAAACTTTTCAACTCATGCAGCCACTTGGACTTGACGAACTAACAAACAAAAAAAAAACGGTTCGTTTCAACCCGGTTCGGTTTAAAGGTGACAAGAGGGTGTTTCCCGGCACCGGAGAAGAATTTCCGGCGAAAAATGCGGGTTCCGGCGACGTCGCCGAAGCGGGGTATGGAGGGGGGAGACAGAGGAGAGAGAAAGAGTTTAGAGAGAGAGAGTATCGGAGCCTGTAAAAAGTACAACTAGTCAAAAGGAGAAGAAAGAATAAAAAAAATAAATTAAATTGAAAATAAAAGTTTTTTATTTTGGAATATTAAATTGAATGAGGGAAAGCAGAAAGTCTCCTGAAAAGAAATGAGAAGACATTTCCAAAGCATGACTCTTATTTTATTTTTTAATTAATTAATTAATTAAAAATTGTTATTGTTAGTTAAAATAAATATGAAGGTTTAATTATTTATTTTTTATTTTTATTTTTTGTTTTTTTATGTTTGGGAAAGAGGCACGTAGGTGAGAGGGGTGGTTTGGTAAATTGATTGGGGACAAGACGGGTTATTAAACATTAGTATTTGGTTAAGGTTGTAATGAATGAGGGAATGACAAAAAGGTCCTTCAGTTGAGTTTTTCTTGTTTTTCTCTGAAATAGGATAACTAATTATTTTATATATTGTTAAAAAAAAACTGATTATTTTAAGTACAAAATTGTACTGTAAAACTACATAAATTTTATGTGAATTTCACTAAAATTAATTAATTCAAGTGATATGAGTTTGAATCTATTAAATATATGTTAAGATTTGAAAGTGATCAACTAAAAGAAAATAAAATGTAATCATGTGTAAAAGAAAATAAAATGTGTTAACAGAATTTCGTAAGAAGGAAGTTATTAATGTTTTTATGCATTCATCTAGCTGGTTTCAGTGATATTTAAAATAAACAATTTAAAATATAGTAAAAATAATTTTAACAATTTTTATGCGAATAAATCAATTTAGTATTTTATATAAAGAGAAATAAAATCGACCACCTATTAATGTTTGTATTATTTTATCTGTAAAATTAATTACTATTTTTATTAATAACAGATTTTTTTTTCCTTAAAATATTTTACTATATAAGAAATAAATGATGTTGAATAATCATTTCACCATTTATTTTGAAAATTATATATATTATACTGTAAACTTTAGCATGAGTTTGATAAAATTATTTATTTGATCGAGAAGTTTGGTAAAGAAAAAACAGGATAAACTAATCTTTTGACTTCAATTTTTGCCTTATTTTTCAATAACAGAGATATTTATTTTTCCCTTTTTATTAATCAAAATTCCTTCCTATTTTTTTATTTCTTTTGAAATGAAACATAAAAAATGAAAGAAAAATTGAAAAGAAAAAAGTGAAAAAAGAAAGCACGAGTTTTACGGGAGTATGCAGCGACGTGAGAGAAAATAGAAGGATACAACCAAGAAGAAGTGTTTGGGTGAAACCAATTGCATATTCTAAGGCAAAGTTTAATAATATTTCTCAATCAATGAAACTTCCCAACCAAATTCATTTCACCAAGGAGATTTCAAATCACATAATAATTTTTTTTATTATTTGAAGAGAGAAGTGGATTTTTAGTATAAGGAATTTATTACAATTTAAGTATAAAGTGTATATATATTATTCACACCCCTTGTGGATTTATGGATTATATCCTTCCAAATGACTCATAGGGAATAAAGAGTTTATTTCAACAATATGTGATTAATTATAAATTTCTTAGATTTCAATTATAAAAAAAAAAAAATATTTTTCAACTGTCTGTACTATATTCTTTACTATTTGATTCAAATTTGTTATTAATTGTATTTTTTGATAAAACTTAGTTATTATTTTATAATTCTCTCATAAAAAAACACTTATCAATCCATCATCACTTGTTTTACCTTTGGTTAAATTGTATTGTGGTTTACTATGATTCTTAATACATGGCTTTTGTCTCCTATTTTTAAAATTCCGAGAGTTGAGTCCTCCAACTTTTCTAAACATTTTTTCTTATTATTAATTTTATCAATTTTAATATTTAAAATTTTAAAATTTTGCATTTTTATTTTGACAACTAAATATTTATATGTTGACCACTGATGTTTAGTGTTTATTATGATGTATATCAATGTTGAGACATTACTTGTTACTAAATGAATATTTATCAATTAAATTAAAATTGTAATTTTTAAAAAATAGAATATTGAAATTTAAATTATAAAAAAAAATATTGTAAATTTTTAAAAATCTAGAAAAATAAAATCACGAGGAGAAAAGTATAATTTACCATTTTTCTTTTTTATTTCTAAGCAACATAATTTTAAATTTACTTTGATATTTATTTAGAAGGAAAAAAAATGATACAGACCATAAATTTTTTTTGTTTATTTTATATTTATCATTCTGAAATAGATATAGTATTTATAACTTTGATATGGACATAAAACTAAAACATATTTTCTTTTCTTAGCCAAATAAATGCCATTGTCACCCATATCTACCATCCATAACCTTATGGAGGGAAATGGGCACCACACCAATAAAATGATTAAAGATAATATATTTATCATTTAAAATAGAAAAACCATTATATTCTTGACTAATATTGAAGTATATATGAAAGCCCAATTTTGATTCTTATCCTTAGGTTTGAATAAGCATCTAACCATATCCCTATCAATTTGTTCCTATTAAATCTTGAGTGGGACAATATGATGAGGATATGATGCATTTATCTAGTTAATATGAGAAGCACTTTAATGTCCAAAAAGATATTTATTATCTCTATAGTCAAAGATAGAGAAAATATTCTCATCAAAATCATGACTACATGTGTAACTTACTTTAAATTACTTTACATTTTTCATGTCTTTAAACCAATAAGGTTGGAATAGTAAGTCAACCAACATTAAATGTTTGTTTCAATTAAATTTTTAGTTCAGATAATAAAGTATATTTATTATTTAAAAAACAATACTATTTAATTGAAAATTTTGCAGCAATTTTACATGCATTGCCACTTATTTAGTATGTCAATTCCAGATAGGATGGTAGCATGATAGACTTCATAAATTTGGAACACTGAATCACCATTGTATTTTTTTAAAATACAGAAGTTTAATAATTCACTTCTTAAACAATAAAAAAACAATAAAATAATTTTTGTTTAAAAGTATTTATTTTAGTTTTTAAATTTAATTATTTATTATTAGATTAATCTTTACATTTAATCATTTTTTATATTTTAATTTTCAATTAAAATAATAATAAATAGTATAATTTATGAATTAAAATATAATTATTTTTAAAAAATTATTTGACTACTTTTTTATTTTTTGAAAATTAAATTATTCAATTTTCATGCAATTTTTTATAACTAAAATATATTTATTATTTTTTTAAAAATATTTAATATAAAAAATTTTACTTAATTAACTAATCACAGCCATTATAAATCAATTCCCCTTAACAACAAAATTACACAGCCTTATATAATTCAAAAAATGTAATTCACGATATGAATACACAACACTTACTTATTTACATGTCTCTCTGGAGAAAGACATTTTTTCCAAATGAATCAGTCACAAATCTTTGCAATAATTTGTACTTCTTGAGATGGAACTCCTTGTCAGGACCATGACTGATGGAGAAAGAGGGAAAGATTGAATTAAAATTACTGAAAATGTCCATGACCACATACTTTCTTTTGATTGGGAAAAAAATAAAAATAAAGAAATAATTTCATTGTCTGAAAATTATATATTTTTTTTTTCTTTTTGATGTATATATCAATAATTTAGTTATTAAAAATAAAAATAATAAAATAATCATTAAAAATTTAATATATTTATTATTTTAATCATAAAATATTTTTATATTATTTTAATCTCTAAATTATTTTTATTATCATTTTAAGATACATAATTAAATTTAGAAATTAACATAATAATTAATATTTTATTGTTTTCATCTTTTAAACAATATATTATTTAATTCTCGAAAAACAAAAGTAATAAATTACTCTTTTCAAAAATCAACACAATCTAAAAATAAAATAAAGTGACTAGTTAATATCAATGAAATATAATATCCAAATTAGTTTATTCATACACATGTCATACTTTTTTTTTTTTCATAAAGTCTCCACTGATATCATGTATAAAAATGAGTTAAGTTGCATCATTAATAAATTTTTAGAAAAAAAAAAAAAACAAATTGAACCGATTAAGCTTCAAATGGCTAACCAGCACAAATGATAAATAAGGAACTGTTTGAAACGACGTTGCTTGGGCAAACCTATCTAGCTACAAACGACAATAGGGTTCATCAATGGTCATTACAATGGCCAACAATGTTCCATGATTTTTGGGTATAGTCATCACAATGGTCTTTCTCTCAAAATCAAACAGAGATCATAATTAAGAACTAGTCTCTTCAGCTTTTAATTGACTCAGGATCAAATTCAAACTATTCAAAACACATGAGATCTTAAAAGACCTAGTTTCAATTTTATATTCCAATGGCGTTCACCAAACACAACCCAGTGGGGATTTAATCCAACAAATCAACTCGGTTTATTTTTTTTTTTTTAACAAGTAACGTGATTTTAAAATTATATTAGAGTCAGAATAATAATTAAAAATATGATGTGGTCAGAAGTAATCAATTTTATAAAATTAAGATATACTCATTATTCACGTACCTAATATGATATCAAAATTTATATTAAAATTATTTACGTTTTATTATAGAATATTTTGATCCGTTCTTAAATATTGATAGTTGAATTTCTCCAAGTAATGTATTCTATCAAAAATGATGAATATAAAAAAATTAAAATTTAATTTCTATTTTCCTTATTAGTCCTTGAATAAGCAAAGTTCAATGCATCTCTCTTTGTTTTTCTGAAGCCAGACAATAGAAGTGACCATTTTTTTTATTTGTTAGGTGACCAACCAAATGTCTGGATGATGTTGCCATGATTGTTGGATGTGGAGATGTTCAATTTATATCTTTTGTGATTTGAGGTTTGTATTAGATATATAAATATGTTTTGTTCAATAGATCTCACATGAAAATTATTGGTTCCCGTTGCACCTAGTAGATCTAAATTGTTGACTCTACAAAATAATTATATAAACCATACGAGATGTTTCCCCTCCCTAGTAAGCTATTATTCTATATAGTGTTTCATTTATTAGTTGCAAACTGTTCATTCATTCTATTATTTTGAAATATCAGATTTTCTATTATTTGAACCATGTATTTCCACTAGTGATTTTCATGGTTAAGAAAACATCAAAACATTTAAAAACTATGAGGCATATAGTTCAAGAAAAATATTTTTTATTGTTAATTTTAATCACAAGTGTGTCATTTATTTTTTTAGTTTTGACGTTTAAATAATTGCATAAAAGACATGGGAAATAAGTTTTTATTATTTTTATTCATACAAACATTTAAAAGTAGAAAATATAATAACGAGTGGTCTCTTTTTTCTTTGTATTTACTTTATACATTGTAAAATAATTTAATTTTTAGTTTATTTTATAATTATTTTAAACAATATTTTTGAATAAAAGTAATCTAATGAACTCAATCGAAGGAGGAAATAAACAAAGGTATAGTCTTCTTTCCATTGACGCTATGATATTATGTTTTAACTTCAAGAAGAAATCTTATATGAATATACACAATAAATGATTTTGTTAAAAACATTTCATGCATTTTACCCTCATGTTAAATATGTCTTATCCCATCAATTATTAAAAAAAATCTATAAAATCAATCTTGACAATTGATCCTAATTTAAACAACAAATATCCTATGTTTTAGATAGACTATTAAATAATAGACAACTTATTAGATTTAGTAATTTTTATCTTTTTAATTGATCATCATCATTTTATAAATATCGTAACTTTTTTTTATACAAGTTTCTTTTTATTATTGGTGTTATATAAAATGTTCCAAGTTGGTGACTTAGATGGGTTGTTGATGTGGTTTAAGTAGATCATGTCATAATTTATTCATAATATTTGAGTTATTATACTTTAAAGTAGAAAGAATTTACATTAAGTAATAATTAAAATTTTTTCTTTTATAATAAATGCTTGATTTAACAATTGATATTAGAATGTCACAAGTTTGATTCAAAGTATTTAAACGGTTATAAAACATCTTATGAAGGAAACTTGAGATATCACAACCAACTTATAATACTTAGAATATCGCACTCTGTAAATATAAAATTTTGTGTTCTAATTAACATCAGACTTGATAAATACCTGGTCTAATATTTTATCAACCATATTATTTGTAAGTATCACTATTTTTTTTCTTGTATTCAAGCCATTGACTATGCTTCCTCCTTGCTACCTCCAATTAATGGTGATAATTTAATATCTTTTATAATTAAGTAAAGAAACAAGTGATAATATCTTTACATACATGTAAATGTCAAAATAAAACTATGAAGTGTATTTGATAGTCTCCTCTAGTTGGGACAGAGAGAGATTTTAAAAATTCTAATTTATTATAATATTATTTTATTTTGATTTGGAGACATTCTAAAAATCATAATAAATGCATACTTACACACTAGGGGAGGCTGCTCAGCAAGAGAAAATAAATGGAATTTTATTTTCAATTTTTATCGTAAAATATTCATCGAACAAATCAATAAATATTGTAAAGGTTTTTTTTTTTTAGAAAAATAAAAAGCAAAAATCAATTCCACATTTTTAACCTCAAGTTTTACTCCCCTTTTACATTAAAAATTTACATGCTACATTTTTGCTTGTGTTAGACCAAAATTAACACTATTAGAATAAGGTCATACATAGAGAAAGAAAATAAGCATTGAAGCCAACTTAATTTTGCTAATACCATAAAAATTTTAATGTTGGGCATTGCTACATATAGTTGGATGATGGTTAATGGAAATGGAATAATTAGAGAATTACAATAATAGGAACATGATCACCTTGAAAGCCGACTTTGTTGATTTGGAATGATTCATGGTGGGTGAAAAAGTGAGTAAAATCTCGATGCAAGATAAGCAAAGCTTGGAAGAATGAAAAAGAGAAATGAGAGAGAGAGAGAGAGAGAAAGAGAATGAAGATGAAGATGGTTCCAAAATCCAAAGGCATTGCTTTGGAGACAAGAAGCCAAAATTATATGGCGTAGGTCCCCACTTGATTTAACACAATCACACTAACCAACCACCCTTGGTCGCTCTCTTCCTATGCTTATGGGACCATATCTTATTCATCTTTATAAACAATATTTTATGCCATTTTCATTAAAAGGATCAACCATGCCCTTTCATACACCCCTTTTTTTCTTTTTCTTCTTATTCCCCTTTCCTTTTCAAGTGATAAACTTTTCGGTTTGTTTAAGTTTATCTTTTATTTATTTTTAACTCAGGGCACTGGGTCTAGATATAATTTATTAAAGAATATTTGATAAATATATGTAATATAGAGATAATTAATTATAAAATATATATAAACAATAACATATATATTTTATAAATGAATTGACGGATTAATTATTTATTAGAGTTAATTGTAAAATAAGTTATAATTTATTTAATATGATTAATGGAAGTAAAGAATTATTAAAATCAAAACTTGTAGAAGGTTTTTTTTTTCTATTTCTTTTAGAATCTCATATATTAATTATAAATTCTTTATTATTGAGAGATGAGTGCTACGGTATTATAAATAGACCCTCTTTAATTAGCTAAACGTCTTTAAACATTATAAAATAGGAGAAAAATATTAAATATATATGACACGAGAGTCGAGACCCACCAAATTTTGATATTTTTAATAAATTTTAATTAATAAAAAAATATATATCGGAAAAGAATAAATTCTTCCAACGTGAGATTCGTAGAAAAAGTTCGTTAATCAGGATTGTGAATGGACACATACAAATTAAAATGTGATAATGCAATTTGTTTTTTTTTTTTTTTTTAGTTTCGAGTGTAAATCCAAAATTAGAAAATCACGTGAATCTCTTTACACTATTTCTCGTCCGGCCTTCTCTCTTTTGTACCATTTTGTGTAAGTTACAGATTGAATTTAAGTGATGTACATTGTTAATGTAAAGTTTTTATATTATAATTCAACCATTGGTTATTATATAATTAAATTATTAACCTCTATGATATTATTTTAAAATTTTTATTTATATATATATTATGGATATAAAATATTTTCATTCAAATATTTAACAAAAATATACCTTATCATCGTATTAATAAATAAGATGTATAGTAGTCAAACACTATTAAACCTAGGCGTAAAAATATTAATATAAATTATATAAACACTTAGCAGATTTTGTGAGTTCACTTTTTCAATCCTCTAATTATCTGAATTATATAATACTAATGTTTTTTTATACATTATATTTACATCCTTCTAATTTTAAAATAAAATTCATAAAAAAAAATATTCAACATGTGTTTACTAATTTACTGAAGATATTATGTTAGAAGTGAAAACTTGATTGGTCTAAAATGAATGGAAATTATACATAGGAGGTTAATAACTAACATTCTAAGAATGATAATTAATGTTGGAGTGGACTTCTAATTAATGGGTATTATATACTATGAATTAAGGATGAAGTGACTGACCTAAGAATTAACCATACATGCTCGATCGAATTCCCAAGGTCTAGTGAGATAGTGCAAAAATGCTTGACACATAATCGCCATTGAGACCAAATGTCAAGAGTGGAACGCTTAGCATATGTATAAAGCCAATCGACACAGTAAATTGAACGCTGAAGATTAAGTATTTAGTAAACATGTATGCAATGTCATTAATGGTGACACCTAAGGACAAAATCCTTGATTAATAAAAGATTATCAAAGTGAAAGAGGCTAAGTAGTTTAGGCCTTTAGGCCTAGAGAGAGTAGGATAAGGGTCCACAACGAGATAGTATAAAAACACAATGAAAATTCTAAAGTAAATACAAATTCTAAGCTAATTATTATAGTTCTAAAACTGAGTATTAACTTGAACGTCAATATATTCTTTTATAAATATTCTTTATTGTGATTTAAAATCAAAAGTTGTGGACAGTGAACCAAGAACTCAAGTCCTTAAAGACCATGCCAACAAATGCATGTATTAACTTTAGATAGGTGAATATGTATTATATTAAGGTTGGCCAGTGTTCTAATGACTTCTAATGACTGGGACACTATCAAACAAAACTAGTGAAATTGTAAGTCAATAAAAATAAAAACATAATAATAATAATAATTATGTATATTAAATACTTTGTATGTTACACTAACACTAATCATTAGTGAGTAAGGGATGGGATGGGTTCTCAGTCAATCTACAACAAGCCTAAACAACCTTCAACCAAGAAATAGTTGGAACTTTACAACACAAAGTTTTCATCAAATATGCATGATCACAATTCACTTACACATGGAACAGAAAAGTGGCATCCAAGTTGGCAATAAACTTTGGCAATGGGCCTTAAGCATTACATTCACAGCACCCAGGTCACTAAAGTTCCCGTGACCCAATTGTAAAAACATAGAGAGAGAGAGAGAGAAAAGTGATGCTAAAACTCAACTTTGTATTGAGGGGCCTAGCTAGGTGTGCTTGCAACATTCCTAACATGAACCTCATTTCTTTTGTTGCTATTACTTTAAAACAAAAATTTGTTGGCAGCCTTTGCCTATTGTTTGTCTTACACATAGGTGACTGTTGTCATCATCAACAATAATGCCATAAAGCATAGCTTGTTCCTTACTGAGTACATTCTAAATTTAACAAGACATATTATTACATCAACCCTATATAATCCCCTAAATTTAACTTATATGTGAAGGTGTAGTTAAAATGGGTCTAGTTGGTGGGGCTAGTGACCATATATATGAGGTGGGAAAAGAAGAGTGAGGATTGCATATTGCTAACTTGGAACATCTCTCTTACCATTATTGTGTTTAGATCAACAATGAGCATAGCCAGAAAATAAAAAAATTTAGTACTATCAATCAGTCACACCACTCAAATACACAATTATATATAGCTGTCCCTTCACTTTGTTAAAGTGATTCCATTCAATAGTTTTAGAGCATGTACTTTTGAATAGGTTGATGAAGGTAATGTTTTTTTAACTTTGAAATTACGTGATAGGTTAATTTCTCAATATTGTATTCACTATTTTCTTTTATTTCAATATTGTTTTTACTGTCTCTTATAAAAAGTATCATCGTAATATTATTTATAATTAAAGAGAACCGAGTAATGTATAAAGAAATATTAGTGTTTTTTATAAAGATAAAAAAAAAAAGATGATTGTGAAATTTCAAAAAATACAGAGATAGTATGAGTATAATTTGTTTAAATTTAATTGATTTTTCCATTTTACTCTTCTAGTATCATTTTATTTTATATGACGTTTAAGATTTTGATAAATATATATTAAAAAAATGTAATTAATACCATAAGTTTCATAAAAATATTGTCCAATTTCAAAATATACTATTTATCTATACTCTTTTTGTATTTTCTCATTTTACACTAAATGCTAAAAGATATAATTAAAAAATTTAATTTAATATTTTATTGATTTTGTAAAATGACAAATAATTTGATTTTTTTTTCTAAAAAATATAAAATAAAATGGAGGGATCATTATCTTCATGATAACATGTGATTTACACTGGTTTGTGCTGTTTTTGAATAGAGATTTGTACCTTTTTAATTTGCGTGCTTAATTTATTTTTTCTTTTTATGATGAGAACTTTATAATGAAATATTCACTAATCAGATGATTTAGCCATGAAGGCATGCCTTTTAAAGAATTAGTGTAACATTTTAGTTGAATAATTACTTACGTTCATGTTTCCATTATTGTACTGAATAGTATGTTACTAACCTTCCTCTGTCATAAACTTTTCTAACTAAACCATAGATACATTTTACTCCCCAACAAAAACTATAAATATCACTTAAATATGTGCTTAACTTACTTTTCACATGTAATATTATTTAAAAATTTAACAAATTATAATTGCATGCAACAAATAGTGATTGAGTGTTTTTTTAGGAATCTCCCTCTCCTCCCTCCCTCCCTCAACATTAGTAGCAACTTACTCTTTAAATTAGTATATTCTTGTTTGATTATTAAATAATTAAAATAGTTTATGTAAGTAAAATAAATACTTTGATTTTTTTTTATGCTTTATATTTTTAAAAATACATTCCCTAAACAGAGTATGGTCAATGAACAAAAAAGTGAATTGGGCCAATCAATATTTTTTAGCCTTATTTATTTTATTTTTGAGGTTGCACATGCCCATCAGAGGCATGGTTTGGACTTTGGTGATCCACTAGTCATGTGGGTGATTTGGACTCCAACTTACAATTCAAAATAACATTCTCACTTTATTAAGCTTTTCAATTCATCCTTTGTGATCATGTTTTTACCAAATGCCAATTACATTCATTTTTCTCAGTTGATGGTTTCTATGATTCTATCAAATTACTTTTGATTTTAAATATATATTTTTTATGGATTACACTTTAATCTATTTGAATATAGTAAAAGAATTCTTTAATAGTAGTATTCATGAGTTTGAAATTTCAATCAACGAAGACAATATGATGAATGTTAGTAATATTTATTTCTCAACACTATTTCTTAATATTTTCATTTGGTAATCATAATATGAATAAAAAGTAATGTTGAAAACATGGAAGCACATTTCAAGAACCTGTGTTTTACAATGCCTTATCAACTAACTCTAACTCTCTTAATCTTGTTCATCATCCCTTCCCTATCTCTCCCTTACTACCCCTCCGACAACCTCACCCTTTACGGTGATGCCTTCTTCTCTCACAATGCCATCTCTCTCACAAACCAAAACCCCACATGCTCCTCTTCTTCTTCATCTTCTTCTTATGGAAGAGCCTTTTACATTTACCCTGTTCGGTTTCTTGATCCTCAAGCAAACTCCACAGCCTCATTTTCATGCCGCTTTTCCTTCTCCATCCTCTCCTCCTCCTCATGTCCTTCCTCCGGCGATGGCCTCGCCTTCCTCATCGCCGGCGCCACCGACTTCCCTACCGTCTCCACCGGCTACATGGGCCTCCCCTCCCTCCAAGACCCCTTTTTGGCCGTTGAATTCGACACCGCCTTTGACCCTTCTCTCGGTGACATTAATGACAACCATGTTGGAATTGATGTCAATAGTGTCTCTTCTTTTGCCTCTGTTGATGCCTTCTCTCGTGGGATTGATCTCAAGAGTGGGAGACTCATCACTGCTTGGGTTGAGTATAGGCATGCAATGAAAATGCTACGTGTGTGGCTTGGTTATTCTTCAACTAGGCCTCCAACACCTATTCTTGCTTCAAATATTGATCTTTCTGAGAGAGTTAGCGATTTCATGCACATTGGTTTTACTGCTTCCAATGGAGAAGGGTCTAGCCTTCACCTTGTTCATCATTGGAAGTTCAAGACTTTTGGTTATGATTCTCATTCCATGGATTTGGTGGATGAAGGAGATTGTTTCTTGTGTTATGAAGGTGGGGTTCAAGGGGATTCAAGTAGTGAGCATAAAAATGAGGGGTATGAGAGGAGGAAAAAGATTGGAGAATTGGCTCTTGGGTTGGGAGGGTTAACAGCTTTTGTGGTGTCAGGTTTGGCTGCAATAGTTGTGGTGTGTGTTTTCTTGACAAAGAAAAAGGGTCGTGTTAGGAAGAGTAGGGAACAAGGGCAGAGTTGTAGGTTTCAGACGAGTAAAGTGCCAACAAAGTTGTCACTTTCTGAGATTAAGTCAGCTACAATGGGGTTCAATCAAGATAGGCTTGTTGGGGAGGGTGCATCTGCTAAGGTTTATAAAGGGTATCTACCCTTTGGAGGAGATGTTGCAGTGAAGAGATTTGAGAGGGTCGATAATTTGGACTGTTTGCACAACCCTTTTGCTACAGAGTTTGCTACCATGGTAGGTTACTTGCGCCACAAGAACTTGGTTCAGCTTAAGGGGTGGTGTTGTGAGGGGAATGAGTTGGTCCTGGTTTATGAGTTTCTCCCCAATGGGAGCCTCAACAAGGTTCTTCACAAAAACTTCAATTCTTCCATTGTTCTTTTGTGGAAGCAAAGGGTGAATATTGTTTTGGGGGTTGCTTCTGCTCTTACCTATCTTCATGAGGAGTGTGAGAGGCAGATCATTCATAGGGATGTGAAGACATGTAATATCATGCTTGATGCTGATTTCAATGCCAAGCTTGGGGATTTTGGGCTTGCGGAAGTGTATGAGCATAGTTGTAGTACAAGGGATGCTACAATACCAGCAGGGACAATGGGGTATCTTGCTCCTGAATATGTTTATTCTGGTGTTCCTACTGTGAAGACTGATGTGTATAGCTTTGGAGTGGTGGTGTTGGAAGTGGCAACAGGGAGAAAGCCTGTGGAAGATGATGGCACCGTTGTCGCGGATTTTGTGTGGAGTTTGTGGGAAAAGAGGAAACTCATTGAGGCTGCTGATCCAAGATTGATGGGAAAATTTGATGCACAAGAGATGGAAAGGATGTTATTGGTGGGGCTTATTTGTGTGCACCCTGACAACGAGAAGAGGCCAAGAGTGAGAGAAGCAGCTAGGATTCTTAAAAAGGAAGCACCACTTCCTTTGTTGCCTACAAGTAAACCAAGGGTGAGAATTAGGCCTATTTGTCCTAATGATACACCTGAAACACAGACTACTGTTGCAGATTGGCTAAGTACTGATGAGGCTCCTTATTTGACCCCTAGAAGCCAGTTTTACTAGGACTTGTGTATGTACATTGAAGTCAGATTATTTTAGATTTTTGATTTGTGAGAAAACATTGTGTTCAGGAATCTGAACTATATAGCATGTCTATCAGCTAGATGGAAAAATGCTTGTTTTCTTGTTTAATAACAATATCCAATTGAAATAAATGATCATTTAATTTCATGTTGATTGAATCAGTTTTTCTGTTTTACTATGTAATTTCTTGAAAACTATTACCAATCCCCTGGTTTAGCTAATGTTAAAGATGAACCTATAATAAGGATAACTTCCTTTACTTGAATGGAGATTGTTTCAAATATAAAGAAAGAAAGCATATTCTAAGGTTTTGTGACTAGCTGTTCACAAGAAACTAATTGAATATCAGAAATCAAACTAAACTTGTAGAGAGAACATTGCATGCATCTTATGAATTATGACGAAATAAGTTACTAGGCAACATAAAACTTACCAGGAAAGGGAAAAAAAATGAGCATTCACTTTTAAGCATGTGTTTTTGGTTAGTGTATGGACCAAGGACTTGTAAAGAAATAACAAAATGCTTTTTTTAGAATGAGATAATTATACTATAACTAGAATAGATTGAGATAATGCTTTTTTGAAGGGGAAATTTTTATTAGTAATTTTGGTGATGTCTACTTAACCTTTGATGATATGCTACTTAACCTTTCAGTCTTATAAAATTACTTTTTCTTTTAATATGATTTGAATTATTGATATGATAGTTTGCTTAGTAAGAATATGATATCGCATGCCAAAGTAAAATGCCAGAAGCAGTTTGCCAGACAAATTTTCTTAAATAAATTAAATTAAAAATTTAATAGACAATAATTAGAGATAGAAATATGTTAAATTATTTATATGAAGGTTACACTATATATACACAATACTGTACTCTATGTATGTTTTTGTTTTGGGATGAATATTTTTTTTAATGATTAGGGATATCACTTATATTTATATCCTATATCATTTATATATTATATATTTACTTGCTAAAAAAACATGAATGAGAAGTTTATTGTTTAATTAAAAAGTTAAACTTTGTAAGAGAGTTTTTAAAAAATGTTTTTAAGGTTAATAGGTTGATTTATGTATATATTTACATTATATATTTATATTATTAATAAAAATGTGATATATTAATTATCATAATTATTTATTAAATTATTAATATATGAAGAGAAAGAAAAAATAAAAAAAATAAAAAAATAATTATATATAATATAATTTTAATAATCAGATGGATATTTATTAATTGAAAAATAATTATTTTTAACACATGAATATTTACTTGAATTTGTTGTTGATTATTTTGATGGTATAAATGTTAGTGTAGACCGACAAACAAAAAAACAAAACAAAAGAAGGAAAAGTGCATATAGATGGTGCTCACGTCAAAGGAGCCTATACGCAGTTCTACCAAAATAGTTTTCAGTTGTGACTCTCACTCCTTGCACGTCCAATCTTTGGCAACCTATATCAACCCTTCTATCTTCAATCTATTCACGCAAATATATGGTCAGTTTTCTTGTTTTATTTTGCCCCTTTTCCTGTGGGGATTCCGAGATGGAGTAGGAATAGTAATGATTCGAGTTTTTGAATTTTTGTGGGCGGAAACGTTACCCTTTTGAGTAAAATTTGAAACTTCATTCTGTTTTTTTAGTGGGTCTCTTTTTTGTACAAGCAAGTTTCATTGTGCTGTTGTTTTGGTGATGTGTGTTATGAATCCATGATAGGACAATTGGAAGGTCATAGCATGCTTCTGGCTTCGTAAAATAGTTGTGTAATTATGATTTATCAATGTTTAATTTAATGGTTATAAAAAAACATCTGAAGAATTATTGATTTGGTGACCATTTTGGAGATTCCTATTGTTGTTTTTCTGCAATAACCAATGCAAATGTTTATGTTATTTGTGTTTTGGAATTGTTCTTTTGTTTTACCCGTACAATAAGCCTAATTAATGATACAGTTTATAGATGCATACAACTGTTATAGTATTTTATGAAAGAGGGTATATTGCACTTGTGATTTTATTAACCATTTTCAGTAAAATTCTTTTAGGAAACTGTTTGTCTCCATTGTGGTGATAGAGGCTTTCCAGAATTGTTGGTTTTTTGCACCGGGTGTCAGGATTATGCATTGCATAGGTACTTGTTTGCCACCCTTTCTCTGCCTTCTTGAATGCACTTATAATAAGTTTGCATATTCTTTAGAACTTTCATTTGAGCAATGGAGGCGGGACTGTACTCTAGTTGGAAAATCCCAAAACTAATTGGAATGATACTCATTGCTTGATATTAATACCCTGATTATATGTTTTACTGTAATATGAGTGATTTTTATATCCATCACATGTATAAAGCATACATATGTGTTTGGATTTTAATAAGTGCTTTTAAAATTAGTATAATTCACGTAGTTTTAATCATCAATACATAGTTGGTGATGCCTCTCTTTTTATTTCCGTACTGACAATCTTAAATTTTATATATTGGTATAGAAGGTGAAAGTTCGGAGTGCATCAGTTATTGTTAGGTTTGGATAAACCAAAGGATTATTGAATAATATGCAACAGAATTGTGTTAATTTTGAATCTTATGTTTTAATCCCAATGTAATTTCTAGAGATGCGATTTCGTGTTCCCTTAATTGGCCTTAGACTTCTTAATTGTTCTTTTTACCAGGTACTGTTTTAAAGGGCCTGTGATTTTTAAGTTTACTGATGCTGCTACATGGTTTTGTGAGGATTGTGCAACAAAGCTAGGAGTGCCACCTTCTCTTGACCAGTCTATACCTCTCTCATTGGAAGCCAGAGACTTTGTAAATTTGAAAAACAACACCACAAGAAATTTAGACAGTTGCAAAGAGAAAGTGAAGAAATGCAATAAGCAGCAAAAAAGGAAGATTAGAAAGAAACAGACAAATAGAAAAGTTAACTCTTATTTAGTTGCTGAAACAAAGGTTATTCACCAGCAACCTGAGCTTGAGTATCCTCAATCTAGTATCAGCTGTGAAGAAGAAAGCAATGTAAAACATGAATGTGGACCCTCTTCAAAGGGTGTCGTTAATTCTGATGTTGGCTTCAAAGTTGTTCCAGTTTCTCTAGCAGCTACAAATAATCATTCAAGTTGTAAAGATATAGATGGTTATGTTGATGCACAGCCTATTATTGATCCAGTCTGGAGGTATGAAAGTGGGTTTTCTGCCTTCATTTGAAATTGGTGAACTTCTATAACATGTTCTTGTATCTGAAGTTGAGATTTTCTGCTTAATAGGGGAAGCATGTACTTCTCAAATGAAACTATTGGAACTGTCAGTGGACTTCTGGTACATTTGTCCAATATAGCATGCTCCAAAGTTGTGGAGGAAACAGGACATTTACCAGAGGTGATTCATGCGGAATTGCTTCCCAGATCAACGGTGTGGCCTGCAAGTTTCAAGAGCGTGGGGCCAACTGATCAAGACATTGCTCTTTTTCTCTTTCCTGACAGTGAAGGGTCATTTTTCTAGACAACTTTTGCATAATGTTTCTCTTATTTTTATTTAATTTGATATACCTAAATATTTCTTGCTTGACAGAGCTGAGAAGGTCTTTGACGAGCTGGTTGATGATATCATTTCCCATGAACTTGCCATAAGATTCGTAGCAAAAAGTGCAGAGCTTATAATTTTTCCTTCTACTCTGCTTCCAATCCATTATTGGAGTAAACTTCATTTATTCTAGCTCTTCAGTGGCACATCTCGATATAATTAATAATCAATAGAACTTGATATCACTTTTTTTCTTCTTCTTTGGGCAGGATTTGAAACCAAGTACTATTTGTGGGGTGTCTTCAGAAGAAAAAAAACTTCAGATAAGACAAATGATTTGTGTGCAAAGATTGATAAGGCTCTTAATTTGGCATAATCGTAGACACAATCCATCTAATACTTTGAGAAATAGTGGTAGCTATGATTCTAATGCTTAGTACTCCTGTGCTCCTAGTCACTGATATACTAACAACCATCATAGGATGTGAAGAAAGCAAGAGTTGGGATATCTGGTAGTGGAACCCTTTTTGTGACTTCATTGTCCAAGAGAGATGCTTACTGTATATGTTCCAAAACCCCATTGAAACTGTGACCACAGGATTGGCCTTTTTGTCTCACCAAGGTCTTTGATTGTGGTAAGCATTAGGGTGTTTGTTTAACAGTCGCAGTGTTAATGTGCAGTAATCTTGGTCTACCTATAATGTTTTTCATCACATTGTTACTTGTATTTCAGGAAGGATTGGGCACATAACTTCTAATTCTTCTTTTGTTCAATGCATGTAAGAATGTGAGGTTAGTTAAGGTTTTAGTCTCTCAAGTTTTCATGATTCTAAATTTTCGTTCTTAATAAATTTTTTTGATAAAAATTAGCCCCTCACTAATTTTCATTAGAGTAGAATTAGTCTTTTTAATCTTGATTCATAGAATGTAAAGTTGAAATGGAGAATGTAAAGTTGATGGGTTGTTCTTCAGATTTAACTATAAATGAAATATGAACCAGTTAATTCGTTTGATTTGGTTTGAAATTCTGAATTTTTTTCAAACTAATTCAATCCAACCATTAATGGATTGGTTTGGATTGGATTGATAATTTATTTTTTTTTTTAGGAAAAAGAAAAAGAAAACACAGAATGAGTTAAGGTATAAGATAATTTTGTATTTTGTTCAATGTTTGATAAATAATAGATATCACATGTAAAATAATATATAATTTATTAAAATATCTTATTTAATAGTAATTATTTTAATGTAGTTTATAATATTATTATATATTATCTACAAATAAGTTAGTAAATTGATAATAATCATTGAATATAAATGATTTGATAAGATTATTGTAATTAATAGATAATATTATTTTAATTTAAAATATTCAGATGATAAAGTTTTTAGATAGTTACAACTTGAATAAAATAGTTTGAAATTAAGAGATAAGTTAGGGTGCATGTGTCTTTTGAACATTTTATATGCTGTATGACTGTTCATTCAATGATTTTTAAATTAACAAAAAATAAAGATTTTGTGTTGTATCATTTGATTTGTAGTTTTGTACGATAATTTTTCAAATCGAATGTTAAATAAAATATCAAAAGGACCAGTGGTCTATTATTAAAATAGTAAAACAAATTAGTAAATAATAATTTAAAATTGAATAATAAAAATAAAATATTCTAATACTCGACCAATGTTCAGATTTTTAAATTTAATGATGAATTTGATTGAATCAATTTGGATCAAATCAGAACAAATAAAATATTTAAATAAATATTATTGATTAATGGATCGATCTGAACCCATGAACATCCTTATAAAATTATGGGTGGTGAATCTGATAGTGTTAAACTTGATATTATTACTTGTACATCAATATATAAGAAATTCTATCAAAGTGAAAAATACTAAATTTTATAAAAAGTTTAATGAAGATTAAATTTTGTAAAAAGTTTTATTTGAGACTAAAATTTGAAACCTAAAAACTTGATGAAATAAAAACTTAATTAAGCTAAGAAATTGAATTAAAAGGTAGAAACTATATTACATGTGACTCAAATCCAGAGATAAATAAGTGTGAAAAATAGATGCATAAATAAGAATCATTATTACCTGTATTTGTAACTGAGTTTTCTTTTTGCATCCGATAATTTCTTCGTACACTCTTCAGGCTTTTTGATTAAAAAATACCCTTTCATTTTTTTTCCGGGGTTGGCCCATGTTTGTCATTGTTTTGAGAATAGTTATTTCAAAATTACTACTCATAGGATAAATTAATTATCAAAATTTTATTTTAAATAAAATATTGTCCTTTATTTTTGTTATATTCATGGTCACGTAAGGAAGTTAATTTGTCAATATCTTTCATTAAAATTAAAGATTTATTATCTCCCAATCAAATTAAAGATTTATTATCTTTATAATTTTAATTTAAACTTTTCTAAATTGTAAGATTGTTATAAGTAGAATATTAATAATTTGAATATATATATATATATATATATATAGTATTTATTACATAAATAATATAATATGTACATGATTGTGGTAATTAAATTAACTCAGCCGAGATTTTTTAATAATTATATTTACCTAAGTTATTAATGAAATTTTTTTAAGAAATTGTTTAATGATTATTTTTAGTTAAGATTATCATAATAATTAACATGTCATTTGTTAAATTTTTATTTTAAACATCTTATGTTTAAGAGTACTCGTTAAATAAAGATTATATATAATTGAATGCTAATAAAATAAATGATTAATATAAAAGAATTTATTAACTTGCAGTAATGATTTTGAATTCTAAGTATAAAATTACATTTAATTAAAAAAATAATTAAATAAAAGAAGAAATGAATTTTTATATCATTATGAATTGATTTATTAGAGTTTGACAAAAAGACTACAAAGATGATGGTGAAGGAAATTATTATTCTATTTTTTTTAATGGTTATTAAAAGTAAAACATACTTCATATGTCCCGTTGAAAAGTGATATTAAATATCTATCTTGATTAATATATTATTAATTTAGTATTGAACTTATATATAGTTACACACAAATAAAGAAACTATTTCTAATATTTGATAATTACATTAGATAATTTAATTTGATATGTAATTAAGTTTCTAAGTGAAATATTATTATATTCTTAACCATCCAAGTATATAAATAAATATAAATATTTGAAATGTTTCGTGAATAAAATATTAGTATATTATTTTAAATTTAAATTTAAAGGATAAGATAACTAAAGAAAAATATAATTAATTTAAATTTTAAAGTATAAGATAATATTCTTAATTATTTCTTATTTAATAAAAAAATCTACAAATAAGAGTTGTTACCTCATAAAAAGTAGACTATTATCATTCTCTCTTCTCTCTAAATTACCAAATAATAAACTTTGTTTCACCGTCAAAGGGATTGATAATGGAAGTTAATTTTGAAAATAATTTATACTTTAAGAATTGATTATATTCTTCTTCTTTAAAATATAATTTAATATAAAATAGATTTTATTTATTTATTTATTTTTTATCTTAAGTAACATGTGTGTTGAACACGATAGTAGAAATTTTCCAATGTGCAAAATAAATTAGAAGGGTATAATGATGTGGGGTGTATTCTTAAAGAAGAATAAGATATAGTTTTCCAAATAGATCTTAGAATGTTGTAGGAAGATATGAAATAACTAGGAATGTTGCAGGAAGGAGGTGTAAAACAAAAGGTGTTTATGCGAGTTTATTGAATAGATGTGTAGGAACAAAAGTCCCTAAGGCCCAACCCGGTGTTCCGGTAACACCACATCTTTCTAAACAATTGAGACATCCATGTACTTTATTCGGTTCATTCATACATACATTTCATTCATATTGATGTGGTCACCCCGTTTATGATGCTAATGTGATAAAACTGTAGCAGAATCCAAAATTTACATTTGTGGATCATCATTTCATTCATACTTTTGGTCCCCTTTCCGTATTTTCTTTTCCAAAACAAGTATATAAATTCATTATGGATTTCGCTATATACCTGGTGTGAAAAATGTTTTATAGAGAAAACACACCAACAAAATTATTTACACCAAAAAATATAAAATAAAATACAATAACTAATGTGGTGTCACATCCCTTGCCTAAGTACATGGTTACAAGAACTTGAAATTGCTACACATGAATCTCTCGTGTAGAGAATCCACCTCGTCATCTTAATCTGATATTGATACAAATCGTTGAATTGGACATTTATTGTTAGTTTAAAAATTTATAGTTTTTAATTAAGAGAGAAATAATTTATTTTTATTATAGAGTGAAACTGTCCGAAATTCAATCTGCTTAAAAATTCAGTATAAGAGAGAAAGATTCAAAATTCAGTCGACTTAAAAATATAATATAAGGGAGAAAGAAAAAGAGTACACAAAAAGATTAACGTGGTTCGGTGTCTCAAGACCTAGTTCACGATCCCATTGAGATAAAATTCACTATTTGTAATTTTTAGAAGGAAAAATTACCAACCCTCGTTATAGTGTGATTTTTGAACGAAAAAAAATCACAAACCATCGTTACAATGTGATTTTTGAACGAAAAAAAAAATTATAAACCCTCGCCACAATGTGATTTTTGAACGAAAAAAAAAATCACAAATATTCACCATAATATTTGACACTCACTACTTAAAATCTAAACACTCCTTTTATATGTTTAAGATGTGGTACAAGTAAATAAAATATAGTACTCTACTTATATAAGTTTTTTACTCACTAATGTAAGACTTTAAATTGACAAGACACAACACTGTCTAAGTATCATGCGTTAATTATGTTATAGAATTAACGTAATTTCAACATAAACTTAATAAATATTTCTTTTAAATTTTCTATTTCTGTAAGTGACTTTTATATCTCTAGATAGAAATGAAGTAAAAATAGAAGTTTGAGAAGGTTAAAGTTAATTCTTCAAGTCATATAATTCTTCACAATCTTACATGATAGCATTACTTTAGTGTTGCTGTTGAGAGCACAGTGTACATGGAAGGAGTGATGGCTGCTTCATCAATCATAGGATGAAGGACTTTGACATTACTGCTCCATTGATATTGGTTTTTCTTCAAAAACTGATTCATCAACTTGTAGTTTTCTTAAGACTTGAATATGCACATTTTGTGTGTTGAAGTGGTAGTAAGCACATGTGGTGTCACGTGAAAAAAACATATGTAACATCGCATTCAAAACCAAATTTAACAACGTGACGATATTGTACATACGGTGGATGCATCAAAATCAGCTTTTTGGAGTTTTATTCTTTGTTATATTCAGGAAAGGATGATACTCTAAATTCATATCATGGTGATAGTTGATGTATATATAAAAAAGAAACAAAATAAATGTAGTCACACTTTTTATGGTGGTTTTGCCTAAGGACAAAACTTATGTAAAATTATTTTGATACTATTTTAATTTATATAATAATTTTAATATAAATTTTGTTCTTACGGTAGTGTATATTCAATAGTCTAGTTTAATAATCTATATAATAATTTTGTTTATTAATCAATATTATAATGTGTTTAACTAAGTTATTTGAAGTCGTTTTGAAATGGATAAAGTACTCGGTTCCAAATTTTTAAGAATGAGAGTAAATTTTTATGTGAGGAGGAGATTATACATACAAATGCATTTCAACATTTAAGTCGATAAGAATAAAAATTTGAGAATAATGAGTAAGTGGATGAGATGAAAAATTATTATCAAAGAGAAAAAAATGATACCTTTTTATAGATTGAAGTTAACACTTGTCTATGAATACACGTTAACCTTAATTAAGTAGGTAATCCTTTGTCAAAATCATCATCAAGTGATGTAACAAAGAGTTGAACTCAAATGCCTTATAATGATGAGACATGAGAGTTCACATCTAGATGATGAAAATCATTATTGAGTATTGTGACAAGGAGCTAAACTCAATTGCCTTAAACAGGGATGAGATGTGGGAATTGACATCTAGATGATGAAAATATGACAAAGAGTTGAACTCAACCATCTTAAACAATAATAAGATATAAAAATTGACATCTATATATAATAAATAAATACGTATCATGTGAAGACTAATAAATAATTTAATGTCTATACGTAACAAATAAAAAAATATATAACTTAATTATTACTCTCATCAAAATATAAACTTAATTATATAAATAAAATACAATTTACATAGTAATTTAAGAATTGTATAAATAATATCTAAAAAAACATTTACCTAAATTTTCTCTTACCTAACTGTTCGATTGGTACTGGTTTATTCTCGAAACAAAGATTATTGAAGCTAGCCCTACCCTTTTTAAGAGTTGCATGTGTAGAAATTGGGGCAGAAGTAAGCACACATATGGTGTTACCGTACCATACAAAAACAATGTAACATCACATCAAGAAAAAGTATAACTACATGATGAGTCATAAAATTGATGACAAATAGACAATGTTGTGCATCCAGTGGACTATGCATCAAATAATAATTCATACTCTGGTAGCAAAGAAAATAAAAAGACGAGAAGAAAATAAATTCATATTTTGTTTTGATAAATGGAAAAATAATAAGAAGACAAAACTACTATGGAATTGAAATAGAAATATATGAATGTCAAAATTCACCACCAACTTAACCAAAAAAAAAAAAATATATGATAGAGGGGCTCAAATTTAATGCTTACAATTCAACCAAAAAAATATTAATGCTTACAAGAGTTTGATTTTGATAAGTTATTTAGTCTGTCCTTACACTAATATTTCTAAATAAATTGCTAATCAGACATCAAATTAATGTCAACAAAAGTGTATTTAGTGTCAACAATCAACTTTATCTTTTAGATTTGTCGTTGGCAATTAACAACTCAATGTCAAGAAAGGTGTAACGATTAATCAACTTTATTTGTTAGATATAAGATGTTGGCAATTACATGTACATTTACCTGAAGTGTTTCACATCGATCATGTTAATTGCCAACTAAAAGAGAAAATTAAACCCGAGATTATGATCATTTTAAAAGAATTGAATTTATTCCTTATATAAATTATTCACTTCTATTTTGTAAAACTGAGTTTTTATTCATTTTTAAAAATAAGATGACTTCTATATGCATTATCATCCTCATGGACATATGTTAACGGAGTCTAACTAATTCAATTCAATAATGTACAAATTGTTATAAGTTCCTAAATTATGCTACACATACAATAAGTTATATAATAATATTTATTTATTTTCATCATTATGTCATACAAAAGTATTTTTATTATATAAAATATTATTGTGAACTTGTTATAAATATTATTTATCCAAATCCCTTAATATCAGTATCTGATTCGTATGAATAATAATAATAATAAACAAATCTCAAACACATTCATCTTTTTTATTTCATAGCACATGTCTTATGAATGTTCATATCAATGGAAATTAATATTTTTTTAAATTATTTTTAACTACTCATCCAATTAAAAATACTTGTAATTGTTTTATTGCTTAATCAACATTTAATAAATATTATGTATGATAAAGGTTATAAATAATGATAATTCAAATAATATCTTGTTATTTAAATTAATTTTTAAAATACTTAAGTTAAGAAACTATAAGTTTATCTATATTTATAAATTCATACTAATTTTATACTTTTCATGTATTTATAAATTTTGAAACAAAACACTCTCCAATGATTATCTATTATACATATCTACTCTTTTAATTTGCTATCTCTTTGTTTGTAGAGGTAGATTAGATTTAGTAACTGTTCCATAAATTAATTTTATTCCAACAAAGCAAACTTACAGGACATAGAAGAGTAATGTGTTTCCCAAAAATCAATTATTAATGTTCATTTCCTTTTGGTGTGGGTCTACAATAATAAATTAATAATTGTTGAAAAGAGCAAAAAGCAAGAGGAGAAAGTAAAAAAGAAAATGAAAGTTAAAAGAATGTTCAATTGTACAGAGAAGTGCCTGGGCACAGTAAGCGTCAATCATTACTGATAACATGATTCACCATAAATGCTTTAAAGGTTAGTTTAATGCAGAAAATTACGCTATATTATTAGTTTTTGTTTTAGAATTCAAATGCGGAATATATTGATAACAGTTATATCCGTTAATGAGTAGTTGTATATATTTTTAAAGAAAATTATATATTTTTTAATGGTTATTGTATACATTTTTGGAAGAATGTTACATATTTTAAAAAAAAAGTGTACAACAATTTAACATTACAAAAATATAGTTGATTAAGTGATCAGGATTGACTATATAACTTGAAAATTTATATTACATTAACCTCATAAATTAGTTATTTTAAATTATTTCAATTTAATTAATGATTTTATAAATCATTTTCAGAAAATTAAGGAACATTTTGTTGTAATCTATTATTATTAATCATAAATTAATACTCTATTTTTTTTTATTTACAAATTAAGGAAAGTTAATAAATTAATAAAAAGAGTAAAAATATTATTTTTAAACAATATTTTGTTTTATCAACTATGTATATATCATTATTTTAATTAGCAAGATAGAAACAGTAAATGGAGATAAAGTCACGTAAAAATAATTTCTTAATTCTTAGATTATGTTTGGAGCGATTTTCAATTTTATGTTTCTTGAAGAAAAATAAAACCACCTTTCCAGGACCTCTTTAGAATGATTGGAGGTTTTCAGTTTTTTTTTCTTCTAATTTTTAAACATTTTTTTTTCTAATTTAAATTTTTTGGAAGTTCAACTTCTTCTATCTTTTGATCAATCTTTTCCATCTCATTCAATCTTTGCTACAGTTAATAAAATTGGATGGGATATCTGACCTACTATGAATCCATCCAACAAAATGTAAAATTTAAATATTAAATTATGAACATGAATTAAATTTAAGTCTTTTTAGTAAATTTAATTTTCAAATCAAAAACTCAGATAAATTGAACTTCCATAGTTAAGTATGATCCTTAGTTTAGAAGATCAAGTTGAAAGTAATTTTTTTTGTTCAACTTTATAAAACTTGAGACCCAATCAAGCCATTTTTTGATTTTACCTTTTGGATGTAATTTTTATATATATATTTTGAATATAATTTTTCAAAATTAATACTTTCTTCCATTTCAACGAGATTTAAACATGCAAATATAAAATTGTGTGTACTCATCAAAATCACTTTAGGCACATGCATGCGTATAAAGTCATAGATAAAGTAAAGATGTGTTGTGTAACCTCCCAAATTACAAACGACAAAGTAAACATGCCATAAACAATTTTTTTTTTCTCCTTCTCTTTGATTTTGAAGTATTAATATTTATTAGTTATACTAAATCGAAAATAGTCTTACTCCACTTTTAAGATACTTTAAAACAAAAGATGCTTATATTAAAGATGAAATTGAAATAACATCAATTCCACAATTTTAAGATGAAATAGTCCTTAGATCATTGCTTCTTATTGCTATATATAGGACAATTTTTCATGAAATTATATATATTTTCTTGAGAGATGAATTATTGTTTATTATCTTTGATTTTTCAAAACTAAATTGAACTAAAAAACTAAATTCAACTAAAATAGTAGTTTACTTCTTTTTAATCTCTATGTACTTAAAGAAAACATAGTTACTATATACAATATATATTCAATTAGTTTATTTGTTATTTATTGAAAAGTTATACATTCTTTTCCTTAGCACTGAACATGTAGCTGAATAAGTATAGAAATACAAAATATTTCAAAGGGAGAAATAGAGAAAGAGACAAAAGCAAAAGGCTACACAGGTCATGTTTCATTGTTTCAGGTCCAAAACTATTTAACTGTGTTTATGCTAACAACATTTATGATCAAGACTCTACGTCAAGTTTTATAAGAAGAGAAAATAGAAAGAATTTTTTTTGCTTTATAGGATAAAATTAATTTATGAATAAATTAATCCATAGAATTTCACTCATGTTATTTTTTATTTAATTTTTCATTTATATTTAAAAATTTATTTTAATTTATGAAAAAACTATTTTACTTTGTCTTTCTATTTTTCTTTTTTTATATTATGTGTAAGTAAATATATATACGGAATAAAAATAAGCATATAAAGCTATAACTTTATCAAACAAAGATCTATTTGAATCTCTGATGTAAGATACTTTGCGACAAATGTTGAAACTATGTATATTAATAGTAATTACGTGATCAACACTTCACATTCTTGTTTTATGCATTATGAGTTGCTTATAAGTAAAGAGATTTTTTTTTTTAGAATAGATGAAAAGCAAAAGGGTGAAAGCAAAACCATCACCAAAATTCGATCAAATCAACAAATAAACAAAAATAAATAAGGGAGCTCGTTTTCAACAGAAAATAATGGATTATTATCTATGATAACTATATATATATATATATATATATATATATATATCATTATTTTTCACATCACACAATTAAATTTCAATTCAACTACCTATTACACGTAGCGACTTATGAACTACAAATATATGACACTTTTCAAATTATATAATAATTTTTCATTTTCAAATCACCTACACTTAAATTGGTTGTCACCCAGAATGATTATATTTAACATTTTATTTTTAAAATCACGAGGGTAAAATAATTTAGTTTTAAAATAATAAGAAATAATAAAATAATTATAAAAGTATTATATATTTATATTTTAGTTCATAAAAAATATGTTATCATTTTAACTCTAAATTATATAATTTATTATTATTTAATCTTTAATTAGTTCAAGGGATCAAATTAAATTTAATAACTAAAATGATAATAAATAAATAAATTTAGAGACAAAAATAATAATAAATATATTTTAAAAATTATTTAATTATTTTTTATTTTCTAAACACTAAGAATTATAGTTTCAAAACTAAAATAGTAATTTAATTTATTTGCAGCAATCTTAACTACTCATACCATTTTTATATATGAGTGATGCTATCATTAATGAGTTAAATATAGACATCATAGTCATATAACATATATTATGTGATCCCTATACACTAAAGAGAATCAATTTAGATAATTTCTTGACAACAAAAACTTGACTTTAAAGTTATCATGGAAAAACTTAACGACAAAAACAGTAAGCCAGAAAACAATTTAAAACCAATTAGCTACTCTAATTTGATGATAGCAATGGCACGAATCTAAATCTTGTCATCACTGTACAGGAATTGCCAAATGAACAAGAAAACAAACATTAACAAACGAAACAAAACAAACAAAATCAACACAAATGTCAATAACTGGGGAAATTTCCATGTTACTATCGTTGCTCCTAATTAATATTTGGTCTAGTTTGCTATGCCAATTATTAATTTTTTAGGTCTCTTTTTTTTTTTTTTCCTAATAAATATTATTGTGTTTTCGGGTTCTGCATGCACATGCATGTATGTTATATTAGGTACAGATTTCACGTGTGATCGTATCAGAACCCCACTACTTGGTGGAGTCATTATTTGTGTATATATATATTTTTTTATAAGAATTAATAGAGTTAATTATACTTGTGTTTTTCAAAATTTTATTCAATACTCTTTCATTTTAATAATATCACTTTTGTCTAATTTACAAAACATTGTAGTGTAATATTTTCTAAAATTAAAAGATTATTATAATACAATTTACTCAAATAAATCAATTTATTCCAAAATTGAACACATTTTCGTAGAAGGAGTACAATTATGTATCTATAGTATATAATGCATATGTTTGCAATGGCTAAAAGTGGAAGTTTGAATAACCTGATAAAAAAGATTCCATCTTTGGAGTTTGGAATTGCACTCATAATTAGAGATTTTTGGCCTTTTTTCATACTTGGTCGAAATTAAAAGAGCCATGCTCCTATCCTACGTTTTCAATTACATTGATAAATTAATATAGAATATTTTAATGACTACATTGATAAGAAAAAAATATTTTGAAAAATGTCAGTAACACCCTTTTAAATATTTGATTAATACTGTTTTTATTATTAACTAAATTTTATTAAAAATAACATATTTCAATAAGTTTACGTCTAAATCAGAAGACAACATTTTATAAAAATTATGATTTCTAATATAGTAAATTTCAATTAATAATAAAGATTAAAGAGAATGTTAATTAAATAAAGTGCTATTAGCCTTGCTCAAATATTTGTATCCTTTTATAGACATAAATCTAAAAAATAAACCTAAAATGAAAAGAAACAACATTTTGTTTTCTATTTAAATTGGAAAAATATTTCCCTCTCCATTACGAGGTCTTGCTCATTGTTTTTCAAAAGAAATTATATAAAAATTTTTTACTTATCCAAAAATTAAAATTAATTTTCATTATTTAATTTATAAAAAATTTTACATCTATTAAAAATTAATTAAAAAAACGTAAACTTTCTATCAATTAACTATCAAAAATTAATTTTAACTTTTTAAAGAAATATAATTTCATTTTTTTTAAACAATTTTAACTACCCAACTTTGATATTAGAAAATAATACATAAACACCAATGAAATTTTACTCTCCAACACATACATGCACTTATACTGTTTAGTGTTCATGCAATTGAGCCTCCTTTTCTATACCAAACTATTTGTTTTCTTCCATCTTTGATTGACATCTTAACATGTCACATTTTACATGCGATTAACAAACATGATCCATGTCTTACATGCTTTGTTCTTGGGAAACAACATATTCACATATAGACAAATAAAACAGTGAAAAGAAAAGAAAAAGGAAAGGTTACAAACTCCTACTATCACTATTCTTTGTTCTTTAAATGCATAAGGATCTCTTCTGTAGCACGCGGCAACCAGTCTTTTCGGGATTTGTCTATCTGTGTTTGTTTTTCCACATAAAGTTTTTCATCAATGCATTATTGTTGTATTCTTAAATCTTCACTTCAACTAATGCTTATGCACTGTGTCACTGTATGTGTCTCTGTGAGTGATTATTCCATAATCAATATACCTTCATTAATGAACATGCATACACACTAGCTATGTTTCTCTGTGAGAATCAGCTGTATACAAGGACCACTTGTTGTTAAAGCCTCTTTTGGTTCTTTTCTTTATTCAGGCACACACCACGCTCTGGAATCTTGTGTTCTTCCCTTCTTACCCTTTTTCTTTCTACTAAAGTGAGTGAATGCTTTTGTGTGCGTCACCAACTTGCCTTGGACACTGCATCATAATCATTCACTGTGACAATTATGAAGCGGTTTCTTTTGAAATCTTGCATGCATTAAAAGGACTATATCCCACGAGTTGCTAGTAACTTCACAGAAACACAACGTGTTCAGTGTTCAGTGTTCTTGTAAACACTTGTTGCTCTCTCATTGAGTTTGCATGCTATGATATATCATTGATCATGTATATCTATTACTCATTAAAGTTGGTCTATAATTGCGTATGGAAATGTGCCGTTCCAAAGTAATCTTTCGTGTGTGTTCAGACTTCAGAATAGATTATTTTTTGAACTAAAAAGTAGTTTATAATAAATATTAACAGGAAAACTTTGAAAAGAAAGGGATTATTATTCAATTAAGCAAATCCAAAGCATGCTAAGAGTACACTCTATATATAGACTTACATTTTCCTATATCGTCAATGTTAACATCTTCTTTTACTCTTAAAATCAGCTTCGTGATGTTTTTTCAAGTATGTTTCAAGAGTGTTTCAAGTGTGTTACATGATTCCCTATGTATAGACTTACCTTGTTGATGATCTGTTTTTTGATTTAATATTTTTTTGGCCTTTTGATGTTACAGAACTTATAGAGTGAGGCTTTGAACAGCAACTAGAAGACAAGGAAAATGGAGGGGTTTTGGAGCAAGTTCTGTGGTGAATCTGGTTGTTCAAAGTCAAGAAGGAATCCTTGCAGTTATGATTTTAAGATTTTGACAGATCCTTCCACATGTGTCAACCATTTGTTGTTCATTTGCATTGATGTGGTACTTCTGATCATGATCTTATTTACATTCCTTAAAAAGTCATCACAGAAATCATCTCAGGGTCTAGTCAGAGTGCAAAGTTATTCCAAATTGCAGCTAGTGTCTTCCATAACAAATGGTTTTCTGGGGCTGGTGCATTTGTGCTCAGGCGTTTGGATTTTAGAGGAGAATCTGAGGAGAAACCAGACTGCTTTTCCTCTTCATTGGCCGATGCTAGAACTCATTCATGGATTGACATGGTTGCTGCTGGGTTTTATAATATGTCTTCAGCTGAAACAACTTCCAAGATCAATGTCAGTGATGCTTTCTGTTGTAATATTCTTGGTTTCTGGTATTCTCTGTGCTTTGTCCTTGTTTTATGCAATTAGTAGCAGAAAAATGTCCCTGAAAGTAGCTTTAGATGTTATATCTTTTCCAGGGGCAATTTTATTGTTATTATGCATTTATAAGGAATCTAAGTATGGAGACACTGAGAGAAAAAATAATGAAAGTTTATATTCCCCTTTAACAGAAGAGTCTAATAAAGATGATTCTGTTAGTTATGTCACACTATTTGCAAAAGCTGGACTCTTCAGCAGGATGTCATTTCGGTGGTTGAATCCATTGATGAAAAAGGGTAAAGAGAAAACACTTAAGGAGGAGGATATTCCGAAGTTGGGGGAGGCAGATCAAGCAGAAAGTTGTTATTTTCTGTTTCTAGACCAATTGAACAGACAGAAACAGAAAGAACCACCATCACAGCCATCACTTTTGATGACAATAACTATGTGCCACTGGAAAGAGATTTTGATATCAGGATTCTTTGCATTGCTAAAGGTAATAACTCTTTCTTCTGGCCCCATGCTTCTGAATTCCTTTATATTGGTTGCTGAGGGTCATGAGAGTTTCAAATATGAAGGCTATGTGTTAGCCATATCATTGGTTTTTACAAAGATCATAGAATCCTTATCACAAAGGCAGTGGTACTTCCGCACCAGACTCATTGGTCTTAAAGTTAGATCACTGCTCATTGCAGCAATATACAAAAAGCAACTGAGGTTATCCAATGCTGCAAGATTGGTGCACTCTGGTGGTGAGATAATGAACTATGTGAATGTGGATGCTAATAGAATTGGAGAGTTTCCCTATTGGTTTCACCAGACATGGACAACAAGTGTTCAACTATGCATTGCACTAGTAGTGCTTTTCCGCGCTGTTGGACTAGCGACGTTTGCCTCATTGGCAGTGATAGTTCTAACTGTGCTTTGCAATACTCCACTTGCTAAGTTGCAGCATAAGTTTCAGAGAAAACTTATGGTAGCACAAGATGAGAGATTGAAGGCTAGTTCTGAGGCTCTTGTGAATATGAAGGTCTTGAAGTTATATGCATGGGAAACCAATTTTAGAAATGTAATTGAAAGGTTGAGAGATGTGGAACTCAAAAGGTTGTCTGTGGTGCAATTAAGAAGGTCATATAGCAACTTTCTCTTTTGGGCCTCACCTGTTTTAGTCTCTGCTGCTTCCTTTGGGGCATGCTACTTGCTTAATGTTCCTTTGCATGCAAATAATGTTTTCACTTTCGTTGCAACTTTACGCCTTGTTCAAGATCCTATTAGAACCATCCCTGATGTCATTGGAGTGGTCATTCAAGCAAAAGTTGCATTTGCGAGGATTGTAAAATTTCTTGAGGCGCCTGAACTGCATAATGAAAATTCCAAGAAGAGGTGTTTTAGTGACAATAAGAAGGGCTCAATTTTGATCAATTCTGCTGATTTTTCATGGGAAGATAACGTGTCAAAACCAACACTTAGAAACATAAATTTGGAGGTTAGACCCGGGCAAAAGGTGGCTATCTGTGGAGAAGTTGGCTCAGGAAAATCAACTCTCTTAGCAGCAATTCTCAGAGAAGTACCCATTACTCGTGGAACTGTAAGTTTTAATCTCTTGTATGCTTATAGAAACATTGCAAAAACATGTGATTGCTTAAGTGGTTTTTAGTACTTAGATAACATCGTGACCATTTTTCACCCGCATCAGTTAGCACATAAATTTAACTTACTAGAGTTTTTCTTTCTCCATCCTTTATTTCAGTAGTAATGTTATTATTGTATTATAAGATATGTGATTTTCTTATTTGAATTACAGATTGAAGTTCATGGGAAATTTGCTTATGTTTCTCAAACAGCATGGATACAGACAGGTACAATACGGGATAATATCTTGTTTGGCGCAGCCATGGATGCTGAAAAATATCAAGAAACACTTCATAGGTCTTCACTATTGAAGGACCTTGATTTGTTTCCACATGGTGATCTCACTGAAATTGGGGAGAGAGGGGTTAACCTGAGTGGCGGTCAGAAGCAGAGGATTCAACTTGCTCGTGCTCTTTATCAGAATGCTGATATATATCTCTTGGATGATCCATGCAGTGCTGTTGATGCACACACTGCCACAAGTTTGTTTAATGTAATGAAAATAAAAAAAACTTATTGTTTTCAGTTACTACATTTATATTTGCTTTTACTTATAGATGGCTTTGAAACTTCACAGGATTACATCATGGAAGGACTTGCAGGGAAGACAGTCTTACTTGTGACTCACCAAGTTGATTTTCTTCCAGCCTTTGATTCTGTTTTGGTAATTTCCTTAATCATAAAAAGCATTGGTTATGCCATTTTTCTTTCTTTTTCTTCTAATCAATAATTGTAGAATGTAGATTAGTGATTTCATAGTTTTTGATCTTTTGCTTGTTCAAAATTATGAATTGAAATGACAACATCTTTCTTTACTTACAGTTGATGTCTAATGGGAAAATCGTACAAGCTGCTCCTTATCATGATCTTTTAAGCTCAAGCCAAGAATTTCAGGACCTTGTCAATGCTCACAAGGAGACTGCTGGTTCTGACAGGCTTGTGGATGGTACTTCTTCCAAAAGACACTCAAATACTGCTACAGAGATTAGTAAAATATTCATGGAGAACCAGTTTGAAGCACCACAAGGCAATCAATTAATTAAGAAGGAGGAGAGAGAGAAAGGAAACGAAGGGTTCAAGCCTCACTTACAGTATCTGAATCAAGATAAAGGATATATATACTTCTCTGTGGCTTCTCTTTCTCACCTTATATTTGTGATTGGCCAAATATTTCAGAACTTATGGATGGCTTCTAATGTTGACAATCCTTATGTCAGCTCATTGCAATTGATTGCTGTGTACTTGTTGATAGGGTTTATTTCTGCTTGTTTCTTGTTCATCAGAAGTCTTGTTGTAGTTGCTATGAGTCTTCGATCATCAAAATCTTTATTTTTACAGCTACTAAACTCGCTTTATCGTGCACCTATGTCATTTTATGATTCCACACCTTTGGGAAGGATACTTAGTAGGGTAAACATATTAAATAGATTTTGTTTTCCTTTGGAGTGAAATGCAAGAAAATGTTAATGTTTTGAATTTTATTTCCTTGTTCAGGTCTCCTCAGATCTAAGTGTTGTCGATCTTGATGTCCCATTTGGCCTTATATTTGCTGTGGGAGCTACTACAACTTGTTATACAAATCTTGCAGTTATAGCAGCCATCACTTGGCAAGTCTTGTTTATCTCATTACCAATGCTTTACATAGCATTTCGCTTGCAGGTACCGAACAGATTCTTCTTTGATTTTATTTTGTTGTAAGGATTTGATGTCTGATTTCTATGATTAACTTAATATACAACAAATTATTCTTTGTTTGAAATATGGCCTGATAAGAATTTTACTTTGTAGAGATACTACTATGCCACTGCAAAAGAATTGATGCGGATGAATGGCACAACAAAATCCTTTGTAGCTAATCATCTTGCTGAATCTATAGCTGGAGCTGTGACAATAAGAGCTTTTGAGGAGGAGGAACGTTTTTTTGCGAAGAACCTTGATCTAATTGATTTCAATGCCAGTCCTTACTTTCATACCTATGCAGCAAATGAGTGGTTGATGCTAAGGTTGGAAACAATCAGTGCAGTGGTTTTTGCATCTGCAGCACTTTGCATGGTGGTGCTTCCACCTGGGACTTTCACATCTGGTGAGCCTTCAGTTTTTCCTATCTTTGAAATTAATGTCACTTTTTGTCTTCTAATAACTTACAAATTATATGTTTATTTATTTTTTTTGTCAAACTATAACGTTATTGTCTCTCTTATTCAAGTATTTTCATCTCAACATGTGATGCTGTTCCAGGATTTATTGGCATGGCTCTCTCTTATGGCCTTTCATTAAACTCTTCCCTAGTATTTTCAATTCAAAACCAATGCACTCTAGCAAATCAAATAATATCAGTAGAGAGGCTAAATCAATATATGCACATACCAAGTGAGGCCCCGGAAGTAATAGAAGGAAATCGTCCTCCTGCTAATTGGCCAGCTGAGGGAAAAGTAGAATTACATGATTTGAAGGTAATAAAATGAACTAACTGAAACTTATTTTAAAACATAGGTGGCATGAAGATCAGAAAATTTGGAAGTTGATCATTAAATTGCGTGATTTTATGTTGTTACCAAACAGATAAAGTACCGGCCTGATACTCCACTTGTACTAAGAGGGATCACATGCACATTTGAAGGAGGGCACAAGATTGGTGTTGTTGGCAGAACAGGCAGTGGAAAATCCACTCTTATTGGTGCCTTATTCCGTCTAGTGGAGCCAGCAGGTGGAAAAATCATTGTTGATGGCATTGACATTTGTTCTATTGGGCTTCATGACTTGAGGTCACGCCTCGGTATCATACCTCAGGATCCTACTCTTTTTAATGGCACAGTCAGATACAATATGGACCCCTTATCTCAACACTCTGATCAAGAGATTTGGGAGGTAACACTGACAACTAATGATATCTTGTTTTTCAATAAGTTAAAATCATCTTATGCACTTCTTTTGGAGAAGTTAGCTGAGATAACTTCTATAACGTTAAATGTAAAAATTGATTTTAGCTTATGAAAGAAACTTAATTTATCTTACCTTCTTATTTCTTTTCTTGAATCTGTTCATGGAGAAGTTTATTTAAACAGGCCTTAGTAAGAAGAGAAAGCTTTTTCTGGTTGTTTATCTTTTCTTTGCATGGCTAAAGTGGACTAATTGTTGCTTGCATGTGAAGGTTCTTGGGAAATGTCAGTTAAGAGAAGTTGTTGAACAGAAAGAAGAGGGGTTGGATTCCTCAGGTATGTTTTTAAGCTTTGCAGGAAAAGAAGTCTTAGTTTGATTAACTAAATAACTAATGGCAAGTGATGAAACTGTTATCCAGTTGTTGAAGCTGGAGCAAATTGGAGCATGGGACAAAGACAGTTATTCTGTTTAGGACGTGCCCTTTTGAGGAGAAGTCGAATACTGGTGCTTGATGAAGCAACTGCATCAATTGATAATGCAACTGATTTGATTCTGCAGAAAACAATTAGGACAGAGTTTGCAGATTGTACTGTAATCACGGTGGCACACAGAATACCAACTGTCATGGATTGCACTAAGGTTCTTGCCATTAGTGAAGGTATATGTTGCACCTTAATTACCCCTTTGAACTTTACTTCGCAATCACCAACTGCAATATATAGTCAACCAGACAATTCACTCACAAAATTTATATACATATATATACATATTTCTCTCTCTTCATATATTATAACTAATAATTTAGTTATCTATATTGCAATTATCTACCAAATATTTTAACACACTTCTATCTTAAAAGAAAAAAGAAAAGTATTAAAAGGGTCATACATTAAAAAAGTCACTATCTGTTACATTATTGTGGGACCAAAGTGACTATTAATCCATATTTCTTGTTAATGTTGACCTCAAACAATTTTGTCATAGCAAGTAGACGGTAAGGTTGCAAATGAGGTTGTTAATTCGAAATTTGAAGTTTTAGCTCAGGAAACTATGAATAAAACATTTGATGATGTTCTAAGAAAAAGAAAACTTTGAGTGTGTTTTCAGGAGAATTGGTAGAGTATGAGGAGCCAATGAAGTTGATGAAAAAAGAAGGATCACTGTTTGGACAACTTGTTAAGGAATACTGGTCTCATCTGCAGTCTGCAGAATCACACTAAAGCTATATATTCACTCCTTTTGTTTATTTCCTTTGTATTATTAAACTATTTTCATCCCCTTTTTCTCTTTTCCTACTGCATTTTTGTAATTTATTTCCTTGGAAATACTTGTTTTCAAAATGTGTTTTTGGGTAGTAATAATAGATATGCTCAATTTTAATTTTCACAGGACTTTGGATAAGTAAAATATTGTTTCACTTTTGGCACTCACAATATTGTTTAGCTCTGTTATTTTTATTTTTTTTTTGAATTTAAAAGTTATTTACAAATAAAATTTGGATTAAATATTTCACAATAAAAATCCATAAAAAGTTACATGATTTTTAGAAAATAAGATAATTAGAGAAAATTTGAGCCAAACTTTTAACTTAAAAAGAATTTTTTAAGATTAAAGAAAATAGAAATTATACATGCACCCTAAAAGGAGTAATTTCTATTTTTTATATTATGAAAGGAACAAAACAGTAAAAGGCCCAAAGTACGTGGAAGTTGGGCCTTTGTACATGAGGTATTTGAGATTTGCAAGCCCAAGAATAGCTATATTTTAATGGCATAGTTTATTGCAGGTTATTAGTTAACTCTTATAATAAGTACTTAAAAATCATAGCAATTATAGTTTTTAATTATTTTTAACTATTTGATAGTATAAAAAATTTTAGGTTTTATTGTGCTTTTGCTCCTTCGAGTTTTATAATTTTACTATTCTGAACTCTAAAATTTTTTTAACTAAGCCAATAGAACTTTTCAATTATCATCATAACTGTGCAATTTTTATCTTTCTATTATTTTATTGTTAAAAATTTAGTGATGATGTTGCGATAATAACCTAAAAAGTTAAAATAACATATAAAAAAAATTGTTAGGATGAATAAACTATCTAAATTTATAATATCGTATCTTATTTTTATGTATTAATCTCATTTTATTTGTTAAGGAATTTAGTTAATTAATTAAATAAATATGAGTTATTATAAATCTTTTAACATGATACAAATGAAAAAAAAAATTATCATTTGATTGGACTTATTTTAGGTGAATGTCACCGACACTAGATATAAAATGTAATGCATGATGCATGCGACCAATTATTTTGTGAATTTATATTGTGTAGTGTTTATTGAATTCACTCTATCAAAAAAATAATAATTATTATTATTGACCTAAACTTATACACACAATAAATAAATGCAGCATAAACGTGGCAATAAATGTGTTGGGTTAAGTGCCCTTAAGCTAGTTTATGGGAAGTCAAGATTTTTCCTGACACCAAAGGGTCATACATTAGTTTCTTGCTAACAGGAATAACAAAAAGAATAAAAAATAAAAATAAACTTTAATTCAGTTTCTCCTTAATATGAATTACAATAAAATTTTGAACTTGAATATAGTGATTTTTCTCACTAATTTTTATTATTTTATTTTTCTCTTTTTTAATTTTATCCATGCTATTTCTTTTTATATTTTTTTCATCCTACCAAACACATCATCATAATTTATATTTCTAAATAAAAAAAAAGATTTGACAACACTCAAGGAGATTAACACTAAATTTAATATTGAAAAATATAAATATTTTCATAAATTTTGCCAAAATTTAAGATTAAAATCAAATAATTTAAACTTTAATAATTACTTTACATTATTTTTAAAAAATATTAATTAACAAAATAAAAAAGTATTAAATGAGGCTAAACATTTGTGCTTTTATTTTTTATTTGCACAGTAAACAACCTTACTCTAAACAGTATTCATGTTATATTACACACACTGAGAATCTTACTCTCAACCAACCACATATATGTAACCTCTGCTACAGCCAGATTCTCCCTCAACCATAAATTTTGATGATTAATCAATGATTACATCTTTCTCTTTTTAATTACTGTTATAACTTGTACCTAATTATTGAAATTTTAAAGGATGTGGACTCAAAAGAAACTTTAAAAGATAGTGACAAAGGAAACTGGCCAAACTTGATCCACATGCACCGAATCACCGTCCTTACCATCAGGGGTTTCTTCAAATCTTTTCTTTTATCAAAATATAAAGTTTTGTCCTAGATAAGCCAAACACAACAAAACAAATAAGAAAATGTGACAAATTCATAGTGTTAATGATTTTAACTTATGATGGCATAAGCACACACGACACATCATTAAAAAACAGTATTTATTGTAACAATTATGAGATTGAGTTGTATAAAAAAAATTAACATATTAGAGATGATTGAATGAATAAAGAAAAAAAAATTTGTGAGTCATATTAATTGGTTCATTAGAGTTGCAATATTATATTTTAGAGTTAATTGAGATGAGAATATTATATTATTTTTTTATTGATTCTTGAAAAAAACATTATTTTTTACTATCCGAAATAGTAAATTACTTTGGTGAATTTAGTAAAAGTTTAGTACTGAATTTATTGTAAATTTTTGTTAAAGAAAATATTTTATTATTGTACAACTTGATCACAATAATATTTGTTAATATGATGATAAAATATACTATTAGCTAAAGTAAATTTACTAATGAAAATGTGTAAGATTTAATTTTCAAGTGTTATTTGATATATCAAATTAAATTGGTTTCTTTTATCCTAAGATAAAACAAGATTGAAACTTGTATTATAAGGTTAGAAAATTATGTTTAGATGCATAAGAGAAATATCTCTTCACCTCTTCCATTCTTCTGTACTTTTTCTTGTGATATATTTTAAATCTAAATTATATTCTCTCTTTTTTCTTTTTATTTTTCAATTGTTATGAACACGAACTTTAAAACCTTCGTCAACCTCAGTACCTAACTACTAAATTACTTAATTACTCATTCCCTCTCAATCAATGTGAAATTCTCTTGAGAAATTCAATTTTTTATAATATCCATATAACAAAGTTTTTGAGAAATGTCAAACATGGATAAATGAAATTCTACCAATCATATAACAATCCTAAATTATAGAGTTTCATGCATAAGAAACGGTTATCGAACAATGTAAAGTAACACTCAAGACAATTATGTTGTACCCTTTTTTTGGATTCTAATTAACCAAACAAAAAATAGATATATGGTCTTTACTTTCAATATTCAACACCAATTTATCTTTACTTTTTATTTTATATAAAGTTTTGTTTTCTTTTTAAATTTACTAGTTCAATCCCCAAAATACTTTCTAAAGAGGGATGAAGAGGTTCAGTATTAATAAAAAATTACTATATATATATATATATATAATATTTACAAAGTGTAAAATAATTTGTTAAAAGTCAATTTTTCAAAATATCAAGTTTTTTTTTTTTTTTAATGAAAACCCTCAAAATATCAACTCCACAAAAGCAAAATCTACTTTCAAGAACTCAATTTACATCCTACAATTTTTTCTAAAACTATACTTTGGTTATGTTAAAACAAAATTACAATAGTTTTATATAAAAAAAACCGAATTTTTTTAAGAATTATATATTCAAACTCAAATATGTAAGGTCCAGAATATTTAGAATAAAACTTGATAAACACAATATTTTTTCATACGGATAAGGAAAATTGTACGCTAGCTGATAAATAAGTTATATTACGACTTTTCATTATTGTTAGCGTGTGGTAAATAATAGATAATATATGTAAAATAAAGACAATTTATTAAAATATTTTATCATATATGATATAAATCTAAAATTGAGATAAGTAATAAATAATGATAATTGAATATGAATAATATGATAAAATAGATGTAGGTAATAGATAATTTTAATTCAAAATGATAATTGCGTGATAAGATTTTTATTACTTGGAGTTAACTAAAATTTGAATAAAGTGATTTAGATTAATATATTTATCTCTTGAATACTTTATATATTATTCAATAATTTTTTACTAAAAAAATTATATTTTTATCCTTAATTATCTGTTTAATTTACGATGTTATACAATTATTTTTAAACTAAATACAAAACAAAAATACTTATCTGCTAAATTTTCTTACATTTTAACAAATTAAATAGACCTATAACATACTATTAACATATAAAATCAACGTTGTGTACATAACTATAACTAGGAAGTAAAATATCATTTTATATAAAATATAATTAATTAAACTAATATTATTGAAATTAAATTATACTTAAATTAATATTTGAACTAAGTGAGTCAGGCTTGGAAAATAGTAATAAATGTGTCAGAGGAAGAATAAAACACAGTAACATACGTGAGCAATGACGACATCGTAACTTGCGTCTCATAATCATAATTGAAGAAGCACCTTATAAGTGTCCATTCATCTTTACCTCAGAATCATAATCACTTTTCATCACTCACTGAACTCATTCTTCAGCTCACGTATTGTCTTTCGTTTTCCCGTTCATGCACCGACCCTTTCCAAGTTCCAGAACAAAACATCATCGTTATACTTACTTTGTCTTGGCCAAACAATTCTCAAGAACATAACAGAGAAAGAAGGAAAAAGGAAGTTAACATTTTGCTTCTGTTTTTCTTTCTTTCTTTGTTCTTTTTCTTTTGTCGTTTAACTTAGCACAACTTGTCCACTACTACTACTACTTCGGTTTTTCTAAGAGACAAAAGCAAAATCGAATTCTAATGACAAATACGTTTAGCCACTGCTGATTTCAGCAGACTTTCTACTAAACAGGTACCTCATAATTCCCAATGTTTTTCTTTCTCTTCCATTCTATGTTATGTCACTAGATTAAACAGTTATTTTCCCTTTTATTAGATTTAAATATTACTTATACAACTTCCATTGCTAAGTTTGGTTTTTTCTAATGTAGTTTCTTCAAATGGATGGATAGGATAAAATGGTAAATAATGTGTTATATTGTAAAATTAATAATACACTTGTGTTAATTTAAAGTTTTTTTTTTAAAAAATTTTGTACTAATTCAAAGTCTCGTATTAATATTAAAAAGATAAGGTCTAAGAATGAAATGATATGTTTTATTCCATCACGTTACTTTCAATCTTAGGATGGATTAAATATTAATGTTATACATTATTTAGTTTTGAGTATGTATTTTTAATGAATTCTTTATAAATTTTTTTTATAGAAATTCTTTTAATGTATTCTTTAATATTCTTTTAGTAGAGTTATTTCTAAATTAAATCTCTGAAATTTTATGTTGCCGCGTAATATATCTATCTTATTTTTCGGAAAAATTCTATTTTCCATGCATTCAATTTAGTATAATTTTTCCTGTACCCTTTCCCAACAAATAGAACTTTAATCAAAGAAGAAATCAAACTGGTGAGATTCATTTTTTAATTTTTTATTTGCCATTATCATATATACTACTACTTGTTGGTGGTAAGTAACTACTGACCAGTGTATGTGCACATTTGAATTTCCATGTTTATGTTCATTTCTCTAGAGTAAGAATCTTGACCTATCTGATCATAGAAAATTAGTCGTATTGTCAGATGGACAGCTAATTTATTTATATTTATGTCCTGTGACTTTTTTAAATGGTTGTGTCAGTATTAAATTTTTTTTAATCTTAATCATCCATGTATAGTTCCAAAAATACTCTTTTCACCTTCTCACGCAAGCATTCCTCTTACTCTATACATCTCCACACACACACACATATGTATATATATATATTTGTCTATGCTTTATATCCTTTTTTTTTGTTACTCTTAAAAATCGACTTAGGTGGGACATGTTTTCAAATGTGTTTCTTTTGCTAATGCTTGTTGACCAACTATTTATGTGTTTTAGTTTCAAAGTTTAGGAAAAAGATTTGTTCAACAAGTGAATGATTTTGTTGCCCTTTCTGTTTTGTTTTCTACAGAGTTTGAGTACCAAACAGAAGCAAAGGACGATGACAGGTTTTTGGAGTGTGTTTTGTGGGGAGTCTGGTTGTTCAGAGGCTGGAATAAATGCGTGTAGTTATGATTTTAGAGTTCTCACTGATCCTTCCACTTGTATCAACCATTTGTTGATTTCTTGCTTTGATGTGTTGTTTCTTATCATGCTGGTATTCATTGTGACCCAGAAGCCAACTAGGCGTCTAATACAGGTGCAAAGATATTCATATTTGCAGCTAGTCTCTGCCATAGCCAATGGTGCTCTTGGGTTGGCACATTTGTGCTTAGGCATTTGGGTTTTAGAGGAAAGGTTTAGGAAAACCCAAACTGTTTTGCCTCTTAATTGGTGGTTGCTAGAAATCTTTCACGGATTAACATGGTTGTTAGTGAGTTTAATGCTAAGTATTAAGTTGAAACAACTTCCAAGAGCATGGTCAAGGCTTTTTTCTATTCTAATCTTCTTGGTTTCTAGTATTTTCTGTGCTTCATCCTTGTTTTATGCAGTCAGAAGCAGAGAACTGTCCCTTAAGATAGTTACAGATATTCTATCTTTTCCAGGGGCAATGTTGTTGTTATTATATACATACAAGGAATCCAATTATAGGGACACAGACAGTGAAATTGATGAAAGTCTTTATGCTCCCTTAAACGGTGAGTCCAATAAGAATGGTTCAAAAAGATATGTAACACCATATGCTAAATCTGGATTTTTCAGCAGAATGTCCTTTTGGTGGTTGAATCCATTGATGAAAATGGGCAAAGAGAAAACACTAAAGGATGTAGACATTCCTAGATTGCGGGAGGAGGACCAAGCAGAAAGTTGTTATTTTCTGTTTCTAGACCAATTGAACAGACAGAGACAAAAGGATCCATCCTCTCAGCCACCAGTTTTAAAGACAATACTTTTGTGCCATTGGAGAGAAATTTTAGTATCAGGATTCTTTGCATTGCTTAAGATACTTGCCCTGTCTTTAGGACCACTTCTTCTGAATTCTTTTATATTGGTTGCTGAGGGGAATGAGAGTTTCAAATATGAAGGTTTTGTGTTGGTCATATTACTTTTCTTTACCAAAATCATAGAATCCCTATCACAAAGGCAATGGTACTTCCGGTGCAGACTTATTGGCCTGAAAGTCAAGTCGTTGCTGACTGCAGCCATTTATAGAAAGCAATTGAGATTGTCCAATTCTGCTAGATTGATGCACTCTGGTGGTGAGATAATGAATTATGTCACTGTTGATGCTTATAGAATCGGTGAATTTCCCTTCTGGTTTCACCAGACTTGGACAACAAGTGTTCAGCTATGTATCTCATTAGTAATTCTTTTTAATGCTGTTGGGATGGCAACAATTGCCTCCTTGGTGGTGATAGTACTCACTGTTCTTTGCAATACTCCACTTGCAAAGTTGCAGCACAAGTTTCAAAGTAAACTTATGGTAGCACAAGATGAGAGATTGAAGGCTTGTTCTGAAGCTCTTGTGAATATGAAGGTCTTGAAGCTATACGCCTGGGAAACCAATTTTAGAAATGCTATAGAGAGATTGAGGAATGAGGAGCTCAAATGGTTGTCTGCAGTGCAATTCAGAAAGGCATACAACGGCTTTCTGTTTTGGTCCTCCCCTGTGTTGGTCTCTGCCGCTTCCTTTGGGGCATGTTACTTTCTTAATATTCCTTTACGTGCAAATAATGTTTTCACTTTCGTGGCAACTTTGCGCCTTGTTCAAGATCCAATTAGAAGCATCCCTGATGTTATTGGAGTAGTCATTCAGGCAAAGGTTGCATTCACTCGCATTGTGAAATTTTTGGAGGCACCTGAACTGCAGAGTTCAAATGTCACAAAAAAGTGTCTTAATGACAATTTGAAGGGTTCAATTTTAATTAAGTCTGCTGACTTTTCATGGGAAGATAATGCTTCAAAGCCAACACTGAGAAACATAAATTTGGAGGTTAGAGCTGGGCAAAAAGTGGCTGTCTGTGGAGAGGTTGGCTCGGGAAAATCAACTCTATTAGCAGCAATTCTCCGAGAAGTTCCTAATACTAGGGGAAAAGTACGATTTTATTCCTTTTTAACTATTGAAATCTTTGCAAATTGTGAAACTATCATTGGTTATAACTAGTGTGATATTTTCACTTTGTGTTAGCACTGCGTTAATATTTAGCACGTATATTCAACTTACTAGAGCATTTTTTGACCCTTCATTAGAGTTATAATGTTATTAATTTGTTTAGATTGATATGTATCTGATTTTTTTTTTTCTGATTTACAGGTTGAAGTTTATGGGAAGTTTGCCTATGTTTCTCAAACAGCATGGATACAGTCAGGTACAATACGGGAGAATATATTGTTTGGAGCGGCTATGGATGCTGAAAAATACCAAGTAACACTTCATAGGTCTTCACTATTGAAGGACCTTGAGTTGTTTCCTCATGGAGATCTCACTGAAATAGGAGAGAGAGGAGTGAACCTGAGTGGAGGTCAGAAGCAGCGAATTCAACTTGCGCGTGCACTATATCAGAATGCTGATATATATCTCTTGGATGACCCATTCAGTGCTGTTGATGCACATACCGCAACAAATTTGTTTAATGTAATGAAGATTTCTTTTCTTTAGATACTATATTCATTTATTGGTGTTATTAGCTTTTTCCTGATACACGGTTTTTCAACTGGACAGGAATACATAATGGAGGGACTATCCGGGAAAACAGTCTTGCTTGTAACTCATCAAGTTGATTTCCTTCCAGCATTTGATTCTGTCTTGGTAATTTCTTTCATCTGCATTGGTTGTCATTGTTGTTTCATTTTCTTCTTTTTAGCAGAGTTAATAGTTGTAAAATTTAAGGTGTTTGAAGTTGCTATTTTTTTCCTTGTTATCTCTGGCTAACTGAAAATTAAGATAACCAATTATTTCTTTGTTTATAGTTGATGTCAGATGGGGAAATCATAGAAGCTGCTCCTTATCATCATTTGTTGAGCTCAAGCAAAGAATTTCAGGATCTTGTGAATGCTCACAAAGAGACTGCTGGTTCTGACAGGCTAGTGGATGTTACTTCTTCCCATAAACATTCAAGTAGTTTTAGAGAAATTAGAAAAACATATATGGAGAACCATTTTGAAGCGCCAAAAGGTGATCAATTGATTAAGCAAGAAGAGAGAGAAACAGGAGACCAAGGGTTCAAACCATATATACAGTATCTGAATCAGAACAAAGGATATGTATACTTCTCTGCGGCTGCTCTTTCTCACCTAACATTTGTGGTTGGCCAAATATTACAAAACTCATGGATGGCTGCTAATGTTGACAATCCTCAAGTCGGCACTTTGAAGTTGATTCTAGTTTACTTGTTGATTGGAGTTATTTCAATAATATTCTTGTTGATAAGAGTTCTTTCTTCAGTTGCTATGGGTCTTCAATCGTCAAAATCTTTATTTTTACAGCTAATGAACTCCCTTTTTCGTGCCCCTATGTCATTTTATGACTCCACTCCTTTAGGAAGGATACTTAGTAGAGTAAGTACATTAAACAGTTTTTTCTTACCCCTTACTGTGTAATACAATGAATGCAAGCATTGATGTTTTTATTGTTATTTCCTTGTTTAGGTCTCCTCAGATCTCAGCATTGTGGACCTTGATGTCTCATTTGGCATAGGTATTGCTGTGGGAGCTACTATAAACTGTTATGCTAATCTGACTGTTTTAGCCGTTGTTACTTGGCAAGTCTTGTTTGTCTCCATACCAATGATTTATTTTGCAATCCGCTTGCAGGTAATGGACAAATTCTTCTTTGGGTTACATTGCATGGATAATTTGGTTTTGTATTTTAAATTAATCTTTGAGTATCATTATTTAACCACACTATGTTATTGTTTGAGAATAGATAAATACATTACATAAATAGACTTCTTACCTGTATTTGTAGACAATTTAGGTTTTTGAAGCTTATTCTATCAGGAAAACTTTGAAGTTTCAAATAATAACTGAGAAGTGTCTGATTCAGTCTGGGTTTTACTTAAATTTAGGAAACATGCACAGGAATAAAGGACATGGGTAGTCAGACATTGATACACAGGAACCTCTGATCACCAGAAAATAATGATAAAGAAAATTGAAAATATGGAAGCTCTTTTATCAACTTTTTTTGATAACTTTGCTCTGTAATCATTTTTCAGAGATTTAAGATATACTGATTAAAATATAAAATGCTAACCTAAAAATTTCTTTTACGTAGAAATATTACTTTGCTTCTGCAAAAGAACTGATGCGATTGAATGGCACCACAAAATCCTTTGTGGCTAACCATCTTGCTGAGTCTGTCGCTGGAGCTGTGACAATAAGGGCTTTTGAGGAGGAAGATCGTTTTTTTGAGAAAAATCTTGATCTAATTGATGTCAATGCCAGTCCATTCTTCCATAGTTTTGCAGCAAATGAGTGGTTGATTCAACGGTTAGAAACAGTGAGTGCAGTTGTTCTTGCATCTGCAGCATTTTGCATGGTTATACTTCCGCCTGGAACTTTCACCTCCGGTGAGACTTATGCTATTAGTGTGCTTTTAATGTTTTGCAAATCATGTTCTTTCCTCACTTAAAGTATAACTTGGTCAAATGCAAGTATTATAATTTCAACTCATGATGTCATTCCAGGATTTATTGGCTTGGCTCTCTCTTATGGCCTCTCACTTAACATGTCCTTAGTATTTTCAATTCAAAATCAGTGCAATATAGCAAATTATATAATATCAGTGGAGAGGCTAAATCAATATATGCATATACCAAGCGAGGCCCCGGAAGTAATAGAAGGGAATCGTCCTCCTGCTAATTGGCCTGTTGTTGGTAGAGTACAAATTAATGATTTGAAGGTATTTGTTACTATTTTGAAACTAGAAAATACAATGCCCTGGAAAATGGGAATTGAACACTTCAACTAAAGCACATAATTCACACCTTGATATGAAACAGATACGTTATAGGGCTGATGCACCACTAGTACTCCGTGGCATCACATGCACATTTGAAGGAGGACACAAAATTGGTATTGTTGGCAGAACAGGCAGTGGAAAGTCCACTCTTATAGGAGCGTTATTCCGTCTAGTGGAGCCAGCAGGTGGAAAAATCATTGTTGATGGCATTGACATTTGCTCCATTGGTCTTCATGATTTGAGGTCACACTTTGGTATTATACCTCAGGATCCTACTCTTTTTAAGGGGACAGTCAGATACAATTTGGACCCTTTATCTCAACACTCTGATCAAGAGATTTGGGAGGTAATGAATGCTTTGTTAATTTTAAGGATGTTGTTAAGTCTTTTATATTTGTTTTGCTCTACTTTTCTTGGTACATGTGGACTGATTGTAGCTTCTGTATGAAGGTTCTTGGGAAGTGTCAGTTGCAAGAGGCTGTCCAAGAGAAAGAAGAGGGATTAGACTCTTCAGGTAAACTTGATGTTTTTCTGTTATAACGTTACAGTGACCAATTCCTGTTTTAAGTTCTAATTACTAGTGACAAATTGTTATACAGTTGTTGAAGATGGAGCAAACTGGAGCATGGGACAGCGACAGTTATTCTGTTTGGGACGTGCTCTTCTAAGGAGAAGTCGGATACTGGTGCTTGATGAAGCAACTGCCTCAATAGATAATGCAACTGATTTGATTCTTCAGAAAACCATTAGGACCGAGTTTGAAGATTGTACAGTGATCACAGTAGCTCACAGAATACCAACTGTGATGGATTGCACCAAGGTTCTTGCCATCAGTGATGGTAAGTTGCACATAGACTACCCCGTCTCATCATTCTCAGTGAATACATGCATTTCCAAAGTAATATACAATTCGTTCATTTGGTAATTAGTAGATAACTACGAGGCTTAGGTTGTTCATGTGTTTCCCATGAGAATTCTAATATACCTCACGTTTTGACCAAAAAAAGTATAAGTTGTTTGATGACTAGGTCTTCTTGAGTTTACCTATAGCAGTATAGCTAGAGAGTGTAATAAAATATTATAGTGCAGTTTTTGAGCTTCGATGAAACATAATTATGATGTTGTAAAATTTGAACTACTTGATTTCATATTTGAACATTTGATCCTTTGGTTATTGTCTTATAAGAAAATAAAATGATTGATTAAATTTTCAGGGGAACTGGTGGAGTATGATGAGCCAATGAAGTTGATAAAGAGAGAAGGGTCACTGTTTGGGAAGCTTGTCAAGGAATACTGGTCTCATTTTCAGTCTGCAGAATCTCATTGAGGCTCAACTTAGCATCAGATTGGCAAGAAGCCAAGATAGTGTACTTAGAAGTATAATGAAATGTATCAGTTAAATCCCGGTAAAATTTAAAATGTTTGATTTTAACTTGTCTAAAATCTATTATCCTTTTTCAGTTCTTATAATTTAAAAATATACCGTTTTTAATGCTTTAAAATGCTTTAAAACGTTTTCTAATTTATTTTGAAGATTAAAATTAACATATTTTTAATTTAGAAAATTAAAACGAGGTAAAAAAATGTAAATGGATAAAATTCAATCATTAGATTTGAGAAAAAAAAATTCATATTTTAGCTCATGTATTATATTTCGACAAACCTTGGGGGAAGGATTCAGAGGGACTAAGAAGAAAATGGTGGAAAGGTATTAAAATGTAGCATTTTGCTAGAAAGTCGAGTGAGATGTTTCGGGCTGGAAAGCTCTGCATTCTTTGCCAATCGTCTTTTGTAATTGAGCAACAATGTCAGCGTCACTTTATGTCGTACTACTAGACCACAGTCTCTGAATAGTGAAGGAGAAAAAAAGAAAAAAATGATAAGAGTACACATTGTGGTTTTACGGTTTTTTAGACATGATATTTACATATTACTTACTCCGGACGTGACTATGAAAATAAAATGTATCTATAATTAGTTTAAGTTTAGAAAATTATTCTTGGATAAATATGATTTCATGGTAGGAAGGGGTTTGTGACATTATTTTTAGATAAATAAATATGATTCTTATATAGAAATGGACATCTAACTTGATCTGTCTATGGTTTAATCTATTTCACAAATGAGTCAGGTTTTATTCAAGATTCATGTACTAAGGTCTAAATCAAAAATTACTAATCACTTTATTACAATACTCTTTTATTATAAATCACCATGAAAATGGTTTAAACAAACTTACAAATAAGTCTTGTTATTAGGCTTGGCAAATAAATCTTCATAAATAGGCTTGGAAAAATACTTCAGGCTTTTTAAATAGTCAGAACAGACAAAAAAATAAAATAAAAAGTAGTCTATTACATAGACCTAACTCAATCCTATAAAATAGAAAACAGACTTGGCCTGTGTAAAATATAAACACACAAAAAAGAGGATTGAATTGTGTTAATTAAAAATTCTTTATCAGATGATGCGTTTTGTGTATGTGTTTTCAAAGTTTATGACAGACGCAAGATTTCTTTTGTTATAAAAGTTGATTTCAATAAAAACTCAGTTTAATTGTTTATCTTCAGTTAGTCAATAAATAAATAAACAAATAAGATAGTAATATTTTTATATTGGTCTATCTATGAAGATTACGTCCGGTTACTTAGCAACTATATATCAAAAATACCTTTTTGAACATAATCTCTTATAAAATGAAATTTGATTTCAATATGTTTAACTTTTGAATGCTGAATAGGGTTTTTGCTGAGATTAGTAGCACTTGTATTATCACAGTACACAGGTATTTGAGTCTCAAATCTGGAGTAATCCTCAAGTTGATGTTTTACCCATAGAAGCTGTGAACAACAACCAACTGCAACTATATATTCTGCTTCTGTTGTTGAAAGAGCAATGAAGTTTTGCTTCTTGTTTGACCAAGATATGAGTGAGGTACCAAGGAATTGACAGCCACCACTTATGCTTTTCCTCTCCACTTTATCTCCAACATAGTTAGCATCACAATAGCCACTTAAATTGAAATCATTGTTTTTCTTATAAAACAAAGATAGATTAGTGGTTCCAATAAGATATCTTAAGATGCGTTTAACAGCTTGCAAATGAGATTCTTTTGGGTCAAACTGAAAACGTGCACAAAGACAGATGTTAAACATAATGTTAGGTCTGCTTGCAGTTAAGTACTGAAGAGAGTCAATCATACATCTGTATACCGTCTGATCAACGGACGTACCTGATTCGTCTTTACACAGACTCGAACCAGACGTATGCATGAGAGTCTTCATTCACTTTGCATTTTCCATCTTAAACTTCTTGAGAAACTCCTTGGTGTACTTTTGTTGATGGATGAAGATCCCTTCTTTCGTCTGTTTGATCTGCAGTCCTAGGAAGAACTATGGGCTATGGGCTCTTGCACTTTTATTTTGTCCTTCTTGCATAGGTGGACCTCATGCACTCTCAGTGCACCTATCAACTCATCTAGAGTCAACGTCTTCATGTCACGTCCAACTGAGATGACAGTGGACATAGCCTCCCACGGAACAAGCAAGCTGTCCAAAATCTTCATATTATTTTAAGCTTTAGTGAACGTGGTTCCCAAAGTTGCCAGACCATTTAGGATGGTTTGAAATCTTCCAAACATCACATCAACATATTCTCTTTTCTTCATAGAGAACATCTTATATTCTCTTTGAAGAGTGGCAGCTTTCGGCAGTCTCACGTCTTCAGTTCCTTCATATGAAATTTTAAGAACATCCCAGAGCTTTTTTACTGTTTTGTAGGCACATAATCTGTTGTATTCTGTCCTAGAGAGCGTACGCGTGAGAGGATATCTTGCCTTGCTGTTCAGCTCCATGTCAGAGTATTCCTCATTCCCCATTCAGGTTCAGGTTTAACTATGGGAATGTCTACATGCGTGATGATCCTCCATAATCTGTACTGGGTGAATTTGATGTGCATCTCCACGATCTGTCCAATAAGGATAGTCATCTCCAGAGAAGGCCGGATGTTTGTTCATGGATGATCCACCCGAGATAAACATAGGCCCTTGAAACTCCATCTCAGATCTTTCCTCTAGCAGCGTTAAGCACTCAACCCTTAGAGGCTGAGCCCTGATACCGAACTGTAGAAGACAAAAACACAAGAAGGGGGGTTGAATTATTAATCAAGATTTTTGTCCTTTCGTCTGTTGTTTTAAAAGCGGTCAGATGAAACTTTAAATTCTTTATCTGTTAATTTTAATTATAAGATGTTTCAGTTGTTATCCCTGTTAGTAAGCAAATAACAATTAAAGACAATGATATTTTTATACTGGTTCATTTATTCAAGACTACGTTCAGTTACTTAGCAACTATTAAGTTTTCACTACCAACCGTGAAAAGGTTACAAGTATTCTTTGCAACCCAGCCACTTCGGCTATATAAATATTCTTTGATCCCTTCTCAGGTTAAACAACAATGTATTCTTTGAAACGCAGCCTCCTTAGGCTAATACAAGGGTATTCTTTGTAACGCAGCCTCCTCAGGCTAAGGGCACCACACAAGTGAATTTGGATTTGAGAGAGTTTCTAAGAGACAAGAATCCTCTTCGCAGAGAGGTGTTTTACAATAAAGATCAAAGCTTAAGAGCAAAAGAGCGAAACTTCAGTTAATAGCTTTTCAAGCGTAAGTTCGCCAACTTGAACTGATGTTGGTGAAGTCCTTTATATAGGCAACGTCTTGGGAGATCCATTATACTCATAAATTAGACCGTTGTCCTTTTTTTTTTTTTGAAGTCTTCAACTTGTGTTAGAGTACAATCATGGATTTGACGATATGCACAACGTAGTCAGTGGATTTCATAACCTTTATCTGACTTGTTCCGAGATATCAACAAAAAGTAGATTTACTTTTCGTGTTGCAGAGGTTTACCGGGAATCTCTATTCTAACTTTGGAAGCTTCTTAAGTAACGGCTATATTTGAAATCTGGCGCGAGTTACTTCATCTGATAACATTGAATTTCACTTGACTTTGATAGACGATTGATCTTCATTGTCTTCAGTCTTGAGCTTTCGTCTTGAGCTTTCGTCTTGAGGCATGCTTTGTCTATCATAGGTAGACGATGACTTCAGAAGATACAAACTTTGAGGAGTCATACTTCGTCTGACTTTGGCTTGCAGTGCTTCAGTCCGATGTTGTTCCGTCTGTTCATTAATTAATCAAAACTTGAGACGTTAATCATCTTGATCTAACACAATGTGTACTCACTTAGACTTCTTTCATACCCAAATCTCTCAAGTATCCACCGAAACAAATGTTTCTGAATAGTCTACACCCCACACTTGAACATATCCTTTTACCATAAGTCTACCTTTATGCTTGTTGATTGATCCATCATGGTTTGATTTTATTTTATGAACCCATTTCATATCTATGATTTTTCTGTCAATAGGTTTGTCTACTAGCTCCTAGGTTCCATTCTTCTCAATCATGGCTAGCTCCTCTTACACTGCAGCTAGCCACTTTTTATCTTCCTTTGCTTCCTCAAAACAAGCAGGTTCAAGCATAGAAACATTACTTCTCTGATAAATCTCATTAAGTGATCTTGTGCCTCTTACCGGTGGATCATTAATATGTTCATTTGGATAATTTTTTTTGCTTCTTGTGGTTATTGAGGTATACTACGTTGCTGCAATGCATCTTTAATTTGCTTCCCATCTTATTTTCTTAACCAGTTCCACTTCTCTTCTTCAAAGAATCTCACATCCCTACTCATAATCACCTTTTCAAAGTTTGGTCGGAAAACTCTGTACGCCTTGGACTGCAAACTATACCCAATAAAGATTTCAGGTTCTGCAAACTATACCCAATAAAGACTCCATACCAAGCCTCATAAGGTGTCTTCAACTTTACAACCTTTGTAGGAAGCCTATTCAATAAGAACACAACCGTATTTGCAGCCTCTGCCCAAAATTTCTTTGGCAGTTCCTTCTCTTGCATTAAACACTTTGCCATCTCCATTATGCTTTTATTCTTTTTTTCACTTACACTATTTTGTTGAGGTGAGTAAGGTGTAGTGAATTGTTATTGCACTCTAGTCTGTTCACATATGGACCCGAAAATTCTTGAGGTATACTCAGTCCCTTTGTCACACCTCACTATCTTCATATTCTTGTTGCACTGATTCTCAATCAACTTCTTGAACTTTCCAAACATTTCTACAACCTCGGACTTGGTTTTCAAGAAAAAAAATCTAGTACACTTTGGTATGATCATAAATAAAAGTAACAAAGTATTTGATTTTATTAAATGATGGTTCAAACATAAGATCACAAACATCTGTGTGAATGAGTTGAAGTTTCTAATTGCTTTCCAATTGGAGCTCTCAAAAGGAAGTCTTGTTTGCTTGCCTAATAGACAAGTTTTGCAACTAGACATTCGCTGGTCTTGATGCATAGGTGGAAGCTCTACTTCTAACTCGTGCTTCTGCAAATGCAAAATACCTTTGTTGTGGAAGTGCCCCAACCTCTTGTGCCATATTTCAATTTCATCAACTTGAATCTGTATTTCTTGTTAGTTTCCTTCCATTGGATTAAATGAAAAACATTTGTCTTTCATTTGAATCCAATAGTTATTGTCCATTGGAATCTGCAATCTTGCACTCTTCACCTTCAAAATTCACTTGGTACCCTTTTTTTATAAGCTGACCAACATTTCATAAATTTTGGTCTATTTCAGGTACAAACAGAACATCACTTATCAACTTAGCTCCATTTGGACTCTCAATAACTACATCTCCTTTCCCTTTTGTTGCAATGAAGTCACCGTTTCCAATTCTTACTCAAGAACAAATAGACCTATCCAAATCTATAAATAATTTATCCTCACAAGTCATATGATTAGTATATTCAATGTTCACTAACCAAGTACAACTATGAGCATTTGAGGCAAAGCAAGAAGCAGTAAATAATTGCTCTACCTCATGATTTACTGCAATTTTTGCATCACCTTCCTGAGCATATTTCTCCTCACAATGCCTTGCAATATGACCTAGCTTCTGACACCTCCTAACACTTGACATTAGGTCTCTTCCAACACCTGAAATGTGCACGATTTTGCCTACACAGTGCTTGCATGGAATCTTCTTTCTATTTTGACTTGCTTCTCCTGAGCTTTTTTCCTTTGAATCAACATTTTCTTTATGCTTATTCCATGGCTTCTTTCCCTTTCCAGCAACAATAATCTTCATTTTAGCCTGCAAGACCCCCTTAATTGATACTTCTCCTCACATAAATCTTCTCTGCTCTTGGGCTTGTAGTGCACTCAGCAACTCTGATAACTTTATATTTGGTAAATTTTTGGTGTTTTCAAGAGAAGAAATGGTTGCTTCAAATGTCTCCGGCAATGACACCAAAATCTTTTGCACAAGCCTTTTATCTATCAAGTTGTGGTCAACACTCTAATTTTGTTTGTCAAATTGACTAACCTGTCAGAGAAGTCATTCATAGTCTCTTCCTCCTTCAAACTTCTTCATCAAGTTCAATACCTTCATGCCTCTAATCTTCTCATCCCTTTTATACTCTTTTTTTAGGAATTCCCAGATCTCCTTTGCTGATTTGAATTGCGTTGTCTAGGTAAATATGGTAGGAGAGACAGAAGACAAGACTTTGCCTTAGCCTTCCTTGTTACCTTATCCTTGTAAATCTTGATTTGGTTCAATGTTGAATCGTTGGGGAGTAGAGTCACTTCATAATCATTCTCCACTGTTTCCCACAAATCTCCTCCTTCCATACATGCATTCATTTTCACTTCCTATGCCCCGTAGTTTTCTCCATTAAACACAGGTAGTGTCATAGCGAAGGAATCAACAACACTTTTCTCCATCTTCTTCTCTTTGAATGCAAATAATTTCCCAAATCCTAATAGATTTCTAATTGTTTGGATACCACTGTTGGCACAAGGTATTAGAAACTGTTGATTTGGTCTTCACATATACATATAACGTCTATCTTTTTCTTTCACTCAGAACAACAATATTACATAGGTAAAAACAGAGAGCAATTTCTATGAGTGCATAAAAATAATTAAAAATATAGGTAACTTCCTAGATAACTGTCTAAACTATTCTGGATTAACTCTATTTAAAATATAAAAACATATTCATTTTATAAAACTGACTCCTAAACTCTTAAGTCATGTTAGCGAACATTCTAACAATTCTCACTCCTGTTTCTTGAGAACAAATTTTCACATTTTTTATACTCACCTTTCTCATAAACAATTCCTAATCCATGAAAATGTTAATAAAATAATAAATAAAATTAAAATTATAACCTTATTAAAAATTAAAAAATCTCAAATTATCATTTTCTAATTCTTGTTCTTTTCCTCTGTTCTCTAGATCATCACATCCATCTCTAACCTCCATAATTATAGTGTCTTTCACTTGATTTTGTCGTTTTCATTGTCTTTAGCTCATCTCATTGTTCCTGCATTGTTTGCTCGTCTAATCATTCCACTGTCATTTTATCGTTTTATCATTCCTTCTCGGTCAAGTAACTCTCATTCTTCATCATTGTTCCTTATTTTATTATTGCTAGGTTGTTTTATTCAACTCAAAGTATATTATTTTTTTCAATTCTACTAACAATTTTACTCAACTTGAGATTTTGGAAAAGGAAGATATAAATGCATTTTTTTTTCTTTTATTGATTTTTAATATGTGTAATGTAAGGGATTTTATCAAGGTTTCCTCCTAAAGGCTTTAATGAAAAACAAGCATTTAAAAGATGGATTTATTGATGATATTTTTAATTTTAAAATTAGAGATATTTTTAGAAAATAAAATAATATTCTAAAAAATGTTATTATGCAACAAACCCAGGTATTACGAGGAATGTTACACTAGTCTCAAGAATCCAATTTAAAGCAACGATATTTTAAATTTCTTGAGTAGTGCACCTTTTTCAAACATTATTTTTGAAGTACTGGTTGCTTGCACTGGCACTGGTATTTTCTGTTTATTTTTCAGTAAATAAAAAAAAATAAAACGTAAATAAAAAAATTGTAATAATGAAAAATTAAAGACAGTAATGGTTATAATTTTAAATATTAGAATGCTGCAACGTATAGAACGTTAAATTATGAGATAGTTGAAATGTTTTATATAATTTATTCCCAATTATTTAACCTTTTAAATTTCTCTATTATTACTACTCTAAACATTTATTCAATTATTATTTTTATTTAGTTCCATATAATGGTGGTAAATTAAAATCAATTTGATATGAATCCCTATTTTAGTTTCATGCTAAATTGTAGAGTTTCCACCGATCTTAATTTTTCATATCCTCCTCATTTATCAAACTAACAAAATAATTTAAGTATGGTCAATCATCCTTATTTTACATTCCCATTTTTGACCAATTTTCTATGTTTCAATCACCATTTGCAAATTCTAGCATGAATAAGGGTCTTCAATAAATACTAGTGAAGGCTTGTGTTATAAAAAAGAGCATGGCATTTGTACAAGAACACGAAGTTCTACCATTTCCTTCCTAAGTTGAGTTAGATAATATTGTGCTTAATGAAGAAAATGAGTCGGGGAGAAGAAGAACGTGCTCAAACACAAATTAAATAGGAAAATTTACCATAAAGGAATATGAGTGCCTCGTCAAGATACAATTATGAGCTATTTGGACGGAGAATTTGAAAATTTTTAAGAAATTTAAATACATAGCATTTTAATAATGTGCAGAAGTAGCGAAGAGTTGTGAGAAGGGATGGAGAAATTGAAATGTTTATATTTTAAGTGAAATTTTAAATTCTTCAATATTACACTGAAATTCTTTTTTAAAATAACATGATTTCAAATTCTTCTAAATACTTTATTCAAATAAGTCAATTAATAAGATAATAATTCAATTTTATAAAAAAAAAATTGCTTTCTAAAATTGACACAAACACGTGATAAAAGATAATTACCATATACTTTGTGAGGGAAATGACTCAGTTGAAACATCAGAGTCAAAGGTTGAACAATAGTATTAAAAAATTTATAAGTCATTATAAACAAGCTTGTCAAAGAAAAAAGGGTGGCAACAACAGAGTGATATCACGCTGGATGCGTTTATAATTTACTTTAAAGATACGTGTAAATCTTCCAGAATTAATGAAGATGCACGATGACTATTAAATGGTAATCCTAAATATTTGTCACTTGTGAAGGATATACTCATCATTCTCAAATTTAGACACTCTATCAAGTTATAATCCAACACCAGCCACCATCGTTCATTCAATCAGGACAAAGGTAACAAAATGAAAGGAAAATTCAAAACCTCGTTTATTTGATTGACCTCTGTGCAATCTAATAAAAAAAATATAATTAAAATTTTAATCTCTCTAATTTCTAGGGTCTTGACATTTTAGTATAAATATTTCTTACTAACAAATCAATGATAGGAAAGGAAGACAAACCTTCCTAAGTAATTTATACACAATATTATATATTGTCACGGGTCAAATGTACAACATATTATAATCAAATTGCATTGTTTACCATGGTCATAATTGATGATTATACAATTTGCATGATTCAAATAAAATTTTAAGAAATTTAATAAATGTGAAGGATCTCAGTCAGAATAGGCAAGTAAATAAATTCTCTGACATGTATGTGTGTCATGCAAACAAACAAAAGAAGGGATTGAGTTGAGTAATCAATGCCTTACTAGGTTAATAAAAATATTTGGTAGACAACTGTGATACGTAGACAATCAGTTATAAAATATGATGAAAAAGAAATAAGTACATATGTGTGTGAAGAGACAGAAATACATATTGGAAAGTTAACTGGTTAACTGCCTATTGTAATTAACATTTGTGTTGCAAAGTTTGTTAGGTTAATTATCGTTACTGGCATTGGCATTGACATTGTGCATGAAAACACACGTGAGACATCATCATCATCATAGCGTCCGTAGCTTGCTCTCGCCACGCTTATATATGTATACGTACTTCACTTCATTTCGCTCCACTTATGCATTTCACTGCTTCGTTTTGTGACTCAGCCAGTAACACTTTAACAATACTGAAAAAACTGAACAACTAGAATAAGAAAAATAATGATGTTTTTCATTTAAGGAACGACGAGTTCAAAAGTCAATTACGTGTGCGTTGCGCTTCTTGCTACACTCATTTCAGTTTTCTCTAGTTGCCATGTTTTTGTTTTCTATTCTATTTTATGTCATTAAATTATGTATCGTTTTACATGCCTCTATTTTTATAAGTTTCCCACTTTTCTTACATTATTATAACACCAGGTCAACTGTTTCTTTATTTATTCCTTCCTCATAGCAACATTTTTTTTTGTTTTTTATCTTTAAATTTATCCTTAACAATCTCTTTAGATTTTCTTTGTCATTCTTTGTCTAAACTCAAGTTGGCTTTTAGAGCAATTTCATGGATTTGAATCCTTAATAATATGATTATAATACTCTTTAACTTCAGAAAACAAAATGTTGTTGCTCGTTTATGATTTAACATTATCATATCTAGTACTTTTTGGTGACAAGTAACGACTATATGTGCACATTTACGTTTTCAAGTTTATTTTCTTCAGAGTAAGAGTCTTCAATCGACGGATCTACCTTAGTTAGTTGAGTAGAGAATGTGAGTTGTTGTTATCCTTCTTTACTTGTCCTTGATTATAAAAAAAGGAGCAAGAGTCTTCATCAAAATAGTAAGAAAAAGATATTAATATTATCATAATATATACAAAGATTTGCTTAACAGATGCATGATTATATTGATTTTTCTGCTCTATTTTCTACAGAGTTTGAGCAACAAAGGGAGAAGTCAAGCAAAATGGTGGGTTTTTGGAGAGTGTTTTGTGGGGAATCTGGTTGTTTAGACTCAGGGGATGGAAGAAAGGCTTGCAGTTATAATTTAAGGCTTCTCATTGATCCTTCAACTTGTATCAACCATTTACTGATTTCTTGCTTTGACTTATTGCTGCTTATCATGCTTGTAATCTTTATGATCCAAAAGTCAATATTAAAACCATTTCCTGGTCAGACACAGGTCCAAAGATATTCAAAATTTCAGCTAGGTACTGCCATAACCAATGGTGCTCTTGGCTTTGTGCATCTGTGCTTAGGGATTTGGGTTTTAGAGGAAAGGTTGGGGAAAACACACACTATATTGCCTCTTAATTGGTGGTTGCTAGAAATCTTTCACGGATTAACATGGTTGTTAGTGACTTTAATGATAAGTCTTAAGTTGAAACAACTTCCTAGAGCATGGTCAAGGCTTTTTTCTATTTTAATCTTCTTGGTTTCTGCTATTTTCTGTGCTTCATCTTTGTTTTATGCACTTAGTAGCAGAGAATTATCCCTTAAGATAGTTTCAGATATTCTATCTTTTCCAGGGGCAATGTTGTTGTTATTATGCACATATAAAGAATCCATTTATAGGGACATTGATAGTGAAATTGATGAAAGTCTTTATGCACCCTTAAATGGCGAGTCCAATCAAAATGGTGCTATTAGATATCTAACCTTATTTGCCAAAGCTGGATTCTTCAGCAGATTGTCCTTTTGGTGGTTGAATCCATTGATGAAAATGGGTATAGAGGAAACACTGAAGGATGATGATATTCCGATATTGCGGGAGGAGGATCGAGCAGAAAGTTGTTATTTGCAGTTTCTAGGCCAATTGGACAAACAGAAACAGAAGGATCCATCCTCTCAGCCATCAGTTTTGAGGACAATACTTTTATGCCATTGGAGTGAAATTTTAATATCAGGATTCTTTGCATTGCTTAAGGTACTTGCCCTGTCTTTAGGACCACTTCTTCTGAATTCTTTTATATTGGTTGCTGAGGGTAATGAGAGTTTCAAATATGAAGGTTTTGTGTTGGCCATAACACTTTTCTTTACAAAAAACATAGAATCCATATCACAAAGGCAATGGTATTTCCGCTGCAGACTTATTGGCCTGAAAGTTAGGTCGTTGCTAAGTGCAGCCATTTATAGAAAGCAATTGAGGTTGTCCAATTCTGCTAGATTGATGCACTCTGGCGCTGAGATAATGAATTATGTGACTGTAGATGCATATAGAATTGGTGAATTCCCCTATTGGTTTCACCAGACCTGGACAACTAGCTTACAGCTTTGTATCTCTTTGGTAGTACTTTTTCGTGCTGTTGGGCTAGCTACAGTTGCCTCCTTGGTGGTGATAGTAATCACTGTGCTCTGCAATACTCCACTTGCAAAGTTGCAGCACAAGTTTCAAAGCAAACTTACGATGGCACAAGATGAGAGATTGAAGGTTTTTTCGGAGGCTCTTGTGAAAATGAAGGTCTTGAAGCTATACGCGTGGGAAACCAATTTTAGAAATGCTATAGAGAGATTAAGGAATGAGGAGCTCAAATGGTTGTCTGCAGTGCAAATAAGTAAGGCACACAACATTTTTCTGTTTTGGTCCTCCCCAGTTTTGGTCTCTGCTGCTTCCTTTGGAGCATGTTACTTTCTTAATGTTCCTTTACATGCGAATAATGTTTTCACTTTTGTGGCAACTTTGCGCCTTGTTCAAGATCCAATTAGAATCATGCCTGATGTTATTGGAGCACTCATTCAGGCCAAAGTTGCATTTACTCGGATTGTAAAATTTTTGGAGGCACCTGAACTGCAGAGTTCAAATGTCACAAAAAAGTGTCTTAATGACAATGTGAAGGGTTCAATTTTAATTAAGTCTGCTGACTTTTCATGGGAAGATAATGTTTTAAAGCCAACACTGAGAAACATAAATTTGGAGGTTCAACCTGCGCAAAAGGTGGCTATCTGTGGAGAGGTTGGATCAGGCAAATCAACTCTCTTGGCTGCAATTCTCAGAGAAGTTCCTAATACTCAGGGGACAGTAAGATTTTATTCCTTTTTGGCTGTTATAAAATTCATTAATTGTGCTACTTTCACTTGTTATAACTTGGATGACATTTTCACTTTGTGCCAGCAGTGTTACTGTGTTAGAATATCTAGCACATAAATTCAAGTTACTCAAGTGAAATTTCCGCCCTTCATTGATTAGATATTTAAATTAGTATGTATTTGATTTTCTTTTCTGAATTACAGATTGAAGTTTATGGGAAGTTTGCCTATGTTTCTCAAACAGCATGGATACAGACAGGTACAATACAGGAGAATATATTGTTTGGAGCAGCTATGGATGCCGAAAAATATCAAGAAACACTTCATAGGTCTTCACTATTGAAGGACCTTGAGTTGTTTCCTCATGGTGATCTCACTGAAATTGGGGAGAAAGGAGTGAACCTGAGTGGAGGTCAGAAGCAGCGAATTCAACTTGCCAGTGCACTATATCAGAATGCTGATATATATCTTTTGGATGATCCATTTAGTGCTGTTGATGCACTTACTGCAACAAATTTGTTTAATGTAATAAATCCTTTCTTTTCAGATACGACAATTTATATCTCGGTCTTGATGGCTTTTTAATTGGACAGGAATACATAATGGAAGGACTTGCTGGTAAAACAGTCTTGCTCGTGACTCATCAAGTTGATTTCCTTCCAGCATTTGATTCTGTTTTGGTAATTTCTTTCATCTTGAAGTACTAGTTAGTGGTCATGTAGTTGTTTCAGTTTCTTTTCTGCATATAATTAATGCTTGTAAATTTTAATGAGTTTGAAGCTATGATTTTTCTTTTTTCTTGTTATCTTCAGCAAACAGAAAATTAGCATAACTGTAATTATTTGTTTGTTTGAACTTAATGTCAGACGGGGAAATCATAGAAGCTGCTCCATATCACCAATTGTTGAACTCAAGCCAAGAATTTCAGGACCTTGTGAATGCTCACAAAGAGACTGCTGGTTCTGACCGGCTAGTGGATGTTACTTCTTCCCAGAAACATTCTACTAGTACTAGAGAAGTTAAGAAAACATATATGGAGATCCATTTTGAAGAGCCAAAAGGTGATCAATTGATTAAGCGAGAAGAGAGAGAAACCGGAGATCAAGGTTTCAAACCATATATACAGTATCTGAATCAGAACAAAGGATATATATACTTCTCTGTGGCTGCTCTTTCTCAACTGGCATTTGTAGTGGGACAAGTATTGCAAAATACATGGATGGCTGCTAATGTTGACAATCCTCAAGTCAGCACTTTGCAATTGATTCTAGTTTACTTGTTGATTGGAGTCATTTCAACAGTGTTCTTGTTGGTAAGAACTCTTGCAACAGCTGCTTTGGGCCTTCAATCATCTAAGTCTCTATTTGTACAGCTTCTGAACTCCCTTTTCCGAGCCCCCGTGTCATTTTATGATTCCACTCCTTTAGGGCGGATACTTAGTAGGGTAAGCATATTAAACAGTTTTTCGTTTCTTTCCCCTTACAGTGTAATACAATGAACGGAAGCATTAATGTTTTGACTGCTATTCCCTTGTTTAGGCCTCCTCTGATCTCAGCATTGTGGACCTCGATGTTCCATTCAGCCTTTTCTTTGCTGTGGCAGCTACTATGATTTGTTATGCTAATCTTACAGTTTTAGCCGTTGTTACTTGGCAAGTTTTGTTTGTCTCCATACCAATGATTTATTTTGCAATCCGCTTGCAGGTAAATGAATAAATTGTTCTCTGGATTACATTGGATGGATAATTTGGTTGTGCCTGTTGAATTAATTAATTTGAGAATACCATTATCTAGTCATTCAATGTTAGTTTGACACCAGATAAATACGTTACACTTTTAGCCAATGTATATTTTTGATACATATTCAAGCATCCAAAAGTTACAAACCAGTACTCCAATAAGTACGAATTTTTCATTTTCAATATTAAGAAAGGGTTGGGGAAACTGACTAATTATTTAGCATCTCTTTCATCTTTTCTTCTTTTGGTGTAACTGTATTGTGATCATTTTCATAGGTTGACAACATACTTACTGGAAAGTAAAATACTAAGCTAAAAAATTCTTTTATATAGAGATATTACTTCGCGTCTGCAAAAGAACTGATGCGGTTGAATGGCACCACAAAATCATTTGTAGCTAACCATCTTGCTGAATCTGTTGCTGGAGCTGTAACAATAAGGGCTTTTGAGGAGGAAGAGCGTTTTTTTGAGAAAAATCTTGATCTAATTGATGTCAATGCCAGTCCATTCTTCCATAGTTTTGCAGCAAATGAGTGGTTCATTCAACGATTGGAGACAGTGAGTGCAGTTGTTCTTGCATCTACAGCACTTTGCATGGTTGTACTTCCACCTGGAACTTTCACCTCTGGTGAGACTTTTGCTATTAGTGTGCCTTTAATATTGTGCAAATCATGTTTTTTTTCCCACTTAAAGTATAGCTCGGTCTAATGCAAGTAAATAATTTCAACTCATGATGTCATTCCAGGGTTTATTGGCATGGCTCTCTCTTATGGCCTCTCACTTAACATGGCCTTAGTATTTTCAATTCAAAATCAATGCAATATAGCAAATTATATAATATCAGTGGAGAGGCTAAATCAGTATATGCATATACCAAGCGAGGCCCCGGAAGTAATAGAAGGGAATCGTCCTCCTGCTAATTGGCCTGTTGCTGGTAGAGTACAAATTAATGAATTGAAGGTATTTGTTACTATTTTGAAACTAGAAAATACAATGCCCTGGAAAATGGGAATTGAACACTTCAACTAAAGCACATAATTCACACCTTGATATGAAACAGATACGTTATAGGGCTGATGCACCACTAGTACTCCGTGGCATCACATGCACATTTGAAGGAGGACACAAAATTGGTATTGTTGGCAGAACAGGCAGTGGAAAGTCCACTCTTATAGGTGCGTTATTCCGTCTAGTGGAGCCAGCAGGGGGAAAAATCTTTGTTGATGGCATTGACATTTGCTCCATTGGTCTTCATGATTTGCGGTCACACTTTGGTATTATACCTCAGGATCCTACTCTTTTTAAGGGGACAGTCAGATACAATTTGGACCCTTTATCTCAACACTCTGATCAAGAGATTTGGGAGGTAATGAATGCTTTGTTTTAAGGATGTTGTTAAGTCTTTTATATTTGTTTTTTCTCTACTTTGCTTGGTACATGTGGACTGATTGTAGCTTCTGTATGAAGGTTCTTGGGAAGTGTCAGTTGCAAGAGGCTGTCCAAGAGAAAGAAGAGGGATTAGACTCTCCAGGTACACTTGATGTTTTTCTGTTATAACGTTACAGTGACCAATTCCTGTTTTAAGTTCTAATTACTAGTGACAAATTGTTATACAGTTGTTGAAGATGGAGCAAACTGGAGCATGGGACAGCGACAGTTATTCTGTTTGGGACGTGCTCTTCTAAGGAGAAGTCGGATACTGGTGCTTGATGAAGCAACTGCTTCAATAGATAATGCAACTGATTTGATTCTGCAGAAAATCATTAGGATCGAGTTTGAAGATTGTACAGTGATCACAGTAGCTCACAGAATACCAACTGTGATGGATTGCACCAAGGTTCTTGCCATCAGTGATGGTAAGTTGCACATAGACTACCCCGTCTCATCATCTCAGTGAGTACATGCATTTCCAAAGTAATTAACAATTCGGTTATTTGGTAATTTGTAGATAACTGCGAGTCTTAGGTTGTTCATGTGTTTCCCATGAGAATTCTAATATACCTCACGGTTTGACCAAAACAAATATAGGTTGTTTGATGACTAGGTCTTCTTGAGTTTACATATAGCAGTATAGCTAGAGAGTGTACTAAAATATTAGAGTGCAGTTTTTGAGCTTCGATGAAACATAATTATGATGTTGTAAAATTTGAACTACTTGATTTCATATTTGAACATTTGATCCTTTGGTTATTGTCTTATAAGAAAATAAAATGATTGATTAAATTTTCAGGGGAACTGGTGGAGTATGATGAGCCAATGAAGTTGATAAAGAGAGAAGGGTCACTGTTTGGGAAGCTTGTCAAGGAATACTGGTCTCATTTTCAGTCTGCAGAATCTCATTGAGGCTCAACTTAGCATCAGATTGGCAAGAAGACCTAGTCATGTATTCAATCTCAGGCTGAACTTATTATTACTACTCTACACATATATTCAATTATTTTTTTTATTTAGTTTCATATAATGGTGGTAGATCAAAATCAATTTAATATAATTCTGTGTTTTAATTTCATGCTATATTGTCGAGTTTCCACATATCTTAATTTTTCAAATCCTCCACATTTGTCAAACCAACAAAATAATTCAAGTATGGTCAATAATCCTTATTTTTCATTCTCATCAGACCAATTTTCTATTTTTCAATTAACATTAACAAATCCTATCACTGTTCAAAAGTCTTCAGTGAGTACTAGTAGAGGCTTGTGTTATGATAAAGAGCATGACATTTGTATAACAATATACCATTTCCTTCCTCAGTTGAGTTGGATAATATTGTGTTCAGTTAAGAAAAGAAGATGGGGAGAATAAGAACGGGCTCAAACACAACCAATGGGAAGATTCACCCTAAAAAAATAGTGCCTTATCAAGGATACAATTATGGAGTAGATAAAAAGGTAGAGCCTTTTGGTTAAGAATCAAAGATAATTACAATAAATTTTCGTGAGTATTTGAAAATAATGAAAATAACTTAATTGAAATATCAATGGAAAGTTGAACAACAGGATTAGTTGATGATTTGACTTTTGGAACCGCAAACTATCAATAAAATATTTAGATTTTTATTTAAAAAAAAATATATTAACTAATAGGAACTAATAGGATGAATCTTTTTCAGCTCTGTTTGTTAGGAATGAATATTAATGTTTTTATATTTTAACAATTCAATTTTCATATATGTTTTATAAATATATATTTCACATCTGAATAAAATGAGTGTCTTCTATAATAAACTTCTTTCTTTATTTTTTCATTGTATTCCAAAAAATCAACAAATTGGCATCAGAGCTCATGTATCTTTGAGGGATATGTGAGTTGAGAGAAACACTAATGGAAGGAGAAACACATTACACAACATGTCCATCACCAATTTTTGATGGTGAGGAGTATGAGTTATGTGCTACAAGAATGATCAGTCATCTTGAAGTGTTAGATTTTTATAAAGTTGTAGAAGAAAACTATGATATTTCTTAATTACCTACAAATTCAACGATGGCGGCTCAGATCAAGCATCACAAAGAAAAAAGATAAAAAAGGCCAAAGCCAAAAATTGTCTTTTTTTCGCTGTGTCAAACATTATCTTTACAAATATTATGAATTTCAAGTCTGCTCAAGAGATTTGGGATCATCTTAAATCGAATATGCTAGGTTGTGAAAAAATCAAAGGCATGAAAGTGCTCAACTTGGATAGAGAGTTCAAGATGCAGAGCATGAAAGAGACAGAAACAATTAAAGACTATGTTGATCGGCTATTAAGCATAGCAAATAAAGTGCGGCTTTTCGGAAAGGAGTTTCCTAATGAAAGAATAGTGCAAAAAGTTCTGGTTACCGTACCTGAAAAGTATGAATCGAAGATATCAGCATTGGAGGAATCAAACGACCTATCAACCATCACCTTGGGAGAATTGATAAATGTTTTACAGACACAAGAGCAAAGAAGAATGATGAGAAGAATGATGAGACAGGAGGAGGCTATACAAGGTGCTTTTTATACAAAAATACAAAATTTTAGGAAGAACAAAAAGCCAGAAAGCTTCAACAAGCAACAAGGTGAGACTTTTCCCCCGTGTCCTCATTGTGAAAAAAACAAATCATCCTCAACAAAAATGTTGGTGGAGGCCAAATGTTACGTGCAGAAAATATGGTGGTATGGAGCGTATGAAGCATATAGAGCGAATCTGCAAGTCTAAACTAGTGGAGGCAAAGGTGACTATGGAGGAACAAGAAGACGAATAACTCTTTGTTGCAACATGTTTTGCTACAAGCCACAATTCTAGTAATTCATAGTTAATAGACATGGGTTGCACAAACCATATGACCAATGATATGAAACTCTTTAAAGAGTTGGATAAAAACATTGTTTACAAAGTAAAAATTGAAAATGGTAATTTTATCTCAGCCAAAGGAGAAGTGACTGTTGCCATTGAAAGCTTGACAGGTCTCAAATATATCTATGATGTTTTATATGTGCTTGATATTGACAAAAATTTGTTCAGTGTTGCACAGCTTGTAGAAAAGGACTTCGGTGCTTAATTTGAAGACATATTCAAAGTGAAAATGAGAGCTAAAAGTTATGCATTAAATCCGATGGATGAGGAGCTTTTAAGATTTACATTGAAGTATCAACAGGTGTTGGCAGAAAGAGATGCAACTCTTATCAACTGAAGAACAAAACTTAAGGCTGGACTTATCAACCAAGTTTCAAGAGAAAAATTATGAGTGTCTTTCTGAGGAGAATGACATGTTAAGAAACAAGACAAAACAGTTTGCAAATTTAAAAATGAAGCAACATGAGAAAAAAATAGTTCGGGAACAATCATGGACCTCGATGTTTTCCATTCAGCCTTTTGTTTGCTGTGGCAGCTACTATGATTTGTTATGCTAATCTTACAGTTTTAGCCGTTGTTACTTGGCAAGTTTTGCCTCCATACCAATGATTTATTTTGCAATCCGCTTGCAGGTAAATGAATAAATTGTTCTTTGGATTACATTGGATGGATAAATTGGTTGTGCCTGTTGAATTAATTAATTTGAGAATACCATTATCTAGTCATTCAATGTTAGTTTGACACCAGATGAATACGTTACACTATTAGCCAATGTATGTTTTTGATACTTATTCAAGCATTCAAAAGATTCAAACCAGTAGTCCAATAAGTACGAAGGTTTCATTTTCAATATTAAGAAAGGGTTGGGGAAAATGACTAATTATTTAGCATCTCTTTCTTTTTTTCTTCTTTTGGCGTAACTGTTTTGTGATCATTTTCATAGGTTGACAACATACTTACTGGAAAGTAAAATACTAAGCTAAAAGTTTCTTTTATATAGAGATATTACTTCGCGTCTGCAAAAGAACTGATGCGGATGAATGGAACCACAAAATCTTTTGTAGCTAACCATCTTGCTGAATCTGTTGCTGGAGCTGTAACAATAAGGGCTTTTGAGGAGGAAGATCGTTTTTTTAAGAAAAATCTTGATCTAATTGATGTCAATGCCAGTCCATTCTTCCATAGTTTTGCAGCAAATGAGTGGTTCATTCAACGATTGGAGACAGTGAGTGCAGTTGTTCTTGCATCTACAGCACTTTGCATGGTTGTACTTCCACCTGGAACTTTCACCTCTGGTGAGACTTTTGCTATTAGTGTGCCTTTACTATTGTGCAAATCATGTTTTTTTCCCACTTAAAGTATAGCTCGGTCTAATGCAAGTATTGTAATTTCAACTCATGATGTCATTCCAGGATTTATTGGCATGGCTCTCTCTTATGGCCTCTCACTTAACATGTCCTCAGTATTTTCAATTCAAAATCAGTGCAATATAGCAAATTATATAGTATCAGTGGAGAGGCTAAATCAATATATGCATATACCAAGCGAGGCCCCGGAAGTAATAGAAGGGAATGGTCCTCCTGCGAATTGGCCTGTTGCTGGTAGAGTACAGATTAATGAATTGAAGGTATTTGTTACAGATACGTTATAGGGCTGATGCACCACTAGTACTCCGTGGCATCACATGCACATTTGAAGGAGGACACAAAATTGGTATTGTTGGCAGAACAGGCAGTGGAAAGTCCACTCTTATAGGTGCCTTATTCCGTCTAGTGGAGCCAGCAGGTGGAATAATCATTGTTGATGGCATTGACATTTGCTCCGTTGGTCTTCATGATTTGCGTTCGCGCTTTGGCATTATACCTCAGGATCCTACTCTTTTTAATGGGACAGTCAGATACAATTTGGACCCTTTATCTCAATACTCTGATCAAGAGATTTGGGAGGTAATGAATGCTTTGTTAATTTTAAGGATGTTGTTAAGTCTTTTATATTTGTTTTTCTCTACTTTGTATGATACATGTGGACTGATTGTAGCTTCTATATGAAGGTTCTTGGGAAGTGTCAGTTGCAAGAAGCTGTCCAAGAGAAAGAAGAGGGATTAGATTCTTCAGGTACAACTCATGTTTGGCTATTACAACTTAACATTAACCAATTCTTGTTTAAGTACTAATGACTAGTGTCAAATTGTTAAACAGTTGTTGAAGATGGAGCAAACTGGAGCATGGGACACCGGCAGTTATTCTGTTTAGGGCGTGCTCTTCTGAGGAGAAGTCGGATATTGGTGCTTGATGAAGCAACTGCCTCCATTGATAATGCAACTGATTTGATTTTGCAGAAAAACATTAGGACTGAGTTTGAAGATTGTACAGTGATCACAGTAGCTCACAGAATCCCAACTGTGATGGATTGCACCAAGGTTCTTGCCATAAATGATGGTAAGTTGCACATTAACTACCCTGTTTCGTTATTCTCATTGAACACATGGATTTCAAAACTAATAATAATTCAGCCGTTTGGTAATTAGTAGATAAGTTAAGAGGACAGACAAGGTTGTCCATATGTGCCCATGAGATTACTAGAGACGATAATAAAAATGAGATTACTAGATTAAGTCTTTTAGGTTTGATCAACCAAAATTATGAAGTTGTAAACTTTGAGGTACTTGATTGCACGTTTGAACATTTGATCCTTTAGTTATTGTTTTCTAAGAAAATAAAAATGAGTGAAGGTATTTTCAGGGAAACTGGTGGAGTATGATGAGCCAATGAAGTTGATAAAGAAGGAAGGATCACTGTTTGGGAAGCTTGTCAAGGAATACTGGTCTCATTTTCAGTCTGCAGAATCTCATTGAGGCTCAACTTGTTTTTGGATAGGATTGGCAAGAAGCCAAGAAAGTGCACTTAGGAGTGTAAAGTGTGAAATGTATTATATTTGGAGAATTTGGGGGCCTGAGAAAGTGGGACCGAATTAGAGGGACTAAGAAGAAAATGGTGCAAAGGTATGTATTCAAGTGTATCATTTTCTAGAATGTCAAGATTCATATTTATCCATCGCTGTGTTTATATTGTGGAATTTTAAATTTGGCACATGGTTGTTTATAAAGTGGGGGTCGTTATTTTCTGCAAATTAAGGCTGAGCAAAAAATCTTGATGTTGTGTTGATCCATAATTGTACTGGTTCTATAACTAGATTACTGCAAATCAGTTTTTCTTTTTATCCATTTTCTACAATTTATTTGAATTTGGAGTTTGCTTTTCCGTGGAATATGGACTTTGGTGGAAACTGGTTATCCACTTTTTTATTTCTTAGTTTATAACTGCATAGATTTATTTTAGTTAGGTGAGGTGAGCCACTAAAAAAAGTTAATAATAATTAACTTGATTTTTTAAATCTTGTTGATTAAAAATAATGATAAAAATTAATCATATATCATAAATTGTTAGATAAGATGATTAACGTCTCAAGTTTTAATTAATTACAGAACAGACGGAACACATCAGACTGAAGCATTGCAAGCCAAAGTCAAACGAAACAAGACTAGAAAGGAAGATGACCCCTCAAAGTTCACCTCAGCTAAAGTCATTCGTCTGTTCGAAAGCATGTCTCAAGACGAAAGCATAAGACGATATGCTTAAGACGAAGTCTTCAAACCGAACTCAAGGAAGTCTTTTCAAGACGAAACAATAGACTGAAGAATATGAAGACCCATCGTCTATGAAAATCAAAGAAGTCCAAGTCTTTTATCTGAGTAACTTATGCCACAGTTCACCTCAGCTCAAGTCATTAGTCTGTCCGAAAGCATGCCTCAAGACGAAAGCATAAGACGATATGCTTAAGACGAAGTCTTCAAACTGAACTCAAGGAAGTCTTTTCAAGACGAAACAATAGACTGAAGAATATGAAGACCCATCGTCTATAAAAATCAAAGAAGTCCAAGTCTTTCATCTGAGTAACTCATGTCACAGTTCAAACGTTTACGTTATTCAAGAAGTTTCCAAAGTCAGAATGGGAACTCATGCTTAACCTCTGCAACATGAAAAGTAAATCTACTTTTGTTGTTATCTCTGATAAGTCAGAAAAAAGGTTCTGACTCCGTTGAGCAACATTGTCAAATCCATGATTATTCTCTGACCACGTTGAAGACTTCAATTAAGGAAAGGATGCCTAACGGGTATATCAAATCGTTGTCTATATAAAGAACTTCATTTGCTCTTATTCAAGTTGGCGAACACGCTGCAAAAAGCTATCATCTGTGATTTCGCTCACTTGCTTAAAGTTCTGAACTTAATTTGTAAAACTCTCTCTGCGAAGAGGAAGTTTGTTTCTTATAAACACTTTTAAAATCCACTCGTGTCATACCTTAGCCTGGGGAGGCTGCGTTCCAAACAATACCTTTTGTATTAGCCTGGGAGGTTGCGTTCCAAAGAATACCTAATGGTTTAGCCTGAGAATGCTGTGTTCAAATAATATCGTTTTAGCCAGAAGTGGCTGGGTACAAAGAATACTTGTAACTATTTAACGGTTAGTAGTGAAAATTCAATAATTGCTGGTAACTGGACATAGTCTTGAGTAGACGAGTATAAAAATATCTTGTGTTTAACTGTTAGTTAACTAACGAGGATAACTATCAAACCGTGTTATAATTGAAATTAACAGTTAAAGAAATTAAAGTTTCGTCTGACCACGTTTAAAAAACAACAGACGGAAAACCAAAATTTTTAATTAACACAATTCAACCCCATTCTTATGTTTTTGTCTTTTACATAAATAAATAACAACTTTTATATAGTACTAATTTAAATAACAAGTTATATTTCAAAATTGATTTTATAACTGGTTTTAAAAATTAAATTAAAATAAATTTTAACTAAATCTTATATGATTATTAAAATATAAAATTGATAGTAAAAGTATGTTAAATATAAAATTAATTTTAAAAATATTTTTTTAAATAAATTTCTAAAATTGATTATAATTATAACTCATTATATATAAATTATATGATAAATATTGTATTGTATAAATATTCTTAAGAGTTAAATCTTTATCAGTTTTATTTATAAAATTAATTTTGTTAAATTAAGATATATCTCCTGTAAAAGTAATATTTTAAAACTAATTTTGGAAAAAAATGTTTTAAAACTTGTCTAAAAAAGAAAAAAAAATGGTTTAAAATTTTTTATCAATTTTTTACACATATTATAAAATTAGATACTTATAACAAAATAATTAGTCTATTGATTCAAAAGAGAAGAATTGATTAGGTCACTTAGTTTCGTAAACAAATTTAATATAAAGAATACCTTTTTCTTTTTTATTGAACTAATATTACAATAATTAATTATTGGTTCTAACTTAATTTTAGAAATAAAAACAGATTTTAAAATTAAGGATAATTTGAAAAGAATTAGTTATTTTGTTCAGTCTTATTTAAAACTAATGTTCAAAGAAAAAAAAATTATTGAACACAAAAAAGTCTTAAAAAAAAAGAAGCTTTTTATGTCGTATAAAAACTATCTTTAAAAAATTATATTTCAATTAAAATGAAAATTCATAATGTAAATTTTGTTCATCTTTTAAAATCAGTTTTAAATTAGAAATTGGTTTTAAACTGGTTTTAAAACCAATTTCAAGGAATTCACATTTATTTAGGAAGAAAAACATTGGATATGAATTCCAAATCCTATTTAAAAAATGGATATAGTTGGATTTTTAGAAAACCAATTTTTGCTCACCCACGACAAACTATTTAAAAATATGTCACATATTACAAGTGTGAAGCAGTTGAAATAACAAATATAGTCGATAAAAATTAGAAAACTTTTCTATCTGATTGTTGTCCTCGAGGTCCACTTGTTCCATGCACCATTAAGTAGAATACACATCACGGGTTTTTGACATATGGATTTATTTTTAAAAAAAAAATATGTAAATGAAAATAATTTATCGCTAGAAATTTATTTTGAGTGAAGTTGTTCAATAAGTCAACAATTTCACTAAAAGTTAAATGAAATCGTTGAGCTAGCTGACAATTCTAGGGGGTGTAATTGTTGACTTATGGGTCTATTTTTAAAAGAAAATATGCAAATGAGCTATGTTTGAAACAATTTACCGCCAGGAGTCTATTTTAGGTGAAGTCGTTCAACAAGCTAACGATTTCATTACAAGCCACAAGAAGTCGTTGAGCTAGCCGACGACTCTAAAGGGTGTAATCGTTTGCTGAGCCAATGACTTCACTTGGACAAAGACTCGTTGGAACCTATGACAACTTCTTTTGCCCGGACCAATCCCTTCCTTCCAAATTGTACTATTGACGACTCCAGAAATCTATCGGGCTTGTCCTTTAAACGACTACAAAACTCTATATAATTGAACCCAATTCCCTCATCTTTCAATATAGTTTCCCGTAAGTTTACATTTTTAAAGTTTTTCTAAATTTTTATTTTTTGTTGAAATAAATTAGTTACGATTTTATTTTTGTAGGAACTTCTATGTTTCCAGTCAGTTTACATTTTTAAAGTTTTTCTAAATTTTTATTTTTTGTTGAAATAAATTAGTTACGATTTTATTTTTGTAGGAATTACTATGTTGTGAAATAGAAGAATATTGATAATATTTGGATTATTTGTAAGTATAATTCTATAAAGAGTTAATTTATTGATAATGTGTATTTTATGAACAATGTCAATGATAATTATTGTCATCTTATAAATAGTGACAAGGAATAATGTCTAAAGAGTCTTATAAAATTATATAAATGGAATGAAATATGCCTAGATCTCGGATAAATGAAAATTTTATTGATAAGACCTTTTCAATTGTAGCCAATATCTTATTATGAATAATTCCGACAACTTCATGAGAAAAAAAGGCATTCACTTATTATAGAGATGGTGCGATTTGATTATTATTTTTTTTTTACCGATTTTGGTAAAAAAATGGAAAAAACCGACGATTTTAGATGATTAAAAATATTATTACATCACGCTCTAATTAAATTATTAAATTTATTATAAATAGGATCTTTTATAATTAAACCCAATTTAAATTATGCTCTAATCAAATTATTAGATTTATTATAAGTAGGATCTTTTATAACTAAACCCCATTTACGTAATGGCTTCGATCAAAAACAAGTCATCATGCATTAATACATCGGTAGGGTTGAGGTAACCTTAAATAATTATAACTTGTTAACTAGTCAGGTTTCTTGTTCGTGTTAAACCTAACCCTTTCAAAAGTAGAAATTCAAATAACTCACGTACAGCCCATAGATATATGGGAAAGAGAACTTACAAGAGAAAAGATTAAATGTGAATTTTAACTTTTAAGTTTAGGTATTTTTCTATTTTAGTCGTTTAAGTTTAAAAAAATTCTATTTTTATCTTTCTCGTTTTTATATCTATTATTTTAACCCTTTAAATACTTTTAATTAAAAATGTTATCAACCTTATTAAGATTTAAATTTTAAAATTATTAATTTAAAATTGTCATAACTTTTAGCCGTTTTAATAATATGAAAATAGTAATTGTGTAAAACTTTTTCATTATTTTTAAAAAATACTTAAAAGATTAAAAAGATATATTTTAAAATAATATATTTTAAAAACGTAAAGGATAGAAATAGAAAAATATTCAAACCACCTGGGAAAAAAACGTGAGAAAGAACTAAATTAAAAAAATTAGTTGACACTAAATTAGAAAAATAAAATGATACTCACTCTAAAATAATAAGTAAATAAAACTAAATTTAAATAAAAAAATATATTTATAATAAGTATTAAAATAATTTTCTACATTTAATTAAATAAAAATATTAAAATATTAAAATATATCATCCAACAAGCTGTCCTCTAGTTATCGTGATCTCATACTTATTTTCTTCGTATAAACAAACAATGAATTGCTGTGCCCTAATTAAGTTGACCAAGCCCTGCTTTTGACACCCCATGGGAATTTAGGGTTAATGTCGAGCGTTGACACTTGACGCTTCATATCTTAAGCACCATTTTGCAGACATTATGGACTCCATTATTAATTTGACATTTTCAGACAACTATACATACATTATTCCTGCGCCTAACATTATTCTTTTACACATAAAAACCGAATTGATTCAGATTTATCGGATTTCTTCATTAATATATGTTACAAGTTTACAACTATCAATATCAAATATATGCCAGCTAAAATAATGGTAAATTCTATAGCACCCTAAAATTTTTAAAATTTGATTACAAAAAGAGCATATTTTGGTGGATATATACAACAGGAATATGAGAGAATGTCAATGACAAGCTTTCAACTATTAGTATATAAATATAAGGTGACTCGTGCGTCACGCAAATAATGTAACTGAGTCTGGCAGATTTAAAAAAAAGAAGCAATTAAAGCTACAAACCTTATCAATTAGCTTGTGGAAAAATAATAAGATCATTCTCTTTTGATAGTTATTCTTCTTGTCCACATTTTGATATCAATCAATTCTGTATTGTAACATCATTTATAATTATTAACTTTTATAATGATAATTTTGAAAATCATACATAAAATACTAGCTACTTACATAGTTAACATGTATGTAACAATGTTTATAATGTTAGCTAGTGGACACGTACCATACACTATATATATATATATATATATATATATATGCAGCATACCCCACAAATTAATTAATAAAAAAGGGAGTTGTTGAACACTAAAAGCTCTTTGACCTTTTCCTATGGGAAATGACATCTCGTAAGTCAAAACAATAATTCCAATCTTCAAACTTTAAAGCTATGAATTGCAGCCACTAACTCTATAAATATCCTAAGTTCAAAGAACCCTTCACAAACACAGGCACCAAAGTGTTAACAATAAAACCAAAAGAAGTAAAAACCACTTTTACAAATATGTCCAATTCTATGCATCTTCTCATCCTTCCACTTCTCTTCTTCACTCTCATCACAACCTCTAACGCCGGTGGCATAGCCATATACTGGGGCCAAAACGGCAACGAGGGAACCCTCGCAGAAGCATGTGCTACAGGAAAATACACTCACATAAACATAGCATTCCTCAACAAATTCGGCAACTCACAAACCCCAGAAATAAACCTTGCTGGTCACTGCAACCCTTCAACTAATTCATGCACAAAGTTCAGCTCTGAGATCAAAGAATGCCAAAGCAAAGGCATCAAGGTGTTACTTTCCATCGGTGGAGGAATCGGAAGCTACACTTTGTCTTCAGTTAAAGACGCAAGAAACGTTGCAAAGTTTCTCTGGAACACTTTCTTAGGTGGCAACTCATCTTCAAGGCCACTAGGTGATGCAGTTTTAGATGGCATAGACTTTGACATTGAACTTGGTTCAACCAAAAACTATGAGCACCTTGCACGTTTTCTTAAGTCTTATGGAAAAGTTTACCTTGGTGCTGCACCACAGTGTCCTATTCCTGATAAATTTTTAGGCACTGCACTAAACACTGGTCTATTTGACTTTGTTTGGGTTCAGTTTTATAACAACCCTCCGTGTCAGTATTCTAATGGTAACATAACTAACCTTGTGAGTTCTTGGAACAAGTGGACTAGTACAGTGCCTGCTAAGAAATTTTTTCTGGGGTTGCCAGCGGCTCCGGCCGCCGCCGGGAGTGGTTTTGTTTCTGCTGATGTGTTGACTTCTCAGATCTTGCCGGTGATTAAGAAGTCGCCTAAGTATGGTGGGGTGATGCTGTGGTCAAGATTCTATGACTTGCAGAATGGATACAGTGATTCCATTGTCGGCAGCGTGTGAAGAATAGTTGTTGCAACTTGTGGTTTTAACTAAAATCAATGATTGAGAAAAAGAAATAAGAGAATAAGATTATGTATTTCATGTATAAAATAAAATATTTTATATGAATAGACATGATTGCGTGAAATTAGACTTTATACTGTCTTTACTAAAAGAATATTGTTTAACTTTTGAGAAGTGGTGTCTTTAACTTGTTATATATAAACAATTGTGGGTGCATGAAAGTATTGCACTTTTGGTTTTCTTTATTTTCAACTTAACTAACATCCTAGTATTTTAAAACAAGTTGAACAGATAATGGGGGGAGACAATGCAGATTTTTTTTATTCCTTAGGAAAGTGTAAGGAGGTAGATGACAACTTATATATCTTATTCAATCAACTTAATTAGACTTTACTTGATATAAGACTGTGCAAATTTATTAAGACCTTATTAGAAGCCCTTCGCTTAAATGATACTGCAATTCGCCAACTATATATCATATCATATCTTTTAATGTCAAAAGAGTTTATCTTTAAAAGAAACGTCAGAATTTCAATTTCTGACCAAAATTTCAATGACATACCTCTCCATGCTATATACATACATACATATATATGATCATTAAGAAGTTCGCTGAGAAAATATGATAAAAGCAGGGCAATATATAATAGAATTAAGAAAAGAAGCATGAAACCTAGTAACAAAGCAACCAACCAAAAAGCAAGATTGGTATTTGGTATCAACCCATCAAAAAGTGAAAAATATAGTAGTTAAGCCACTAACTAACAAAAAAAACAAGGTTGGTATCAACTATCAACACATCAAAGAGGAATATGCTCTTGTAAAAGCGGAATATATTAGCATGTCCTAAAGATGAAGACTTATATAATCATTAAGAGATTAAAAAAGGCACAGATAATATGACAAGTGTCTATGATAACTTAGAAAAAATCATGGGTAATATTTTGGCATCAAAAGAATGAATTCAATAGGAGGCTTCCAAACAACAAATTTAGTGGACTCAATTTAATTAGTTAATCAATTTCAAAGGAAAAATATTTTACACACAATTTGTAATACGCATACCACATCACCAAACAATTAATTATAAAATATATAAAGAAATATATATATATATATATATATATATATATATATATTCTATTCTATGAGTGAATTGAATAAATAAGAAATAAAGTTGATATTAATATACCATCTTTATTGAAACTTCTCCAAGCAAATTTCGTTGTCTAAACCTACAAATTCATTACTAACATAAAATTCCCTTCAAAAATTAATTAGAGACGAAACTCTTGCTACTAATTAGTTGCAAAAGACAAAAGTATGCAACTGATGAGTCCCAATGCACAAAGATATGCAAGAGAACTTAAGAAAGGGGAAAAGAAGTTCACGTCTTCGAACCAATTAACAAAAAGTTATAAGATAACAAAAAAATTTAAGGAAAGGTGACAGAAAGTTACTGGTTAATACTATTCTATTAATAATTAAGACATGCAATGAAAAAAAACACAAAAATATGCCTATTGATGTAATTAAAAGTTAAGTACTGATAAAATCATTTAATATTTATTACCTTTTAACTGCAAGATGAAGCTTTTGCTTTTACACGTCTGAGCTTTATGTATTCAATATTTGGATGAGTCATTCACCATTTGAAAACATGAAAGGGTAACTTTTGTTAGAATTAATTGGTAATTTATTTAATAAAATATTACTTTACACCTTTAGCATTTGCTAAAAGTTAATTCGCAAACTTTTTATATTTTAAAAACTATTTTGTACATAATTCAAAGATTAAACAGAATAATTATATCTTTCCTAATATTTTTATAATAAAAAGTTGGTAAGATTTTTCTTAAGATATATAAAGAGTAGCTAAAATAATTAGATCTTTCCTTATAATTTTTTTTTACTACATGTATTGTTTTAACATTAGAACTCGGCCTCAATTTTCACTTAGGCTAAAATCCCAAAATAATTCACTTAGTCTAAATCTTAAGATTGTGTTTGGACGAGTCAATTTAGTAGAGTAATTTATTTATTTTGAGTAATTGAATTTACTATTAAATCAATTGACTTGAATAAAATATTTTAAAAAATTTAAAATGATGTCATTTTGAGAAGGCATTTTAATCGAGTAAAATGAGAAATTTAAAATTCTATTTAAAACTGAGATATTTTAATTTCTTCCCTATCATTCTCATTTCTCTCATACCTCCTTGAGGAAAATTGGAGAATTTAAAAATGATTAATATTTATTTTTATCTGATATTAAAAATTTAATTTTTAAATAAATATTTAAAAATAAAAATTTAAATTTCTTAAAAGTTGAATTACTTTATCCAAATAAGAAAATTAAAATCCAAAAAATTATATTGATTCATCTAAATAAAATAAATACAAAATAAAAAGAATTTAAATCAAGACAATTAAAATATTAAATATTTAAAGTTTTTTAAGAATTTTTAAATTCTCAATCCAAATACAATCTAAATTTCGACTCTTCTAAATCCTCATTCGACCGAGAGATTTAAAAATTTTACTAAGCCATTCGTTGGCCAAAGATCTTACTTATACATTTTTAGATTGGAGATTTAAAACCGCTCCTATAATCAGATCTAAGGAGTAAGGAGTACTTGCTAAATAAAATACCCAAACTCTTGTCACATTCATGTACTTAAAAGTTAAGTAATAATATAATCAATTAACCTTAATTACCTTTTAAGTGCAAGATGAAACTTTTGCTCTTACACGTCTAAAAGGTTGTGTTTAATATTTGGGTGAGTCGTTCACCATTTGAAGATAAGAAAGGGTAACTTTTGTTAGAATACGTAATTTATTCAATAAAATATTACTTTGCAGCTTTAGAATTTGCTAAAAAACTTTTTGTATTTTAAAAATTAGTTAGTTCATAATTCAAACATTAAACAGAATAATTACACCTTTCCTAATATATATTTTTTTTTCATTTTTATGATATATAAACAGTAGGTAAAATAATTAGATCTTTCCTTGTAATTCTCCCTTTTGACCTACATATATTTGATATTTGTAGTTCGTTTTTTTCTTCTTCTCGTATTCCCTTTATTTTCTTCTTATGGTCTTATGTCTATCTCTTTTCTTGTTATATCTATTTTGTTATCATATTCATAACTCATTTAATAGTTTCAGTTTCCGATAGAGATTAAGGTGGAGTGATTTGAAGAAAAAAGGGCAAAGTGGTCATAGAAATAAAGTTTCAGGAACAGAATTTTCATTTTAGTTTTTTATTAACTTATTCAATTATTATTTAGTTTTAATCTAAACCGTTTACTTTTTTAATGGCATATCAAACGGCCTATAATTCGCTAGTCCACGCTAAAATCCGCCTAGTACTAGAAGCTATGGATGAATCGCGTAAATGAGAGTGCCACATGATATATTCTGACTAACCGTTAAGATGGCTATATTTTGAATTTAGTGTATATATATGAATGGTGTATAATTGACTTATCAACTTTTACAAATAAAAAATAATATTTTATGATATATGTTAAAATAAAACTATGGTAATACAAATGTTAATTTAATATCTATCCAATAAATTAAGGTTTAATGTCACTCTGATCTTTTAAATTATTGTATTTTTCTGTTTTAATATATTAAATTTAAAAAAATTTCATTTCAATACTTTATATTTAAAACGTCATTTTGGTACATTGTATACGTAATAAAAAATCTTATCTATGTATATAACAAATAAAAAAAAATATCCAAAATGGTTTTCTATTTATTCAACAAAATCTATACATAATAAGAAAAACCAAATCTTTATTAATGTATTAAAAAAAACTAATTATTTATAACCACAATCTGGCCTTTTTTTTCCTACACCTTATTTTTCCCATCATACACCCTATCTCATAATGTAAATGACGAAAATACCCTTATGGCTTTTTTTCAAGAAAAATTGTTAGTGAAGGGTTTTTACATGTTTTTAGGCCGTTGAGATCTTCTGTTTTTTAGTATACCATTGTTAAATTCCCTTTGTGTTTTGTGCGTGTTAGAGTATCACATTTAGTTTTAGTTGACATTTAGGAGGTGTGGAAGGAAGTTTGGCATTGTTGGAAATGTAACGCTGTGCATTGATGTTAGGTAGTATGTTGGATTTATTTTTCACAAATTTATGGGTTCTGTAGTCCGTATCTTCCTAGAGAGGTCTTTCCAGAGTAGCTTTCAAAATGCACCATTCCGCGATTTTCTAAACTTTTTACTTCCAATGACTATTATGGTATGTCACAAAGTGGGTATGCCAGGAGATTTCTGAAATCTTTGTTTGAACTGCTAATTGAGCTTTTTAAAAGGCTCTAGATTATACAATTTGTAACTATCCAAATTATGTATTTTAGATTAAGATCAGACCATTAAAAATTTCTTACCTTAGATGTTAATTTTTTGTATTTTTGTTTTCTAATGTAGAAGAGACAATGAATTTTATATCTAATGAAGATAACATGGAGGTTGACATTTTGATACGTTGATAACAAAAAGCAATGTGAATTACAAAATGATGAGAATGTGGAGACATATTTATCACTAATGAGGTCATTGTGAATACAAATATAAAAGAAGGAAGTTGGATTGTGTATATTAAAAAAACTTGTAAGTTTTTTTGAAAGATATTTATGTTGAGTTTGATAAAATTCAGCCGCAGACATATTTAGACAAAACAAATTATTTCTCGGATGATATAATAAATTTTCGAATAACAGTTTTTCAATTCAACCCTAGTTAGATAAATATAATAAGAGTAATAAGAAGAACATAACAAGATTTATATTGGATTGTCTTAAGAAATTCAACATCCAATTTCTTAGCAAAAGCTAAGATTTGTTACTGAGTAAAATACAATGATATAACCTCTTCAGGCTAACAAACTCAAGTATCATTTGAACATACTCTCTTCAAGCTAAACACTCTAATTATTATTTGTACTTAGTCTCTTCAAGCTAAACATATATTATTTTATTCTAGTTTCTTCAGGCTAACTACCACAAATGATGGATTTTGAAAAAGAAGTATCTAACTTATCATATTCAACCTTTGCGCAAAGAAGGATTTACAATAAGGATCACACTAAGGCTATTTACAAAGATGAAAGAAAGAAGTTATTCAAAGCTTTAGAACATTCTTGATAACTTGTTCAACAAACATCCAACTTCAATTCTTCACATTCAAGTCTTTATATAGATGGAGATGGTGAAGTAGTCATTAAACCCAACAGTTTCAAATCTTTCACTATCAAAAGTATGTTCAACGTTCTTCAACATTTAATTAAACGTGGGCTTGTCAACATTAACACAAAAAATTGTTCATATTCCGAGGTTCAAATCTAAAAAATGGTTGTGCTCTCTACAACAATTTCTTTTTCTATTAAAGACACCCTTTTTTAACTCTGTTAGACACGTCTTTTGATAAAAGATTTGGTTGACTTACTTTGATTCGAACGTTGGCTTTGTAAGACATACACTTTCTTTGAACAGTTTACAATAATTAACAAATTGATTTGAATATAAGTGTAGGAGGATAGAAAATAGAACTGATACTCATCTTGTTATTTAGAATCTATCTCTCCTATCATTAATTTGTCTTTATCTTTATCTTATGCCTTTACTTCATATATTTAAGCCTAACATCGTCTGAAAGTTTCATTCATTTAACAAATATAAACTTTTATCTTTAGTAGACTGAAATTATTCAAAATTTAAGAGATATAATTTGACTTAAAACAAATTTGACTTTATCTTGATATTTTATTAATTTAATTTTGATTAATGTAATAAATTGTGGTGAATATTTTGTTACTGATATTTCATACTCGAAAACATTGACTGGAATGGGTGCAATCAGTTGCTCATGGGCTTGGTTTTGTTGTTGTGATAATGAGATTTGACACCTATATTAGTTAAAGAGGTAAAAGAGCTTATACCCTACTGAGTTGTAAGAGAAGCTGGAAAACATAAGACATACAAAATTGATTCTGAAAGAATAATTAATGGGACTAGAAAGTTTGGATGTTCATTTAGACTTAAAAGTAAACCTTTAAATAATAATGAAAGTTAGATAGTGAATGTAGTTTATGATTCTCATAATTATAATTTTGCATTGTGAATTACATATTCGTTGACAAATAAGACTTAATGTTAATGAGAAATAATATTAATATTAAGTGATATGTCAAAGAGTACAATGAAATATTTTATTTCTTGTTCGAAAAGTTGCGGTTTGAAATTCTTGACCATTATTTCTTGAGGATAACGATGCTTAGGTTCAAGAGAACTTTGTCTTTTCAACGGTATGAAACAAAGAATAAAAAATCGGATGAAGGATTGAATAACTTCAAATAAGAAGCATTATATAAAAAGAAGGGGAATTCCTGCGTGATATCAATCACGTTGGTTCTTCCTGCGTGATATCAAGTGTAACGGGAAGAGATCACGATCATAACTGAATACTGAATAGACGGCTCATTTATCGCAGAAAGCATCTGACGTTAACACAATCAAATTTAAAACCGAAATGTTTGAGTAGATATTCTGGCCTACTCCTGTTAAGTATATTATTCCATATGGCTTATGAAATGAATGACTCGAGAGAAAGCAAATTAACGCTAACAATATATAAATGATGGTCAAATACTCAAATTAACTCGATCCATGATATGATTGAAGCATTTATCATTTCAATTTCTTATCAAAATTTCAATGAATGTACTAACATAAGTCTAATGCTCGTGATTAATATGGAACAATCACAAAAAATATTATAACAAGAAAACAACTAAATGAAGACAAAATTGAAAAACCTAAGCAACGAACAAACAAAATGCAATTGGCATCAACCCATCAGAAGGGAACATGCTCTTCTAAATTAAATGTAGTGTGTCCTGAAAGGTTGAAACTTAATTCATGGCCCTCTTCATCTTATTATTTATTTGTTTACACTGTTCGGACCTGGATGTTGTGAGTGGATTGGAACCTCCATATGGGTTGCCTGCCACTTTGTACTAGTGCTACTTCTTCTCCTGCTTTCACCATTCCTTGCTTCTGCATATGGAAACAACACCAATGATTTTTAGCCTCAAAAGAAACTAATTAAATAAGTGCCATTATATCCTAAGTGTATTTAACAAGTGAAAGAATTTCATTTTATAGCAACAAAGTTACCAATCCATTTGAAACACAGTTGGATGCTCAACTTTTGCTAGTCACTGATTCGTAAATTCAAACATATTGTAGTCATATAGAACCAATTGATATTTCCATTGGCAAGGGCAACATGAAGCATTTGTTTATTTGCAAATAGCAAGAATGTTAATATAAAGCATAAAGGTCTGTGGTTGCATGCTGATGCATAAATGGCATGGTAAAATGTTTGAATGTAGAACCAACCTCAATAGTATGAGGGTAAGAGGAAAGCTGTGTTGGAATTTTAAAACCATGTAACAACTTTAACCTTGTTAATAGTACTCTTAACCTGGTTATATGCTTTCTATAGGTAACATTTCAATCACTGAAGATATCATCCAAACATTACCTGCAGTAAATCCAAGGCTTTTGTGAAAGTCTCTTCAGCATCTTCAGAGAATTCCATGTAAATAGGACAGACTCCTTGATACAAAGCTAACCTCTGTTGTATCCTCTTTCTGCATGGACAGCAAAATTAGGTAACGGTTTTCACATCAATACATACTTCATTATGACAAATCAGACTGATTGGTTTAGAGCTACTTCAAACAGCTTCTGAAAAAGCAGAAACATCATAAACCTTTAAAATAGTTTATTCATTAGATATATATCTTCCAACCATTCAATTCTGGAAATCATATTTTATAAGCCACCAAAGAACCAGTTTTATTTGTTACTAAGCACAAGAATAAACGAAAAGACAAAATTAATTATTAACGGAAAATATTGATAACAATGGAATCCAAATACCAAATACATATTTTGGAAGAATTGCTTTGAAGGTCCTGAGGCACAGATGCATTTGTTTACTGAATACTTATTATATTAGTCTCATGTTTACCTCGTATCTTTGGTAATTTAAAAAATAAAAGAAGTTTTCTTATGATACCAAAGGAAAAAAGGAACATACTGATCTGTAAAAGCAAATATGGTCCCTGAAGGCCGATAGTGGCTCAAAAGGATAGCCATGAAGCCCGATCTTGTGAAGACAACAGTTGAGGTTCCAAGGGTATTAGACATCATGGTTGCATGGTAAGCAAACATCTCACTCATGTGGTTCTACAAAGTGTCAAAAAAAAAAAAAAAAGAAAATCAAATTTCAGTATCAGCAGTAAAATTAAAACACAATGACTAAAAAAAGTCGGAGTCATTGAGTTAAAATTTCAAACCTTGAATACTTGACCAATATTGGGTGGCATTTCACCACCAGGTATTGTGGCTTCTGTCCGTAATGCTACAGTGTGCATTACTTTCACGGCTTTTAGTGGGAACCTGCATTATAATAAATGTAATTAATATTGTAACATCACTCTTGCTTTAGATTGGTCTTCATTCACTATGAAGCAATGCTATTAATGAAACCAGATATTGATACTCTAGCATGTAAAATCACAATATCTACTCACAACTATACACATCTTAAAACCTAAATTGCAAGGTAACACCAATTTGATTGTGATATTTCCTTTCCTCTATGAGAACTCAAATAGGAGAATATCACCTGTTAAGGTAATTGGACACTTTGAGGCATGGTTACTTACTTTCCATGAGCAGTTTCCCCAGAAAGCATTATTGCATCAGAACCTTCTCGAACAGCAATTGCGATATCAGACACCTCAGCTCTGGTGGGTGTGGGATGAACAATCATGCTTTCCAACATATTTGTTGCTACAATAACAGCCTTTCCCATGCTACGGCATATGCTGATGATCTCTTCCTACATTAGCAGGCATTATGGGTGTTAAGATGAACTCAAATTATTGTCCAGTTATGGAAGCAATACTAACTGATAATTATCTTTACCATTAATCTCATTTCATTTTAAATGAACTTTACCTGCAAAAGTGGAACCTCTTCAATAGGGAGCTCTGCACCAAGATCTCCTCTTGCAACCATGGCCTAAACAGGATGGCAAAAGTAGACAATTCAATATAAAAACGTTCGTAAACAAGTGCTCCACGAAATTAAGCCACAACCTCTAAGCTAAACACACCCAGTATTAAAGATTTTGTTTACAATATGGGCTAAATCATCCCTATTTCCCGGAGTCAGGAAGTGACCACAATGAAATAATTTAAGGATTAGATTAGCACCCCATCAGACGCTGTAATAATTGAATGCAAGTTTGGTATAGAGTCTGCACTTTCAATTTTTACAATGACGTGTATATCAGCATCACAGCCTGCAGTGTTGAATGTACAATTTATCATATTTCAAAATAATTAGAAAAATTAATCAGACAGACAAATTAAAAAAAAATACAATTATCTTAAATATTTACTTTTCAAATAATTCTTCAGTTCATGAACTACTTGTGCATCCTTAACAAAAGAAACAGCATAGAAGTCAACTTTGTTATCCACTCCAAATTTGATGTCATCCCAATCCTTCTCTGTAGCAAATCAATGCAAATATTATGTCCTTGGGAAATCAGCATAACCTTAATCCTCTCCCATTGGCCAGTACCCATACATATGGAGAGGCATGCAGAAAGAGATGGATAAATTTTTTCTTTTTCAAATTAGGAATAGGAGTAATTATCCAAAATCTAACCAGTGATGGAAGGCAGTGTTGCACTTTTTCCTCTAACATTCAAATGTCTCCTTGACTTGAGTTCTCCTCCATCAACAACTTCACATTTCACTGAATCCTCTGTCTTAGACTTTACCACCAAAGACATCATACCACCTACATCATACACAGTAGTACACATAAAAGACTCACTGTTAACTCTTTCCGAGATAAACAGTAAAGTAAAAAGATATTTTCCAACAACAAGAATGTAAAACATAATATAATAAATGCATTATGTAAAACAATGTACTTTGTATATCATATTCTTCTTTAGAAAAATATAATGCATCTTAACAGTTTGGTTGGTTCACTCATGTTATGCTGACTGAAACTTTTATGCGTAAATTATAGTTACTGATGTATGGATCTAACGAAGCTTCTGAGTCTGCATAAGCAAGGATGAAAGATGGAGGTAACGAGATGAAAAAAAGATCCTATTTAGCAACTTAAGATTCAATTATTTTGTACATGTAATAGTTTTATTCTCAACACAAAACCATGTTGATAAAATCAAACAACTAGTCATGATTGCAGGAAATATAAAAGGATCAAGATGCATATACAAGTTATAACATATTAGCACCAGAAAACCACCATGCCACACCACCTCACAAAACTCATCCCCTAGATCACAGTTTTTTTCAGATACTAGGAGACTTGCTCATGTTACAGTACACAAAATTTAACAAAGGTTAAAGAAAACCAAATAAGAATGCAATAGTCCCATGTTAGGTGATTTATCAATCCATGAGCAAAACACATTGTCTACAACTCAAACATTTCTATCAATCAATCGATTTCCATACCATCAACAAGAAGCATGTCCCCGACTTCCACATCATTGACAAAATCATCATAGTTTACACTGACACAATCTGCAGATCCAATTCCAGCACCTCTCCGGATGGTAAAAGTGAATTCCTGCCCACTTGCCAATGTGATTGGTTGTGGCAAATCCCCACTCCTAACCTCAGGACCCTGAAAACAGAGATCATCAGCTAACACAAAAACCAAGCCATGATGACAGAAATATGATATGAACAAAAAGGGCAATAACTTGAAGGAAAAAGTTAATTGTTACCTTGGTATCAAGCATAATTGCAATTACATTGTCCTTGGATTGAGCATTATACTCTTTAACCAAATCAATAACTTTCTGATGAGAAGCATGGTCTCCATGAGACATATTCAAACGAGCAACATTCATCCCAGCCTCAGCCAGCTTCCAAATCATTTCCTTGGTGTTAGTAGAAGGACCAATGGTGCAAACAATTTTCGTCTTCCTCCTAAACGTGGGTTTGGACCACATTCCAGCAGAAGTGTCACTAAGTTGCTGTATGCCACGCAAGTGCTGCAACTCCTCTTCAATCTATTCACCACAACATGAAAAAGGGTTACAGCTCATAACAATCCTTCACTCACTTTCTCTTCCATCTCATTTCTTCCAATTTTTCCCCAATCTCTCTTTTTATTCTATCACATCTATCACTTTTCCTAACCTTTACTTCTTTCTTCACATCTCTTTACTTTCCACCCTCACTTCACCACACTATGGAATGACTCTACCATTACTTCCATTTTGGATTCTTCACAAAATAACAAATTTTCTCACCCCCATCATTTTGTTTTTGGGGTGTCCATTTATCACTACTTTACTACTTTACTTCCATTTTGGATCCTTACCAAAACATCAAATTTTCACACCCCCATAATTTTTTTTCAAGCAAAATCCAAAATTGCATTGAGCGAGAGAAAGGGCATGCACCTTAGAATCATCCTCAGGCGACACAGGAACAACTTGAGAGGGTGCAGATTTCCTTGCATTGACGAGGCAACTCCGGGAGCAAACTTTGGAACTGTGGTTCCTCTGAGGTGGAAGCACCTTGGAAGCAAAAGATGGAGGCTTTAACGACGTATGAGCCCTGTGGTGTGCAGATCCCGAGTTGGGGCGCGTGAGGGTGCTGTGAATGGATCGAGTTGCAACTACCTGAGACATTGTTGCAGAGAGAGAGAGAGAGAGAGAGAGAGAGTTGAAGGGTCGTGAGAAATAGAAGGGAATGGGGTGTGAAGAATAAAAAGGGTGTGAAGGTGAGAAGAAAGAGGTAGAATTGAAGGTTTGGAGAAATCGCCGTTATGTTCGGAAAAGGCTAAGTTATGAGACAAATATAAAGTAACACACGACACCCTCTCTTCGTTTCTATCGAACAAATGACATGACTATCATCGTCTTATGTCTGCTACTCTACACTATGACTTTCAAACTCACTACATTCTATAATTTTTTTTTTTTTTTTTTAAGACTGTGTTCAATTAGATGTTCTCATTTTTTAAGATTTTAATTTCATACAAATGTTTCTCTTCAACATGTTTTTCTTCAACTTTTTTTAAATTTTCTTTTACTTATTTTACATAAAAGAAACCTTAAAAATAAATATGATTGACTTGAACATGTGTTTTCTTCACTTTGGTAACTAGTTTTGTTTTTAATTAAAAAAAAATAGGACAAGTTGCAACAAAGTGACTTCCAGCGTTCTCCTGCTGACATGGTTCAATCATCTATAACCAAAATCAAAGATAGTTTAGTAATGAGTTTATGCTGAGGTGAAAGGAGTCATAATTGGGTAATTTAATTTTTGAAAATGAAAAATTATAATTATAAAAAAATAAAATAATTTTTAAAAATATAATATATTTATCATTTAATCTATTTTGATGATATTTGTGAATTATATTATTTTTCTAAATTAAAAGATTAAAATGAGAATAAATGATTAAATTTAACAATCAAATCAATAAATAATTAAATTTAAGGAATATAATCTATTTTTTATATCTGAGAAACTTAAAGTTCCCTATCTTTACATTTTAACGAATCAAAGTAGTATAGTACTGCAGTGGTTTACTTTAGTAAAGTTTATATATTTAAAAAAAGAGCTGGGAGTGAGAATATAAAGCAGGGGTGTGCAAAGCAAAAGTAACATTGCGGACCACAATATCTTAATATTTGTCCATGACATGATGGCCCGTTATTAAGCCCACGACCCAAGTACTCATGAAACCGAACGACACCGTTTTAGCCTCCTATTGCCCTACTCTGAAAAGCGCGGGAAGATTTTCCGCCATTTTCAACACAACTGAACTCAATTCAACTCTGTGACTCGCATTCTTTAGATCCCAAAACCCCACACTCTCAAACTCTCACAGCACCATGGACACCGAAGGCTTATCACTAGTCTGCGCCGGCCTCGGAACCGAAGACGAACTTGAAGGTAAACGAATCGGTTACACCAAAGGCGAATACTGTCTCGGTAAGCATTTTCGATTTTCGATTTTCGTTTTTCCTTTTTTTTTTCTTTTTAAATTTTCATTCTTCCGAATTCGATTCGGTGAAAAATTCTGATTCCTCATCGCTCGCATTCGTCACTGATTACCAGATAACCTCAAAGACTTGCTGCGGTTTCTCCGGCGCGACGATCCTCAAACGCGTGACGTGTTCAAACAAGTTTGCAAATGGAACATCGTTTACAAGGACTTGATACCTATCATCGAGTACTATCACGACGATCGCAGCTTGCTTCTGAATGCAGGTTTTTATTTTTGTCTTACTTTAATTTTTTGAATTTATTGATTGAGGCTTGTTTTTGGCTTTCTTTGATTGGTATTTATTGTTTTGTTTTTCTCAGTGAAGGTTCTGGTGTTCCTTACGATGCCAATTGAACCGTCTTCGACGGATATATCTCAGCAGTTGGAGTATCTGTGGGGTTTGAAGTCTGCTGTGACGAACAGTGATGTTGTTGCAGCGATAGTGTCGATTCTAGAGAAACCGCTTGAGAATTTGGAACGGTGAGTGAGTGACTCGGATCCATGAATTTGGAATTGTTGAGTGCGAATGCAAAATGTTGTATGAGTGTTGGGAAAATGACTTATTTGTGTTTTTAATTGTTTGTGTACAGTGATGCATTCAGTGAGGATGATTGGAAATTGGTGCAGTTAGTGCTTACGTTATTCAGAAATATTCTAGCTGTTCAAGAAATTCCGTCACACCAGAAGTCTGGGGGATTTGCTAGTCAGTTTTTGTCGATGAGAGACAAATTTCTGGAACTTTTGTTTCGGGAGAATGTAACGGATATAATATTGGTTATATCTCAGTGTGTTGGTGGATCTAATGTTTATCTCCGTCAGGATAACTTGCTTCTACTGGAAATTTTCCATTACATTTTCATGGGTCAGGACCCGGAGTTAATTATTAAGCCACATTCGAAGGGATCAAAGGTTAGCCCTCTCGTTGTGACTGATGTCTTATTTGCCAAGCTGGAAAGAATTACCCTACTCATTTAGATTATTCTTTCTGGAATGTGCTTTGGTTACATAACTTACATGGTTTTGTGGATTGATTGATGATTTCCTCTTTCTTACTGCTCCAATTGTCTTATTCTTAGGTTGTGTTTTTGTTTAGTCTTTTATATTTTGCAAACTTTATTTTAGGTGGATGAAGACCCCCAGACTTCTCTTAATAGTCTTCAGTTCATTATGGAGGAGGAAAAGAAGAGAAGAAATATTTGTAAGCTCAGCAATATAAGTCGACATTCGCAATTTAGTGGAACCTTTGCTCGGCTTACTATGGTACTACTTTTTTGCCCTTCTGATTTTTCTGATCATGGTGGACTTGAGTGATAACATTTGTTTCTATTTGGTAGGATGGTTCTAAGGCAGTATTTAAGGGAAATCCTAATTCTTCTCATAATGTGCTGCTTAAAGCACAAAATGTCACTCGGGGTCCTACCAAAAGAATTGCATGGGATCATCCAAGGTTGCCTTCAACAAAGGATAAGATATTGGAGTTGCTTCATGGATTTGTTAATCAGTTTCTTACCGGGGGATACAATGGTATAACTTTTATTTATTGTGATAAATTGTATCATTTGAAAATGTTTTTCTTCTTTTGCTTTCAAATTGTAAATGTAAAAGTATTCTCACTGCAATTTGAACCTGAATCAGTTTTGATGCGATCCATTCGAGAAGACATTGAAAAGGAACATCCCTCAATTCAAGAAAGTGATGTTGCTGTTTTCTTTCAAGTTGCTGAATTCGTCACTTCATTTCAGTTTTACAAGTGTTCAGCTTCTAAGGTGAGAATTATAATATGAGAATCGTATATTATTTTTTCCTCTTTCAAGCTGAAATAGTTAACATTATCCTTTGATTAGAGGTATTGAATGCAAATTTTTTAACCATTCATGGTCTTGATCAAGAAGAATTTTTTATTCATCTAAATGTTGGGATTTTATAGATTCTCTAGACATATTCAGTTGCTTTCTAATTATTTAGCATTTAGCATTAAGCATTATTCATCTGATTGTTTATTGAAGTTGGTCTAATTTCTCAAAGCATGTTGAAGTTCACTTTTAATATAATGATTGTTTATAGGCCTTAAAGTTGGTAAAACAATATGGCTATCTATTAGTGCATAGTGGAGAATACTCATTCTTCATATTTTTGGTGTAACACGATAAACGAAATAACAAGAGGATTCAAATTCCCTTGATTTGATTTCTTTGCATTTTTGGATTTTCTTGGCTTATTTATTTATTGTTCTTTCTGATCATTGATATTGGATTTCATGTTGAATATGAAATAAGTTATTATTCGTGCTCTAAATGATGAATTTATACATGAAGTTTTGTTTTTGGAAAAATGGAGACCATCAAATGAAATTAGACTGTAAATAACATGTGATTTATCAATCCATGTTTTAGAAAAGATGTCATTCTTACATACTCTCTCTTTTTTATTAGACCAAGGAGGGAGGGGACACATTTGAGACTTTTGGTGATAAAGATGCAGATACCTCAGATTTCAGCGGTCAATTATGTGGCCCAATTGCAGCATCCTTAAATGAGTCAACGTTTCAGTTGGTCATTTCAAAGTGGCGGCATGCTTATGATAGTCTAAAGGAAAAGAATAACTACCAATTTCTTTCTGCAGCTGGTTCTCTTTTGAAAAACATGGTAATATGCACTACCAAATCTTAGTATGTTTTGGCTATTTAGTTTTTTACATGTATCCTTACACTGTGGGGTTGAAATAGACAACTTTTGACTTTCTTTTGTATTGTGCTCTAATTTTTAACCAAGGTGCTTAGGTTACTGTAAACATTTTTGCTTTGTCAATGCCATTTTAATTTTGCATTCCACGGTTCCCACTTTGGTTTATTATTATTTTGGTTAATTTTACAATTTAGTGCATTTCCCTACAACATTAAGTTGAAAACTGGAACGGCAAAAAGAATTTCATCCCTGTGCATAACCTCATTAAATGTTTTATTTGCCCTTTCGTGGTTTTTCAGATTCGCATGCTGGATTTGATACTTAAATTGTTGCCTGAGGACTCAAAGGAGCCACAAACAGCTCGCATTCTTCTGTACAAGTTATTTTATGATCAGACTGAGGAAGGGATGACTCAGTTCCTATTGAATTTGATGAAAACCTTTGACACCCACAAGCAACCCAAAAGGTTTGACTTCTCTGTTGAGTTTATTCTAGAAAAGAAAATTATGAAGGTGAAAATATATGGACTGCTTTTTGCATGTCTTAAATTTATCTCTTAGCAGCCTTCTGGTCCTGAATAGTTGAAAGGCTATACAAAGGGCATATATTCATGAATTACTAGTTGTCCTTTTAGTGCATACTTCATACCAAAATTAAAGCACAGCATACTCTGCTGCTGTACTAGTGTCAATTGTTAGAAGCTATATATGATAAGCTGTGTTATGTAGAAAGTGGAAAAGCATTTCTTTCCAGTCAAATAAATTTTCTTCTTTAAAGTCAACTTTCTTATTTTCATTTTTCAATTCAAATGCACTCTGTGCAAAATTGTCTGTTATGGGAGGCATCCAATTGTTTTAATGTGAGTCCCAATGATAATAGTAATTTATACATATTTTTGTGTGTTTGCGTATAATCCACGGTTCTTTCTTTGCTGCTATGTTTATGATTGTTGTTTCCTTTCAGTGATCTTGCAGATTTGGTAGAAATCATTCACAAGGTTGTAAAGCTGATGGATAATCTTCAATCACGAGGAGCATTGAGGGTAAGTTGAAATTATGTGTTTGTGTCTAACTGTCTATGAATATGTAACTGTCAACAGTTGGTTATAGCTTTGGAATATAGTACCAAGATCTAGCACAAACAAGGCAAGATGCCTGTTACCACTTATGCACATATAATTATCTATTCAACTTCATATTCAATATTGTACTTGTTCATAGTGATTTCGTTCACATTTAAAAGTAAAAAATTTGCTTGTTTGCTTTGTTAAAGATGTAATAAAGCCATTAGCAAGCCTCCACTAATAAGTAATAGCTCAAACTATTTGGGGAGTTGGTCCTTAACATCAATAACTAATAATCTATTATAATACATACAGATATGTAAAAAATAAAAAATAAAAAAACCTGTTGCAGATTACTGTCTAAGATTCACCATATTTTGATCCTTTTCTTTACTTTATATCTTATAATTCAAGGTGTCCAGAAAATCAAGGAAAGTGAAAAAAAAGAAAATTCCAGAAGGAACAGAATCAGGGGACAAACCAACTGAAGATCATTCCTGCATTCAAAATGAAACCGGCATCTCAACTATCAATCAATCAGCAGAAAATCAGCCACTGGAAGAATGCCTACCAAATGCAAATTCAACAGGGGAAGATGTAGTCCCTGATGATAATGATCATGAAAATCATGTTCTGGAAGATGAGAACTCCCAAGCAGGTTTAGAACCAATGGAAGCCACAAATTCTGAACATGTTAATGAGGATATGTTGGATGCTACTAATGATTTTTCTGAAGATGAGCAACTAAGTGCAATTAATGAAGTTGATTTCAAGGTTTCAACACTGGTCTCTACCTTTGCAAATCACAATATCATTCAGAACTTATGTTGGTTGCTCAAGTTTTATAAGAGCAATTCTCTTGCTACAAATCACTACATAATAAGCATGCTGCGGAGAATAAGTGATGACCTTGAACTCCATCCCATGCTTTACCAGGTGAAGTCCAGAAAGCATTTTATCTTCAATGAGATTATGTAATTTTTTAATGTGAATACTAAATGCTATTTATTACTCTTGTTGACATTCTTGCAGTTGTCACTACTCACAATTTTTTATGACATACTGGTTGAACAAAAGTCATGTCCCTGCAAGCAATATGCAGGTATAGTTGATTTCTTGACTTGTTTGGTTAGGAAGATGCTAAAGAAAATGAAAAGGCAACCCCTCTTGTTTGTGGAAATCCTTTTCTGGAAATCTCGAAGGGAATGCCATTACATCAATGCTGAATATATGTTGAGCGAGCTTGGTCATTTGAAGAAAGAAACTAGCAATTGGAATAACACTCAAGGAAATGGAGAAACTGGCTCATCCCCAGCAAAAATGTGGACTCGTAGAAACTTAGCTGATGCACTTGGTGAAGATGAAGCTGATGTTGTGATTACTCATGACTCAGGATATCAAAGGTATGATAAAAATCTCAAACTTTTCTTTGTAAGCTTTCAATGTAAGATTTTGTACTTTCTATTTCTTTTGGAAAAAAAATTGCAACATGGAGATGCCCTTTTTCAGAATATGGACCAATTTTCAATTTATGCCTTATTGGTTCATAAATAATCTTGATCAAGACAAAGGGAGATATATTACAAAGAATTATTTGTAATGAGACCATTGTTTTTTTTTATTTGTTACTTTCTTCTATAGAGACAAGCTTGATGTTATTGAGGGCTTTGCATCTCTCTAGCATTAACAGTGGCAAAGATGATCATAATTATGTTTACAACTTGACTTCAACTTTACTTGAAATTTCAAAGGCTTTGTAGTTCCTAATACTTGGTTCACTTGGACAAAGCAGTGGGGAGCAATTGATGGAAGATAAATCTCAAATAGCTCCAAGGAGAAAGAAGAAACTTGTTCTTGGTGGTGATTTGGAAACACAAATTAAGGATCTCTATGAGAAGTAGGTTTAACCAGCTCAAACTTCTGTCTGAACTTTGGAGCATGATTTAAATTAGTGCCTTTTCAAAAAGAAATTCAGTCTTTTTTCTTTAATATTTTTTTTACATCATTGATACACAACTACACACACTTAAGGGATCAGCAGGATAGATTGATACATAGTTTTTCATTTTTTTGTTTCTGTCTTGCACACAAGATTTAACTTTATTTTCATCAATGGTTCTTCTTCCTTGTTTGACTATTCTAGATTCAAAGATGACCGACATTGCAGTCGTCGTATAGCTGAAGTGCTGGATCCAGATGGTAAAATTTCACCAGCTCAAATTTCCAATAGATTAAAAAGATTAGGACTAACAGTTGCATCTAGAAAAAAGATGTGTGATGCCGACGGACCTTTGTCTACTAGCCCTAAGCAATCGGATGGTGATGGAATAACAGGAGTAACCAATAAAACTTCAGTGGATTCAAAGGATCAGTTCATGTAAGTTGTTTATATTGAAGTCATGGAAATGAAATGTTATGTCATTATTATTCATCCCAGTTCAATAGTTCTTTTTATATACATTTTGGTGCACTAAATATATTTAGCTCTTCTGAGTTTGTTTCAATTTGATATTTATAGACAAAAAAGGAGAAGAGTCAGAGCTTTTAATGAAGACCAGGAAGCACAAATCAAAGATCTTTATGAACAGTGAGTGTCACTCGGTTGCTTGGTCATTCAATCTCTTTCTGCTCATTACTTGATGAATCCTGAACAGATAGTTATATAAGAATATTCCACGTTTTCTGAATTTTCTATATTATTTTGCACAGGATGACAAAAGGCACAAGAATTTTAGCTTTTGATTTTGCTGTTAACATTTGGTTTGTTATTTCTGCAGATTCAAGGACCACAGAAGATTTAGTTACATGATAGCCAATGCACTCGATGCAGATGGTAAATTCACTCCTGCGCAAGTCTCCCGAAAACTTAAGCAGCTTGGTTTATCTCTTTCTCAGAAGAAGAGTTCTGGAGGCAAAATGAAACCAAAGGATGCAGATCTCATGGATTGGTCAAATGATAGAGTGAATGAATCTGATGATGAGAAATTGATATCATTGGTGAAAAGGTAAGGCGTTATACTTCTGCCTGTTCGCAAAATAATATTCACTCACTGGCATGTGTAACTTCTTCCAAAATGCCAGTTACCATTTTTCAACAGAGCCAGTGTTTCAAATTCTACAGATAAATATATGCTTCAGCTGAATTTCAGTACTTTGTCAAATGCAATTTTATTGTGCTGCCCAGCTGGATGAGTCTCCTATCTCCTTCCTTTTACTGTTGTTTAATGGTTATATAATTAATTTTAGGAAGAAATTGGAGAATGGAAAATTATCAAGGGGGCGGTTACATGGACAAACCAGTGAGGATAGATTGTCAACAGATGATTCTGATGATGAAATGCTCAGCTCTGTTCTCAAGTAATGTTCCTTTGCCTTTCCTTTCCTAAGACCACAAGTTTACTAATCAATGCTAGGATCATATATGCTTGTTAGGAATTTAGTTTGAGCCGGTGATTCTTCTTGCTCCTATTTGCTTTGACTTGAAAAATGGACCTGTCTCGTATAATGAAATATCAACAATTTACTTTATTTGGTATAAGATATAATTTCTTTTTGATTTAGCAAGAAATGAAATAGCGAGGTGTCAACTGAACAATTTGAATGCAGCCGTGAGGATACATTGTGAAGGATGATTCTGATGATGAAATGCTTAGCTCTGTTCTCAAAAAATGTTCCTTTGCCTTTTATTTTCTAGGGTCACAAGTTAGTATCAACGATAAGATCATGTATGTTTGTTTGGAATTTAGTTTGAGCTGGTGATTCGTCCAGCTCCTGTCTGCTTTTACTTGAAAAGTGATGGACTTGTCTCATATAGTGCAGTATTAACAATTTATTTTATTTTGTATTAATTATCATTTTTTTAATTTAGGAAAAAAGTAAATAACGAAGTATCAACTGAGCTATTTGAGCGCAGCAGTGAGGATACATTGTCAAGGGATGATTCTGATGATCAAATGCTCAACTCTGTTCTCAAGTAATGTTCCTTTGCCTTTTGTTTTCTAGGATCACAAGTTTACTGATCAATTATAGGATCGTATATGTTTATTTGGAATTTAGTTTGAGCTGGTGATTCTTTCTGCTCCTATCTGCTTTGACTTGAAAAATGATGGACTTGTCTCGTATAGTGCAGTATGAACAATTTATTTGATTTGGTATTCATTATCATTTTTTTTTTATTTAGGAAAAAAGTAAATAGCGAAGTACCAACTGAGCAACTTGAACGCAGCAGTGAGGATACATTGTCAAGGGTTGATTCTGATGATGAAATGCTCAACTCTGTTCTCAAGTAATGTTCCTTTGCCTTTTCTTGTCTAGGATCACAAGTTTACTGATCAATTATAGGATCACAAGTTTACTGATAAATTATAGGATCGTATATGTTTATTAGGAATTTAGTTTGAGCTGGTGTTTCTTTCTGCTCCTATCTGCTTTGACTTGAAAAATGATAGACTTGTCTCATATAGTGGGATATCAACAATTTATTTTGTTTGGTGCTAATTATCATTTTTTTAAAACTAGGAAAAAAAGAAATAGCGAAATATCAACTGTACATTTTGAACGCATCAGTGTGGGTACATTGTTAAGGGATGATTCTGATGATGAAATGCTCAGCTCTGCCCTCAAGTAAGTATCCCATGCATTCACTTTTTCTTTTTTCTTGGATATTAGTGATCAATGATAGGACTGTAGATGTGTATCAGGAATTTAGTTTGAACTGTTAATTCTTCATGCTTGTTCCTCCGTCTGCTCTGACATGAAAATCTCGATCATTGGTTTATCGTTTTTGAGACATGATTATTCCGATGGCAATTGAAATAAAATAATCCTCTTCACTCGTTTATATTCACTCATTTCTTAACTCCAAGTGAATATAATGTGCTCTGATCATCGTACCTTTTCTATATTATACCAACATACCTGTTTCCTATTAACATTTTGCCTGTACAGAACATAGGTTATTACTCTTCTTCTGTTTAATTGTGGTGGAATCAAGCAGATTGTGTCTGATAGAACATGGCTAAGTTGATATTTAGTTTACGCTGTTGGTGTTTTCATATCTAACATAACAAATTAATATCTATAAAACGATGTAGAGTTAGAAATATACGGATATTTATCTCAGCCTTTTTTATGATCGAATTTGATTATTTGGTGGTTGAATTGTATTTGCACTGGCAGAGAAAATCAGGCTGGTTCCAAGAATTCCTCACAAGTAGAATACCAGCAAATGGATGACATGGCAGATTCAGAGGATGAAGTGGCTGTTGGTGCAGTTGCTGACAATGCAAGATCCAGAAGGAAGCTGAGAATGGTGATTGATCCTGAGGATGATGAATGAAGGGACAAACATAATTAGGATACAGGTTTCTTTATTTTTGCAATTATGTTATACTAAATTGATATTATTTAAAGAATGGATCCTTCTGTATATACTCACTCTGATTGACAATTGCTCAAACAGCAAACTATCCCTAAAAAAGTACTTGTTCACTTCTAAATAAAGATGTAAACTCATTGAGTTGCAAGGAGTTAATAGGTGACAGGGATCACACTCAATTGCGTCACATTTTGAGGTGTGGAAATACTGTTGTTGACAGTCTAGCTAGGCTAGCGTTTTCAACTTTTGATTATACTCGGCTTGAGGAATGCCTTTCCCAAGTCCAACCATGATGTTTTAGCCTTGGTTGCCCCAGCTTTTGAATAAATTCATGTTTCCCGTCAAAAAATAAAAAATGGAACTAGTCGTCCTCAGAAACAAAATGTGTAAAATGATAATGGAACTAGTCTTCATTCTAGTAAACTTCCCTTTCTAGGAATGGCATTACAACTGCCTTTGATTCAGTAGGATGCATTACTGCATATCCTCTTACAAATTTTTGTTGGTATGTTGCGAGAAATCTGAAGCAATATATCCAGATTAATTTCCAACCTGAGGATGCAATAACCGTTGCTGGTATGGAAATTACTTGAATGTTAGTTGAATGATCAAACATGGGTTTGGATTGTTTGGATTTTCAGAGTTGAATGATCAAACATGGGTTTGGATTGTTTGGATTTTCAGATATGTTTATTGTACAATTTGAACCAAACCAACCAAGAATGAAGTGGTTTGGTCCGGTTTAGTTTAATTGAATATAAGTTATTTTGCAAATGTTAAATTAGTTTTTTTAAAGAAAAATACAAATAATCTTTATCATTAGAATAATATAGATAAGATTTTATTATAACATATTCACATCAACCAAATAATAATAAAAAATTAATTCTTACAAAATATTTCATGAATAATAGTAAAATAATATATATATATATATATATATATATATATATATATATATATAATGGAAATGATCTAGTAGATAACTAGAATTCACGACAACCAGTTTATAAAATATGAAAAGAGAGAAATATTAATGTGTATAAAATATGAAGGAAAGGAAATATGTATATATTCTGTGTGAGTGAGTTGACTGGTTAGCCGCGTATTACAGTTGTTAGCGAAGTAAAATTATATATAATTTAGTTTGAATCTGTAAAATACAAAATACACGAATCAGTTATTCTGGTGTTTAATGGGTTGATTTGCATCATATCAAATTAACTAAAAAAATCTAAATAATATAATTAATTTGAGTTGGATTTTTAAATTCACTAGACTATAACAAATGAATAACACCCTCCTAAGTTATAAAGAGGACACCAACGATATTAATTGCAATATTGTATCATACTATTTTTTTCTGTAAATCATCGTCATGATATACATGCTTCGTCCTCGTCTTTTTTGGCCAATTTTTGAGACTTAGTACCATCAAGTTGGTAAAGAAACTGTTTATCAATAGAAGAAATGGAAAATCATTCAATAAAGTTTATGTGAACACGCCCCATACCCCATGCCCCAAAACTAGTCTTTTTTGGTGTGCGCGTGTGTGAAAGGGAACAAATTGCTTTGTTTGAATAAAAAATTTAACCAAAAAATTCAATCGGATTTTCATGACCTTGCATTTTCCTGGGTATTTGCGACTCGTGATGGATGAAATTTGAGGAAAAATCATTCCATTTGATCATAAATATTAACTGTTCGATAATAATGGTAATAAGAAAAAATGTTCATAACAAAACTGTCTTCCGTAAATTCATATTATACATGACCGAGATGGTTTCAGACAACTTGTTATTGAAGAGACAGCATACATAGAAAGTTTTACAGTACAGATCAGTAGTCTTGTTAGGATCTAAAATACCGAACACATTCACATTTGTAATGTCTTACATTTCGACACGGCTGCATGTGCCTTTTCTGTCCACGAAGACCATTGAAATTAAAACTTTCACATTGTAGTATGGAAGACTTAGGCATATAAATACTTTTACTGGATTGTACCCCTTCCCATCATCTTCATCTCTTCTTCTGTAATCATGAATACCTCTCCCTCAAGTTTTACATTTAAATTCCTTTTACTTTCCTTACTATGTGCAATCATATTCAAATCTGTCACGTCCACTTTTAATATTCATTGCAATGAGAAGGACATGAACACGCTCCTAGGCTTCAAAAAGGGAGTCATAGATCCTTCAGGTTTGCTCTCTTCATGGTTACCAAAAATAGATTGTTGTGAATGGACAGGAGTGAAGTGTCATAATATGACTGCTAGAGTTACACACCTTAATCTCCCTTGTCATACAAATCCACCTAAAATTGCTCCTTTGGGAGCGAAGGACGACAAATCACACTGCCTAACAGGTGAATTCAGCCTGACACTGCTGGAACTCGAATTTTTGAGGTATTTGGATCTGAGCAACAATGACTTCAAGTCTATCAAATACAATTCAATGGGTAGTCATAAATGTAACGACTTATCAAGAGGTAACCTTTCTCATCTCTGTGGAAACTCCACCAACCTTCATTATCTTGATTTATAGAATAATTATGATCTTGTTGTCGATAATCTCCATTGGCTATCCTCTCTTTCTTCATTGAAATATATTGACTTTGGTGGTGTTTATCTTCACAAGAAAATTGATTGGCTTCAATCAGTGACCATGCTTCCTTCACTTTTAGAGTTACACTTGGAGAGTTGTCACCTTGAAAACCTCTATCCACCTCTTCAGTATGCTAATTTTACTTCACTTCAAGTCCTAGATCTCGCTGACAATAATTTTGTATCTGAGTTACCTAAATGGTTATTCAATCTTAGCTGTGACATTTCTCAAATTGACCTTAGCCACAATCATATACATAGCCAACTACCTACAACATTGCCAAATTTTAAAAGTCTGTAAGCCTTCATTTTAAATGATAATTATCTCAAAGGACCCATTCCAAATTGGTTAGGACAACTTGAACAACTTCAAGCACTTGATCTTTCTCGAAATTTTTTGTCGGGTCCAATCCCAACAAGACTGGGAAATCTATCTTCTTCAACATATTTGGCACTCGAGTCAAATGAGTTGAGTGGAAATCTTCCAGAAAATATCGGGCAACTCTTAAACTTGGAGACTCTTGGAGTTTCAGGCAATTCCTTTACAGGAAATGTGTCTGAAAGAAATTTAATTTCTCTTTCAAATTTGACGTACCTTTCCCTGAGTTCACCTAGTCTTTTCTTTGATTTTGATCATGAATGGGTCCCTCCTTTTCAACTTGGAAGGATTTCATTGGGCTATGTTAAAGACAAACTTCCAGCATGGCTATTCACGCAGAGTTCTCTGAAATATCTTGAGATCCAAGACTCAACTGCTTCATTTGAACCTCTTGACAAGTTTTGTAACTTCACTGCTCAACTTCAACTTGAATATTTCATTATGGTAAACAACACAGTCAATGGGGACATATCAAACGTGTTGCTAACCTCAAAACGTGTTTGGTTAGTTTCCAATAATTTAACAGGTGGCATGCCTCGTATATCACCACAAGTGTCTGTTTTAACTATATATATAACTCGTTGTCTGGATCCATTTCTTCTCTATTGTGTAATAACATGACAGATAAAACCAATTTGATAGACTTGCAGTTGGGTTATAATCATTTATCTGGAGAACTCACAGATTGTTGGAACAATTGGAAATCATTGGTTCATATTGATTTAGGAAACAATAATCTGACAGGCAAGATTCCTGACTCAATGGGATCCTTGTCTGACCTTCGTTTTCTGTATCTAGAAGGCAACAATCTCTTTGGAGAGGTCCCTTCATCACTAAAAAACTGCAAGAATCTCTGGATAGTTGATCTTGGTCACAATAATCTTTCTGGAGCTATACCAACCTGGTTGGGGCAGAGTATGAAAGGTCTTAAATTGAGATCAAACCACTTCAGTGGCAATATTCCCAAGCAGCTCTGCCAACTTGAGTCTTTGATGGTGATGGATTTAGCAAGTAATAGATTATCAGGATCTATACCAAATTGCTTGCATAACGTTACAGCCATGCTTTCTAGTGATGCTTCAACTCGTCAAGTGGGCTATGTTGTTAACTTACCAGGTTTCTCATTAACCATGACAGTGAGCATTATGATGAATATAAAAGGCAACGAGTTAGAATATTTTAGTTTGATGAATGTGATTGATCTGTCAGGCAATAACATTTCTGGAAATGTGCGTTTAGAGATATATAAATTGGCTGGATTAAAATCCCTGAATTTGTCCCATAATCAGTTAATGGGAACCATACCACAAGAGATTGGCAACTTGCTACTGTTGGAGTCCATTGATCTCTCAAGTAATCATTTCTTAGGAAAAATTCCTGAGTCCATGTCTGCCTTGAACTATCTTTCAGTCTTGATTCTGTCATTCAACAATTTGGTGGGGAAAATCCCATCAGGGACCCAACTTGGTTCCACAAACCTCAGCTTTATCGGGAATCCAGGCCTATGTGGAGCTCCACTTACAAAGATATGCCCACAAGATGAAAAATCTCACAACACAGAACTCATGGGAGAAGGAGATGATGTTGATGATAAATCTCAAGTATATTCAATGTTTTACATGGGCTTGGGAATTGGATTTGCCGTGGGATTCTTGGGAGTATTGAGTGTCATTTTCTCCAACACTAGATGCAGACATGCTTATTTTAGATTTCTGCAGCGGATCTATGACTTTTTGGTCCAAAAGATGAACCTGTGATTCTTTGAAATTAAGGAAATTGTTAGATATTTAAATTGTAACAAATTTATATACAACTTTTGTTTAAATCAAGGATTGAGTTTTTTTTCACTCTCAATATTTTTTTAGTAAATCGCCACATTTTAAGTTCTTTATTTATTTTTCATCAATATTTTTATGTGGTAATATCAAATTAGAATAACGTGTCTTTGCATAAAAACATAACGAGACACTTCCTATTAAGATCTAACAATTTTAATCAACAGGGATTAAAAATTTTTGTGAAACTAAAATTGAGAATATAAATAATTTATAGATGAAAAATTTATCTAACCTTGAAATAAATGAACTATTCAGTGTTCAGTCTCTCAAAATTTAAGTATGTTCTACTCTATTTGATCCGACAAGAACATACACAAACACATGAATGCATGTATATAAATATACACACATAAACCTGAGTGCGCAGACATATAATAACTCTAATTACATTGCACAATAAGTTACTTGGTGTCCATGCTTCTACAAGTTACTTCACACGGACATTTTAAAGAGGCCACAAGAAAATTCATGTGTTATTCAGAATATAGAAATAAAGGCCAGCTGTGACTTGTACGTTACCTATAGCAAACACATCTATTCACTCCAAGAGATTTGTGTTTTGTGAACAGTTTGTAATGTTTTATAATGTTATATAAATATTTTGAAGATGGTTTTAGGATATATAAGTTTTAGAATGGTCATTCTCTATTAACTTCCTTTCCCTTTTTCACCTGCTATGTCTAACATGATTGTTTAACCATAACCATATAGTTATAGGTAGTCTTAAGAGGTTTGATGAGAAAAGAAAAGTAGGATTGATATCCCTTTCACACCCTGCATTAAACAAGGCAAACTGAAAGCTGGTGGAGAATTAATTAATATTTAAGGTGAAATATTTCTTTTTCTTTAACCATCATTTATAAAAATAAGAAAATTTTCATCTTTTAATGTGAGTAATTAATTGTTCACATAAAACTACGGACCAAATATATATGGTCATCAGTTTCTCTTTATTGTTCTTTTTCTTCTACTTTTTAATGGTTTTGAAAAATTAACAAAAGATTAAGATATTATGTTTATATGCTATCTATAATTTCATTGATTTCTTTTTCTAAAAACAATTATAAAACTAGAAAACATTTAATAGAAAGAAAAAGAAATTCCCTGTTTCTTTTCCAACCAGAACCCAATTCTCCAAGATGCATGTCCGAAAGTGCTTTCATTATTTTTGTTTTAGGCCATAACTATGTTTCCTTTTCGTGTTATGAAATTCATATATCATTAGTAGTATAATTTAACTCAAGTATTTTTTCTTCATGTGCAATGAAATTTGACAAGTCATATTTTGTTTTTGTGTGTGATTTTTAGTATTTAATTTCCCGTAGTGGAGATCTGACTAGCCCCAGCCCCTCAAAATTTGGAATATTATCTTACTTACAAATAGCTTTAGATTATAAGTAATTAATGTTCTAAACGTATCGGGCCATTGTAAAAAACTGAACATTTTATGTCAGTTATTGAATAACATAAAAAAATAGCTTTACAATAAAATGTGGTATATTTTTACAACAGTTGTGATAATAACCGTTGTAGAAAGATTACTTTCGAAGACAGTTATCAAATTGACATTCGTAGAATGTTCATTTGTAGCCATGCTGGTTTAATGTAAAAATTCTTAAAGTGCTTTTTTTTTTCTAATGCGCGTTTTGTTGTATATTTTTTATCCATAAATATTTAAGGCAGTAAATAGCTAGAATACTGCATAGTCTCTTCCAAATTTATGCTGTTAAGGTGTGAGAAATCTGCGGCATTAAATCTAAAACCTGTGCATGCAATCGCCACTTCTGGTATGAATATTATCTTGATATTGTTAGAATGAAGAAACATGATTCTGATTTTCTATATACGTGCGCCTCACACCATCTTTTCAATTCATTCAGAAAATAGCTTGTTGGTAGCGTACTAACCCAACAATACTTCTAGCCTAAAATAATTCATAACTCTTTTTTATTAATAAGTGACATTTTTTATTTTTATTTTTAAAAACTGATAGGAAATAAATTTTTTTAAAAGACTTTATGTTTGAAATTTAGTTACTATATCCTTACGTGACGAAACTTTTTTAATAGGCTTAAAAGCAAGCAACTCAAGTTAAACTTACTAACATGCGTCTCATTATCATATGTTTATTCCATCATTTTCATCAAGCGATGCTTTCTAGTTTTGCTTCAACTCGTAAAATCGGCATAATTGTTCACTCACTGCACGGTGTTTCAGTATCCATGTTATGTCCTGTTGCGATGCTTATAAAGGACAAGGAGTACGTTAACGTATGGTAATGTGATGAATGGCATTGATATATCGAATAACAACTTATCTAAAAGTGTTCCTTTAGAGACATATATGCTTACTGGATTACAATCCTTGAATTTGTCCCATTATCAATTATTGGGAACCATACCATAAGAGATTGGCAACTCCCTCCTATATGGGCCTAGGAATTGGATTTGCTGTGTGATTCTTGGAGTTTTGAGTTTTACTATCATTATAAAATCATTTCTAAAAATACAATTATACAAATAGTTATTTAAATTATATACCCCGTACGTCTAATAATTATAATAAGTTACATCGTATACTGCAGGTTTTTCATGTTCATGCTTCTTCAAGTTACTACATCAAGAAAATTTTGAAATAAGTCACGAGATTCATGTGTTATTCAGAATATAGAAATAAAAACTCCGACTTAACAATTATATAAAAAGGGGAGAAGGAGGGGAAAATATAAGAATAAAGAGTTAGAATTTCATTAAGTAAAATAATACAAATATATATATATATATATATATATATATATATATATATATAATCAAGAAAATGACTAAACTGCTCTTGAAACAAATAAATTAAAAGGATAAAATATAAATATATAATATTATTTAACACTTCCTCAAATTCATGATGCATCAATAGGAAACATAGAGAGTTTTCTAATTAAGAAACGAAAACGTGAAATAGAATGCGACTTTGTAAACAAGTCAATAATTTGCATGGAGAAAGATGTGAAGAGTAAAGTAATTATTCTTTGTTGAAAATAATGTCGAGTGAAATAATAGTCAATCTCAATAAGTTTGATGTGTTTGTGGAAGACTGAGTAATGAGTGATTTATATAACACTCATGTTGTCACAGTACATAGGAGCGAGTTCAAGAGAAGTAAAAGTCATAGACTCAAGTGACCAACACAACTAAACTATTTCAGTAATAATAAATGTCACGACGCGATACTCAACTTCTTATTCTCCAAAAAAACGCAAAAAACGCAAAACCTTGTAATAAATAATCAACACAATTAAACTATTTTAGTAATAATAGATGTCACGACGCGATACTCAACTTCTTATTCTCCACGAAAACGCAAAACCTTGTAATAGACTTACAACCAGTGGAATAATTACCCCAACCAACATATAACTAAGCACGTAATTTTGCTCATTCAACAAAAGCAGACGACACTAATCATGACAGCGGAAATTAGATACATATTATCCGAATTCCATGATACGTGAAACGAAGGAAACAAAAAGAGAAGTTGGTGCATTTACTATCAAGGGTTCGGCACGTACCTAGATAAATTGATTCCTTAATTATATTGTTGGGTACGTTAATTTGTGTGATTGACTTCATATTTACAATGTAAAATTTTCACACTTTAATAAATTATAATCTATCATATATAATAAATTTATTAATTTTAATTTTAAAATTTCTAAAAATAATATAAATTACACAAATATTTACATTTACAGTTTGTAATTATTAAATTCTCATAATAATCGATCTTAAAAGAAGATAAATATCATATACAGAGTGGATGTTAATATAATATATGAAAGTTAACAATTAATATTTTTTGAACAATAATTTTTTTTTTATGTTTATGTAAAATAAATAGGCTATTTATATAATGACACAAAATTTTTCGAATTATGTGAGTGTAATTTGTTAAATATACAAAATGAAAAAGAATTATCTATGGTAAATAGAAGCTTCTTCAGGTGAAAATATTAATCACCTCCTCTGTAATTCAAAACACCTTTTACTATTAATCAATTTTGAAACATCAAACAAACCTTTTCTATCCTTCCAAATTTTAATTACAAGTTATAGAGGTTATATATATATATATATATATATATATATATATATATATATATTCTATTCTCTCACCATTTTAGTTTGAATTTGAAAGTCGATCCTTGCCTTAACTTGTTTACTTATAGAGCTTGCACCAACTCATTTTATAGAGAAAATAAAACAATAAATTATAATTATAATTTTTTAAAAAATATACTTAAAACATAAATTATTAATTTACTTATTTTAAAAAACAAATTTATCGTAATTCATAATATATATATACATATGTAAGTTACATAATATATAATTATGTGAATGTCAGAAGCACAGCATCTTAATTTAACTAGATATTGAAATTTCTAATCAAATAAGGACTTGTCTCTGAGTTAGTTAATTGTGTTAGGTGCATGTCAATTTCAAAATTGTATCAGGTATGCATTCTCACTTACGAAGAACGTGAACTTTGGGTCAATGTACATAAACGGTGCCCTACATATGGAGGATAGTTGGTAAATAATTTATGAGGGAGTCCCTTTATAATGTGGTGTGGCAGCACATTAATTTAAGGGTGGTGATGGTTAAGGATAGGTTCTGGACAGGACCCATTTGTGCATAAAGTGTTGGTTTGCATAGACCTAGTCACCGAATAAATTACTGCACAAGACAGCCTTCGTAAATAACTTTATTACGCTAATGTAATACGCAGCCAACCCACTCATAAAATATTTGTGTATTTTTTTCTCTTCACACTTTATACGTATATCTATTATAATTGTCTATCAAATATTTTTCTTGCGTAAGGGCCTTGAGAAGATACGAAGATCTGACATTCTGTTCACTCACAATCACATTCAATTTTAAAATAAATAATTAGTGGACAACTTCTAAATTAATTTATAAAACTTCTAAATTAATTTACAAAATATATGTATATACATATTTTTTTAATTAACTTTTTTTTTGTTTTTGTTTTACGTTTTAATGTTTTATTGTCTGTGTATAAGAATTATCAACTGAATATTTTTCTAACTTTAAATGGTATACATTCACTCATGAAGAACGTCAACTTTTGGTCAATGTACATAAGGGTTTGTCATTGAGTTAATTATGTTAGGTGCAATGTCAATTTCAAAATTTAATTTATCATCAACTATGGATAAAAATGATGTGGTATATATACATTCACTTATGAAGAACTTGAACTTGGGGCCAAAGTCATCTAATTGCCGCTGCTAGATATTATGTGAATACTGTTAGAACAAAGAAACATTATTCTGATTTTCTTTACGCTTCACACCATCTTAGAAAATAGCTTGTTCGAAACTAAGTCATATATTTGTGGTTCTTAAAAGTTAAGAGATATAATTAGGTTTATAATTAACCCAAAGATAAGTGAAGTCTAAAATATTTTTTTAAAAAAAATTAACTTCAAATAAAAAGTTATATAATAAAGAATTCAGTAGTGATTTTTTTTTTTTCAATAAGTAAGACTTTTCTTAATAAAAATTAATAGAAAAATAACTTTGATTAGTAGACTCAAAAAACTTGAATTTTGGATAGGTTGTGTTTAGGCCGAGGCACTTTTGGACAAACAGGCAAGTCGAGTTAAACCTACTAACACACTTTTCCTTTACACACAAATTCTATTATAGATAAGATTGTTATTTAATCTCATATTATCAAACGTTTATTCCATCACTTTGATCAAGAGACGTTATGAAGGAAAAAAATTGAGATTTTTGTCTAACTTCTACTTTGCACAGGCCCGTCTTGCCTGTAAGGCGATTTTTGCCTTAGCCACTAATTATTTACATATTTAATATTTAATAAGTTAAATTTAGTGTATTTAAAAATTTTAATTATTTCAATTTAGTGTTGGACATACTAATTACAAAATCAATTATCTATTAACATACAAAGTAAAACGTTTGCAACTTATTTTTTATAAATATGTAATTATATATTTATTAAAATAGTTTAAATTCTCGCATAATATTTACTATAAGTTTAATTGTCATGTATTATTGATGGAAATTCAGCCTGCTTCAAAACATAATAAGGGAGAAAAAAAAAGAGCACACAAAAAATTAACGTGTTTGGTGCCTCAAGACCTAGTCCACGGTTCCACTGGAACAAAATTCATTATTTATAATTTTTGAACGAAAAAATTACAAACCCTCCTCACATGTAATTTTTGAACGAAAAAACTACAAACCCTCCCCAAAGTGTAATTTTTGGACGGAAAAACTACAAACCCTCCCCAAGTGTAATTTTTGGACGGAAAAACTACAAACCCTCCCTATATGTAATTTTTGGACAGAAAAACTACAAACCCTCCCCAGATATAATTTTTGAACGGAAAAATTATAAACCCTCCCCAAAGTGTTACACTATCTAAAACCTAAAACACCCATAATAGATTCTAGGATGTGGTGCGAGTGAATAAAACCTAATACTCTCACTTATATAGGTTTTTCACTCATCTCTCCATCTAATGATGTGGGACTTTGAATTAACACAAGACTCAACAAATCTCCCCTTAATTTAAAGTCCTACACTTTTACAATAATCCTTCTTTACATCAAAACTAACAAAACTTTTCTAGAGCGATCTTCTCTTGCAACAACAGTATAATCTTCTGACTTCTGGAGCAATCTTTCCTTGTAGCAGAATCTTCTGATTTCTGAAGCAATCTTCCCTTGTAGCAGAATAATCTTCTGAACTTTTGGAGCAATCCTCCCTTGTAGCAAAAATCTTCTAACTGGCAAAATTCTTCTTCTCCTTCAAGCTTTGCATCTTCTGATGTGGGACTTTGATTGCATCCCAACAATCCTCCCTTCAAACAAAGGACCACTATACTTTCTCCCTCCCGTAGCGGAAGACTTTCAACAAAAGGAATCATATCAAGATAGGTCCACCTGATCTTCATGGATTTATCTCTCGCCAAGGCGAACCATCAGCTCTGATACCACTTGTTGGGAATTCAGCCTACTTCAAAACATAATAAGGGAGAAAGAAAAAGAGCACACAAAAAGATTAACGTGTTCGGTGCCTCAATACTTAGTCCACGGTTCCACTAGAACAAAATTCACTATTTGTAATTTTTGAACGGAAAAATGACAAACCCTCCTCACGTGTAATTTTTGAACGGAAAAACTACAAGCCCTCCCCAAGTGTAATTTTTAGACGGGAAAACTACAAACATTTCCCATATGTAATTTTTGGACGGAAAAACTACAAACTCTCCCCATATATAATTTTTGAACAGAAAAATTATAAACCCTCCTCAAAGTGTTTGACACACACTACCTCAAACCTAAAATACCCATAATAGATTCTAGGATGTGATGCGAGTGAATAAAACCTAATACTCTCACTTATATAGGTTTTTCACTCATCTCTCATTCTAATACTCTTCGATGTGGGACTTTGAATTAACACAAGACATATATATATATATATATATATATATATATATATATATATATGAAAAAAAAATTAATAATCATCTAATCATAATTCAAATTATATGTGACTTTTAAAATCGTTAGGATAAAACTTAACTCTTTTTTAAAAAAATATGTAATATTTTATAATTAGCCAAAAATATAAAAATATTTATATTAACACAATTTATATTGGATTATTGTATCGTGATGTTGCACGTAATATTATTTATTTTTTACCCATTTACTATCAATCATGATGCGTAAGTTATGAATCCTTGATTAATAATTTGATTGTTTTTACTGTATTGTATAAAATCTAATGTTTTTATTTAAACCTTTTTAATCATCTCATTTGTTTTTTTCAAAACATAAAGTTAATTGTTAAAGTGAATTATTGAGTCTTTTTTTAAAAAATTGCTTTAACCTCAAAATTTTAGACATGGCCCTGACTAACAAAAGATGGTTAACGTTAACATCACTAGCAAATGGTCATCCCATGCATCAATTTCGTGGTGGGTTATCAAGGAAAATTGAAGAGGCGACTTTGAAATTAAAGGTTATAACTTTCTAATAACTGTCAAAAGTCGTGGGTATGGTTATCAGTTACATATATATCACTTTCTTGAGTATCATAAGTCATGCCTATTTGACAAATAGTCATGAAGAGTTATTGTTCCCTAGAATGTTCTTAGAGTATATTTTCTTTAGCTGAAAAATTAATTAACTAATATTAGTTGGAAGTTAATTACAATTTAAAGAGTTATTATATATAAAAGAAAATAAAATAAGCTCAAATCTAGCTTTTTAAATGCAGTCTAAACAGGAAACATTTACTGTGTACTATATCAATTCTTTCCAGTAAAAAATTTCAGTTCAACTACTTTAGGTTCTTTGTAACATTCCATGATCATATAAATGTATGTACAAAATTCATTTAGCAATTGCAAACTATTGATGTAATCATATCTCTTAATCTTACATGAATTCCTATTGAAATATGAAAAAATTCAATTAAACAACTTAGTATTATTGGAGTGCTGAGAATGTAGATAATTATAAATAATTACCAATTAAATAACTTAGAGTGTAGCTCACTTGGAAATACATGCTAAGTTTGTGGGGAGAATATGTGTTTGATTCATATAGAATTCACTCTTGGGAAGCGGTGAGGAGCGTTTAAGTGTGAATAAACCGTGAATCGAGTGGTTTATCTTTCCTATTTTTTCTTTCCCAAAGCAAAGTTATTTTCTTTCTTCTTTCCTTAAATCTATGCCAAGCCTACAAAAAGTTCTCATTATCTTCCATTTTAAAGGTGTACAGAGCATGGGTTAGACTCCTCTTCCTGTTTTCATCAATAAATTTGTATAAAAAATGAGTTTCCAGTTCTTCCCAATTAATGAATTTTCCAGCAGATTGTGATTTGAGCCAGATTTTTGCTTCTCCATGCAGAGTATACGAGAAATATATTAATCTGGTAATTCTTGGTTTGCAGTTCCGACAATGTGATCACATTTAAAAAAAAGCTTCTCAAATGTTCGGCTGCATCCTCATCCCACAGATTATGAAATTTGCAATTTTGACTGAAGTAACTTATTAAATGGGTTCACTTACCGTCATTTGCACCAGGAGGTAATGTGATTGGTGGACCAATATTCAGAGTGCTTTGGGAACATTGAGCTATAGGTCATAGGTTGAACAAGTTGTTCAGTGTCCTGATCCATGTTGAAGGTTGGCTTTCACAAATATACCACAATCATCAAGTAACAAGTATTTAAGAACAGGGTTGTCGATCCCATGAGATTAAGAAACTTCAATTTATTTTATTTAATTCTACTATTTTAAAAAGGTTCTAGGAAATTGATGAGAGCACAATTATTTAAAATAAAAATGTAAACAATTAAAGAAGTGACCGAGATCCTAATTTCACCATTAATTATCCTAATACTCTCCTATATGTTATTCAAACTATACTCTTGGATGAATCATATTTCTACCCTCGTAACCGTCCCTCTCAGGATCACCTACGCCACTTATATTAGCCTGATTAAATAATCTCTTAATTAAACTAAGTTAATTAGGGTTTATGTTTTGTGAATTGACTGATAACTGTTAAGTTAATGACTATTTTTTCAGTACCACCTAAGTTTCTTTTCTCAAAGTTCCCCAGGTTTACAATCAATTCATTAATGACCAGTTAACAAATAACATTAAGTATAGAAGAAATAAGCGTCCATTCATGTATTGAATAACATCAAGAATTATATTAAAAATAATTAGGGTTACATCGTTCTCCCAATCAAAGAGAGATTTAGTTCATACTAATAAGGGGAACACCACAAGGATAACAAGAAAGAGAATACATAGGTGATCAAATTCTAAAGAAGCCGAATGTTCTTTGAGTCTTCTTCCTTAGGCTCGGTTGAACTCCGAATGTCGCCTGAACTGAGGGTGATTCTAATTCCTAGGCGGGAAAAAATGATCTGCTGATAGTGAAAGATGAATAAATAGCCTCTTGATAGACTTGGGCTTTTTGCGAGTCTAACTCGCGCGAGCTTGTAAGCAAGTCACACGAGTTGAGGTTCCAGAGAGCAAAAATAGTCTTCAAGCAAGGTCAACTAACGCAAGCTGTGTAGTAGGTCTCGTGAGTAGAGGTTCCAGAGAGCAAACTTAGGCTGAAAGTTATGTCAACTCGTGTAAGTTCATAGGTAAGTTGCACGAGCTAAGTTGATAGAGATGAATGGTCCACCACTGAGCTCCAATTCGCACGAGTCAAATCCTAACTCGTGCGAAATATGTTCCTCTACACGTTTTCTCTTATTTTTAGCTATTCTCAACCCTTGAAACATTTAAACAAACCATCAACAAGTCCTAACGTAAAATGTTATGAATTAGAGCATTTAGTGGTTGTTTTAGTTTGCTTAAGAGTATTTACTAGACAACTTACGTAGTAAAAAGAGTATAAAAATAACTCACTTTTGTGAGTTATCAGTGATTCTTTGTTTGCGGGAGGACTTGTTGGGATAGAATCGAAGTCTCACATTAGGAGAACAATGTAGAGCTTGAAGGAGAAGAAAATTTTTGCTTGCAAGGGAGAATCGCTCCAGAAATTTTTGTTAGTTAGAAGATTCTACTACAAGGGAGAATCGCTCCAGAAGTCACAAGATTTTGTTGTAAGGGAGGATCGCCCCAGAAGAGTTTTGCTAGTTCTAATGATGCAAGGAAGGATAAAACTGTACAACTTTGAATTAAGAAGAGATTTGTTATGTATTGTGTTAATTCAAAGTCTCATGTCGGTGATCACTAAAAATAGAAAAGAGTGAAAGATCTATATAAAAGAGAGTATTAGGTTTTATTCACTTATTCCACATCCTTTAAGTCTATAAAAGGAGTGTTTAAATTTTTAAGTAGTATGTGTCAAATATTTTAGGAAGAGTTTGTTCCAGTAGAACTTTGGAGTAATCTTGAGGTACCCTATGCTTTTTCTTTCTCCCCTATTTTTTTTTTTACTATATCCCAAGTCCCAACATAATGAAGTGCATCTTGATGAGATTTTGGACCGTTGATAGAGAAAGCATTTTTAGTGGTGATGAAACAGAATGGCCTATAAAGGTTGATATTGAAGTTCTACTGTCCAGAAACAAAACCTGCATAAGTGGAGTGTATGACTGTAAGAACAAATGAAGATTAGTATTGGCATCTCAAGTTTAGCCACCTAAAATTTAAAAGTCCGAGTCAATTACACAATGATATGGTGGTACTGCCTAAGATAACAACATGCCTATAAATCATATGAATCATCCATGATTGGTAAATAATTAAGATTATATTTTCATCAGGAATATGAATTTTTATAATTCAATTTTAATTTTAACTATGTTTTTTTTAATTATAATTCAAGAGTAGTCATCGAATATTTTTTATAAATCCATAGAACCCTTTAAAATCTAGTAAATTTATAAATATAGTAATATGAATTTTTATAATATAAACCTAATAAAAATCATATTACAGAATCTTACATGTCATGAAATCATAAAAATCTCTTACAAAAATCTTAGAGAACTTTCTTATTCTAAAATAGTCTTGTGAAATTTGAATCGAAAATATCCCTAAACAATTAGGGTAATTAAATGTGATTAATTATATGTATGTAAATATGATTAAGCTGGTCTCGCGAAGTAGTTAGTAATATTATAAGATAATTAACTATCACACCTAATTAATTACGCATAGAAATATGTTTAACTTTGCTTTCACAGGTAATCAATATTATATTGCAGTTATTCACTGTTCAACAAGCTCTCAATTAAGTTTTTCTAGCAGCGGAAGTTGTTAATTGGTTATTTTTTTTAATCCACGACCTTTCTCATCTTTCCGTGTTCTCTTTTTTCCTTTACTTAATTATGATATCAATAAGAAATATATATTACTAAAAGTAATTACATAAAAAATATACCTTAAACAGACAATACCGACATTGCTCTGCTTACTTAATCTCCCATCTCCCTTACCATATTGATATGTTTAATAAATATTATTTTTAATAGTTTGTGGTATTCATTTTAGACTACTTGAAGTGTTTAGAATAGTTTAAAAAACTAGCTTCGAACTTACAATTTTTTTTTTTTGTCATTGTAAATAATACTTATTAAGTTTGTCTTTTTAAATATTTTAATACATTACACAAATCAATATAATCATATATGACCTTTACATAAAACTGTGTTATTTTTATCTTAAACTTTAAAATATTTTAAATTATAGTATAGTATAATACAATTTGTGCAAAAAAAACTTATAAGAATTGAAATTTGTACAATTAGTTTTCACTTATGAAAAAGATCAATGTAGATCAAAACATTTTACGTCCAAACACGTAATTAATTAAATATTATAAATACAGTTAATTTTATTGGTAATTAAATATAAAAGAATCGAAATTAAATAATGTAATTAAAATTATTTATTTATAATTAATAAAGCAATCCGCCAAGAACATTGGATTTGTATACCAATTTCCGCAATGTCCACATCTATGGAAGACTTACATGTAAGCGCCATATAAATACCTGTCATGGTTTGTATATGGCTTCAATTCTCATCATCAAACATGTCTTCTTGCGTCCTCATTGATGCCTCTCCCTTCACTATTAAGTTCTTTTTACTTTATTGCTTTTTATGTTCAATCACTTTCAACTCTTTCATGTCCACTTCCATTCTTCATTGTAACCAGAAGGATATGAACACATTACTACGCTTCAAACAAGGAGTCACAGATCCTTCAGCCTTACTCTCCTCATGGCTCCCAACAATAGATTGTTGTGAATGGACAGGAGTGAAGTGTCATAATATGACTGCTAGAGTTACACACCTTAATCTCCCTTGTCTTACAAATCCACCTAAAATTGCTCCTTTGGGAGCGAAGGACGACAAATCACACTGCCTAACAGGTGAATTCAGCCTCACTCTGCTGGAACTCGAATTTTTGAGGTATTTGGATCTCAGCAACAATGACTTCAAGTCTATCAAATACAATTCAATTGCTAGTCATAAATGTAATGACTTATCAAGAGGTAACCTTTCTCATCTATGTGGAAACTCCACCAACCTTCATTATCTTGATTTATCCGATAATTATGATCTTGTTGTCGATAATCTCCATTGGGTATCCTCTCTTTCTTCATTGAAATATATTGACCTTGGTGGTGTTTATCTTCACAAGAAAATTGATTGGCTTCAATCAGTGACCATGCTTCCTTCACTTTTAGAGTTACACTTGGAGAGTTGTCAACTTGAAGACCTATATCCTTCTCTTCAGTATGCTAATTTTACTTCACTTCAAGTTCTACATCTTGCTGGCAATGATTTTCAATCTGAGTTGCCTAGTTGGTTATTCAATCTTAGCTGTGACATCTCTCATATCGACCTTAGTCAAAATCAGATACATAGCCAACTGCCCAAAACATTGCCAAATCTTAGAAGTCTGTACGCCTTCATTTTAATTGATAATTATCTCAAAGGACCCATTCCAAATTGGTTTGGACAACTTGAACAACTTGAAAAGCTTGGTCTTTCTAGTAATTTTTTATCTGGTCCAATCCCAACAAGCTTGGGAAATCTATCTTCTCTAACACATTTGGGACTCGAGTCAAATGAGTTGAGTGGATATCTTCCAGACAATCTCGGGCGACTCTTAAACTTGAAAACTCTTAGAGTTTCAGGCAATTCCTTTACTGGAAATGTGTCTGAAAGAAATTTATTTTCTCTTTCAAATTTGACGGACTTTTCCGTGGGTTCACCTAGTCTTTTCTTTGATTTTGAGCCTGAATGGGTCCCTCCTTTTCAACTTTCAAAAATTAGATTGGTATACGTGAGAGACAAACTTCCTGCTTGGCTATTCACACAGAGTTTTCTGAAATATCTTGAGATTCAAGACTCAACTGCTTCGTTTGAACCTCTTGACCAGTTTTGGAACTTCACTTCTCAACTTCAACTTGAAAATTTCTATATGGTAAACAACACAGTCAACGGGGACATATCAAACGTGTTGCTAACCTCAAAAATTGTTTGGTTGGTTTCCACTAATTTAACAGGTGGCATGCCTCGTATATCACCACAAGTGGTTGTTTTAACTATATATAATAACTCGTTGTCTGGATCCATTTCTTCTCTATTGTGCAACAACATGACAGAAAGAACCAATTTAATAGACTTGGAGTTGGGTTATAATCATTTATCCGGAGAACTCACAGATTGTTGGAATAATTGGAAATCATTGGTTCATATTGATTTAGGAAACAACAATCTAACAGGCAAGATTTCTGACTCAATGGGATCCTTGTCTGACCTTCGTTTTCTGTATCTAGAAAGCAACAATCTCTTTGGAGAGGTCCCTTCATCACTAAAAAACTGCAAGAATCTCTGGATAGTTGATCTTGGTCACAATAATCTTTCTGGAGCTATACCAACCTGGTTCGGGCAGAGTGTGAAAGGTCTTAAATTGAGATCAAACCAATTCAGTGGCAATATTCCCAAGCAGCTATGCCAACTTGATTCTTTGATGGTGATGGATTTAGCAAGTAATAGATTATCAGGATCTATACCAAATTGCTTACATAACATTACAGCCATTCTTTCTAGTGATCCTTCAACTCGTAAAGTGGGCTATGTTATTAACATACCTGGTTTCTCATTAACCTTGGTCTCAAGTATTATGATGAATATAAAAGGCAGCGAGTTAGAATATTTTAGTTTGATGAATGTGATTGATCTCTCAGGAAATAACTTGTCTGGAAGTGTGCCTTTAGAGATATATAAATTGGCTGGATTACAATCCTTGAATTTGTCCCGGAATCAACTAATGGGAACCATACCAAAAGAGATTGGAAACTTGCTACTGTTGGAGTCCATTGATCTCTCAAGTAATCATTTCTCAGGTCAAATTCCTGAGTCCATGTCTGCCTTGCACTATCTTTCAGTCTTGAATCTGTCATTCAACAATTTGGTTGGGAAAATCCCATCAGGGACCCAACTTGGTTCCACAAACCTCAGCTATGTCGGGAATCCAGGCCTATGTGGAGCTCCACTTACAAAGATATGCCCACCAGATGAAAAATCTCACAACACAGAACTCATGGGAGAAGAAGATGATGTTAATGATAAATCTCAAGTGTATTCAATGTTCTACATGGGCTTGGGAATTGGATTTGCCACGGGATTCTTGGGAGTATTGGTTGCCATTTTCTTCAACACCACATGCAGACATGCTTATTTTAGATTTCTGCGGCGGATCTACGACTTTTTAGCCCAAAAGATGAACCTGTGATTCATTGGAATCTAGGAAGTTGCAATTGTGGCGGAGGTACGTAAAGGATCTATTTGTTATATATTTAAAATCTATCAAATATATATGCAACTTTTGTTTAAATCAATGTCGCAAAATTATGTTTTACTCTCATTGTTCCAACGCACATGCACAAACACAAGCTACATGTATATAAATATACAGACATAAATCCGTGTGCGCAGATAAACAATAACTCTAATCACATTGCACAATGTACCGCAGGTTCTTGGTGTCCATGCTTCTACAAGTTACTTCCCACAAACGTTTCTGAAAGAGGCAACAAGAAAATTCATGTGTTATTCTGAATATAGAAATAAAGGATGTGACTTTATGTTAGATATTGCAAAGGCATCTATTCGCTCTAAGAGATTTGTGTTTTGTGAACATTTTGTAATGTTTTTGTATTATTATGTTGAATAGTCTGAAGATGGTTTTTGGATACATAATAAAAGGTTTAGGAATGGTCGTTCTCTTTTAACTTCCTTCCCCCTTTTCACCTGCAATCTTGTAGTTATAGGTAGTCTTGGGAGATTTGATGAGAAAAGTAAAGTAAGATTTCGCACATTATTTTCTTTAATTTGTTTAACACTAATCACGAACTAACCGGGGATGGATATCCCCGTCACACCGTGCAGTATGGCAAACAGAAAGCTTCTGAGAATCAATTAAATAATGGTTTATCGTTGGTTTTTTTATTCGTCTAGTTTTTAATGGTTTTGAAAAATTAACAAAAGATTGAGACATTATGTTTATATGCTAATTAAAATTTCATTGATTTCTTTCTTTTTAAATAATTATAAAATTAGAAAATATTTAATAGAAAAAAAAAACGTTTCTTTTCCAACCAAAAACCAATTCTCAAAAGTGTCCTAAAGTGCTTTTTCACTATTTTTATTTTGGGCCAAAAATGTGTTTCTTGTTCTCATTATGATTAATAGACTTAATGTTTGAATTTTAGTTATTATATCCTTACGTGATGAAACTTTTGGAGAAGTAGGCAACTCAAGTTAAACTTATTAACACGCGTCTCCTCTACACAAAAATTCTATTATAGATGAGATTGTTATTTAATCTCATTATCAAATGTTTATATTATTCCATCACTTTCATTAAGAGATATTTTCAAGGAAAAAGAGTGATTTTTATCTCCACATGTTTCTCCATTTTCTACTTTCCACACCCTTGTCATCAATTAGCTCTGACGGATGCATTAAATATACATCAAATGGCTAACGCTGACCGCAAGACCTAATGGTCATTGCACGCGTGAATTTTGGTGGAGTGTGTTATCTATGAAAAGAGAGCACTCTTTGATTGGGAAATGCATATAGTCGCCACTTTGAAATTAAAAAGTATATAGTGCATGGGTTGGTATGACTATCCTTAAATATATATCATCATTTTCTTGAGTATCAAAAGTCACGGAAATGTTAATATTAAATTGTCATTGGAGTTATTAATTAACTCCTGTCAAAATCGTGGGTTGGATATATGGCTATCTTTACAAGTCATGGGTTTATTTGAAAATTTGTCATGTAAGGGTTGTTACCTGCAATTTTTCTTAGAATATATTTTCTTAGTAAACAATGGACGCAATCTCAAAAATATGGGTCATGTTATATAAATATCTTTTATTCAAAACATTTGGGCAATAACTTTATTACTATTGACACTGATATTTATTGTCACAATTATCATTTTTATTACAACAAAAATAAAGATAATGGTTATAGTAGCAGCAGCACGGACAATCATAATAATAATAAATGACGTAGTCATGATTGATAATGACTACATTATTGTTGAGAATACGATTAAAAATAACTGTCACAATAATAATAACTTGTCGACCGTATTACAATGTTATTATAATTTTTTTCATTCATATATTTGCTTTCAATTCCTACAATGTTATTTCCAAGAAATATGCCCATTTTTATTTTTAGTCTCCAGTGACATTATCATTTGATAATACGGAACAACATAAGTATTTGATAATATAACATCTATATTACATAAATATATTACAACAACAAAAATCCAATGAAGTCTGAAGAAAGAATAATGAAAAAGACTCAAGATACAAGGAAGTACTATGATAAAGATGTAACTCGGACAGAGTTATCAGCTGAGCCAGTCAAGAAAATGGGCAGGGTGGGATGCCAATCCACAGCAGTAATAGGAGCACCGTGCGGAAGTGTTCTCCATCCACTCAAATGACCATCAACCTGACACAAAACAATTCCTGATAACTAACAAGATAACCCGAAACATTCAAACCAAAATTTACTGCATGTTTCAAGTCAAACCCATATATGGATAATAAATTATAATCCTTAAAACCAAATGGTCTAATCACATTTCGATTCACCACGAAACATCAACCTGATATATGGGTGCTCTAACTGAACTGGATGTTACCAAGAGTCTCCTCCCAGTTGCATCTAATGCCATCTCATGTCTGCAATATTTTGAACCATGGAGGGGGTAACAGAACCTATGAAGGGTAAAAAAAGGTCATGCTGAGAATTAATTCTTCAAACATATCTAACACTAAGGATAGGAGGAATCGAGATAAAAATTCTTTAGTCAACAAGCCAAAAAATGTACACATTGGATCACTGTTACTTTACATATATTGCATTCAGTTGTAAATAATGGGATCCTCAAGAGCATCATACTTCCGCTTTAAAGCATTGTAATTATCAACAGAGTCGTCTGATGATTGAGGTGATCGCGGTTCAGACGATGGACCTCCAGATTCAATCACAAGAGGGTGTCTAGAAGTAGGCATAACTACTTCTTCATTTGAATCAACCTCTATCACAATGGGGTTTACCTCAGTTGCCTTCAAATACAAGGTGAATAGAGGAAAGTCCATCTTAGAATTGAAGTTTTCTTCCCATTGCAATTTGTAAATCTTGTTGAAGGTTGTGAGTTGATAGTGCTGAGGCATATGGGGTGGAAGAGTGTACGCATAGGCTCCACCAGGGTAGACTCTGCCACAAGTTACAGATTCTTTATCAAATGAAGTGCCTGAGCAGAATCTTAAAGTATTCTGATGTTCCTCTATCATCCTTTGAATCTTAGGATTGATAGGCCTTGTAGAGTTAGTCTAAATAGCTTTCAGATGATCATAAGCAGCTTGGGGTAGATACTTGACAATGTGTCTAGCATACTTGAACTCCTTGGGGAAGGGAATTCTTTCTTCTCTTTGCCTTTTGCATGCATTCTTATAAGGCATGGTCTTGAACGATCCATGCTTACAAAGAACTTTGTTTCATTAGATACAAACGCAGAGAACTGAGAGCCCATGAGAAAAGGTAGAAAGCGTCCCTCTTTCTCAGCTCTATGTTGGATCAGACGAAAGGACTATAGTCTGTCCTTGATCTCATTTTTATAGGCTCTTAACATTAGAGTGTATGTCGCATCATAATCAACAAGTAAACAATGATAACACTCTTCAGGTGTTTCATACTAGTTGAAGTTGAGGAAGTAAGTTGGTTGAATGCCAGAGCAATGAGGTCTGAGCCAAGGTAGAGTTAGGCCAATGGTGTAGCCTAATCTAATGAACTCTGTCTTATTCATTGGGATAGTTAAGGGTTGGGGATCATGTTTATCCATTGCATCTAGGTGCCAATGAGAGAAGCATTCAAGAATGGAGATTTGGGACATAAAGTCACCAAATACACAGTGACGATGAACTGGTGCTCTCTCAGGGTGATAGCGAATGAATCTTCTAGAGGTGACTTTAGAGACGATGTTTGGTTCATATCCCAAAGTTGGTCCTTCAATCAATAGACCATCAAGGTGGCGCTTGTAATCGTCTATCCCTTCTAAGCCTTTAATTTTCAATTCAGCAAGGGCATCCCAAGGCAGACGCTTCAACCATTCCTTCTACTCTTTACTATCATATTTTCTTGACATGTCAAAGTCAGTAGGCTTCAATGGTTGGTAATAGTTCATAGGATTGACATATCTTCCTACTTGAAATCCTTTCTTTCCTCTGTACCTGTAGGGGTTGTCTATTTCAATGTAGGGAGATTTTGTCTCCTCAATGAAAGAATCTTCATTGTCTGCGCAATAATCATCATTGCCAGACTCAAATCTATCAGATTCAGAAAGATCAGAGGCTTCCATAGCATGATCTAAAATTACCCATTCAGGCTTCTTAGGCCTCTCAGCACATCCAATGATACTATACCTTTGTATAACGAGATCGTTGAGAAAAGTGTAGTCCATTTTGTGTTTAGGTGAAAGGTCTTCTTCATTTAAGACCTCTGCTGGAATCTTCAAATCTGGTGCCATATGTCTTGTGATAAGACACTCTTCGTCGTCTGATAAAGATGAGTCTAAGTCATGGATGACGAACGAAGGCTGCATCGTCTGTAAGCAGCTTCCTTCTCAGATTCTTCAGTTACCGTCTGAAGAGGTATGGCACGAATGAGAGACGAAATCAAGACCACATCATCTTGTCTTGATTCATCTATTTGAGTTGAAGATTCAAACTCCATAGAAGGCAAGTTTTCACTGAGCATAGTAGACAGTTGCTCAGCAAGGATTGCGTTGTCTTTTTGGATCTGGGCATTTTCTTCAACGTCTATGCCTTTTGAAATAGTCTGAGCTTGAGAAGCTCCAAACGATCCAATTCCCTTAACACTTTCTCTGAATCTATGCTTTCTTTCAGCTTCAGAGAGAATGGATGCTTTTCTAGCCTTTTCCAATTCTCTTTGTTCATCCAAGATTGTAGAGACTTCAACAATGCCCTTTCTTCCACCTTTGTCATATGCCTTTCGCATCTCCTTGTGTGAGATATAGACATCGTCTAGCTTGGCTTTTTTGCGCACGTCTACTCGCCTACTAGCAGACTCTGCATCCTTAGACGCTTCTTTAGTAGATGAATCATCTTGAGCAGACGATTCAACTCGTGGCACTCTCAACTTGATAGACTATGTTTTTCGTCTAACAAGAGGTACTTCTTCTGTCGTCTAACAATAAATGTTTATAGAACCGTCGTAATAAATCTTTTTAATGACTTTATTTTAACAATCGTCATTAAAGATGCTTTTAATTATGCACGTGGAGTTTTTCCTTTATTTTTTCGTAGCATCTGTAACAATTGTTGTTACAATAACTGTCGTTAAAAACATTTATTACGGTGGTTCTATTGATAACTGCCGTAATGAATGCTTTTAATGATGATTATTGTAATAACTGCCATTAAAGATCCTTTTAATATATCAAAAACGCATTTTCCTCTCACTTTTTTGTTTTCGCCTAGCAGCCTAACTTCTCTTTTCTTACTGTTTCTCTCTTCTACGACGACAAGTTCTCTCTTTTCTCAATCGATGGTCATTGCTTCTCCACGACCATTGTTTCATTCTTCTAACTGGTTGTTCACTTTCTCTTTCTCTTCTCACCTTGACGGTCATTGGAAGTCGTTTCTCTTCTCCACAGCCACTTTCGACAACGTTTTGCTCTCCATGGTCATTGTCGCCATCATTCTCACTTCCGACGTGGTTGCTCCGTTCACTCCCACCGTGGTTGTTCCATTTGGATTTTTCAATTAGGTAAGTTAAATTTTTTATATATTTAGTTAATTTAATTTAATTTTCCTTATACTTTGATTATATTTTCATATTGAACACATTATTAATGATAGATAGCAAATAACCTCTTGGGCTCATGCAACTTGGTTCTCTGTTGCCACGAATTTATGCAGTGCATTTTATTCTTTTGGGTCTAGGAACAAATATCAGGTTTAATTAGGGAGAAACAAACATAATTGCTTGCATGTTAATTTGTTGCGAGGTGATTGTTGGATTTTTTTACTGGATTGAAAATATTTTGATTGTAAGAAAATAATGATTTGATTGTATATTGGATTGATTTTAATTCTGTTTGTTAATAACCGCTGTAATTTTTGTAAAAAGTATCATTTACGATGGCAGTTGTTAGCGAATAACCTATTTTTTAGGGCGGTTATTAACTAATAAATGTCGTAAAAAATGCATTTATGACAGCGGTTGTTAGCTAACAACCACCGTAAAAAATAGGTTTTTACGACGGTTATTTAACCGCCATTAAAAATAGCCTATTTTTTACTTCTCCCATATATTACAACGATTCTAAACCCGCCGTAAAAAATGTTTTTAACTGTCGTAATATAATATTTTTGTACTATTAATGAGAGCAATTCATCTCATCGTTCACACGATGTGAGACTAAAATTACATTACATATTCTTAACAATCTCTCACTTGGAGTTTGATTTACACCACCACCTAGTGTAATGCCTTCATCATCAATTATATCATCTCCTTGGTTGCTTCTCAAATGTAACTCCACTAAGTGGTCTCTTGTACACCTGTCCACTGACAAGTCTTCTGCCCTGTCCACTGACGGGTTTCTAGCAAAACTCTCACTATTTCTATCAATGATGACCATTAGAGCTTTGTCGCGACAGTTCTTGAGCTTCACATTGCCGTTGATAAGTCCTAGTTCTTGCACCGCCGTTCTGATTGCTCACATCAACGGCTCACGCAACTTAGCCACCCCTGCTAGGAAGACTTTTGATACAAGAGATCCCCCACAAAGAAGGTCTACCTAACCTTCACTTAGATCCACTTCAATCATAAGTCGAACCATCGGCTCTGAAACCACTTGTTGGGTAACTCGGGGAAAACTTCACAAGGGAAGAATTTACACACACTTCTCTTCCAATACCATTGTTCTTGCTATTTTCTTAGGAAAGCTCCAACTGTCTCTCTACCATGAGGATAAACCAATCTTTTCTGATATTGAAGATCAGATTAAGACACAACCATAGAGTATACTAAGATATTGACTCTGATACCAATGATTAAGAACAAAGTAATAATAAAAGAAGGATGTAAGGAAGAATGAGAAAAGGAGACTCAAGAATTTAGTATGGTTCGGCAATTGTCTAGATCCATAGACACATAATATATATTGTTTTTTATTATGCACATAGAAATTTTACAATTAATTATTTATACAGAGACATGAAAGCAATTCCTCTCATTATGTGGGACTAAAATCAAACTACATTTACATAACATGTCATTGCCATGACTTACTTACCAAGAATTCAGATGCAAAGAGTGACTAATTGTTTTAGCCTCTGACTTATTTATCAAGAATTCAGATGCAAACATGACTTACTTAACTATATTATTTCACAAGAAAAAAACTAATTTTTTATTAAAAAAAGTTTTACTTTTGTTGTAATAAATAATTAAAGAGTATTTTTTAATATTTTGAAATTTTCGTATAAGAAGTGTCGTATTTTATAATCATTCAACAATTGTTATAATTGTAGCAAAAGGTAATCGATGAAGAGACCGACACTGTTAACAGAGGGACAAGTGGCTTGTTTTCTTTAGCCTAACCTTACTCCTTTGTTAGGTTTAGGCTTTTTTCTAAAATTTGTTTCAATAAAAAGCGTAAGCACAAGCTTTAAAATTTTAAATATGTCAAGTTAATGTGTGTATATATATATATATATAAAATAAAAATGAAAAAAATTAGAATGATAATATTTATATATTAAAATATAATTTTATTTAACACATATTTTATTTATATATTATATTTTATAGATAATTTAAAAGTATTTTAAAATTAAAAAGATCTTTTGAAATATAGATAGTCAATTCTAAATGCATGGAAGTATGCTTTTATCATTATTAAAAAATACCTAATTTTAAAAAAAAGGCAGTAATATCATGCTGTTATTATTTAATAGATAAATTTCAATAAGAATACAATTAAAAATAATATAAGATCATTATTAAACTGAAAAGGTCTCGCCAAGGATATTTTAAATTTTTACATGTTTATTCTTGTTATTGTTAAAGAGAAATATTCAGACTTATAAAAGAGATAGCATATAAAATTAAAAAAAAAATCCTCATTAAGATTTATTAGGATGTATATATATATATATATATATATATATTAAATCTTTTAAAAGAAAACGTAGAAATATTTATTATAAATTAGTTTTTTAATAAATTTATAGGCTGAATCGAACTGATTAGAAAGAAAAAAAGTCTATAACAAACAAATAAACAAAGCCAAACTTTTTTATTTTTAACTAATAGAAAAAAGTCATTATGCCCCCCAAGTAAGACTTGTATAAGCTAAAGGACAATGAGTCCTAGACTCCAAATTTTTCTAGACAATCTCTCTCTTTAGACAAAATTCTAAAATGACAAACGATTTTTTTAATACAAAGTGTCAAATTGTTATTCATCACTTTAAAGTGTCACGAACAGTATTATCAAGAAAAGTAAAATGAGCATTCAGACTTGTTTCTCCAGTTTCTACTTTCCAAATGTTGCTACTCAATTAATTGGCTGGCCTGCATAAAGTCGTAACGTCAATATCTGTCACCAAAGGTTTCTCCAAACTCTAATATCTAATTTCCACCCTTCGCAATAGGCTTTGCCAAGTTGATAAACGACTTTGAAATTCAAAAGATATACTTTGTAGTAATTAATTTTATTATTTTTATTTGTGGACAGGGAAAAAATTTTGTTGACTAGTAAAATATGAAAGAAGATATCGGATAAAAAATAAATATGTTGTTTCATAAAAGTATGCTAAAGTATATAAATATGAAAGAAGGAAAAAAAAAATTATTAAATAAAAAGAGAAAAAAATCATATGACAAAATCTTACGTATTATAATATCATAAAAATCTCTTAAAAAAAAATCTCAGAGAATTTTTTTATACTAAAACAGTTTTTTAAAATCTCAATCGAAAACATCCATAAACATTTAGAGTAATTAAATGTGATTAATTATATGTATGTAAATATGATTAAGCTTGTCTACCAAAGTAGTCAAAAATATTATAAGATTATTAACTATCACGCATAATTATTTACATATAGAAATATGCTTAACTTTGCTTTCATGGGTAATCAATATTATATTGTAGTTATTCAGTGTTCAACAGGCTCTTAATTAAGTTTTTCTATAATTATAATTTTATTTATAATTAAATATAAAAGAATTCAAATTAAATAATGTATTTAAAATTATTTATTTATAATTAATAAAGCAATCCGCTAAGACCATTGGATTTGCATGGACATGGTGTTTCTTACTTGGGGCATACGGCAAACTTCCACATACGGCAAACTCATACGCAGCCTCATCCCACAAAATTCTGAGACTTAATTATTAGCCATTGACTTGGCAACTCTATTTGTTTATAAAAAGATGAAATCAAATGAATTTAATATAAGTTTCAATCAAGGTAAGCCTCACCCAAACAGTACCATATGTGACATCCCAGCTTGAAATTATTATTTCAATGAATATATACATACAGTTAAGATTGAAATTGGAGATATTATATTTACAATTGAAATTGATCAACACTTCACATATTAAAACAATGACATCAAATTATATTTTTATTTCATATATAATTTCATAGGGAATACTATCGTCATTTTCTAAAATATTCTCCTTCTAACCTTCTACTCATTTCTATGTTTTCTTAAAATCAATTGAAAATTATAAAGTTATTGTTATTTTTTCTTATAGTTTCTTACATATCACTCTTTAATTCCTATGATTTATATGTGATCATTTTAAATATAATTATTGTATAAAGATGTAGTTATGTAAATAAATTGTTATATATATAGATAAATATATTTTATTATTTTTTTCTAATAGTTTCAAAAAAATTTCCTTTTGATCCAATAATATATATGTAGTCATTTGAAACCCTATGATTTATCAGTTTTCGTTTTTTTGTCTCTATCAGTTTTTGATAATATCATTAATGATAACATCACTAGTTATGCTATCAAAATTTTACTGGCAAGAACGTAAATTATATGAATTTTACTGGCAAGAACGTAAATTATATGAATTATAGATGGGGAAGTTTACCTGGAAAAAAAATAATAAAACTTTTTGATAATATGATTTCAGCCTAATAAAACTGACAAAAAAAATATATTAAAAACACACTACAAGAAATTACTATTTAGTTGTTAACAATCGCCGTCACTAAAGCTATAAATTGGTTCATATAAAACTAGTGACTGAATAGCAAAAGAATCTAAGCAGTCGAAAAATATGAAAATATAAGTATGAATAAAAATTGAAAAAAACTATACTTAAAAATATTTATATAAAAGTATAAGTATAAATATTGGTTCATATAAAACTAGTGACTGAATAGCAACAGAATCTAAGCAGTCGGAAAATATGAAAATATAAGTATGAATAAAAATTGAAAAAAACTATACTAAGTATAAGTATAAATATAAATACAAATCAAAAATATTTTTGAAAAGTATTTTTTAATAAATAATTAAAAAGTATTTTTTAATATTTTTGAAATTTTCATATAAGAATTCGTACCGTACTTTGTATAGTAATCATTCAACAATTGTTATAATTGTAGTAAAGGTAATCCATAGTTCGTTGTTAACAGAGGGACAAGTGGCTTGTTTTTCTTTGGTCTAACCTCACTCCTTTGTTAGGTTTAGGCTTTTTTCTAAAAATTTATTTAAATAAAAAGCGTAACCTCAAGCTTTAAAATTTTAATTCTGTCAAGTTAATGTATATATATATATATGCAAAAAAAATTTTATCAAAAAATGAAAAAAAACTAGAACCATAATATATATATATATATATATATATATATATATTAAAATATAATTTGATTTAACACATATACTTCATTTATATATTATATTTTAAAGATAATTTAAAATTATTTCAAAATATTAATAATATCTTTTGAAATATACATAGTCAATTCTAAATGCATGGAATGTTTTTATTATTACAAAAAAAATAACTAAATTTTAAAAAGAAACAATAATGTCATGTTTTTATTATTTAATTCATAATTTTCAGTAAGAATAAAACTTGAAAATATTATAAGATCATTATTAAACTGAAAAGGTATCGTGAAGGATATTTTAAATTTTTACATGTATATTGTTGTTATTATTAAAAGGAAATAATCAAACTTATAAAAGAAATAGCATATAAATTAAAATAAGTCCTCATTAAGATTTATTAGGAAATATATATATATATATATTAAATTTTTAATATATATATATATATATAAATATTTATTATAAATTATATTTTTTTGATAAATTTATAGGCTGAATCGATTTGATTAGAAAAAAAAAAAGTCTATAATAAAGAAATAAACAAAGGCAAACTTTTGTATTTTTAACTAATAGAAAAAAGTCATTATGCCCCCAAAGTAAGACTTGTATTAAGCTAAAGGACAATGAGTCCTAGACTACTCCAATTTTCTACTTTCCAACAAGTTGCTACTCAATTAATTGGCTGGCCAACATAAAGACGTAACGTTAATATCCAAAGGTATCTGTCACCAAAGGTTTCTCCAAACTCTAATATCCAATTTCCACCCTTGGCCTTGGCTTTTCCAAGTTAATTTATAGACGACTTTCAAATTCAAAAGATATACTTCTAATTAATTATTAATTCTTATTGATTTTATTTGAAGACAGGGAAAAAATATTGTTGACTAGTAAAATATGAAAGAAGATGTCGGAGAAAAAAAGAAGATATTGTTGACTAATATAATAATAAGTATTTTGTTTCATAAAACTTAAGTTTTTCTAGCATCAGAATTTATTAATTGTTTGTTTTTAATCCACGACCTTTCTCATCTTTTCGTATTCTCATTTTTTCTTTTCTTAATTATGATATTAATAAGAAATATATATTATTCAAAGTAATTGCATAAAAAAGTATACCTTAAACAGACAATACTGACATTGTTATGCTTACATAATATCCCCTTTCAATTACCATATTGATATGTTTAATAAATATATTTTTTTAATATAGTTTGTTGTATTTTTTTAGACTGCTTGAAGTGTGTAGTATATTTTAAAAAACTAGCTTCGAACTTACAGTTTTTTTTTTCTGTCATCGTAAGTAATACTTATTAAGTTAATCTTTTTTTCCTTTTTAAATATTTTAATACATTACACAAATCAATATAATCATATGACCTTTAAACAAAACTGTGTTATTTTTATCTTAAACTTAAAAATATTTTAAATTATAGTATAAAAATAGTAGTAGTATAATACAATCTGTGCAAAAAAGCTTGTAAGAACTGAAATTTGTACAAATAGTTTTCACTTATGAAAAAATCAATGTAGATCCAAAAATTATATGCCGAATTAATTAAATATATAAATACGATTAATTTTATTAATAATTAAATATAAAATAATTGAAATTAAATAATGTAATTAAATTATTTATTTATAATTAATAAAGCAATCCGCTAAGACAATTGGATTTGCATACTAATTTTTGCAATCCGCTAAGACATTTATGGAAGACTTACATGTCTTCTTGCTTGCTCATCATATAAATTGTTGTGATGGTTTGTATATGGCTTCAATTCTCATCATCAAACATGTCTTCTTGCTTGCTCATGGATGCCTCTCGCTTCACTATTAAGTTCTTCTTACTTTATTGCTTATTATGTTCAATCACTTTCAACTCTTTCATGTCCACTTCCATTCTTCATTGCAATGAGAAGGATATGAACTCACTCCTTGGCTTCAAAAAGGAAATCATAGATCCTTCAGGTTTGCTCTCTTCATGGTTACCAGAAATAGATTGTTGTCAGTGGACAGGAGTGAAGTGTGATAATATGACTGATAGAGTTACACACCTTAATCTCCCTTGTCATACAAATCCACATAAAATTGCTCCTTTGGGAGCGAAGGACGACAAATCACACTGCCTAACAGGTGAATTCAGCCTCACTCTGCTGGAACTGGAATTTTTGAGGTATTTGGATCTGAGCAACAATGACTTCAAGTCTATCCAATACAATTCAATTGGTAGTCATAAATGTAATGACTTATCAAGAGGTAACCTTTCTCATCTCTGTGGAAACTCCACCAACCTTCATTATCTTGATTTATCCGATAATTATGATCTTCTTGTTGATAATCTCCATTGGGTATCCTTGCTATCTTCATTGAAATATATCGACCTTGGTGGTGTTTATCTTCACAAGAAAATTGATTGGCTTCAATCAGTGACCATGCTTCCTTCACTTATAGAGTTAAACTTGGAGAGTTGTCAACTTAAAGACCTATATCCTTCTCTTCAGTATGCTAATTTTACTTCACTTAAAGTTCTACATCTTGCTGGCAATGATTTTTTATTTGAGTTGCCTAGTTGGTTATTCAATCTTAGCTGTGACATCTCTCATATTGACCTGAGTCAAAATCAGATACATAGCCAACTGCCCAAAACATTGCCAAATCTTAGAAGCATTAAGTCCTTGTTTTTATTTGATAATTATCTCAAAGGACCCATTCCAAATTGGTTTGGACAACTTGAACAACTTGAAAAACTTGGTCTTTCTCGTAATTTTTTATCTGGTCCAATCCCAACAAGCTTGGGAAATCTATCTTCTCTAACACATTTGGGACTCGAGTCAAATGAGTTGAGTGGATATCTTCCAGACAATCTCGGGCGACTCTTAAACTTGAAAACTCTTAGAGTTTCAGGCAATTCCTTTACTGGAAATGTGTCTGAAAGAAATTTATTTTCTCTTTCAAATTTGACGGACTTTTCCGTGGGTTCACCTAGTCTTTTCTTTGATTTTGATCATGAATGGGTCCCTCCTTTTCAACTTTCAAAAATTAGATGGGTATACGTGAGAGACAAACTTCCTGCTTGGCTATTCACACAGAGTTCTCTGAAATATCTTGAGATTCAAGACTCAACTGCTTCGTTTGAACCTCTTGACAAGTTTTGGAACTTCACTGCTCAACTTCAACTTGAACATTTCTATATGGTAAACAACACAGTCAACGGGGACATATCAAACGTGTTGCTAACCTCAAAACTTGTTTGGTTGATTTCCAATAATTTAACAGGTCACATCCCTCGTATATCATCACAAGTGTTTGTTTTAACTATATATAATAACTCGTTGTCTGGATCCATTTCTTATCTATTGTGTAACAATATGACAGAAAGAACCAATTTAATAGACTTTGATTTGGGTTATAATCATTTATCTGGAGAACTCACAGATTGTTGGAATAATTGGAAATCATTGGTTCATATTAATTTAAGAAACAACAATCTAACAGGCAAGATTCCTGACTCAATGGGATCCTTGTCTGAGCTTCGTTTTCTGTATCTAGAACGCAACAATTTCTTTGGAGAGGTTCCTTCGTCACTAAAAAACTGCAAGAGTCTCTGGATGGTTGATCTTGGTCACAATAATCTTTCTGGAGCTATACCAAACTGGTTGGGAAAAAGTGTGAAAGGTCTTAAATTGAGATCAAACCAATTCAGTGGCAATATTCCCAAGCAGCTATGCCAACTTGATTCGTTGATGGTGATGGATTTAGCAAGTAATAGATTATCAGGATCTATACCAAATTGCTTACATAACATTACAGCCATGCTTTCTAGTGATCCTTCAACTCGTCAAGTTGGCTATGTTGTTAACGTACAAGGTTTCTCATTTTCCATGACCGCATGCAATGTGATGCTTATAAAAGGCAACGAGTTAGCATATCTTAGTTGGATGAATGTGATTGATCTGTCAGGCAATAAATTTTCTGGAAATGTGCCTTTAGAGATATACAAATTGACTGGATTACAATCCTTAAATTTGTCCCATAATCAGTTAATGGGAACCATATCAAAAGAGATTAGCAACTTGCTACTGTTGGAGTCCATTGATCTCTCAAGTAATCATTTCTCTGGACAAATTCCTGAGTCCATGTCTGCCTTGCACTATCTTTCAGTCTTGAATCTGTCATTCAACAATTTGGTTGGGAAAATCCCATCAGGGACCCAACTTGGTTCCACAAACCTCAGCTATGTCGGGAATCCAGGCCTATGTGGAGCTCCACTTACAAAGATATGCCCACCAGATGAAAAATCTCACAACACAGAACTCATGGGAGAAGAAGATGATGTTAATGATAAATCTCAAGTATATTCAATATTCTATATGGGCTTGGGAATTGGATTTGCCGCGGGATTCTTGGGAGTATTGGTTGCCATTTTCTTCAACACCACATGCAGACATGCTTATTTTAGATTTCTGCGGCGGATCTACGAATTTTTAGTCCAAAAGATGAACTTGTGATTCATTGGAATCTAGGAAATTGCAATTGTGGCGGAGGTATGTAAAGGATCTATTTGTTAGATATTTAAATTCTATCAAATATATACGCAACTTTTGTTTAAATCGATGTCGCAAAATTATGTTTTACTCTAATTGATCCAACGCACATGCACAAACACAAGCTACATGTATATAAATATACACATATAACTCTAATATTGCATAATGTACCGCAGGTTCTTGGTGTCCATGCTTCTGCAAGTTACTTCCCACAGACGTTTCTGAAAGAGGTCACAAGAAAAATCATGTGTTATTCTGAATATAGAAATAAAGGATGTGACTTGTATGTTACATATTGCAAACGCATCCATTCGCTCTAAGAGATTTGTGTTTTGTGAACATTTTGTAATGTTTTTATCATATTATGTTGAATATTATGAAGATGGTTTTAGGATAAATATATAAAAGGTTTTGGAAAGGTCATTCTTTGTTAACTTCCTTCCCCTTTTTCACCTGCTATGTGTAACATGATTTTTAAACAATAATCACCCGCTAACCGGGAATGGATATCCCCTTCACACCGTGGCAAACAAAAGCCAGTGAGAATCATTAATTAATATATATACATAAGGTGAAATATTTCTTTTTCATCTTTTAAAGTAAATAAATAATTATTTATTTAAAACTACAACTAAATATATATGGTCATCAGTCTTTTTTTTATCGTTGTTTTTTATTCTTCTTGTTTTTAATGGTTTTGAAAAATTAACAAAAGATTGACACATTGTGTTTATATAATTTCATTGGTTTCTTTCTTTTTAAATAATTATAAAATTAGAAAATATTTAATAGAAATAAAAAAAAAACGTTTCTATTCCAACCAAAAGCCAATTCTCAAACATGTCCTAAAGTTCTTTTTCACTATTTTTGTTTTGGGCCAAAAATGTTTTTCTTGTTCGCATTATGAAATTTGATTATGAATTTATCATTAGTAATAGTTTAACTCAAAAGTATTTTGTCTTCATGTGCAATGAAATTTTACATGTCATTTGGAGTGGAGATATGACCAGCCCCAGTCCCTGAAAATTTGGATTATCTTACACGCGTATAAATAACTTGAGATTATCGGTTATGTTCTAAACGTTATGGGCCATAGTAAAAACTGAATCTTTCATGTCAGTTGTTTATTGACATAAAATATAGCTTTTTTCAATACTTATTAATTCATAAAAAGTTGTGGAATTGACAATCGTAGAATGTACATTTCTACTACAGTTTAATGCAACAACTCAAAAATTGCATGGACAAGGCAATATCGAGCATCATGAGAGTCTAAGGTAGAATGAGTTCAACTCATAAATCGCCCACTTTATTATCTTGATATTGTTAGAAAGAAGAAACATGATTCTGATTTTCTATAAGTCTTTTTATTAATAAGTGACATTTTATATTTTTATTTTTAAAAAATTAATAGAAAATCATATTTTTAATAGACTTAATGCTTGAATTTAAGTTATTATATCCTTACGTGACGAAACTTTTGGAGAAGAAGGCAAATAAAGTTAAACATACTAACACGCGTCTCCTTTACATACAAATTCTATTACAGATGAGATTGTTATTTAATCTCATTACCGCAATATGTAATGGTCATTCCACGGGTCAATTTTGGTAGACTGTGTTATCTATGAAAAGAAAGCACTCTTTCATATATTGTGAAAGGCATATAGACACACGCCACTTTCAAAAAGTATACATAAAAGTCATGGGTTTATTTGAAAAATAGTCGTGTAAGGGTTGTTACCTGCAAATTTTCTTAGAATATATTTTCTTTAGCCGAAAAGTTAACTAATATTTGTTGGAAAGTTAATTAAAAGTTAAAGATTTATTACATATCATAAAAATAAAAAAACTGAAATAAGTTCAAATTGAGCTTTTTATTTTTCATATGCTCTCCAAATATATACCAATTGATATTTCCGGAAATCTTGCATATATAGTCCAACTGCTCGATGTTCTTTGCAACATTCCGTAACAATAAAAGTATGTACAAACTCATTTAGCAATGACATATATACAATTAATGATGTAACTTTATTACTTAGTCTCACATATCATTCTAATCAGATTTTAAATATTTTAAATAAAAATAAAACATTAAACTTCTGGAATTTTATCATAATTCACTAAGTTAAACTTTAAAGTAGATTAGAAAAAAATATCTCAACTTTCCCTCAACAAATAATTTCTACCTTTTGATATTGAACTCTATCGATCGACCCATGTTTTGATTTTATTTTTTACTAGATTTCAATGTTTTATTATTTAATTTAAATAATAAACCAATATTAAAAATTGACGTGATAAGATAAATCATTTCTAAAAATCTAATAAATATACATTTTAACAAATAGACTAACGCTGATTACATTTAGATTAAAATCAATTATTTTTAAAAGATGGAGGATCAAATACGAAAATAAAATTTTCAAATAGAGCTTAGTAAACAATAGATACGAATCTGAAAAATATGGGTTATAAAAAACTTATAATGCTTTGATTGATTATTTTGGTTGATGACTAAAAATAAATTTGTAAAGGAAATTTCTAGAGTTGTCTTTGTTTTCAAAAGTTTTTCCATTTTTCTTTTATTGAAATATTGATGGAAGGTTTATACAAGAATTATACCATATTCATAGGGTTATATTGGGTTATACCTTTAGTTAGACATGTGGGTGATAGACCTAACTTAACCCTATAAAATCAACTTGTAAGATGAGGATTGTTCCCTACTTATATGCATAAAACAAATCATATCTCTAAATAATGTGAGACTTCTAACACTTTTCTTTGTTTTCTTTACTCTGAGATCGTAATTAGAGTTTGCTCATATGCTTTAAAGAAGTCTATTAATTCTATCACTGATAGAGTGGATGGATTTTTTATTTAGTCTATTGTTGTCACAATTGCATTATATTCATGAGGAATAAAGATCAAAATTTTATCGCTAATTTTCATGTCAAGATATCTTTAAATATCTTTCACACACGCTCTCATTTAACTATCTATTTCTTTTATTCAAAAATAATAATTCCTTATTTTTATTAACTTAAAGTCATGGCTTAGACTTTAAAGTTTAACGACACGTACTTGAATGCTACCTTAAAACTCTTCGTCTAATGTACTCTACACATTACTCTACTTCAACTCCTTTCTAGAGTGAGAGTTGAAATGTCAATGTAACAATAAATCTCTCTTCTATATTATCCCATAGATCTTGGGAAAAAAAATTTCATTTTAATACTCTATTAATCATAATTTTCTCCAATAAAAACAGAAACGTTAAGAATATTGGTCATAGTTCACAGAGAAGATTTCTAAAAGTAACATAAAGTACAGTGGGATTTTGTTAAAAATAGTTGAATAATATCCATGTACCCAATAGATGACCGAATGTAACTCTAGTTCCACTATTAGAATATAAGGAAGATAGAATAGATTTACTGTTTAATAGAAGAGTTAGAAAGAGTCAAAAATAAAAGTGAAGTTATTAAAGTGGAAGAGTTAAAAAGAGTTAATAATAAAAGTGAAGTTATTAAAGTGGTCTGGTAACTCATAGCAACCGTATTTTATTAACGTGAGAACTGCTACAATTTGGAAGGGTACATCTAATATTGCACATGCACATCCTATTTTTAATCTCATAAAGTTGGTGATATCAATTAACCTTTAGTTCTAGAGTTATTTAGCTAGGATTTTATTCTAGACTAACTTTTTTTTACAAGTTCTACATGACATGTATGCTATATCTTATTTTTTCTAGAATCATTTTTTTTCAAACCTTTAACTTTTTCATTTGACTACATAGTTGTAGCAACTAAAGAATCAATGGATCTTTTGAGGTTATGATGATTGAAAAATTACAAAGTTCTTTAGAAGTTCAAGAATGAAACTACTTGAGAGAAGTGTGTTAAATATTATGGATCAAATGAAGAATTATGGTGAAAAAATGTCTAACAAAACAATGACTGAAAAGATCATCGGAACCTTAACTTTTTCATTTGACTACATACTTGTAGCAACTAAAGAATCAATGAATCTTTTGAGGTTATGATGATTGAAAAATTACAAAGTTCTTTAGAAGTTTAAGAATGAAACTACTTGAGAGAAGTGTGTTAAAGTTGCAGACCAAGCTCTGAAAGCCTAGACCTTTAAAAGAAATAATGGTAAAAAAATTGGGAAATGGATAAGAGAAAGGAAAATACTAAAAAGTAAATTGAAAAGATAAGGAAAAAAATTAAAATCCTTTAGTAATAGATCTTGGAAGAATTTAAATAGAATGTTATCCGTGGCTCTAGAATCTAACATTCAAGAACTTGTATTGTTAGAATTAACGGACACAACGGAAAACCTGTGGCATTAGCCTATGTATCATCATTACTAGAATTAGTGTGATTCAACGCTGTGATTGCTTGTGTCAATTGTTGAACCCGGTAATGTGCTAGAAGAATTAGAAGCATCTGTCGCATTCACTACCAATTGATTCCCACAAATAAAATTGCGTTGCCCTTTGAATTGTCTTGATTTGCTATTTCTTTTGTTTTTCAGTCAACATCTCTCCTCCGCGTGACTCCTCTTATCACATAACTTTGAAATTTCAAAGTACGACATTCATCTATGGTATGCCAGAATCAATTGCAATGATCACACATTTTATGCTTTGAATTGCCTACTTTTCTTGGGACTGCGGCTGCGATTGAAATGTTCTCAACAGGCTTAGAAGAGACTCAACACTACATCTCTTACTTGATAATCAAAGAGTATGCACTTGATGAACATTCAACGGCAACGTCATCAATATGTTAGATCTTACCACCTTATATGACTCATTTACACCCATGAGAAATTGCATAAGGCTCTCTTCCCTCCGCTCAAGATGAGTTGATTACAAGTGAGTGGACTCAATATGTCTCACAAGCTCGTCCCATGAAGTCTTATTTGTGAGGTCCAGCCACAAACAAATGCTTTCGGTGGAAAGCAGAAAAGGAAATTTCGGTGGAATGGAATTGCAACTTTCGGTGGAATGGAATTGCAACTTTCGGTGTTTTTCTTTTATTAAAAATTGGCATAGTGCCAATTTCCTTCTCTTATAAAAGGAGAAGGTTTGCACACACACAATACACACCAGCAGTGAAGAGAAAAACCGAGAGAAGAAAAAAAAGAGAGAGAGAGAAGTGTGAGAGAGAAAATAATTAAGTGAGAAAAATATCTACGAGTGTAGTATATTTTTCTGAGTGTTTGTAAATTTTCATCTTACACTTAGTGGAAATTTTCCGACTCTGTCCGTGGTTTTTCTCTCTAAATATTTTAGAGGGTTTTCCACGTAAATCCTGGTGTCATTTATTTTATCTGGTTACTATTTACGGTTTTACCATAGTTACTATTTACGGTTTTACCGTAGTTATTATTTACGGTTTTACTGTGGTTACTATTTACGGTTTTACCGTGGTTACTTTCTACGGTAATTACTATTCACAGTTTTACCGTGGTTACTATTCTGGTGATTTTGGCTCTTTCTGTGGTAACTGTAATTTACCATTTACCGGTGCTACAAATTTTACCGTCGGTAATAATATTTTCTTTTACCACAGCCATTCCGGTGTGGGTTCCGCATAGGGGATTGGAGGCTTTAAATCCCAACAACTGGTATCAGAGCTCTTGGTTTAATCCGGGAGTAATGATCAAATTGACGGAGTCGAATTACTCCATGTGGAAATCCAGAATGGAAGATTACCTTTATTGTAAAGATCCGCTTGATCCAATAGAAGGTGATGAATCAAAACTGAGGAATTGCCCTAAGCGATGGGACAAGTTGAAGAAAAAGACATTGGGTACGATACGCCAACGGGTAGATTCTAGCATTTACAATCATGTGAAAAGGAAACAGATCCCCGGTTCTCTCGGAAGAAGCTAATCAATGTACGAGAAAAGAATGCTCAAGGAAAGGTTTTTCTCATTCGAAAAATTATGAACTTGAAGTCAGTTCGAGGGACGATCGGTTTCACAAAGACTGAACGATTTCAAGGACTAGTAACTGAGTTAGCGATTCATGTATATGTCCTTGGATGACGAAATGCAAGCATGTCTATCAAGTTAGGATCTCTCACGGATAGTTGATACTCTTGTTGTATCTTTTGAGTAACTCACCCGATGGTGTGGTGACGATGGATACTGTAAAGAAAAGTATGGACAATGAAGAACTCAGAAGGAGAAATGTTGCCAGCACCAACTCACAAGCCCTTGTCACGGAGAATATGGGTCGGAGTAAGAGTAGAGGTCGAGGACATGTACAGTTCAGGGGATAGATCCAAGTCCGGGAGAAGAGACGGTGTTACCATTGCGGTAAGGAAGGCCATCTCAAAAAGAATTGTTACCTTCTCAGCGGAGAAGGGAAGAAGGTTCGAATGATGACACATCTCTACGCTTGGCGTAAGATGGTGAGGTAACGTGTGTTTCTCACGATGTAGATTGTTGTCATATTTCGATGTAGATACCGAGTGGATAATAGACCGGAGCGTCCATATCACCGTGTTCCCAAAAGGGAATACTTCTCCACTTATAAAACAGAAATTATGGCACTATTAGAATGGGCAATCACAAGTGTCTCGCAAATAGTGGGATCGGTGACATCTCGTGTGAAGACCAGTATTGGGAGCACATTGAAACTTAACGATGTGCGGCATGTTCCCGATCTACGGTTGAACCTGATTTCCGCAAGCATACTGGACAAGGAAGGATATCACCATCATATGGGTTATGGAAACTGGAAACTCACCAATGGATCTTTGGTGGTGGCGAGAGGAAGATTATGTTGCTCGCTGTACAAGACGCACGCGGTGTTAGGCAGTCAACCGAATGCGATTGAGATGATGCTTCACCAAATTTGGGCACAAGCGATCGGGCGATGTTGGTGAAAAGGGGTTAAATGTGTTGGCTAAGAAGTCCCTCATACCATTAGCCAAAGGTAAAATCAACCCTTGTGATTATTGTTTATTTGGGAAGCAACATCGTGTTTCATTTCAAAAGAGCTCGAGAAGGAGAGACAACAAGTTGGAGTTGGTTCACTCTGACGTTTGTGGTCCCATGGAGGTGGAATCACTTGAGGTAACAAATATTTTCTTACCTTTGTTGATGATTTCTCACGAAAGACATGGATATACTTGTTGCGACAAAGGATCGGATCGTATTCCGGCAGTTTTAAATTCCATGCAATGGTGGAAAGGGAGACTGGATGCCGCTTGAAGTGTATGCGTACAGATAATGGTGGTGAATATATCTCTAGGGATTTTAGAGATTATTGCAAGAAGCATGGTATCGTGCATGAGAAGACAGCTTCGGTACGCCTCAAGACAATGGCGTTGTTCTTGAGCTAATGAATCGAACCATTATGGAGAGAGTCGATCCATGCTCGATGGCTAATTTACCAAAGTCATTCTCGGGAGAAGTCATGCAGATCGCTGCCTACCTAATCAACCAACTACCATCGACCTTTGGACTTTGACGTTTCGAAAAGGTCCTGACAGTAGGGACATCTCATACTCTCATCTAAGAGTATTTGGTCAAAAGGCGTTCATGCATGTTCCGAAGAGCAATGGACAAAGCTTGATGATAAGTCAATGCCTTGTATATTTGTTGGTTATGGAAACGAAGAGTTCGCTACAGGTTACGGGATCCAAGAAAGAAGAAAGTTGTCCTAAGTCGAGACGTGGTGTTCCACGAGAATGAGATCGTGGGGATACAACTGTGGATGGTGCAAGTTCCACAAGAGGTGGTGTTGATTTTACACCAAGAAGCATTCCAACAGATGGTGCCACAGAGAGGAATGCTAGAGTCGAATGGGAAGAAGAAGAAGAGCCGGTCGTGGGGATCAAGAATCAACCGTAGATGATGAAGAGGTTGTCGAGCGGGGGAGCCAGAGAACCTCGTTCCACCGTAAAGAAGAAGTTGGACCTTCATTGAGAAGGTCAACTAGAATGCATCAACCATCTACGAGGTACCCTAGTTCGATTATATTTTAATTACCATGAGGGGGAGCCGATATAACTTTTTAGATGTACAATCTTGCAAAGATAGAGATTGTTGACGAAGGCCATGCGAGAAGAGATGAATTCTTTAAAGAAGAATGACACGCATTTAGCCGGTGAAACTTCCAAAAGGGAAGAGAGCACTCAAGAACAAATGGGTGTACAAGATAAAGAAAGATGATGGTAACCTAGTCAGATACAAAGCTCGATTAGTCGTCAAAGGTTTTACTTAAAAGAAAGGTATTGATTTTGACGAGATTTTTTCACCGGTTGTGAAAATGAGTTCTATTCGAGTTGTGCTAGGTCTTGTAGCCAGCTTAAACCTTGAGTTGGAGCAGCTCGATGTAAAGACCGCATTCTTGCATGGGGATTTAGATGAAGAAATCTATATGGAACAACCAGAAGGTTTCAAGGTCAAGGGAAAGGAGGACATGGTTTGTCGCTTGAGGAAGAGCTTATACGGGTTGAAACAAGCCCCGCGACAATGGTATAAGAAGTTTGATTCCTTCATGGAGAATCAAGACTTTACAAGGACGGAGGCAGATCCTTGTGTATATGTCCGAAGATACCCTGATGGTAAATTTATCATTCTTCTCTTGTATGTTGATGATATGCTAATCGTTGGACCAGATGTAGATATGATTAGCAAGTTAAAGGGCGATTTGTCAAAGGCATTTGACATGAAGGATTTGGGATCGGCAAAGCGAATTCTCGGAATGGAAATTATCCGAGACCGGAAAAACGTAAGTCAGGGTTATCACAGAGAAATATATTGAACGAGTTCTACGAGGTTCAATATGAAGAATGCTAATCCCGTTAGCACTCCACTTGCCGCTCACTTCAAATTGAACAAGAAACTCTGCCCGTCAACAGTAGAGGAAAGAGAAGACATGTCTAAAGTTCCATATTCTTCAGCGGTCGGAAGTTTGATGTACGCCATGGTGTGTACGAGACCAGATATTGCTCATGCAGTTGGTGTAGTGAGCCGTTTTCAGTCAAATCCCGGAAAGATGCATTGGGAAGCAAGAAGTGGATCTTCGATATCCGAGAGGGACCTCAAAGTTATCCTTAACTTTTGAGAGGAGAAACCTGCGCTGATAGGCTATACAGATGCAGACATGGCAGGTGACCTTGATGAACGGAAGTCGACATCAGGTTACTTATTTACATTCTCAAGGGGAGCTATTTCATGGCAGTCAAGGTTACAAAAATGTGTTTCATTATCAACTACCGAAGCAGAGTACGTTGCAGCTACAGAAGCAGGGAAGGAAATGCTTTGGTTGAAACGATTCCTTCAGGAATTGGGAGTGCAAATGAAGAATACGTAGTTTATTGCGACGATCAAAGTCTATAGACTTGAGCAAGAACACTATGTATCATGCACGGACAAAACACGTTGATGTAAGGTATCATTGGCTCAGACTTGCTATTGAAGAGAAGACATTCCAGTTGAAGAAGATTCATACAGATAAAAATGCTGCTGATATGTTGACAAAGGTCGTCCCCAAGGAGAAGTTCGAGTTGTGTGTCGGACTTGCTGGGATGGGCTCTTACTGAGAGTCGATTGAAGACCTCCTCTAGTATGTGACAGTTGAGGCTGGAGGGGGAGAATTGTGGGGTCCAGCCACAAACAAATGCTTTCGGTGGAAAGCAGAAAAGGAAATTTTGGTGGAATGGAATTGCAACTTTCGGTGGAATGGAATTGCAACTTTCGGTGTTTTTCTTTTATTAAAAATTGGCATAGTGCCAATTTCCTTCTCCTATAAAAGGAGAAGGTTTGCACACACACAATACACACCAGCAGTGAAGAGAAAAACCGAGAGAAGAAAAAAAAGAGAGAGAGAGAAGTGTGAGAGAGAAAATAATTAAGTGAGAAAAATATCTCTGAGTGTAGTATATTTTTTTGAGTGTTTGTAAATTTTCATCTTACACTTAGTGGAAATTTTCCGACTCTGTCCGTGGTTTTTCTCTCTAAATATTTTAGAGGGTTTTCCACGTAAATCCTGGTGTCATTTATTTTATCTGGTTACTATTTACGGTTTTACCATAGTTACTATTTACGGTTTTACCGTAGTTATTATTTACGGTTTTACTGTGGTTACTATTTACGGTTTTACCGTGGTTACTTTCTACGGTAATTACTATTCACAGTTTTACCGTGGTTACTATTCTGGTGATTTTGGCTCTTTCTGTGGTAACTGTAATTTACCAATTTACGGTGCTACAAATTTTACCGTCGGTAATAATATTTTCTTTTACCACAGCCATTCCGGTGTGGGTTCCGCATAGGGGATTGGAGGCTTTAAATCCCAACATTATTTTTCTAAAGTGGGTCGTTATTGTGTCATGGTTGCAATTGATTTTTGTATCTGAAAAATAGCAGGAGCATTCTTCTGTGAAAACTGAATTCTTCTGTGAAAACTGAACCCATAAGTCAACCCATACTTCGCGCGTCGTCTTTGCATGAATAATCCCTTCAGCAGTATCTGATTCAACAGCACGGGTGAGCCAAGAAAGTATCATGTTGTTGCATGGGTTCCATTGTTCAAACACAAATGGATCATCTTCTTGTGATGACTCGTCGATAGTACCATCAACAAAGCCAATTCAATTTTCTTCTTTGCAGTAAGGGTATGAAAAATTGTTGTGCTCCATGACAGGTAGTTAATGTCATTCAATTTGATTGGAACCAAAACATGGTCTGGTTGATCTGAACGATGGATGTAGAAAAAATGTCTGTGGTTGTAGCAAATATGAAAATTTGATAATCAAGAGCACTAGAATTTTGCTCTAATACCATCACAAGAATAAAAGATTTGATTTGATTGTAATTAGTGTTAATTTTCATTGAATCAATATATATAGAGAGTTGATCTCATCAATTCCTAAAGTCCTAAAACTTAACTATAAAAACAAAATTACAAGATTAATTATGCTCCTACAATCATCAAATTAACTTAAGAAATCATCTAATTAACTCAAGAATAAACACACAATAGTTATCGTGTCCTTTCTTTAATAACTTGAGATTATCTATTATGTTCTAAATATTATGGGTCATAGTAAAAACTAAATTTCTTATGATTGACATAAAAAATAGCTTTTAACATACTTATTAATTGATAAAAAATGGTATTTTTATGCGAGTTATGATAATAACCATTGTAGTAAGATTACATTCTAAGACAGTTGTCAAATTGACATTCTATACATTTCTACTTCAATTTAATGCAACAATTCATAAAGTGCTTTTTTCTAATGCGCGTTTTTTTTTTATATTTTATCCATAAATATTTTATGCAGTAATTAACTAGAATATTTCTTCCAAATTTCTGCTCTTTAGGTGTGAGAAATCTGAGCATTATATCCAAAACCTGTGCATGCAATCGCCACTTCTGGTGTGGATGGATATTGTCAGAATGCAGAAACATGATTCTCATTTTCTATACGTACGCCTCACACCATCTTGTCAATTCATTCAGAAAATAGCTTCTTGGGAGTGTATAAAATAATTCATAACTCTTTTTATTAATAAGTGACACATTTTTTATTTTTATTTTTAAAAATTAATAGAAAATCTTTTTTATTAATAGACTTAATGTTTGAATTTAAGTTATTATATCCTTACGTGACGAAACTTTTGGAGAAGCAAGCAACTAAAGTTAAACTTACTAACACGCGTCTCCTTTACACACAAATTCTATTATAGATGAGATTGTTATATAATCTCATTATCAAATGTTTATTCCATCACTTTCATCAAGAGATGTTTTCAAGGGGAAAAGAGTGATTTTTATCTCCACGGTTTCTCCATTTTCTACTTTCCACATGGTTCTCCATTAGCTCTGAACGTGAAATGCATATATATGGATGACTTTGAAATTAAATATAACGCTGACCGCAAGACCTAATGGTTATTGCACGCGTGAATTTTGGTGGAGTGTGTTATCTATGAAAAGAGAGCACTCTTTGATTGGGAAATGCATATAGTCGCCACTTTGAAATTAAAAAGGTATATATCACAAGAGATTGACAACTTGCTACTATTGGAGTCCCTTGATCTCTCAAGCAAGGTTCTAAATATCGGTCACGATCACTGTCACGGGTTGCGTTAAGGCTTTTACGGTTATGGCCGTTGCGATCGCTGCAGTGTGAAATATGTAAAGTAAAGTAGAGTTGCGCCGATATGTTAAGTTTCGTACAGTTCCGAAACTGATATGTTGCGACCGATATTTGTGTTTCGAAGCGATATATAAAACCTTGCTGTCAAGTAATCATTTCTTTGGACAAATTCCTGAGTCCATGTCTGCCCTGCACTATCTTTCAGTCTTGAATCTGTCATTCAACAACTTGGTGGGGAATTCCCATCAAAGACCCAACTTGGTTCCACAAACCTCAGCTATGTCGGGAATCCTGGCCTATGTAGTGCTCCACTTATAAAGATATGCCCACAAGATGAAAAATCTCACAACAGAACGCATGGGATTTCCATTTAAGATTATCGAATATTCTACTTCGAATTCATACATTTTTCAGTTTTTCCGTAGCTAAAGGAGTGTCTATTTGGAAAAACGCAACCAAAGACTTCCACGTTCTTAAAGACTTGATTTTAAAACAACCGAGTAACCCATACGCAGACTTGACTTGGGCCATTAGGCATACGTCCACATCCTTAAAGACTTGACTTCAAAACAATCACAATCTAGTAACTCATACGCAAACTCATCCCACAAAATTCCGAGACTTATTTGCCATTGACTTGGTAACTCAAGTTGTTTTTGAAAAGATGAAATCAAATGAATTTAATACAAGTTTCAATCAAGGTGAGCCTCACCCAAACAATACAATATGTTACATCCAGCTTGAAATTATAATTTCTTAGAAAATACTATCATCATTTTCTAAAATAATCATATAAAAATAAATAATACCAATATATAATTTAACATCGCCTGACATAATTATTTTTATTTCATATTTCTAACTTTTATTTTATAATTTTTTTTTCAATTTTTGGTAAAAAGGTAAAAAATAAACGCGGATATTGATAGAAACTAATTTTATTTGGTTTTAAAACACATTATATTTTGTAATAAATAACAACATCGACGTGATACACCTCCTACGTTTGTTCTAAAACAATAACTGATGAAAATTCCGTTGCTATTTTTAAATTGGGACCAAATCTACATTATTGCAAATTAGAAAATTGCAACTAAATGTTCCTGGGTTATAACAATTGACTTTGCCAACAAATAACAGTAATATGCATAAATTCATTATGGAATGCCCTCTCAACCACATTTATTTATCGGTTGCAGGTTCGTTGCCATGACTTACTTGTCATGAATTCAGACACAAATAGTTACTGATTTGTTTCGGTCTCTAATTTCTGTGGCATATTTTCTTATAATAACACAACGAAAAGTTTAATTATATGATTTCACGAGACAAAAATTAAATTTTTTATTAGAAACAGCTCTACTTTTGTTGTAATAAGTGATTAAAAAGTATTTTTTAATATTTTGAAATTTTCATATAAGAGTCATACCGTACTTTATACAGTAATCATTCAACCATTGTTATAATTGTAGCAAAAGGTAATCCATAGTTCGTTGTTAACAGAGGGACAAGTGGCTTGTTTTCTTTGGTCTAACCTCACTTCTAAAATTTTGTTTAAATAAAAAGACTAATCTCAAGCTTTAAAATTTTAAATATGAAAAAAACAAGAACGATAATATTTATATATTGAATTATAATTTTATTTAACACATATATTTCATTTATATATTATATTTTAAAGATAATTTAAAATTATTTTAAAATTAATAAGATCTTTTGAAATATACATATTCAAATCTAAATGCATGGAAGTATGTTTTCATTATTTAAAAAAATACCTATATTTTAAAAAGAAACAATAATGTTATGTTTTTATTATTTAATTGATAATTGTAAGTAAGAATAAAACTTAAAAATAATAAAAGATCATTATTAAACTTAAAAGGTCTCTTGAAGGATATTTTAAATTTTTACATGTATATTGTTGTAATTATTAAAAAGAAATAATCAAACTTATAAAAGAAATAGCATATAAAATTAAAATAAGTCCTCATTAAGATTTATTAGGAAAATGTATATTTACCTATATATATATTAAATTTTTTAAAAGAAATCATATAAAAACTTATTATAAATTAGGTTTTTTAATAAATTTATAGGCTGAATCAAATTGATTAGTAAAAAGTCATTATGCTCCCCAAGTAAGAATTGTATAAGCTAAAGAACAATGAGTCCTAGACTCCAAAGGCGTTTTTCTATGATAATCTCTCTCTTTAGACAAAATTCTAACATGACAAACGATTTTTTTAAAATAAAGTATCAAATTTAAAGTGTCACGAACAGTATCGTCAAGAAAAATAAAATGAGCACTCAGAGTTGTTTCTCCGATTTCTACTTTCCAACATGTCGCTACCAATTAATTGGCTGGCCTGCATAAAGACGTAACGTTAATATCTGTCACCAAAGGTTTCTCCAAACTCTAATATCTAATTTCCACCCTTCGCAATAGGCTTTGCCAAATTAATTTATGGACGACTTTCAAATTCAAATGATATACTTCCTAATTATTAATTCTTATTATTTTTATTTGTGAACAGGGAAAAAATATTGTTGACTAGTAAAATATGAAAGAAGATATCGGAGAAGAAAAGAAGATATTGTTGACTAATATATTAATAAGTATTTTGTTTCATAAAATTAAGTTTTTCTAGCAACAGAATTTGTTAATTGTTTTTATTTTTCAATCCACGACCTTTCTCACCATCTTTTCGTATTCTCGTTTTTTCTTTTATTAATTATGATATCAATAAGAAATATATATTATTAAATGTAATTTCATAAAAAATATACCTTAAACTGACAATACTGACATTGCTCGATCTGCTTACATAATCTCTCCTTTCCCTTACCATATTGATATGTTTAATAAATATTTTTTTTGATAGTTTGTGGTATTTTTTTAGACTACTTGAGAGTGTATAAGATAGTTTAAAAAGAAAAATATTTGGTAGACAACTGAAATATGCAAATAATCAGATAAGTTATAAGAGAAATATCTATATGTATAAGATATGAAGAAAAAGAAATATGTATATATTATGCGAGTGAGTTGATTGGTTAGTTGTGCATTGCTGCGAGGTAAATAGTTTAAAAAACTAGCTCATAGTCTTTTTTTCGCCATTGTATGTAATACTTATTAAGTTTGTCTTTATTCCTTTTTAAATATTTTAATACATTACACAAATCAATGTAATCATATGACCTTTACATAAAATGTGTTATTTTTATCTTAAACTTAAAAATATTTTAAATTATAGTATACAAATAGTAGTATAATACAATTTGTGCAAAAAAAAACTAAACTTATAAGCATTGAAATTTGTACAAATAGTTTTCACTTATGAAAAAAGATCAATATAGATCCAAAAATTTTACGCCCAAACACGTAATTAATTAAATATATAAATACGGTTAGTATTATTAATAATTAAATATAAAAGAATTGAAATTAAATAATGTAATTAACACTATTTATTTATAATTAATAAAGCAATCCGCCAAGACCATCGGATTTGCGTACTAATTTCCGCAATGTCCACATTTATGGAAGACTTACATTCGCCGTATAAATACTTGTCATGGCTTCAATTCTCATTATCAAACATGTCTTCTTGCATACTCATGGATGCCTCTCCCTTCACTATTAAGTTCTTTTTACTTTATTGCTTTTTATGTTCAATCACTTTCAACTCTTTCATGTCCACTTCCATTCTTCATTGTAACCAGAAGGATATGAACACATTACTACGCTTCAAACAAGGAGTCACAGATCCTTCAGCCTTACTCTCCTCATGGCTCCCAACAATAGATTGTTGTGAATGGACAGGAGTGAAGTGTCATAATATGACTGCTAGAGTTACACACCTTAATCTCCCTTGTCATACAAATCAACCTAAAATTGCTCCTTTGGATGAGAAGGAAGTTAAGTCACAATGCCTAACAGGTGAAATCAGCCTGACTCTGCTGGACCTTGAATTTTTGAGGTACTTGAATTTGAGCAACAATGACTTCAAGTCTATCAAATACAATTCAATGGGTAGTCATAAATGTAATGACTTATCAAGAGGTAACCTTTCTCATCTCTGTGGAAACTCCACCAACCTTCATTATCTTGATTTATCCGATAATTATGATCTTCTTGTCAATAATCTCCATTGGCTATCCTCTCTTTCTTCATTGAAATATATTGACCTTGGTGGTGTTTATCTTCACAAGAAAATTGATTGGCTTCAATCAGTGACCATGCTTCCTTCACTTTTAGAGTTACACTTGGAGAGTTGTCAACTTGAAGACCTATATCCTTCTCTTCAGTATGCTAATTTTACTTCACTTCAAGTTCTACATCTTGCTGGCAATGATTTTCTATCTGAGTTGCCTAGTTGGTTATTCAATCTTAGCTGTGACATCTCTCATATTGACCTGAGTCAAAATCAGATACATAGCCAACTGCCCAAAACATTGCCAAATCTTAGAAGCATTAAGTCCTTGTTTTTATCTAAAAATTATCTCAAAGGACCCATTCCAAATTGGTTAGGACAACTTGAACAACTTGAAAAACTTGATCTTTATCGAAATTTTTTATCTGGTCCAATCCCAACAAGTTTGGGAAATCTTTCTTCTTTACCATATTTGGGACTCGAGTTAAATGAGTTGAGTGGATATCTTCCAGACAATCTCGGGCGACTCTTAAACTTGAAAACTCTTAGAGTTTCAGGAAATTCCTTTACAGGAAATATGTCTGAAAGAAATTTATTTTCTCTTTCAAATTTGACGTACTTTTCCGTGGGTTCACCTAGTCTATTCTTTAATTTTGATCCTGAATGGGTTCCTTCTTTTCAACTTTTTGGGATTTCATTGGCCTATGTGAAAGACAAACTTCCAGCATGGCTATTCACGCAGAGTTCTCTGACATATCTTGATATTCAAGACTCAACTGCTTCATTTGAACCTCTTGACAAGTTTTGGAACTTCACTGCTCAACTTCAACTTGAATATTTCTTAATGGAAAACAACACAGTCAATGGGGACATATCAAACGTGTTGCTAACCTCAAAACTTGTTTGGTTGGTTTCCAATAATTTAACAGGTGGCATGCCTCGTATATCACCACAAGTGGTTGTTTTAACTATATATAATAACTCGTTGTCTGGGTCCATTTCTTCTTTATTGTGTAACAACATGACAGGAAGAACCAATTTAATAGACTTTGATTTGGGTTATAATCATTTATCCGGAGAACTCACAGATTGTTGGAATAATTGGAAATCATTGGTTCATATTAATTTAAGAAACAACAATCTAACAGGCAAGATTCCTGACTCAATGGGATCCTTGTCTGACCTGCGTTTTCTGTATCTAGAACGCAACAATTTCTTTGGAGAGGTCCCTTCGTCACTAAAAAACTGCAAGAATCTCTGGATGGTTGATCTTGGTCACAATAATCTTTCTGGAGCTATACCAAACTGGTTTGGGCAAAGTGTGAAAGGTCTTAAATTGAGATCAAACCAATTCAGTGGCAATATTCCCAAGCAGCTATGCCAACTTGATTCGTTGATGGTGATGGATTTAGCAAGTAATAGATTATCAGGATCTATACCACATTGCTTACATAACATTACAGCCATGCTTTCTAGTGATCCTTCAACTCGTCAAGTCGGCTATGTTGTTAACGTACCAGGTTTCTCATTTTCCATGACCGCATGCAATGTGATGCTTATAAAAGGCAACGAGTTAGCATATCTTAGTTGGATGAATGTGATTGATCTGTCAGGCAATAACTTATCTGGAAATGTGCCTTTAGAGATATATAAATTGACTGGATTACAATCCTTAAATTTGTCCATAATCAGTTAATGGGAATCATACCAAAAGAGATTAGCAACTTGCTACTGTTGGAGTCCATTGATCTCTCAAGTAATCATTTCTCTGGACAAATTCCTGAGTCCATGTCTGCCTTGCACTATCTTTCAGTCTTGAATCTGTCACTCAACAATTTGGTGGGGAAAATCCCATCAGGGACCCAACTTGGTTCCACGAACCTCAGCTATGTCGGGAATCCTGGCCTATGTGGAGCTCCACTTACAAAGGTATGCCCACCAGATGAAAAATCTCACAACACAGAACTCATGGGAGAAGAAGATGATGTTAATGATAAATCTCAAGTATATTCTATGTTCTACATGGGGTTGGGAATTGGATTTGCCGTGGGATTCTTGGGAGTATTGGTTGCCATTTTCTTCAACACCACGTGCAGACATGCTTATTTTAGATTTCTGCGGCTGATCTACGACTTTTTAGTCCAAAAGATGAAAATGTGATTCATTGGAATTAATCTAGGAAATTGCAATTGTGTTAAAGGATCTATTTATTTGATATTTAAATTCTATCAAATATATATATATATATATAACTTTTGTTTAAATCGATATCGCAAAATTATGTTTTACTTTCATTGTTCCAACACACGTGCACAAACACATGCTATATATATATAATGTTGGGAAAGACACAAGTACGTAGCGGAAGATTACACAAAAAAATCTGAAAGCCTGTGTAAGATAAAACCTTTCCTCTTGATTGAAACAAGAGGAACATAATATACGGCAATCTAAAAATTACGGAGATCAATAAAAATGTAAATGTAGAGCAAGAAGAACACCAACAAATTTTTAATGTGGAAACCCCCAAGTAAAGAGACAAAAACCACGAGACCTATTCTAGAAAAATATGCACCGTTAAATATCAAATAGTACAGCAAAGGTCCTTACACAAAAGAACTCACAAAATGCTTTACTCATAAAACTAGTTGAAAAACACTGATGCAGCAAAATCACCAAACAAACCGCACAGATGAGCAGGGACGAACATGACAGGGAAAGGATGAGCAAAACCCTAAAAATGTTCTCTTTAGTGAAAAACTAAAAAAATTGCTGCTCAGAACAAAAAATCAAAATGGACTGATAAATATTCTATTTAAATATAAAACGTTGTTGGGCCTAACTTGAGGAGGATCCACCCAACAAACTCCCCCTCCGACTCAAGAGAGGTCAAATGTCAGCCCAGACATGAATCTACAAGATTCAAACTTTCCTCTTGGTAGAGTCTTTGTCATCATATCAGAATTATTATCATATGTATGAATCTTCTCAAGTTCTAATACCTTAGACTCATGAATGCTAAACGAAGTGAAAATGTTTTCGAAATGTGAGGATGAATGGAACTAGTACAGTTGGTCCCTGACGGGCGTCGTAATGGCCTAGGACTTGGAGGGTATTCGCGGTGGGGAAAACTTTCACTATGGCCGATCACCATGAGTGGGAAATGACTCCTATTGCAACACTGGTTGCCCTAACTGTAACTGTCTAGTATTTCTAGTGAGAGTGTCAGATGTGACATGTACTCCTAGCATCGTTCAGTTGTTTTGATGGTACCACATGGCATGAGAGTGAAATGTGAGTGACATGCATCATATTGGGTTGAATAGTTAATTGTGACGATTTGTTAATTGAAATTTCATGTCTTCTTTATATTTGTTGTTTGTGTGTATGGTTCCTATGATTTTATTATTATCATTGAATTATGAGCTAACCCTATAGTTGTGTCTGTGGTTGACACCTGTGATGACTCCGCAAACGGGCGAGCAGATGAGCAATTGCTTGGAGACACCAGGTCGTAGGCTAGAGGAGAACCTGATTTGTTGAAGACATCATGATGCTATTACTTTCTTTTTCATGTTTGGGAAATTTAGATTATATAGGAATGTTAGAAGTCTAAGAATTTTTATTTTTTGAGAAATTTACATTTGCAATTGTAGAAATTTTACTTGAGAAATTACTCTATGTAATAAGATTTAGTTTGTTTGCCTAATGAATATTTAGTTACTGTAGAGAAATCAGAGTATTTAGATGGAGAACTTGAGGGTGTTACAATTGTGGTATCAGAGCTTAGGTTTAATTTTCTCGGCTTGTGGATTATGGGGACTATCTCATTTTTGAGATGTATTGCGATTAGGAACTGATTACTTACTTTGAAAGATGAGATATGATAGTGTGAGATTCTTAGTATGTTTCTATAGGTTTGCTATTTTATCTAGACAGTGAGGTTAGCTTATTAGGACATATGATCTCGAGGGATAGTTGTATACCTTTAAGGAAAAGTTGACCATAACCTTTTGTATTAGTTTTCCTTGACCTTGATGAGAGTTTTGTAGTGTATTATGATGCTTCTAAGCTAGGACTTGGTGTTGTATTAATGCACATACAATAGGTAGTATCGTATGGTTCTAAGCAACTTAAGGTCCATGAGAGAAACTATCCTACCCATGATTTGGAATTGACAGCAATAATGATTGTGGTTAAAATTTGGAGATATATATTTTTACACTCACAATTTGAGGTTTTTAGGGACTATTAGAATTCAAAATATTGGTTTGATCAAGGAGAGATAAATATGAGATAAAAGAGATAGTAAGAGTTTCTTAAGGATTATGATTTTGAACTCAGTTATCACTTTGATATAGTTAATGTAGTGGTTGATCCTCTTAGTAGGAAATCCATGCATCGGCCTACATTGATAGTTAGGGAGATAGATCTCTTAGCCTAGTTTAGGGACCTTAGTTGACATGTGAGCTTATGCATACTAGTGTTAGACTAGGTGTTTTGATGTGTTTGATATGTTTATCTGTTCCATGTGAATGTTGTGCTTATCTTTCTTTCTAAGTTTATCATCTTCTTTGTTCACAATTGGGGATGGTTATAAGAAATGTTAGGGCTCTAGAGACACTAATTCAACCTATAGAAAATCAGAATGGAGAGTCATTGTTCTCAACAAGGTCAAATCCTCTACTTCCACATATTAGATTCAAGGTATAGATTTCCTCTAGAGTATTCTTCTAATTGTACCTTTTAACTCTAGTGAAACAAACTCCTTTGTGTCTTGCTCTTTTTTTAAAAAATAAAAATAAAAAAAAATACATACATAAATAAAACAAATTAGAATTGACCATTTCCCTTTTTAAAGATTGACTTATTAGTTTTACTCCAACTAGTAATTCTATTGTTACTTCACTGATCTATTTAAAACATCCTTGAAAATACTTGGTTAGTCTTTCTGTTAATTTGATTTGTTTATCCTCACATAATATAGATGTTACTTGGTGTGAACTAGTTATCCTCCAATCATGTTCTTTGGGACTTTTTTATTGGACCACTGATTTGATAGTGTGGAAGTAAGTAGAGATAAAACTTTCATATTTGTCAAACACATTGTCTTTCTTTAAGAAAGACAGTTCAAGTATATGTGATATTAATCAACCTAGAAGCTGTGAGTCAAGTGACTCTTGTTAAGGTGTCTCTAGCATGTGAGTTCCATGATACTTCTTGAAGACATATTTTTCTTACCTCCCAATAGTGAGATAGATTTTGGTATAGACCTAGTGTCCGGAACTGGACCCATATTTATAGTTCATTATAGAATGTCTCCAATAGAGTTTGCTGAGTTAAAGAGTCAAATAAAGGTTTTCTTCAATATATAGTTCATTAGAGCCAATGTTTCACCTTAGAGAACTCATTATGTGGTTAGCAAAAAGGATGGAAAGATGGTTCTATGAAGTTGTGTGTAGACTATAGACAGTTGAATAAAAATACTATTAAGAATAAGTGTCTTTACCTAGGATAAATGATTTGATTGACCAGTTGGTAAGAACCTATGTGTTTAGCATGATAGATCTTAGGTTAAGTTACCCGCAGGTCTAGGTTAAATCTAAGGACAATTCGAAGTATGACCAATATGAGTATCTTGCGAGGCTATTTTTGAGCAATGTTATTATTATGTTTATGGACCACATGAAATACATCTTTCACTCTTACCTAGGTAGATGTGTAGGGGTTTCATATATGATATCCTAGTGTATTCTATGACTACGGAGGAATATACTGAATATTTGAGGATAGTGTTTTTGACTCTAGGATATCATAAGTTGTGTGCCAAGTGGTCTAAGTGTGAGTTTTGGTTTAGTAAGGATAGATTATGTAAGACCCTAAAGGGAGAATAATTGTAAAATGTTCTAAGGTACTCGCAACGTTTAAGTGGAAAGCCCTAAGTCAATTTTGAGATTGATAATTATTTTTGGGTTTAGTTGGATACTATCGTAGGCTCATACAAGACTTCTCTAGATTAGTCTTACCCTGACCACCTTAACATGGAAAGGTTAGCCTTTTGTTTCAAAGGAGAGGTGTGCGAGTAATTTACAGACCCTCAAGACGAGTTTTAATACAACCCAAATTTTAGTATTGCTTAACCATAGTGAGTCGTTTGTAGTTTTGTGATCCATCTAAGATGACACCTCATGGATATAACCCCTGCTTTCTGCAAAAATATATAAAAAATAAAATATAGAGTAAGGAATAAGCATGAATTTTAGAAGTGACAATGATCTTAAGGTTGAGAGATGTTAAGAGGTATAGATTTGCTGTCAGGCTTAAATGCAAGTTTGGAGGATGCAGAGGAGTTGATTAGACCTTCTAAGGGTTTTTGTTTCTTTATGGGTTATAGTCAGCAGATTGTCAAAAATCGTTCACTTTAAGACCTTTTGAGACCATGTGTTTTAGAACACAAAGGGAATTGTGATACCTTTTTGCCTCTAGTTAAGTTCACCTATAATACCTTTCCTCTATGGATATAACACTATAGGAAAGATTACGACAAAATATATAAGACCCTGTCATTCTAAGTTGTATTGGAAATAGTTTACCTTAGGTCTAGATGTGATTCAACAAATTACAGGTAAGGTTAGGTTTATCCAAGAAATGATGAAAGTGGCTCAGAATAGGTAGAAGAGTTACTATGATAAGAGTAGAAACGATATAGAGGGTGAGGATTATGATGTATCTTTAAGAGACAACTTGTCATATGAGACTTATTCGTTAAGGTTTGTTGATAGAGAGGTAAAGTTGTTAAGAGACAGAGAGATCCCTCTGTTGAAGGTGATCTGAGGTGGAGCATCTGATGAACGAGTAACATGGGAGTTGGAGGACAAAGTGAAAACAAGATCATCCTAGAATGTTTACATCAGGTAAATTTCGGGGACGAAATTTTTTTAGGAGGGTGGAATTGTAACAGCCCAATTTTTTGAATAATAATAATAAATTATCTAATGTTTATTTTAACAATAATAATAATTAATTGTGTAACGTCTTATTTTAATTATAATAATTGAATTATAACGTTTCAATTTAATAAGATTGAAGAACAGATTTTATGTTATTTTTGTATCTTATTCAATAAATGAATATAATATGAATTTATAGACTAGGTACAACTTAATTAAGGAAATAGGAAATAAATAATTAAGGTGATACAAATCAAATCACCACAAATCTGTTCCAAATCACCACCAAATCTGTTAGGAAACAGAATCTGCACTAATTAAGGAAATAATTATCTTCAACAAAATAATGAAAATTGATTATGTAATGTTATAATTTTAATGGATAATAAATGCCCAGGGGTGGTTGAGCAGCTATAAAAGGGCGAGTCTGCTGCACTTTCTGATCACACATCCTTTCTCATTCTTCCTTTCTTTCCTTTCTTTCCCTCACGCTCTAGTATTGTCTTTCCCCCTAAAAGGAGATTGAAGTTTTCGATGAGAGGGTGGAGATTGGAACTCTACCAACTTCAGTTTTTCTTCACACACAGTGTGTCGAGTTCAGGTTAGGGTAGTTCTTAATTTGATGATAATATTGAGTATGAGTGATTAATTGTTTCTAAATATTGTTTTTTGTAATTTTAATGATTAAATTCACTGGGTATGATGATTGTGGTTCTATTATTGGATCATTGCTATTATGAGTTCCTGAGTATTGTTGGTTTGACAATTGTGATTAATTATGTGATTGTTTTTATTGAATAAATTGGATTATTATGCTCTAAAGGTAGATTTTGTGATGGGACTGATATATTGTGAATGAGTGAGCGAATGAGGGTTAAGAAAATCAGAGAAATGAAATTATAAAATATGAAATTTCTAGGGATTGAAGATTGACATTTTGGATTACAATATTTTTATACTAAGAAACCTTGAATCCTTTTATAGTTGTGAGAACCCTTGGTTAATTAGAAAATCCAGAGAATAAGTTTTGCCTATTGAGAACCCTTTAAGTGAGAGTAGTTATAAGAATTCAATGATAATGAGTATGTCATGAGTGATGATTTCTTTATGGATAATTATGTGATTGACGTGACTGTTCAATGTAATTAATTTTCTGATTTTAGTATTAGATTTTCATGATATCTTATTACTCATAGGATTTGAGTAGAGATAAAAGGAATATAGAATTGTCAATGGATTCCTATCATTGTGATAAATATGTTTAGTACAAAGGTGATAATATTTATTGAAAAGGAATATGATGACGAAATCTTATTAAGGATAAAAGGATATGGTTAGGCGTATATAAAGGTGGATGTAAACATGATATGGATAGTTATTGCAGTGTTTGATTTGGTAAGTAAGGCATTGTAATTAAAGTAACAAGAGATTGAATATGCGTGAGGTGAAAGGAACAGTGAGAGAAATTGGGGCAATAACTAGACATTTAGATTTTGAGGTATGAAGGTTGACTTTGGTAATTTGGACTTGGTTAAGCATTAGTCAATGTATAAATAAAACTTTAGGTTGAATTATGATTCTATAGAATTCCACATGTTATTATTAGTGCACTCTTCCTTCTTTATATTGTTGACAATTGTAATGATGTGTGTGTGAATGACATGTGAATTACATTTATTAATGTTAATGAGAAAATTTTGATGTGGATTGAGAGATTAATTTTGTGGGTCATATTGCATTGATGAGTCGTTTAGGTTCATGATAATCAAATGAAATTATTTGAAAGGGAAAGGGATGGATGCCTGCTCCTGTGGACGAGGAGGAGTGTGAGGTTGCCCCTAGTGAATATGCTTGTAAGGCATTGTGTTTTAAAAATGAGAGAGATTATCATGAACCTAAACGACTCATCATTGCAATATGACCCACAAAATTAATCTCTCAATCCACATCAAAATTTTCCCATTAACATTAATAAATGTAATTCACATGTCATTCACACACACATCATTACAATTGTCAACAATACAAAGAAGGAAGAGTGCACTAATAATAACATGTGGAATTCTATAGAATCATAATTCAACATAAAGTTTTATTTATACATTGACTAATGCTTAACCAAGTCCAAATTACCAAAGTCAACCTTCATACCTCAAAATCTAAATGTCTAGTTATTGCCCCAATTTCTCTCACTGTTCCTTTCACCTCACGCATATTCAATCTCTTGTTACTTTAATTACAATGCCTTACTTACCAAATCAAACACTGCAATAACTATCCATATCATGTTTACATCCACTTTTATATACGCCTAACCATATCCTTTTATCCTTAATAAGATTTCGTCATCATATTCCTTTTTAATAAATATTACCAACTTTGTACTAAACATATTTATCATAATGATAGGAATCCATTGGCAATTCTATATTCCTTTTATCTCTACTCAAATCCTATGAGTAATAAGATATCATGAAAATCTAATACTAAAATCAGAAAATTAATTACATTGAACAGTCACGTCAATCACATAATTATCCATAAAGAAATAATCACTCATGACATACTCATTATCATTGAATTCTTATAACTACTCTCACTTAAAGGGTTCTCAATAGGCAAAACTTATTCTCTGGATTTTCTAATTAACCAAGGGTTCTCACAACTATAAAAGGATTCAAGGTTTCTTAGTATAAAATATTGTAATTCAAAATGTCAATCTTCAATCCCTTGAAATTTCATATTTTATAATTTCATTTCTCTGATTTTCTTAACCTTCATCCGCTCACTCATTCACAATATACCAGTCCCATCACAAAATCTACCTTTAGAGCATAATAATCCAATTTATTCAATAAAAACAATAACATAATTAATCACAATTGTCAAACCAACAATACTCAGGAACTCATAATAGCAATGATCCAATAATAGAATCACAATCATCATACCCAATGAATTTAATCATTAAAATTACAAAAAACAATATTTAGAAACAATTAATCACTCATACTCAATATTATCATCAAATTAAGAACTACCCTAACCTGAACTCGACACACTATGTGTGAAGAAAAACTGAAGTTGGTAGAGTTCCAATCTCCACCCTCTTATCGGGAACTTCAATCTCCTTTTAGGGGGAAAGACAATACTAGAGCGTGAGAGAAACAAAGGAAAGAAAGGAAGAATGAGAAAGGATGTGTGATCAGAAAGTGCAGCAGACTCGCCCTTTTATAGCTGCTCAACCACCCCTGGACATTTATTACCCATTAAAATTATAACATTACATAATCAATTTTCATTATTTTGTTGAAGATAATTATTTCCTTAATTAGTGCAGATTCTGTTTCCTAACAGATTTGGTGGTGATTTGGAACAGATTTGTGGTGATTTGATTTGTATCACCTTAATTACTTATTTCTTATTTCCTTAATTAAGTTGTATCTAGTCTATAAATTCATATTGTATTCATTTCTTGAATAAGATACAAAAATAACATAAAATCTTTTCTTCAATCTTATTAAATTGAAACGTTATAATTCAATTATTATAATTAAAATAAGACGTGACACAATTAATTATTATTATTGTTAAAATAAACATTAGACAATTTATTATTATTATTCAAAAAATTAGGCTGTTACAATATCGAACATCAATATGTTTAGATCTACCATGAAAAACAGAATTCTTGCCATGATGGATAGCACTTTGACTATCACAAAACAGAGTATACTTTTGCTGCTTAAAACCAAGTTCTTGCATAAATTTCTTCATCCAAAGCAACTCCTTACAAGCTTTGGTAATAGCAATGAACTCAGCCTCGGTCGTAGACAATGCCACACACTTTTGCAATCTGGATTGTCAGGCCACAACTCTCCCTACAAAGGTAATCAAATAACTCGAAGTAGATTTTCTAGAATCAACATCCCTTGCCATATCAGAATATGTGTATCCAAAAAGAGCAGGTTCCCCACTTCCAAAACACAGTTTCAAATTGGAAGTACCACGAAGATATCTTAGTATCCACTTCACAGCTTTCCAATGCTCAAAACCTGGATTGGAAAGAAAACGACTAACAACACCAACAACATGAACTATATCAGGCCTAGTACAAACCATTGCATACATTAAACTTCCTACGACAGATGCATAGGGAACACGTTGCATATCTTCCTTTTTCTTTATCACTAGAAGGAGCTTGTCTAGTGCTAAACTTAAAGTGTGAAGCCAGAGGTGTACTTACAGCTTTAGCCTTGTGCATGTGAAAACGTTGAAGTACCTTCTCAATATACTTCTCTTGTGACAATCAAAGTTTCTTGGCATCTCGATCACAAGAAATATGCATGCCAAGAATTTGCCTTGGTGGTCCTAAATCTTTCATAGCAAACATCTTGTTGAGTTCCTTTTTCAACCTGATAATCTCAGACAAATTATGACAAACAATTAACATAGAGCAATAAAATAATGAAATCGGTATCTGAGAATTTCTGCATAAAAACGCAATAATCAGAAATAGTCTTTCTAAATCCCTGTTGGATCATAACAGGCTCAAACTTCTTGTACCACTATCTCGGGGCTTGTTTCAACCCATACAAATTTTCTTCAACTTGCAGACATAATCCTCTTTGCCTTTCACTACAAAACCTTCAGGTTGCTCCATGTAAATTTCTTCTTCAAAATCACCATGAAGGAAAGCAATTTTCACATCAATCATCTCAACTTCTAAATCAAGGCTAGCTGCTAAACCCAAAACAACCCAGATGGAAGACATTTTTTTTAACAACATGAGAGAAAATCTCATCAAAGTCAACACTTTTCTTCTGATGAAAGCCTTTGCCAACAAGTTTTGCTTTATATCGTAGTGTAGAACCGTTCTCTTATGTCTTCAGCTTGTAAATCCACCGATTTTCAAAAGCTTTCATGTCTTTTGGCAACTTGACCAACTTAAAAGTATGGTTGTCATGCAAAGACTTCATTTCATCTTCCATAGTTGCAACCCATTTCTCCTTATGCTCACTCTCCATAGCCTCTTCGTAGCTTTCTGGTTCTCCCCGTCAGTGAGAAACACATATTCATGAAATGAGTAGGGAGTAGATGACAAACTCTATCTAAAAGACCTCCTAAGAGGAACATCAGGTTCACCAAAATTACCACCAACATTATCATTATCATCATTGGTCCCAATAGAATCATTTGGAGTATGATCCCCAACATTATCATCATGATTGTCAAAATTTGCTACATCAGGCATATTGGTCTGCGAGCTGGATCAAAATCAGACAGACCACTAGTACTTGGAGACTCTGGTTTCTCTGGCTTTCCAATATCATCAATGGTCTGGTCCTCCAAAGAAATAACATCACGGCTTCGAACAAGCTTCTTTTAAGCCGGATCATAAAATCTATAGCCAAATTCATCATGGCTATAACCAATAAAGATGCATTCTCGTGTCTTGCCATCTAACTTGGACCTCTCATCTTTTGGTACATACACATATGCCTTAACACCAAAGACACGAAGGTGGTCATAGGAGACATCTTTCCTGTACCACACTCTATCAGGAACATCAGCCTACAAAACAACAACGAGAGATAAATTTATAACATGTGCAACAATATATAAAGCCTCACCCCAAAAAGTATTAGACAATTTTGCTTTAGAAAGCAAATGTAAAATACAAACACATAAGAAGGGGGGGTTGAATTGTGTTTTCCAAAATCTATTTCAGACGATGAGTTTTGCGTCTGTACAAAATCGTCAGATCAGATGCAAACTTAAACTTATCTTTAAAGATTGATTTTAATAAAATAGTTTAAGTTATTATTATCCCCAATTAGTAAGTAGTTAAAATATAATCAAAGCTATAATATTTTTATACTGGTTAGTCTTATGAAAAACTACGTCCAGTTACGCATCAACTTGCTGAGGTTCCACTAAGAGTATTCTTTGAACCCAGCCACTCCTGGCTAACAATACAGATATTCTTTGAACACAGTCTTCTCAAGCTAAAGCGATATTCTTTGACCCCAGCCTCTGCAGGCTAAACCCAGGTATTCTTTGAACAAGCTTCCACAGGCTAACCAAGGCATTCTTTCAACACTTAACCTCCTCAGACTAAAGAAGATATTATTTAGACTTCAGCCTCCACAGGCTAGACTCACGGTATTATTTGGACCTCAACCTCTGCAGGCTAGATTCAAGGTATTCTTTAAAACACTTAGCCTCCTCAGGCTACAAAGATACAACAACAGTGGCTTACAATTAAGTTCAAATATAAAATATCCTCTACGCATAGAGGGATTTTACAATAAGAATTCTATTCTAAGTTTGTGGCGAGCAAACTTGTTTTCTTTAGAGCTTGAGCAAGTATGTATATGATCTTGATCAGAATAGTTCGTCAAATTGAACTCTCAGGGATGAAGTCCTTTTATAGGTGATTGCGTGAAGTAACCGTTAGACTATAGATGTTAACGTTAGTTCTTGTCTTGGGTACTTTCGCATCTGGTAGAGTGAGCAATCAGAACATTTAATGTTAAGTCAGCGATTGTCAGCGTGAGATCTACCTTTGACTTGATTTGCTCAGTGATTTCACTAAAACGTACAATTGTTTTTCGTGTTGCAGAGGTTTATTTTGAAATCCATTTCCACCTATAGAACATTCTGAGTAACGGTTGAATAAAAATGAGTGCACGTGTTACTCAGAGTCTTGAACTTCATAAAAGGCTAGACGAATGAATAATTATAAAGAGTTGTGTGTTGAATTCATTCGTCTGTCTTTAAACTTCGTCTTCAACTTTAGTCTTCAAATCTTCACACTTGAGCACATGACTTGAAGTTGAGACGTGCTCTCCGTCTGATCTAGAAAGTTCTTCATCTGATGAAAATACTTTGTAGCATGACGACTTGAACTTTGCGTCTTGAAATTTTAATGTTTTGAGGGTGCATCTTTCGTCTATAAATAATGATCCATCTGATCATTGTTCCCTATGTGTCTGTAGATGTTTCTGTCTGTCTTGTAATTATCAAAATTAAGATGTTAAGTCATTTTGACTTAACAACAAACATCTAACTCTCTCCATCAATGTTCTGTTCATCTTTCCTACCAAGCCATTGAGTCGAGGAGTCTTGGGAGGAGTCTTCTGATGTCGAATACCCTACTGTCTACGGTATTCATCTAAAGGTTCACGATATTCACCACCATTGTCAGTGTGAATACATTTCAGCTTCTTTTCGGTTTCTCTCTCAACTGAAGCTTGAAATTGATTAAAGACACAGAGCACTTGGTCTTTTGTCTACAAAACATAAACACAAAGCTTTCTAGAATGATCATCAATAAAGGTGACAAAATAAAGTTCACCACTAAAAGTCTTGGTCTTCATTGGACCACAAAGATCTGAATGCACCAACTCAAGCACCTCTGATTTTCTAGATAGACGATGACTTTTGAAAGAAACTTTGTGTTGTTTTCTAGCCAAGCAATGAGCACAATTTTCTAACTTTCCTCCTTTCAAACCTGCTAACAAATTCTTCTCGACTAGACACTGCAACCGCTTCTCACTAATTTGGCTAAGCCTCTTATACCATAAATCAAATGAATCATCACAATCAACAACATTTACAGCATTAAACAAAATAGAAGCTTTCAGTCAATACAAACTAGAAAATTTCTTACCACAAGCCACAACCAAAGAACCCTTAGTGAGCTTCCATTGTGCACCACCAATGGTATTAAAATAATCGCCATCATCTAGAACACTGGTAGAAATCAAATGCAAACAGATGGATGGTGCATGCCTGACATTCTTCAAAATAAGTTTTGTCACATTGCTAGTTTCCAAACAAACAGTACCAATATCAATAACATGTGAAGTATCATTATTACTCATGTTTAACACGCCAAAATCACTTGGAGTATAAGATGAGAAAAAATCCTTTTTGGAAGTCACAAGGAAATTAACACCACTATCAACAACCCAACTAGAATCATCACTGACAACATTAATCTGATTCTCATCATAAACAATCACAAGACCTTTTGGAGTAGTGGTGGCGACACGAATACCATTCTCACCATTCTTTTTCTCTTGCTTGCCTTTGTTGTCATCCTGCAACTTAAAACAATATTGTTGAGTATGACCCCTTTTACCACAATAGTGGCACTCAAATATCCTGTGCTTAGACTTTGATCTGCTTTGGTACATGTTTTTGCTTCTATGACCTCGATCACGATCTCTGTCTCTATTTCTCCCCTGTTTAAGTAACCAAAACCCTTGCTTTCGAAGAAGAAGTCTGTTGAGTTTGTCGCCGAACTTCTTCATTCAAAATGGCAGATTTAACAAATTCCACGGTCAAAACACCACCAGGAGCAGAACTAGTTAAAGTAACTCACAAATTCTCCCATGAATTAGGAAGAGTATTAAGCAATCAAAGTCCTAAAATTTCATCTTCAAATTTAACATTCATGTCCGAAAACTGATCAAAACACCCTTGAAATTCATTCAAGTGATCAGAAATGGACGTACATTCTTTGTAACTCAAATTCATAGCTTGCCTCAACAAAAATAATTTATTATTCCCTGTTTTGGAAGCATACAAAGTTTCAAGCTTGTCCCATAAAGTCTTAGCATGTGAATCATTGGCAATATGATTCAAAACATTATATCATCTACCCATTGATGAATAAAACCACAAACCATCTCATGCTCAAAAGCTCAATCTTCATCAAACTTGTTTTCGGGATTCTGACTAACAAACACAGTTAAATGTAATTTCTTAACAAATAGAAGATACTTCATTTTTCCTCTGGACTTGTGAAAATTAGTCTCATTCAAACTAATCATTTTATCGTAATTAGGCTCCACCATTCAGTCAAGTAAAATCCCTAGAAAGCAAAATAAATCAGCTCTGATGCCATTTGTTGGGAAAGACACAAGTACCCAGCAGAAGATTACACACAAGAATCTGAAAGCGTGTGTAATATAAAACCTTTTCCCCTTGATTGAAACAAAAGGTGTTGAAATTGTGGGTTAGGCCTAACTCAACCCCATAAAACCGGCTTATAGGGTGAGGTTTGCACCCCACTTATATTCATACAATAGGTCCCATCTCTAGACGATGTGGGACTTCAGACCCTTGGGTTTTCCTCCAATATTGCATTTCCAACACACCCCTCCCACGCCGAGAACTAGACTTCTTGAGTGTGGAAACTATTCAACGGGTGGTTCAATATCGGTCCTGATAATAGGTGGTCGTCCAATATTAGGTTTCTATTCTGGTCCAATATCGGTCCTGATAATAGGTGGTCGTCTAATATTGAGTTTCTATTCTGGTCCAATATCGGTCCTGATAACAGGTGGTCGTCTAATATTGAGTTTCTATTCTGGTCCAATATCGGTCCTGATAACAGGTGGTCGTCCAATATTGGATTTTTTATTCCTGTCCAATATTGGCTCCATGAGTAACCCAACATCCATCCTAGGACAGGCTCTGATACCATGTTGAAATTGTAGGTTGGGCCTAACTCAACCACATAAAATCGGCTTATAGGGTAAGGTTTGCACCTCACTTATATTCATACAACAGATCCCATCTCTAGGCGATGTGGGACTTCACACCTTTGAGTTTTCCTCCAATATTGTATTTCCAACAAAAGAAACATAATATATGACAATCCAAAAATTACGGAGAGCAATAAAAATGTAAATGCAGAGCAAGAAGAACACCAACAAAATTTTAACGTGGAAACCCCAAGGAAAGGGACAAAAACAATGGGACCTAGTCCAGAAAAATATCCACTATAAAATATCAAAGAGTATAACAAAGGTCCTTACACAAAAGAACTCACAAAATGCTATATTCACAAAACTAGTGAAAAAACACTGATGTAGCAAAATCACAAAAAAAAAAAAAAAAAAAAAAACCGCACAGATGAGCACGGACGAGCACAAAACTAAAAACATTGATACTCAGAACAAAAAATCAAAATGGGCTGACTTGAAAGACATGATTAGATTAGCTGTGGATTCTTACATCCCCCATTTTTCTAGTATATAGAAATCAACATGCTCTTGGCTTGACATCATTTGTTCTGTTTCACTAGAACTTCTAATTTTTGGGACAGGAAAGAGGATGACTAATAAATATTATATTTAAATATAAAACATTGTTGGGCCTAACTTAAGGAGGATCCACCCAACATATGATTATACACACATAAATTCGTGTGCAGAGATAAACAATAACTCTAATTACATTGCACAATGTACCACAGGTTCTTGGTGTCCATACTTCAACAAGTTACTTTCTAGAGACGTTTCTGAAAGAGGCCACAAGAAAATTCATGTTATTCTAAATATAGAAATAAAGGATGTGACTTGTATGTTACATATTGCAAACGCATCTATTCGCTCTAAGAGATCTGTGTTTTGTTAACATTTTGTAATGTTTTTATGATATTATGTTGAATATTCTAAAGATGGTTTTATGATACATAAGAAAAGGTTTTGGAGTGGTCATTATTTATTAACTTCCTTCCCCTTTCCACCTTGCAATGTGTAACATGATTGTTTAACAATAATCTTTTACTTAGAAGATTTGATGAGAAAAGTAATATTATTTTCTTTAATTTGTTTAACACTAATCACCAATTAACCGGGAATGGATATCCCCGTCACACTATGCAGTAAGGCAAACAGAAAGTTGGTGAGAATCAATTAATACAAAAGGTGAAATATTTCTTTTTCTTTCGCCATCGTTAAGAAAGATCAGAAATTTTTCATCTTTTTAACGTGAATAAATAATTATTCACTTAAAACTACTAACCAAATATATATAGTTATCAATCTTTTTTATCGTTGTTTTTTATTCTTTTACTTTTAAATGGGGCAAAAAGTCCTATATATTGTAAATTACAAAAATTTTTACGTTAATAAGGTTAGTTAGAAAGTATTTACGAGGGGGAATTGTTTTTTAAAGTCGAATCAGAAATTTTGACTACCACTATAAAAAATATGAAAAAAAAATTGAACTCCTTAGGGTAGTGACACGTGGCACATGCAACGCTTTGAGATCGTGACACGTGGTGAAATTTGACTGATTGGGAGTTGATGTGGCGAAGACAAAAAAAATCCTTCGTCTTTGCTGAGATTGTCACACATGGCGCGTTTTCATTGGTTGTAATGAAGACGAAGTAATTTTTTCGTCTTCCTCCTTACGCTGACATGTGGAAAAATGTGACAAGTTCCTTCTTTTCGTATTCCTCTTCTACTTCCTTTGGGTTTTCCATCTTCAAGGGTGAACAAGTTTTTTCACTTTCTACTTACTCCTTTGAGGCGAGAAGCTCCATTGAGGGAGTTGCTTGAGCTTTGCAAGCCTTTCTTCTCCAAACCTCAACCTTTGTTATTGTTGCAAGTTTCTTCTCCCTTGTCCTCTCTTTCTTTTTATTCCTCTGCGCCTCCAAAATTGGTTTCAACACAAGAGAAGTAGCAACAACAACAGAGGAATAAACACAGCCTCACGCTGTCAACACCTCATGATCTAAAAGAAGGTACCAAATGTTCTTCTTGCTTTATTTCCATGCCCCAGAGAATAAAAAAAGGATCTTGGACTGATCCTTTTCGTCAAAATCGTGGATGTTTTATATGTTAGATAATTGTGGGAAAATGTTGTTGTGTTGTGGTTGAGGTGAACAAAAAAATTCTACATTATGTTTGAAATTGTGGCGTGTTTATGTTTGTTTTGTTTTGTATTTTAGGAAGAACTAGCTTAAGAAAGTTTGTTAAGTGTCAGTTGAGAATCTCTTTTCAAACATTGGGCATGGAGGAAGTATAGAAGACGAAAAATATGACCTACGACTCTCTCTAGGCCAATCACATTTTCCCTAGTACAAAACAGACATAGTTTACGACGGTTCATGACCCATTGTTGCATCTGGTGTCGTAGTCTGCTTTTGCAGGCTAAGACGATTTTACTAAAACCGTCGTAGTCTGAAACTGTCGTAGTCTACAAGGAAATTTCGTACACTACGACAGTTATTGTTAGAACCATCGTTGTATGCTTTTTTTTTAATAACTTGTTTGTTTTTTACGGTTTCCCCACATTTATTGTACCTGTTTATTCAGTCCACACAGACAGTCCATACATATATTTCCCAATAATTTAACAATTGACAATTAATACAATGATTCATAATTACAACTTCAAAATAAACCAAAAGTTAAACTTTAACTTAGAAACTATTCTAAATAACGAATTTATATTTACTAGGACGGTAACTAACCAGTACTAATTGAAATGATGATATAATCCAAATACTTAACTAAAGATTATTAAATTCAAAACCAAATAATGATAAACTGACTTATATGTATATTTCTATTTATCAGCTTCAGAAGACTCATTTGTGTTCTGTTTCTTACTGCAATACACTAAAAATGTCGTCCATTGCTTGCGAGTGTAGTCGATGGCTTCTTCAGCAAATGGCATTGAGTCACTAAAAGTCTGGAAAATAATGAATAATTATTAACAAGTATGTATCATTAATTAAATTACGAAACGAATGTAGGTGAAAAACATGTACCTTTACCTAATGGTTTGTTATCCCTATCCGAATTATGTTTTCCATCCACTGCATGACATAGATACCACATTGCAGTCGATCCATTTGTTTATTAACCTACAAATAATTGAATGATATATCATAACATCTTAATTGTAGTAGAAGTGTACATAAGATGCAATAATGTTTCCTAAGAGAAACATTTTTACCTTTGTTATTACAAAATCAAGTCTTGGTCTGGAACGACTATTGCCCATGAGCATATGATGTCCAACATGAATACTGATTAAATTAAATTATACATTAATGTCACACTATAATTATTAAATATAAGTAAAATGAAAGATAACAATTAAATAACATTTACATACCTTTCAAGCACTTTTTTCAACTTTTGAGGGAGAGGTTTGTGTAAGGAACAAAAGAAGACCACGAGATGATTCACCGGGCATAGAATAATAAGTTGCCAACGTACACTACATGTAACATAAATGATTGTTTGTTTCAACTGTTTCTCTAAATTTTATATATCAATTTAAATTATACTTACTTGTGAAGGTATGGTGCAAGATAGATCCTCTTGTTCGATAGGTCAATCCAATCCATGATATATGACTTGGCATCAGGTGAATTATCTACCAAGCCCAATATGGATTGTGGTTCAAGGAATCCATAGACATTGTTGTTGCCCAATTCAGTAGATATATTATTCAAATACCTTAATCATATTGAAATATATGTTATGAAATGTAATAAATTTGATAATTAATTGATTTATAGTTAAAGTACTTACATGATCCAAAATTGCATGTGAAATAGGTTCATCTCATCCATGCCTGAATACATCTCCATGCAATCTGACTTGTGAATGTATAAAGGCATGTTGTTGGCTCTACCAAAGATTTTGGATCCCAATAGAGCTCCAAATTTTTGCTCCTAATCTTATTAGCCAACTCCAACAAGCAATGTAGAGGATCATCAATTGGCTCTAGCTCTGGTGGTGGTTTCCTAGGTGTAAGTTTCTTCTTTGAGGAGTTGATCTAATAACATAAATTATTAGAAACATGATACATATATTATAAGTTAATATAAAATATAAATATAGAAAAAATACACACCTTTGCACCCAATTGTTTAACAAGATGTTTTGGCCATGCAACGAAAGTACTAAGAGCTTGTCCTACCACCTGCACCTCTTCAGTGAGCAAGGGTAGTGGAACACCAGGGTCATGTGCTTCGTCAACAATGACCCTCACCTCATTCCCATGTATGGTTCCTCCGCCCCCCTACAACTCTTCCAATGGCCACCAATCTAATTGGGTTTTCTTCAACATACAACTCTTCCATGCATTTGCCGCCTTTAGATGAACCAATTTTAACACTACAAACATACGAGTGAAGGTAGAGCACCCTTCATACAAAGGTGTCTCCGCATCACTAAGCAACATGTCATATACGTAGGCTTTAAAAAAGTTATTCGGACCAACATCTCGAATCATGTCTTCTAGTCTGTCATCAATTTTTGTTTCCAACTCTGGTGCAGACACATTAGATGTTGTCAATGTGTCTAATAACTCACTGTGTCAGGTCCATGTTGTATAACTTCTAAGAATCTCATCACACAGCAGGTGTTCTCGAAGTTCTTCTTCTTTCAGTCGGTACACCGTTCAAACAATTGACACAAGGGCAACAAAACTTCTCACCACTGCTAAAGCGATCATGTTGCTTAACAAATTCAAAAAACTCTTCAACTCCAATCTCATACTCCGTACTAATTCGTCTTACATTCATCCAACTACGATCCATACCTTAATCAAAGGTATGGTCAACAAACATCAATATTCACAAAAGCTAATGAAAGCAAGTTCTCACACAATCATCATTCACATATGTCCTAAGTATTCTAATCTTCGTAAGTTATTGAAAAAATACTCCAAAATTGCATGTTTTGTTTTGTTTGTCTTCTTATTTTTATTTTTTTTAATTATGTTCTCCTTTAATAGTTTCCCCTTGTACTAAGACATTGCAAGTTCCAACATTATTAATTTTATTTTACAAAATATTTCTAATAATTAAAAAAGTAGCAACTATTTAACAATAATACTTGTGATTAAATATTTATTCTTTAAATATATATTGTTAGTGACTAATTAATGCAGCTTCTTGTACATGATCAAATTCTTCCACAACTTCATCGACAAGGATTCTAAATTCAGTCCAACACTAACGTCGTGATGTTAGGCTTCCATGTTAACAGCGAAAATCTGAGTTTTTTCTCTCTACTGCCACAAGAACCATAAAGAAAATATATACACAAAGATTGACCATAAATAAAATATACTGTAAGTGCATGAAATTCAGCGTGAAAAATTAATATACCGTTAAAAGTATTAACTATTTCTTTACTAACTAGATCAAATTAACATAACTAAAATAAGTCTGCTAAAAAACTTTGCATATGACAGCATGCAGAGCCGAATTATATTTTGAACTGGTTCATTCATTCAAGAATTTGATTTCATATATTACCAAATTAAGCATTTGAATACTCATTCATCTAATTCATGAATACCGAACCATTCTTTCGCAGAATTTCATATAACAAAATCTTATAAAGAAATTCACTCTAAATTCATTCATCTTTTATTTTGTTTTCTTTTTAGTAATGAGCACAGGTTCAATCCAAACAAAATGCATAATACAACATTACAAATTCACACTAACAAAAATAATCAATAAGCAAAATGAATTGGCCGCGCCCTTTTCAGAAGTGTTTTGACGGATTGAGGGATTAGGGTTTCGTGAACGAAAAAGGAGGAAGGGATTGGGCGCCGGTGACGGAGGAGTTGCGCCGATGATAAGGATGAGTGATTGAGGGTTTAGAGGGAAAAGTAAGGAGGAGAAGTGCAGAGTTTTTGCGCGAAGGAGGATAAATGCCCAGGGTTTATAATACACGCTACGACAGTTTCATTATCATCGTTTTTATCTGTAACATAAATATTACAAAAATGTCACTACGTCACAGACCACGATGATTAGCTATGAACCGTAGTGGTGTGTTCGACAAACTATGACGGTTTAATTTAAACTATCTTTATTTGTAACATCAATACTACAAAAATGTCACTGAGTCACAGACCACGATGGTTACCTATGAACCGTAGTGGTGTGCGCGTTGTTGTTTGTCATTTTTGTACTAGTGTTTGCCATATATCAACACCAGGAGGAAGACGAAAAAACTGCTCTATCTTTGTTACAACTAATGAAAACGCGTCACGTGTCACAATGTCAGTGAAGACGAAGGATCGATTTCATCTTCATCACGTCAGCTTGCAACCAAACAAATTTCACCACGTCACGAACGTTGCATGTGTCACACGTTATCACCTTAAGGAGTCAAAAATTCATTTAATATTTCAATAATTATAATTTTCTCCATTAAAAATAGAAAGAAAAGGTTAAGGAGTATGGGTCACAGCTGGTAGAGAGGATCTCTAAAAGTAGCTTAGACTACAGTGGAATTTTGTTAAAAATAGTTGAATAATATCCCTATACCCAATTGATGACGGAATGTAACTCTAGTTCCACTATTAAAATTTAAGGAAGATAGAATAGATTTACTGTTTAATAGAAGAGTTAAAAAGAGTAAAAAATAAAAGTGAAGTTATTAAAGTGGAAGAGTTAAAAAGAGTTAATAATAAAAGTGAAGTTATTAAAGTGGCCGGGTAACTCATAGCAACAGTAATTTATTAACGTGAGAACACAATTAATTTGGAAGGGTACATCTAATATTGCACGTGCATATCTTATTTTTAATCTTATAAAGTTGGTGATATTAATTAACCTTTAGTTCTAGAGTTATTTAGCTAGGATTGTATTCTAGACTAACTTTTTTTTATTACAAGTTCTACATGAAAAGTATGCTATATCTTATTTTTTTTCTGGAATGAATTTTTTTTTTCAAACATTTTGGTTGTATTTGGATAGAGAATTTGAAAATTTTCAAGAAATTTAAATTTAAAATTTTTCAAGAAATTTAAATTTAAAATTTTTCAAGAAATTTAAATATCTATCGTTTTAATTGTCTTGATTTCAATTCTTTTCATTTTGTATCTACGTTGTCGTTTGGATGAAAAAATTTAATTTCTTGTATTTTAATTTCTTTGTTTAGATAAAATAATTCAATTTTTAAGAAATTCAAATTTTTATTTTTAAATATTTATTTAAAAATTAAAATTTTAATATTGAATAAAAATAAATATTAATCATTTTTAAATTTGCCAATTTTATTCAAGGAGTTGTGAGAGAAATGAGAAGGATAGGGAAAAATTGAAATGTCTCAGTTTTAGTCAGAATTTCAAATTCTCCAATTTTACTCAATTGAAATTTCTTCTTAAAATAATATCATTTTAAATTCTTCAAAATATTTTATCCAAATAAGTAAATTGATTTGACAGTAATTCAATTTCACAGAATAAATAAATTACTCTAAAACATTGCCTCATTCAAATACATTGGTAGAGTTTTGGATAAATGACGCATATAGGTTAGTGACGGAAACTAGATCAGTTAGAAACATATTATAGGAAGGAGTCAATTTTATAACAAATATGGAAGAGGAAGGGACACCATACACCAACGGGACGTAGAAAGAAGCTAGGCGCACACACCACCTGTCTCGTCCTGGGTGCCAAAAATAGACATGACGTCATGAGGGTCTTTTGTTTTCTGTTTAACCGCTTTTGATTTTGATTTTGGGTGGATGAAGTTAAAGGTAGCAATTAGCAATTTCTTTGCAAAACCTCTATCAAGTCCAAGTCCTCCATTTCTATCGCTCACCCTCTGTTTCACGGTCATTTTAAACCCCATTTTTTCTCTTTGGATTTGGTTTTATATTATGAAACACAGTTTCTATTATTCTTTATATTAGAGATGGTTGGTATTTTATATTATCATGATTATGTTTGCTGTTTTCATTAAACCTAGTTTTCTCTTTCGATTTGGTTTTATATCATAAACACTAACTGCACAGTGTTTCAGTATCCATGTTGTCCTGTTACGAAGCTTATAAAGCACAACGAGTAAACGTGTGGTAATGTGATGAATGGCATTGATATATCGAATAACAACTTATCTAAAAGTGTGCCTTTAGAGACATATATGCTGACTGGATTACAATCCTTGAATTTGTCCCATTATCAATTATTGGGAACCATACCATAAGAGATTGGCAACTCCCTCCTATATGGGCCTAGGAATTGGATTTGCTGTGTGATTCTTGGAGTTTTGAGTTTTACTATCATTATAAAATCATTTCTAAAAATACAATTATACAAATAGTTATTTAAATTATATACCCCGTACGTCTAATAATAATAATAATAATAATAATAATAATAATAATAATAATAATAATAATAATAAGTTACATCGTATACTGCTGTTTCTTAATGTTCACGCTTCTTCAAGTTACTCCATACGGAAATTTTGAAAGAAGTCAGGAGATTCAGGTGCTATTCAGAATATAGAAATAAAAACTCCGACTTGTACGTTCAGGTTCTTGTGAAGCAATTGCAAGCTCTTGTGTTAATTTGCTCTAAGAGATTTGCGTTTTAATTTTGTGAACAATTTTTAATGTTAATGTTTTATAATATTATGTAGAATTTTGAAGATGGTTCGAGGATGTACTATATAAAATTAATAAGTTGAAATGGTCATTTTTTTTTTAATTACACAAGGAATGAATGGTTATTTCTCTTAGTTTCCTTCCACCAATTTCAGTTGCAATGTGCAACTTAGTTGTTTAAATGAAATTGTATAGATGGTCAATTCTATACTTGTCAAGCAATTGTATACTTTTTAAAAGATAATTATATATTTTAAAAAAAAAGAAATTATATTTTTTTCGATTATTATTATATGTATTTTTAAAAGATATTTTTTCAAAATACAGTGTGACTGTGTACAATTAGGTAATTGGTAATATATTTTTGTTCAAAAAGGGCTAAGATCCCAAGAGGCTCAGCAACACAAACACAAGACACTAATCACGACAGCGGGAGTTAGATATGTATTATCCAAATTCCATGATGCAAGAAACGAAGGAAACAAAAAGAGAAGTTTGTGCATTAACTAACAAGGGTTCGACACGTACCTAGATAAATTGAATCTTTAATGCAGTGAATAGCTAGAATACTGCATAGTCTCTTCCAAATTTGTTAGTATGGTGTGAGAAACATGAGGCATTGTATCTAAAACCTTTGCATGCAATCACCACTTCTGGTGTGGATATTATCTTGATATTGTTAGAATGAAGAAACATGATTCTGATTTTCTATACGTACGCCTCACACCATCTTTTCAATTCATTCAGGAAATAGCTTGTTGGTAGTGTACTAACCCAACAATACTTCAAGCCTAAAATAATTCATAAGTCTTTTTATTAATAAGTGACATTTTTTATTTTTATATTTAAAAACTAATATAAAATCATTTTTGTTAAATGGACTTAATGTTTGTATTTTAGTTATTATATCCTTACGTGACAAAACTTTTGGAGAAGCAGGCAACTAAAGTTAAACTTACTAACACGCTTTATAAACAAATTCTATTATCTCTTTGTTTGAATGAGTCAATTTTACAACATAATTCAATTATTTTGTGAAATTGAATTACTATTTTATTAAATAATTTGTTTGAATAAAGTATTTTGGAGAATTTAAATCATGTTATTTTAAAAAAGAATTTCAATCATGTAAAATTGAAAAATTTAAAATTTTACCTACAATGTAAGGATTTCAATTTCTATGTCCCTACTTGCAACTCTTTGCTGCTCCTCCACGATCACACTGTTGGAAATACAATATTAGAGGAGTGTGAAGTCTCGCATCCCCTAAAGATGGACCTGTTGCGTGCGTATAAGGTAGGACAAACCTCAACTCACAAGCCGGTTTTGTGAGGTTGAGTTAGGCTCAATCCACAATTTCTACATGGTATTAGAGCCTATCTTAGATGTTGATGAAGATGTTGGGTCACCTATTATAGGGTCAATGTTGGACTACCCGTTGAATATCGGTTCGTATTGAAGCACCCGTTCAAATAGTTTCCACGCTCGAGAAGTTCAGTTCTCGGCGTGGAAGGGGTATGTTGGAAGTCCAGTATTGGAGGGGTGTTAAATCTCGCATCCCTTAGAGATGGGACCTGTTACGTGTATATAAGGTGGGGCAAACCTTATCTCACAAGCCGGTTTTGTGGGGTTAGGTTAGGCTCAATCCACAATTTCTACACACACTTCACATTTCGATGATTAACATTTATTTTTTTCTATATTGAAAATTTAATTTTTAAATAAATATTTAAAAATGAAAATTTGAATTTTCTTGAAAATTGAATTATTTTATCCAAACAAGGAAATTAAAATACAAAAAATTGAATTATTTCGTTCAAACAAAATGTTTACAAAATAAAATATATTTAAATCAAGGCTATTAAACTGTTGTTAATTTATATTTCTTAAAAATTTTCAAATTCTTGATCTAAACACAAAGTTACAAATGAGATTATTATTTAATCTCATTATCATATGTTTATTCCATCACTTTCATGTTTTCAAGGGAAAAAGAGTGATTTTTGTCTCCACGGGTTTCTCCATTTTCTACTTTCCACACCCTTGTAATAAGTTAGCTCTGACATGAAATTAAAATATACATCAAAATGGCTATCGCTATCCACAATACCTAATGCTTATTGCACTCTTGGATTGTGAAAGGCATATAGACGCGTAACTTTGAAATTAAAAAGGTATATAGTGGGTTGGTATGGCTATCCTTAAATGTGTATCACAAGAGATTGGCAACTTGCTAGTTTTGGAGTCCATTCATCTCTCAAGTAATCATTTCTCAGGACAAACTTCCACATCCTTAAAGACTTGACTTTAAAACAACCGAGTAACTCATACGCAGACTCATCCCACAAAATTCCGAGACTTATTTGCCATTGATTTGGCAACTCAATCTGTTTATGAAAAGATGAAATCAAATGAATTTAATACAAGTTGCAATCAAGGTGAGCCTCACCCAAACACTTCCATATGTGACATTCAGCTTGAAATTACTATTTAAATGAATATATAAAAAGAGTTAAGATTGAAATTGGAGATATTATATTTAAAATTGAAATTCATTAAGACTTCACATGTTAAAACAATGACATCAAATTATATTATTATTTCATAATTTTAGGAAATACTATCGTTATTTTCTAAAATATTCTCCTTCTAACAGCCTCCCCGTCTCTATAATTGCTTCAAATCAATTGAAAATTATAAATTTATTGTTATTTTTTCTTATAGTTTCTTATATATATCTCTCTCTTTAATTCCTATGATTTATAAGTGATCATTTTAAAATTAATTATTGTATAAAGATGTAGTTGTGTAAATAAATTGTTATATATATGTATACACACACATATATATTTCAAATAGTTTCAAAAAAATTTCCTTTTAATCCCAATATAATATATATATATATATATATATATATATATATGGAGTCATTTGATCCCTATGATTTATTATTTTTCTTATTTTTGTCTCTATCAATTTTTGATAATATATCATTAACTGTAACACCCCGTTTTTTTTGATAAATAAAATAAAATAAAAATAAATCAAATAAAATAATATTAACAATAATAATAAATAAATTAGAGTAGCAACTGACTGAGTTAGTGGGAAGTTGCTAAATTGTGAGTGGGGTGTGAGTGGGTAGTTATCATACGACAATTAAAATCTTAGCCTTAGTGTTACATATCAGGGAATTTATTCATATTCACTTTCTCTCATTCCCTTTCTCGTTATCTCTTTCCTTTTTCTCTGTTCTTCTATTCCTTTCCCTTTCATCTTAATATTACTCCCACTTTAAATAATTTCCCCCAAAAGAGATCAAAGCTTTTATGGAGGCCAAGACCCCGCTCATCTCGATTTCCCTCGTGATGGTCACACCAGGTTAGGGTAGTTCTCAATTTAACGATGATAATGACTTCTTTTTTCTCGCTTTGTTTGTCTTATGTAAATTAAATATTCTTCCTTCCTTCTGCTTTTATTTATTTTATGTGAATTAAATATTTTGAATTGAATTATTTTCATTCTAGCATAGGGAAATCCCTAGCTTCAATTTCGTTACTCTTCCCTTTTGACTTAGCTGACTTTGTATGTATCTGTTGGTGTGTGGAAGGGAGATGAGATTCGATCGTCCCGGGAGTGTGAGTGGCGATTTGTGAGTTTAATTGATATCACTCCTCAGTTGAATAAAAAAATGACTAGGTCTATTCCGAGTAAGGTTTCAAAGAGATCTTTGAAATTCTCGTTCAAAACCCAATTAAACTAGACATAAGTTTGATGTTAAAATAAATGAAAAGCATCGAAAGAATTACGTACTTGATAAAATTTAATTAATTTCTTCTTGTCAAACATTAATTAAGTCCTGTTTATGACCTATCATCAATTTTTCTTGAGATTAGGATTGAGGATTGAGATTAAAATTATTTGTTTAACGCAAGTTAGTATTTAATAATTTATTTCTCTTTTAATTACTCGACTAAGTTGTTTATATTAATTATTCGATTGTGTTGTTTATATTATTTTTAGATTTTGTTATTTGTTAATAATTATTCTTTATTCTCAGTAATGTCCTAGTCTCGTCTTAATATTTCAATCTTCTTAATTACGTGATGTTGAATTTTATTTAACTTGACATTGTTGCCTTGTTTAATTATTTATTTCTATATGTAAATTTTGGTTTGAAATTTATATTGTCAGAGTTTGGGTATTCCATATTGTTCCTCTTTTATGATGTATTTGATTTTCACATGGTTATTTTGGTTAAATGTTATTGTGGTGTTAAACATCCTGTTACGGTGGAATAGTTGGTGGGGTTAAGAGATGAATTTTGTGGGCATGTTGCATTGATGAGTCGCTTAGGTTCATGATAATCAACTTAAACTCTTTTTGTAAAGAGAGAGGATGGATGTCTACTGTTAAGCGATAAGGTTGCCCTTGTGGAGATGTTTGTGAAGCATGGTGTTTTGGAAAATGAGAGATTATCATGAACACTAAACGAAATAAAAATGTTTTCGAAAGGTGAGGATGAATGGAACTAGTACGGTTGGTCCTTGACGGTCGATGTAATGGCCTAGGACTTTGAGGGTATTCGTGGTGGGGAAAGCTTCTACTATGGCTGATCACCATGAGTGGGAAGTGACTCCCGTTGCAACACCGGTTGCCACGATCAGGATCTAGTATTTCTAGTGAGAGTGTTAGAGGTGACATGTACTCCTAGCATCGCTCAGTTGTTTTGATGGTACCACATGGCATGAGAGTGAACTGTGAGTGTCATGCATCATACTGGGTTGCATAATTGATTGTGATGAGTTTTAAATTGAGTTCCTCATGTCTTCTTTATATTTGTTGTGTGTATTGTTTCTATGGTATTATTATTATCATTAAATCACGAGCTAACCCTATGGTTGTGTCTGTGGTTGACACCTGTGATGACTCCGTGAATGGGCGAGCAGATAAACAGTTGTTTGGAGATGTAAAGACCGTAGGCTAAGAGGAGAACTTGATTTTCTGAAGAAGTGACATGATGTTCTTTTCCCTTTTGTCGTTTGAGTGATTGCTACTACATAGGAATTATTAGAAATTTAAGATTTGTTACTTGATAATTAATTCTTTATTTGAGAGATTTTATTGTATGAGAGATATATAGTTGTAGAAATTACTCTTGAAATTACTTTATGAACTAAGAATTGGTTGGCTTTATCAGATGGCATAGTTATTTTCTTGTGAAACGTAGAGAAAGTAAATGTCATAAATTGTAGGAATTGAGGGCGTTACATTAACGATAACATCACTAATTTTGGTATCAAAATTTTAATGGCAAGAATTTAAATTATATGGATTAAAATAACCATTTATAAATTTTAAGGATAAGATGGAAAAGTTTACCTAGACGAAAAATAATTAAACCTTTTAATAATATGATTTCAGCTTAATAAAACTGACAAAAAATAAATTAAAAACACACTACAAAAAATTACAATTTACCTCCTAACTATTTCGGTCACTAAAGCTGTAAATTGGTTGATATAAAACTAGTGGCTGAATAGCTACCCAATCTAAGCAGACGCAAAATATAAAAATATAAGTATGAATAATTTATAGACGACTTTAAAATTCAAAAGATATACTTCTTAATTATTAATTCTTATTACTTTTATTTGTGGACAGGGAAAAAATACTGTTCACTAGTAAAATATGAAAGAAGATATCGGAGAAAAAAAAGAGATAATTTTAATTAATATAATAATAAATATTTTGTTTCATAAAAATATGCTAAAATATATAAATATGAAATAATAAAAAAATATTAAATAAAAAGAGAAAAAATTCATATTACAAACTTTTTCATGTTATGAAATCATAAAAATCTCTCAGAAAAATCTTATAAAACTTTTTAATTTTAAAATAGTCTTTTGAAATTTGAATATGAAACATCCCTAAACATTGAGGGTAATTAAATGTGATTAATTATATGTATGAAAACATGATTAAGCTGGTCTCGCAAAGTAATTAATTACGTATAGAAACATGCTTAAATTTGCTTTCACAGATAATCAATATTATATTGTAGTTATGCACTGTTCAGAAAGCTATTAATTAAGTTTTTCTAGCATCGGAATTTGTTAATTTTTTCTTTTTTGTTTCGATCCACGACCTTTCTCATCTTTTGTTATTCGCGTTTTTACTTTTCTTAGTTATGATATCAATAAGAAATATATATTATTAAAACTAGTTGCATAAAAGATATACCCTTTCAATTGCATAAATATTTTTTTATTAGTTTGTGGTATTTTTTTAGACTACTTGAAGTGTGTAGGATAGTTTAAAAAACTAGCTTCGAACTTACAGTGTTTTTCTTGTCATCGTAAGTAATACTTATTAAGTTTGTCTTTTTTCCTTTTTAAATATTTTAATACATTACACAAATCAATATAATCATATGACCTTTACATACAAGAATTGAAATTAAATAATGTAATTAAAATTATTTATTTATAATTGTTAGACTTGAAGCTAAAGAAGTCGCCTCTTATTTTAGTTTTGATATACTTGTAATTTTGATCTTTATGATAGATTGTAAATAGGAGCTTAATTGTATTCATTGTTTTAGTATAGGCTTTGTGTGTGGTTTTAATTCAATCTTTTTCATAGAAAATTTGAATCTACTCTTATGATTTGAGTTAGAGAAGTTTTGGAACCCCATTCTGTTTTGAAAAAGTCAAAAACTTTGGTTTAAAAAGGTTTTAAGCTGAAGTAATCGATTACCATATAACTGTAATCGATTACCAGCAGACTCAAAAAACAGGGGAACCCAAATTGCTCTGGAGTAATTGATTATCACTCCATAGTAATCGATTACTTCGTGCTTGAAGAAACAGAGAAGGCAAATTTCTCTGGAGTAATCGATTACCTCTATCCAGTAATCGATTACCACACCAGAATTCATCTCAAATAGCTTTTGAAACTGCTTTAAATAGAAACCTCTTTGAATTGTTTCAAGGAGAGAGATCTTTTGAGTTTTTCAGAAAGAAAGGAAGAGCGAAAAAAAACCAGTTTTACACAAGAATTCTCTTCAAAGTTTTTAAAAGACTTTCTCTTGAGATGAAGGCTGTGTGAATGATTGAATTCATTGGATGCTATCTTGATCAGTGCATACACAACAGGTGTACTCTTATCTGATCTTTATCTTTTTGTATATGTTTTTGGTTTAAGACTCTAAAGAGAAAGGTGTTCTCTAGAAGAGTTGAAGAGTTTTTTTTTTAGAGAGGTACTCTCAAGGTTGGTTCTTGAAGGGATCAAGAATCAAGATATGTTCTTAGGTGAAGAACATATGTTTTGAGTATTTTGATTTGTTTTGTGTTTGTGCAGCGTGATTGTATTGGACACAAAGAATCATTGTAGTTGAAAAACCGATCGCAACAGATTGTTGGGTTGGGACTGGATGTAGGCCGAAAGCCAAACCAGGATAAATTTCTGTCTAAACTCTTTTCTCTACCTTATCTCTTACACTTCATTGTTTTTCTCGCTTTACATTCTCGCTGTTATCTGCTGTAATATCTCTGATACGTTACTTGTAACTAAGATAAAATTGAATCGGGAAAGAAAGTGAGAGAAGAAAAAAATTGATATAGGGAACTAGAATCTATTCACCCCCCCCCCTTTAGATTCACATAGGGACCAACAATTGGTATCAAGAGCTTTAACTAGTAAATAAATCTAGTATAGAAAAACCATTTGAGGATTGGGACATAGATGAGATTAGGAGGGCTGAAAATGATGCTAAGGCCTTGAACATTATACACTCTGCCTTGAATTCTGATGAGTTTTTCAGGATATCTGCATGCACAACAGCAAAAGAAGCATGGGAGCTCATCATGGTAACCCATGAAGGTACTGCTGAAGTCAGAAGAGCTAGAAAGAACACACTCATTCAAGAGTATAAGACATTCAGAATGTTCCAAGGAGAATCAATAATGGAAATGCAAAAGAGATTCACACACATCATCAATCATCTCAAAGGACTTGGCAAGAACTTCATTGAAGAAGAAGTAAATGTCAAGATTCTGAAATCGCTGAACAGAAAGTGGCAACCTACAGTGACAGCCGTAACTGAATCAAAGAACCTTGCTGCTATGACCAGTGCTGAACTGTTTGGGAAACTTAGAGAGTACGAAATGGATATGACTCGAATGGCAGATGAAGAACAGAAGGACAAAAGAGCCAAAGGAATTGCTCTCAAAATAGACCATAATGAAACAGAATCTGAATCCTCTAAAGACGGAAATGGTTCACAAGAAGACCAAGTGAACCTGATGGTAAAGAAGTTCAGAAAATTCATAAAGAACAATACTAAGAAGAAATTTGGTCAACCAAGAAAAGGAGTCAAGAAGCAAGACAACACTTCAGTCAAAGTGACATGCTACGAATGTGGAAAGATTGGGCACTACAGATCAGATTGTCCAACCCTGAAAAGAAGCAACAACACTGAAGTGAGAAAATCTGAAAATGAAAGAAACGTCCGAAAAGAAAAGAAGAAAAAGAAAGCATACATAGCTTGGGACGAAGGCTACACATCCTCAACATCTGAAAGTGAAAATGAGGAAGCGAATCTGTGCTTAATGGCCAAATCATCCAGTGAGGTGAGTGATACAAACTCAACTATGGATGAATATGAAGAACTGCATTCTGCTTTTTGTGAGCTATACAATCAAGCTGAAACATTTGAAAAAGAAAACATAGTTTTGAAAAAGCAAGTATCCATGTTAAAACAGAAAGTATGTGAGTTAGAAAATGATGTTTCAAATTTAAGAAAGGAACTCAACACTTCTGCAAACTATGTTCACATGAAATCTGGAAACACTAAACATGCTAAATTCACTTGTACTAACTGCATGAAATCTGGACATAAATCATTTAACTGCATGATTAAAAAGAAAGGGATTTCCAGTGGTAAATATAAATGGATTAAGAAAGAAACCTGTAGCACTAACATGCATGGACCCAAGAGAAAATGGGTACCAACCGCAAAATAAGTTCTTTTTCTCTTGCAGAAAGCCCGAATGTGACTCAATTTGGTACTTAGACAAAGGGCTGCTCAAGGCATATGACAATGATAGAAGGAACCTGAGCACCTTCACACCAAGAGAAACTGGATCAGTTGTATATGGAGACAACAACAAAGAGAAAAACTAGGCTACTGATCTTGTTGGATATAAAGCAAATACAGTGATAGAAGATGTTTTTCTTTGGTCGATGGATTAAAGTTCAACCTCATCGAGTATCGATCAACTATGTGACAAGAATTACAAAATTGCTTTTGATGATGAACATTGTCTTATCAGCAACAAAGACTCAGATGAACTTCTCATGATTGGCAAAGATCAAACAACATCTACATATTGGAAGTAGATCACTCATCCCCTTACTCTACATGTTTAACTTCTAATGATAATTTGTCTTGGCTATGGCATAGGAGAATAGCACATATTAACATACTGCATTTAAATAAACTTATATCTAAAGAGCTAGTTTTTGGTCTCCCCAAACTAAAGTTTTCCAAAGAAGGACTATGTGAGGCTTGTCAAAAGTCCAAGCAGGCAAGAACATCTTTCAAAAACATTAACCATGTTTCTACAACTCAGCCACTTGAACTCTTGCATTTAGACTTATTCGGTTCATCTAGGATAGCTAGTTTCGGTGGAAATCTGTATGGGCTAGTCATTGTAGATGACTACTCACGATTTACTTGGGTTTTGTTTATCAAGAAAAAGGATCAGGCCTTTGGAGTTTTCAAAGTACTTGCCAAGAAAATTCAAAACAAAAAGGATTTGAAAATTAAAGCTTTAAGAAGTGATAATGGAACTGAATTCAAGAATAGTTTTTTTGAAAGTTTTTGTGAAAAACATGGGATATCACAATGCTTTTCAGCTCCTAAAACTCCTCAGCAAAATGGAGTAGTGGAGAGGAAAAACAGGTCTCTTATAGAACTTGGTATAACCATGCTGAATGAGCACATGATGCCTAAACACTTTTTGGCAGATGCTGTGAACACTGCATGTTATGTTTTTAATAGAGTCTCTATAAGACCCTTTTTGAAGAAAACCCCTTACGAGCTTTTCTATGGCAGAAAACCAAACATTTCTTACTTTAAAGTTTTTGGATGCAAATGTTTTGTTTTAAACAATGACAAGGACCCTATTGGAAAGTTTGATACAAAGGCTGATGAAGCCATTTTCCTTGGTTATTCAAATACAAGTAAAACATATAGGATTTTTAATAAAAGAACAATGTGCATTGAAGAATCTGTCCATATTAGATTTGATGAAACTAACACTTCCCATAAGGAAAGCTTGTTGCGTAATGATGATGAAACAGGTGAAGAAAGCATAGAAGTTGATCATATGCATCAAAAACACAACCAAACCCGGTGTCGATCAAGCAAAAGAATGGAGGACACCTAGGAACCTATCTATTGACAATGTCATTGGTGACATTCACAAGGGGGTAACTACCAGATCCTCACAAAATTTGTTTAGCTATAATACTGCTTTTGTATCACAGGTTGAACCCTCCAGCATAGAAGAAGCCTTGAACAATGAATTTTGGATCATGGCTATGCAAGAAGAACTTAACCAGTTCAGAAGAAATGGAGTTTGGGAACTTGTTCCAGACAAAGGCAACATGAATATAATTGGCACGAAATGGGTATTCAAGAATAAACTGAGTGAAGAAGGAGTTGTGGTCAGAAACAAAGCAAGACTTGTGGCAAAAGGCTACAATCAACAGGAAGGAATTGACTTTAAGGAAACCTTTGCCCCTGTTGCAAGACTTGAAGCTGTTAGACTACTCCTAGCTTATGCTTGCATCAACAACTTCAAATTATTCCAAATGGATGTAAAATGTGCATTCTTAAATGGGTATATAAATGAAGAAGTCTATGTAGCACAACCACCTGGATTCACAGACGCTACTTGGCCTACACATGTTTACAAACTTCATAAAGCCTTATACGGGTTGAAGCAAGCCCCCAGGCAATGGTATGATAGATTGAGTAAGTTTCTCATATCAAAAGGATTCCACAGAGGTAAAGTAGACAAGACCTTGTTTATTAAGAACAAGTCTAACTACATTCTATTTGTTCAAATTTATGTTGATGACATTATCTTTGGGTCATCTAACCAACAACTTTGTGAAGAGTTTGTGAGCAATATGCAGGAAGAATTTGACATGTCCATGATAAGAGAACTAAGTTTCTTTTTAGGACTCCAAATCAAACAAATGGAAGGTGGCACATTCATTCACCAGGCTAAGTATACTAAAGAACTACTCAGAAAATATGATATGGTTAACTGTAAAGTGTCAAATATACCTATTTCTACTAACACTTATCTTGAGATTGATGAAGCAGGTGATGAAGTTGATACTACCTTATACAGAGGTGTTATAGGATCTTTACTTTATCTTACAACCAGTAGACCTGATATTATGTACTCTGTATGTTTATGTGCTAGATTTCAATCTACACCTAAGCAATCTCATTGGCTAACAGTAAAGAAGATTCTCAAATACCTAAAAGGAACTATAAGTTGTGGATTGTGGTATCCAAAAGGAACCTCACCATTACTTGTTGGTTTCAGTGACTCTGATTTTGCAGGTAGCAAAACAGACAGGAAAAGCACCAGTGGAACATGTCACATCTTTGGAGAATGTTTGATATCTTGGAATAGCAGAAAACAAGCTTGTGTAGCACTATCAACTGCAGAAGCTGAATATATAGCTGCGGGAAGCTGCTATGCTCAAGCAATTTGGTTGAAGCACCAACTAGAAGACTTTGGGCTAAAGATAGATCACATTCCCTTGAAATGCGACAACACAAGCGCTATAAGTATCACAAGAAATCCTGTACTGCACTCAAGAACAAAACACATTGAAGTCAGACACCACTTCATTAGAGATCACATCGAAAAAGGAGATTGTGACATCGAATTCATAGACACAGAAAATCAACTAGCGGATATTTTTACAAAGGCATTACCAAAAGAAAGGTTTTACAAACTTAGATCAAACCTCGACATTTTGAGTGAGGAACATCTAAACTAAACCCTTTTACTTGATTACACTCATCCAAAGAATTGTTTTTGTGAAAATTTTTCAATAAAAACCTTCTTCTGATAGAAATAATCGATTACCAAAGAAGAATAATCGATTACTTCGCGTGAATTTCATTCTGGGAAGGATTTTGGTACTGAGATAATCGATTACCACGATCCGTAATCGATTACCACAGAACCAGTTTTCAATGGTTTTAGAAAAACCCTCTGGAGTAATCGATTACCAGATTGCTGTAATCAATTACCACGACTGTTTTTCTCGTTTTTCATCTTCTCTTTATATAAGGAACAGAGATAATTGATTTCCAACTGCTGGTAATCTATTACCTCGTTCTTGGGCTAATATCTTGGGCTTTGTTTTCTCTTATAAGAAGTGCAGGTGAAACCCTACGACTCACCATTCATCTTCTTCCTCCAAAACCCTAGATATCTCTCTCTCTCTCTCAGAAACCATGGAAGAACAAGGAAAAGGCAAAAGAATCAAGATGAGAGCAAACAAATTCCTTCAAGAAGAAATCAAAGGAAAGAAGAAAGTAGGAGAATCCTCCAAGAGGAATAAACCTACATCACCAGCTCAACAAGAAACTCAACCTCCTCCACAAGAATCTGCGGTCAACCGTTGGTTCACCTCCAAGGGACAAGAAACAAGATTCAACTTGGATTTTGCAAACAAAAGTCTTGTTCCACCAAAGATTCTAAACCTCCAATGGCTAGACAGTCAGAGTTTCACATTCCAGACATACCTGAGGCAACAACACTTGGAGAGATTTGTAGGCATGAAAGGTTTTATCTACCCCGATTTGGTTCGAGTCTTCTAATTGGTTCGAGAGAATGACAGTAAGTTCTGAAATTAAAGGTATTAAGATAACCCTAACCCCTGCACATTTTCTTCAAATTGCTGGTATCAGGAAGGAAGGGATCATAGCGCATGTAGACAAACTCCGAGAGAAAGGATTTGATCTACAAAAAGACACTTTCTACATGAGCCTACTGAGGAACCCACAAAACTGGGAAGAGGAAAGGAATTCTAGAAGAGCACAAGGCAAAAAGGTGACTTACAACATTGGTGGCTTGATAGCTAATGATAGGCTACTGCATTACACCGTTTGCTGGATTTTGGCTCTAGAGGGAGCAAATCATGCACAAACCAGTGAAGATGACATGATCCTCATGGCCTGCTCTAAGAATGGAATTCAAGTGGATTGGACGCACATCATTATGGACAATATGCTGAAGACTAGAAGACTTCTAGACAATAAGTGTCCATACTCTTTGTTTATATCTAGACTAATTGAAATTTTTCAGATAGATACTACTGATGAAGCAAGAGAATTAGTCAAGGATGTCCACATGATCAGTGATAGAGCCTTGAAGATGATGAGGCTGATCAAAACTGATGCGGGCTGGATAACCAGAGAAGAACAGCAAGCAAATCTACAAGAAGAACAAGGAAAAGCACAACTTGAAGATGAAGATGAAGACAACCTGGCATCTGGAGAGTACATTCCGAGATCGCGCTTTGAATCCATCATGATTGACAGATTGGATGAATTGGAAGCAACTGTCAACAAGAGGATAGATGACCTAAGAAAGCGTCAAGATTTGCACTTCCTAGAGATGAAAGACTTGATGGAAACGATCATGGAGAGACTCAACCAAGATGACTCAGATTAGTAACTTCAACTCTACCTCTCACCTTCTTATTTGATATACCAAATAGGGGGAGTAGTAGTGTGTAGTTATTAGTTGTTATTAATCTTCATATATTAGTCTTCATAGCTTTTTTTTGAACTATTTTTGAATTGTTTTTGAATCTGTTTTTTCTTAAGTACTTTACTTAGGGGGAGCAGATTAGCAATATTTGAACAATATGGATAACTGTAATAGCTAGATTTAATTTTCTTTGCAAATGATTGCCTTTATATTTCTGTGAATTGAAAATGTGATATGATTTAAATCATCTATAAAGTTGTATGAAAAATTGATGAAAATGAAAAAAAAAAAAAGAGGAAAAGGAAAAATACTAACATTATAGGACACATCAAAGCCGTCATCTACATTAAGATCTCAACTACACGCTGATTTGGTACATCAAAACCAAAAAGGGGGAGATTGTTGGACTTGAAGCTGAAGAAGTCGCCTCTTGTTTTAGTTTTGATATACTTGTAATTTTGATCTTTATGATATATTGTAAATAGGAGCTTAATTGTATTGATTGTTTTAGTATAGGCTTTGTGTGTGGTTTTTATTCAATCTTTTTCATAGAGAATTTGAATCTACTCTTATGATTTGAGCTAGAGAAGTTTTGGAACCCCATTATGTTTTGGAAAAGTCAAAAACTTTGGTTTAAAAAGGTTTTAAGCTGAAGTAATCGATTACCATATAACTGTAATCGATTACCAACAGACTCAGAAAATAGGGGAACTCAAATTGCTCTGGAGTAATCGATTACCACTTCATAGTAATCGATTACTTCGTGCTTGAAGAAACAGAGAAGGCAAATTTCTCTGGAGTAATCGATTACCTCTATCCAGTAATCGATTACCACACCAGAATTCATCTCAAATAGCTTTTGAAACTGCTTTAAATAGAAACCTTTTTGAATTGTTTCAAGGAGAGAGATCTTTTGAGTTTTTCAGAAAGAAAGGAAGAGCGAAAAAAAACCAGTTTTACACAAGAATTCTCTTCAAAGTTTTTAAAAGACTTTCTCTTGAGATGAAGGCTGTGTGAATGATTGAATTCATTGGATGCTATCTTGATTAGTGCATACACAACAGGTGTACTCTTATCTGATCTTTATCTTTTTGTATATGTTTTTGGTTTAAGACTCTAAAGAGAAAGGTGTTCTCTAGAAGAGTTGAAGAGTTTTTTTTTTAGAGAGGTACTCTCAAGGTTGGTTCTTGAAGGGATCAAGAATCAAGATATGTTCTTAGGCGAAGAACATATGTTTTGAGTATTTTTGATTTGTTTTGTGTTTGTGCAACGTGATTGTATTGGACACAAAGAATCATTATAGTTGAAAAACCGATCGCAACAGATTGTTGGGTTGGGACTGGATGTAGGCCGAAAGCCGAACCAGAATAAATCTCTGTCTAAACTTTTTTCTCTACCTTATCTCTTACACTTCATTGTTTTTCTCGCTTTACATTCTCGCTGTTATCCGCTGTAATATCTCTGATATGTTACTTGTAACTAAGATAAAATTGAATCGGGAAAGAAAGTGAGAGAAGAAAAAAATTGATATAGGGAACTAGAATCTATTCACTCCCCCTCTAGATTCACATAGGGACCAACAATAATTAATAAAGCAATCCGCCAAGACCATTGGATTTGCCTACCAATTTCCACAATGTCCACATCTATGGAAGACTTACATGTATGCGCCATTTAAATAGAAAAATATTTAGTAGACAACTGGAATACGTAGACAACCAGTTATAAAATGTGAAGAGAGAGAAATACGTATATGTATAAAATGTGAAGAAAGAGAAATACATATAATTTTTTGTGAGTGAGCTGGTTAGTTGGCTGCGTATTGCAGTTGTTAATGTAGTAAAGTTAATTTAAATAGTTGTGATGGTTTGTATATGGCTTCAATTCTCATCATCAAACATGTCTTCTTGCTTGCTCATGGATGCCTCTCCCTTTACTATTAAGTTCTTTTTACTTTATTGCTTATTATGTTCAATCACTTTCAACTCTTTCATGTCCACTTCCATTCTTCATTGCAATGAGAAGGACATGAACACACTCCTAAGCTTCAAAAAGGGGGTCATAGATCCTTCAGGTTTGCTCTCTTCATGGTTACCAAAAATAGATTGTTGTGAATGGACAGGAGTGAAGTGTCATAATATGACTGCTAGAGTTACACACCTTAATCTCCCTTGTCATACAAATCCACCTAAAATTGCTGCTTTTCATGAGAAGGACGATAAATCATACTGCCTAACGGGTGAGTTCAATCTTACTGTGCTGGAACTTGAATTCTTAAGGTACTTGAATTTGAGCAACAATGACTTCAAGTCTATCAAATAAAATTCAATGGGTAGTCATAAATGTGATGACCTTTCAAGAGGTAACCTTCCTCATCTACGTGGAAACTCCACCAACCTTCATTATCTTGATTTATCGGATAATTATTCTCTTTCAAATTTGACGTACTTCTCCGTGGGTTCACCTAGTCTTTTCTTTGATTTTGATCCTGAATGGGCCCCTCCTTTTCAACTTTCAAAAATGAAATTGCAATATGTGAGAGACAAACTTCCTGCATGGCTATTTACACAGAGTTCCCTGAAAATTCTTGAGATTCAAGACTCAACTGATTCATTTGAACCTCTTGACAAGTTTTGGAACTTCACTGCTCAACTTCAACTTGATTATTTCTTTATGGAAAACAACACAGTCAATGGGGACATATCAAACGTGTTGCTAACCTCAAAACTTGTTTGGTTGGTTTCCAATAATTTAAAAGGTGGCATGCCTCGTATATCACCACACGTGTTTGTTTTACTTTTATATAATAACTCGTTGTCTGGATCCATTTCTTCTCTGTTGTGTAACAACATGACAGAAAGAACCAATTTAATAGAATTGGGGTTGCCTTGTAATCATTTATCCGGAGAACTCACAGATTGTTGGAATAATTGGATGTCATTGGTTAATATTAATTTATGAAACAACAATCTAACAGGCAAGATTCCTGACTCAATGGGATCCTTGTCTGACCTTCGTTTTCTGAATCTAGAAAGCAACAATCTCTTTGGAGAGGTCCCTTCGTCAATAAAAAACTGCAAGAATCTCTGCATGGTTAATCTTGGTCACAATAATCTTTCTGGAGCTATACCAAATTGGTTGGGGCAGAGTGTGAAAGGTCTTCAACTGAGATCAAACCAATTCAGTGGCAATATTCCCAAGCAGCTATGCCAACTTGATTCGTTGATGGCAATGGATTTAGCAAGTAATAGATTATCAGGATCTATACCAAATTGCTTACATAACATTACAGCCATGCTTTCTAGTGATGCTTCAACTCGTAGAGTCGGCTATGTTGTTAACTTACCACGTTTCTCATTCACCATGAACATAGGCATTATGATGCTTATAAAAGGTAACGAGTTAGATTATGTTAGTTTGATGAATGTGATTGATCTCACAGGCAATGACTTGTTTGGAAGTGTGCCTTTAGAGATATATAAATTGACTGGATTACAATCCTTAAATTTGTCCCATAATCAGTTAATGGGAACCATACCAAAAGAGATTGGCAACTTGCTACTGTTGGAGTCCATTGATCTCTCAAGTAATCATTTCTCAGGTCAAATTCCTGAGTCCATGTCTGCCTTGCACTATCTTTCAGTCTTGAATCTGTCGTTCAACAATTTGGTGGGGAAAATCCCATCAGGGACCCAACTTGCTTCCACAAACCTCAGCTATGTCGGGAATCCAGGCCTATGTGGAGCTCCACTTACAAAGATATGCCCAACAGATGAAAAATCTCACAACACAGAACTCATGGGAGAAGAAGATGATGTTGATGATAAATCTCAAGTATATTCAATGTTCTACATGTGCTTGGGAATTGGATTTGCCGCGGGATTCTTGGGAGTATTGGTTGCCATTTTCTTCAACACCACATGCAGACATGCTTATTTTAGATTTCTGCGGCGGATCTACGACTTTTTAGTCCAAAAGATGAACATGTGATTCATTGGCATCTAGGAAATTTCAATTGTGGCGGAGGTACGTACAGGATCTATTAGTTAGATATTTAAATTCTATCAAATATATGTGCTTAATCAATGTCGCAAAATTATGTTTTACTCTCATTGATCCAACACACATGCACAAACACAAGCTACATGTATATAAATATACACACATAAATCTAACTACATTGCACAATGTACCCCAGGTTCTTGGTGTCCATGCTTTTACAAGTTAATTCCCACGGACGTTTCTGGAAGAGACGCGCCACAAGAAAATTCATGTGTTATTCTGAATATAGAAATAAAGGATGTGACTTGTATGTTACATATTGCAAACGCATCTATTCGCTCTAAGAGATTTGTGTTTTGTGAACATTTTGTAATGTTTTTATGATATTAGGTTGAATATTCTGAAGATGGTTTTAGGATACATAATAAAAGGTTTAGGAATGGTCGTTTTCTTTTAACTTCCTTCCCCCTTTTCACCTGCAATGTGTAACACAATTGTTTAACAATATCTTGTAGTTATAGCCTTATAGGTTGTCGTGGAAGATTTGATGAAAAAAGTAAAGTAAGATTTCAGATATTATTTTCTTTAATTTGTTCAACACTAATCACTAACTAACCGGGGATGGATATCCCGTCACACTGTGCAGTATGGTAAACAGAAAGCTGGTGAGAATCAATTAATATATATACATAAAGTGAAATTTTCACCATAATTGAGAAAGATAAGAAATTTAATAGACAACTCCAACAAATAACCAATCAATCAACTACTTATATAAGACAAAGAAAAAGAATAAATTTATTAATATTTTTCTTTTTCTTAACTTGTAGTTGTCTTGTTGCCTTTAATTCCTATCAGAATCTTGACGTTGTAATCATTAAGCTATGAACGTGAATGCATATATATATGGACGATTTTGAAATTAAATATACATCAAATGGCTAACGCTGACCGCAAGACCTAATGGTCATTGCACGCGTCAATTTTGGTGGAGTGTGTGATCAAGGAAAAGAGAGCACTCTTTGATTGTGAAATATAGACGACACTTTGAAATTAAAAAGTATACAGTGGGTTGGTATGACTATCCTTAAATATATATCATCATTTTCTTGAGTATCAAAAGTCACGGAAATTTTAATATTAAATTGTCATTGGAGTTATTAATTAACTCCTGTCAAAATCGGGGGTTGGATATGGCTATCTTTACAGAGTTACACAAAAGTCATGGGTTTATTTGAAAAATAGTCATGTAAGGGTTGTTAGCTACAAATTTTCTTAGAATATATTTTCTTAGTAAACAATGGACACAATCTCAAAAATATGGGTTGTTCTTGCTGGATTTGTGGCGGTCCGAGCTCAGCTCGGCTCTAAGAAATCTGATAGTGTAAGGGTTTAGTTCCCTCGTTGATTAGCGTATGTAATTAGGGATTATTTTCAGTCTATCTCGATTGGAATGTCTCATCTTATTTATAGATGTATTTTTAGGGTTTTATCTCCATGGATATCACAAGGGAAATTATTTAGGCACATGAATACGTTCTTTCCAGAAGGTGGTTACAGTCCAGATACGAAGTCTGTTGAGCCCTGGTCAGCTCGACATATCAATTGAGCTCGGTTCACGGAGTGAGCCCGATACATCAGCCCCCAAGCTCGAGTCAGCGTTATGATGGGTGGAGCTTAAGTAGGTAGCTCGGATCTCAGGTTGGTGTGGCATGTGTCGTATGGAATACGCTTGCTCTTGAGTGGGAAACTCCAACGGTTGGTATTCTGATTTAAGTGACTATTTAATTTTTGAATTAAATTGGCAGTTACTAATTGGGTTTTGCAGTTATTGTGTTTTGGTAACTGTCCCAAAACAGTTCTATTTACCCGTTAAATGCATTTATCTTTTATTCACCAATCATTTCTTACTTGCTTACTCTTCCTCTCTTCTTGTTTTTTGCTCTTTCGTCTTCCTCATTCGCTCTCTGCACCTTCATCTTCTTTGTTTGCTCAGCACATTCGTCTTCTTCGTTCGCTTGCATTTCGTTCGTGCGAAGCGCTCCAGTCTCCATTTTCAAGTTCAAGTTCTTCGCGTCTTTCTAGGTTTGTCTTCTTCTCACTCGTCCGCTACTCGAAGCGTTGGGAGTGTCATTGCTAGGTTAGTGGAGGCTTCTGAGCCTGAATCTGAGGAAGTTAACTTCCTTCTCGCGAGGCTTCCACTTATGAGTGAGCCTCTGTTCTGGTGTTTTGCCTGGTAACACTTAGGCCTCCCCTATTGAGGCCATGGGTGAGGGTGACTCCTTGAGGCCATGGCTTTCCCAACGGTGGCTGAGGTTGAGGTTGAGGGGGGTCCCTCAAGGGCGTCAGGTGACACTAGGGCTTCCCCTGTTGGAGCTGAGGATGAGGCAATGAGAGGTCCCGCAGAGGTCGACCTTGTCATTCCTATTCCCTCCTATGAGCCCGACTTTTCATGGCTCTTAGGGGAGGTGTTCAATCATGTCTCTTTTTACGATAGTGTGGAGAAGTTACAACCCTTAGTAGACCAGTACAATTTAGTCCCGCCATGGTATGACGACCTCGTTAGTTATCGACCATGTAGCCGTAGCCAAATGGTGCATACGCGCATGATATCAAATGGTCGGTACGCAATAACCGTCAACGAGTATGTGTTCAGGGAGTATAGCATAAAGTTTCCTCTGACTCGGTGTGAGACCAAGGTTCAGTCTTACGTTAATGTGGCTCCTAGCCAACTTCATCCCAATAGTTGGGGGTTCCTCCGAGCCTTCCAAATTCTCTGTCCAAATGTTGGGTGTTAGGGGAGCTCGCGTGTCTTTCTATACTTCTACCAACTTAAGCATGGGTCGAAGGTCGGCTGGGCGTCCCTCTGCAACTCAAAAGCGGGCGAACCTTTGCTTATCCCCTACACTCAATCATAAAAAAAAATTTAAGGATCGTTACTTTAGACTGTTTCCCGACAATAATAAGGTCGTCAAGGCCCTCTTTTTGAAAGATCAGTTAGAGCCAAGGTACCCGCTGCATTGGTGTCGACCGCGGAAGTTTAACTCTTTCCTTGAAAACGAGCTCTCCGCTGGAGTTCGTAATGTTATCCAACTGTTGCGTGGGTTACCTCGGCCTATTAGTATCCGAGCTTTGATACATTCGGCTAGAGATAAAGATCTCAAGGGTAAATTTATAGGTAATTACTTGATGCATTTGCTTCTTTTTTGTATGAATTGTTCATCTAACTCCCTCTGTTCCCTTTTTTTTGCAGAATTAATGCATGGAAAGTTCAATTTAATTGTCGCCTTGAAGACCTAGAAACAGAGTTTCGGGCTCAAAGGGCGGGGTCAAGCCCCAAGCGTCTCAACCTCCCCTACCAGTGGCTCCCCCACCAAGCCCCGGCCAAGTGGTCCACGGCCGAAGAGATGACACCGGCCAAGAGGCCGAGGACCGAGGATGCCACACCTACATCGGTGGAGATCGTGGCTGGGTGGAGCCAGAAACTGGTGAGCCAATCCCAACTGTCGTGTTGAGGACGTCGCCCAAGTTCCCTCCCGGTGCGACGTGGCAAGGGGGAGAAGGGTGTGGGCCTCGGATTGAGCACACATCGGCAGAAGTGCTACCAGGGCAGTCACTATGGGACATTGCCCTTCGTGGAGAACATATCCGCGTTGGTTACCGTTCCTGAGCTCCTACGACACCACCCTTTTGAATGTTGTGGGTGTAGTCGACAATCTGGATGGGGTCGAGGTCCTGCTTAGCCGGTTGATGGCCATTACCAGGCACAACAAAAGGTGGGTATCACATAGAGCCGAGGTGGCCGCTCGTGAACAGGGGCTCGAGGCTCGGGTGGCTGAGTTAGAGGCCGCAACTGATTGCCGAGAACAAGAATTCGCGGCTTGTATGGTGGCTTAGGAGGCATAAGCTCGGTAGGCATAAGCTCGGAAGGCGCCGAGTGCGATTGGGGACTTAATTCCAATAGGCTCGGTAGCCATAAGCTCGGAAGGCGCCGAGTGCGTTTGGGGACTTAAGTCCAATAGGCTCGGTAGTCATAAGCTTGGAAGGCGCCGAGTGCGATTGGGGACTTGAAGTCCAATAAGCTCGGAAGCCATAAGCTTGGAAGGCGCCGAGTGCGATTGGGGACTTGAAGTCCAATAAGCTCGGAAGCCATAAGCTCGGAAGGCGCCGAGTGCGATTAGGGACATAAGTTCAATAGGCTCGGTAGCCATAAGCTCAGAAGGCGCCGAGTGCGATTGGGGACTTGAAGTCCAATAAGCTCGGAAGCCATAAGCTTGGAAGGCGCCGAGTGCGATTGCGGACTTAAGTCCAATAGGCTCGGAAGTCATAAGCTCAGAAGACACCGAGTGCGATTGGGGACTTGAAGTCCAATAGGCTCGGTAGCCATAAGCTCGGAAGGCGCTGAGTGCCGAATTGGGAACTTGAAGTCCAATAAGCTCGGAAGCCATAAGCTCGGAAGGTGCATGATACGTAAAATATGCGCGTGATAATTACACCAAACATATACCTTTGTTATGCCAAGTATACCACAGTTATCAAGTAATAAGTATTTATAAACGGGGGTTGTCGATCCCACGAGGACAACCAAATCAGAAAACTTGTATCTTTATTTAATTTATTTTATTAATTTCTCAAGAGGGGGAGAAGAATGAAGATTTTGGTTTAGAAGTTAAATTAATTAAAGAGCATAAAGCAAATTTAGATTGAGTTTAGGTTCAAGAAAGAAGGTGATTGAGATCCCGATTTTACCACTAATCCCCCCTTTATAATTTCCTTTTTAAGTTATTCAAATATAATCATGATCGGATTAGATTTCCATCCCCATGACCACTCTTTTCTGAATCGCTCACGTCTCCTATGTTAACCTGGATTAATTCAATCTCTTTAAGTTAATGCCAAATTACTTAGGGAATTAGTTCCATGAATCCAATTGTCATTAAATGCAGTTCGCATTACTACCTATTCCTAATTCTAGGATCTTAGAATAATAATGATCTCATTCTCCTATTTTCTCTAGAAGTATACCTTGTCAAAGCATCTCTAGATTACCTTATCGATTTATCAAATTGTTAGTTTAATAAATAGCATTAAGAACGAAGAATAAAACACTCAAACATATACTGAATAACATCAAGAATCATATAAAGGGGATAATTGGGGCTACATTGTTCTCCCAATCAGAGAAGGAGTTAGTTCATAGTGGTAAAAGAAACAACACAAATAATAATGGAAAGAGAATACATAGTGAAGTCTAGAGTCTCCTTCCTCGTGGTTGAATTTTGTTGCCGTCTATGAAGTTGGAAGAGTATCTCAGCCGAAGAGCAGCCGCCGTCTAGGGTTAGTCGTCGGGAGTCTAAGAATTAGGGTTTTTAGAAATTATCTATGGACGGAGTATATTAAACTCTGTTGAATGAGGTTTATTTATAGCCTCTTGAAATGGACTTAGGCCTGATGCGAGTCTAACTCGCGTGAGGTAATAGACAACTCGCGCGAATTCATGTTCTAGAGAGGAACCTTGTGTTATACTCCAAGTCACTTTGTGCGAGATTAAGGAGCTAGGCGCGAGATGAAGTGCCAGAGAGTTAACTTACTCTTCAAGAAAGGTTACTTCACGCGAGATGAGGTTCCAGAGAGCTTTTCTTCTTTACTGAAGCTCCAAGTCGCGCGAGTTGTGATCCAACTCGCGAGAGATGCTTTCCTGAGCATATTTTCACCTATTTTTGGCTACTTTTCTCCCTGAAACACTTAACACACCATCAACAAGCTCTAATGCGAATTATTGTGAATTAAGATCAATTTAGAGTTATTTTAGATGGATTAAGAGTGTGAAAATGACAATTTATATTATAAAAGAAGTATAAAAATAACTGACTTTTGTGAGTTATCAATGTTGAGTGCCATTCAGGACTTAAGTCCAATAGGCTCGAAAGTCATAAGCTCAGAAGGCGCCGAGTGCGATTTGTACAATGATTATGAAGTGCGGAAAAGGTTTGTATTATTAAAGCCTATAGCAGTGCCTCATTAAAACCTCTCCCGGAAAAAACCATCTTTAGGAAAAAAATCTGGGTAGAGGAAAAAGAGTACACCAATATTACAAATAATGAAAGTAAACGGAAAATGCATAAATAAACAAATTAACATGCATGAACTAAAATAAATCTTCAGGTGAGTAGCGTTCCAAGTCCTCAGGACTAGCCGGCCATTCATCTCTTGAAGTTTGTATGAGCTGTTCGAAGGTCCTCAAATATGCAAAATGGGCCATCCCAGGTCGGGGCGAGCTTGCCCTGGCTCTGATCTCGGCGGGCATCCCCGGTCTTCCTCTAGACTAGGTCCCTGACAAGGAATGATCATTCCCGTGCTCTTGTGTTACGACGTGCCGCCTTGAGCTTGGTTGCGAGTTTGCGGATTGACGCTTCTTCCATCACCTCTTCAATCAGGTCGAGCTCTTCTCATAGCGGTTCTTCACTATTATTCTCTGAGTAATTTTGTCTTCTCCAAGAAGGTTCACCTTATATGTTGATGATATGATCATTATTAGGGATGATATGATCATTACTGGGGATGATATTGACGGAATTATGGAGTTGAAATTTCAATTAGCACATCAGTTTGAGATGAAAGACTTAGGGACTCTTCGTTACTTTTTGGGGATTGAAGTTGTCTACTCTCCTAGAGGTTACCTCCTTTCTCAATTTAAGTATGTTGCTAACATTCTAGAACAAGCTCATATTTCTAATACTAGAATTAAGGAAACTCCTCTTGAGCTTAATGTTCAATATACCTCTTCTGATGGCGTTTCTTAGCTAGATCCCACTTTGTATCGTACTCTTGTTGGCAGTTTGGTCTATCTTACCATTACTATACCTGATATTGCTTATGCAGTGCATGTTGTTAGTCAGTTTGTTGGTTCTCCTACTACAGTTCATTGGTTAGCCATTCTTCGTTATCTTTAGGGTACTCAATTTCAAAGTCTTCTCTTTCCATCATCATCTTCATTGGAGTTACGTGCATATTCAGATGTTGATTGGGGTTGTGATTCCACTGTCTACTACAGGGTTTTGCATCTTTCTAGGGGATTCTCTCATCTCTTGGAAGAATAAGAAGCAAACTGTTGTTTCTCGCTCCTCTACCAAAGCTGAGTATCGCGCCATGACATCCACTACAACTGAAATAGTTTGATTACGTTGGTTACTTGAGTGCATGGGTGTCACTTCTCTTGGACCCACTCCTATGTATTGTGACAATATGAGTGCTATACAAATCACTCGTAACTCTGTCTTCCATGAACGCACCAAGCATATTGAGATTGATTGTCATTTCACTTGACACCATTTTTAGCAAGGAACTATCACTTTACCCTTCGTATCTTCTTCCATGCAAATTGCTGATTTGTTTACAAAGTCACATTCTACTTCACGCTTCCGTTTCTTGATTAGCAAACTCTTGATGATTCTTATTGATGCATCGTGAGTTAGAGGGAGATGTTAGATAAAATTATGCATTTTAGATAATATTATGCATTTCTATATCCTTTTTATTTGTCTCAAGGGTAGTTTAGTCATTTTCTTGATAATATATATATTTGTATTATTTTGCTGATTACACACTCATGCACACAAATGAAACCCTAATCTCTTGTTCTTGTATTTTCTCTTATTTCTCCTCTACTTCGTATGATTGTTAAGCTTCACACTTATATGTTTATGTTTATTAGGAATTAGTTTGAGCTTGTGATTCTTTCTGCTTCTATCTGCTTTGACTTAAAAAATGGTAGACTTGTCTCATATAGTGGAATATCAACAATTTATTTTATTTGGTGCTAATTATGACTTTTTTTAAAGTAGGTAAAGAAGAAATAGTGAAATATCAACTGAACATTTTGAACGCATCAGTGTGGGTACATTATTAAGGGATGATTCTGATGATAAAATGCTCATCTCTGCCGTCAAGTAAGTATTCCATACACTCACTTTTTCTCTTTCTTGGATATTAGTGATCAATGATATAACTGTAGATGTGTATCAGGAATTTAGTTTGAACTGTTAATTCTTCATGCTTGTTCCCCCGTCTGCTCTGACATGAAAATGTTGATCATATGCTTATCGTTTTTGAGACATGACTATTCCGATGGCAATTGAAATAAAATAATCATCTTCTGTAGTTTATGTTCACTCATTTCTTAACTCCAAGTGAATATAATGTGCTCTTATCATGTACCTTTTCTATATTATACCAACATACCTGTTTCCTATTAACATTTTGCCTGTACAGAACATCGGTTATTACTCTTTCTGTTTAATTGTGGCGGAGTCCAGCAGATTGTATCTGATAGAACATGGCTGAGTTGATATGTAGTATACGCTGTTGGTGTTTTCATATCTAACATAACACATTAATATCTATAAAACAATGTAGAGTTAGAAATATACAGATATTTATCTCAGCCTTTTTTATGATCGAATTTGATTATTTGGTGATTGAATTGTATTTGCAGTGGCAGAGAAAATCGGGTTGGTTCCAAGAATTCCTCACAAGTAGAATATCAGCAAATGGATGACTTGGCAGATTCAGATGATGAAGTGGCTGTTGGTGCAGTTGCTGACAATGCAAGATCCAGAAGGAAGCTGAGAATGGTGATTGATCCTGAGGATGATGAATGAAGGGACAAGCATAATTAGGGTACAAGTTTCTTTATTTTTGCAATTATGTTATACTAAACTGATATTATTTAAAGAACGGATCCTTCTGTATATACTCACTCTGATTGACAATTGCTCAAACAGCAAACTATCCCCAAAAAAGTACTTGTTCACTTCTAAATAAAGATGTAAACTCATTGAGTTGCAAGGAGTTAATAGGTGACAGGGACCACACTCAATTGCGTCACATTTTGAGGTGTGGAAATACTGTTGTTGACAGTCTAGCTAGGCTAGCTTTTTCAACTTTTGATTATACTCGGCTTGAGGAATGCCCCAGCTTTTGAATAAATTCATGTTTCCCGTCAAAAAATAATGTAAACTCATTCGTGGGTGAATTGCTAATGGAACTAGTCGTCCTTAGAAACAAAATGTATAAAATGATAATGGAACTAGTCTTCCTTCTAGTAAACTTCCCTTGCTAGGAATCGCATTAAAACTGCCTTTGATTCAATAGATGTAATACTGCATATCCTCTTACAAATTTTAGTTGGTATGTTGCGAGAAATCTGAAGCAATATATCCAGATTAATTTCCAACCTGAGGATGCAATAACCATTGCTGGCGTGGAAATTATATGAATGTTAGTTGAATGATCAAACATGGGTTTGGGTTGATTTGGATTCTATCAAATTAACTAAAAAAATCTAAAGAATATAATTAATTTGGGTTGGATTTTTAAATTCACTGAACTAGTGCGAACCAATGAATAACACCCTCCTAAGTTATAAAGAGGACACCAACGATATTAATTGCAAAATTGTATCGTAGTATCTTTTATCTTTAAATCATCGTCATAATATACATGCTTCGTCCTCGTCTTTTTTGGCCAAATGTTTGAGACTTATTAGCCGCCATCAAGTCGGTAAAGAAACTGTTTATCAATAGAAGAAATGGAAAATCATTCAATAAAGTTTACGTGAACACGCCCCATACCCCATGCCCCAAAAGTAGTATTTTTTGGTGTGCGCGTGCGTGAAAGGGAACAAATTGCTTTGTTTGAATAAAAAATTTAACCAAAAAATTCAATCGGATTTTCATGACCTTGCATTTTCCTGGGTATTTGCGACTCGTGGTGGATGAAATTTGAGGAAAAATCATTCCATTTGATCATAAATATTAACTGTTCGATAATAATGGTAATAAGAAAAAATGTTCATAACAAAACTGTCTTCAGTAAATTCATAATTTTACATGATCGAGATGGGTTCAGACAAATTGTTATTGAAGAGACAACATACATAGAAAGTTTTACAGTACAGATCAGTAGTCTTGTTAGGAACTAAAATACCGAAAACATTCACATTTGTAATGTCGTAAATTTCAACATGGCTGCATGTGCCTTTTCTGTCCACGAAGACCATTGAAATTGAAACTTTCACAGTGTAGACGCGTATGGAAGACTTAGGCATATAAATACCTGTACTGGATTGTACCCCTTCACATCATCTTCATCTCTTCTTCTGTAGTCATGAATACCTCTCCCTCAAGTTTTACATTTAAATTCCTTTTACTTTCCTTACTATGTGCAATCATATTCAAATCTGTCACGTCCACTTTGAATATTCATTGCAATGAGAAAGACATGAACACACTCCTAGGCTTCAAAAAGGGAGTCATAGATCCTTCAGGTTTGCTCTCTTCATGGTTACCGAAAATAGATTGTTGTGAATGGACAGGAGTGAAGTGTCATAATATGACTGGTAGAGTTACACAGCTCAATCTCCCTTGTCATACAAATCCACCTAAAATTGCTCCTTTGGGAGCAAAGGACGACAAATCACACTGCCTAACAGGTGAATTCAGCCTCACTCTGCTGGAACTGGAATTTTTGAGGTATTTGGATCTGAGCAACAATGACTTCAAGTCTATCCAATACAATTCAATTGGTAGTCATAAATGTAATGACTTATCAAGAGGTAACCTTTCTCATCTCTGTGGAAACTCCACCAACCTTCATTATCTTGATTTATCCGATAATTATGATCTTCTTGTTGATAATCTCCATTGGGTATCCTCTCTTTCTTCATTGAAATATATTGACCTTGGTGGTATTTATCTTCACAAGAAAATTGATTGGCTTCAATCAGTGACCATGCTTCCTTCACTTTTAGAGTTACACTTGGAGAGTTGTCACCTTGAAAACCTCTATCCATCTCTTCAGTATGCTAATTTTACTTCACTTCAAGTACTAGATCTCGCTGACAATAATTTTGTATCTGAGTTACCTAGTTGGTTATTCAATCTTAGCTGTGACATGTCTTATATTGACCTTAGTCAAAATCAGATACATAGCCAACTGCCCAAAACATTACCAAATCTTAAAAGCATTAGGACCTTGTTTTTATCTGAAAATTACCTCAAAGGACCCATTCCAAATTGGTTAGGACAACTTGAACAACTTCAAGAACTTGATCTTTCTCAAAATTTTTTGTCGGGTCCAATCCCAACAAGCCTGGGAAATCTATCTTCTTTAACATATTTGGCACTCGAGTCAAATGAGTTGAATGGAAATCTTCCAGAAAATATCGGGCAACTCTTAAACTTGGAAACTCTTGGAGTTTCAGGCAATTCCTTTACTGGTTATGTGTCTGAAAGAAATTTAATTTCTCTTTCAAATTTGACGTACCTTTCCCTGAGTTCACCTAGTCTTTTCTTTGATTTTGATGATGAATGGGTCCCTCCTTTTCAACTTGGAAGGATTTCATTGGGCTATGTGAAAGACAAACTTCCAGCATGGCTATTCACGCAGAGTTCTCTGACATATCTTGATATTGAAGACTCAACTGCTTCATTTGAACCTCTTGTCAAGTTTTGGAACTTCACTGCTCAACTTCAACTTGAATATTTCATTATGGTAAACAACACAGTCAATGGGGACATATCAAACGTGTTGTTAACCTCAAAACGTGTTTGGTTAGTTTCCAATAATTTAACAGGTGGCATGCCTCGTATATCACCACAAGTGTCTGTTTTAACTATATATAATAACTCGTTGTCTGGATCCATTTCTTCTCTATTGTGTAACAACATGACAGATAAAACCAATTTGATAGACTTGCAGTTGGGTTATAATCATTTATCCAGAGAACTCACAGATTGTTGGAATAATTGGAAATCATTGGTTCATATTGATTTAGGAAACAATAATCTGACAGGCAAGATTCCTGACTCAATGGGATCCTTGTCTGACCTTCGTTTTCTGTATCTAGAAACCAACAATCTCTTTGGAGAGGTCCCTTCATCACTAAAAAACTGCAAGAATCTCTGGATAGTTGATCTTGGTCACAATAATCTTTCTGGAGCTATACCAACCTGGTTGGGGCAGAGTGTGAAAGGTCTTAAATTGAGATCAAACCACTTCAGTGGCAATATTCCCAAGCAGCTATGCCAACTTGATTCGTTGATGGTGATGGATTTAGCAAGTAATAGATTATCAGGATCTATACCAAATTGCTTGCATAACGTTACAGCCATGCTTTCTAGTGATGCTTCAACTCGTCAAGTGGGCTATGTTGTTAACTTACCAGGTTTCTCATTAACCATGACAGTGAGCATTATGATGAATATAAAAGGCAACGAGTTAGAATATTTTAGTTTGATGAATGTGATTGATCTTTCAGGCAATAACATTTCTGCAAATGTGCCTTTAGAGATATATAAATTGACTGGATTACAATCCTTAAATTTGTCCCATAATCAGTTAACGGGAACCATACCAAAAGAGATTGGCAACTTGCTACTGTTGGAGTCCATTGATCTCTCAAGTAATCATTTCTCTGGACAAATTCCTGAGTCCATGTCTGCCTTGCACTATCTTTCAGTCTTGAATCTGTCATTCAACAATTTGGTAGGGAAAATCCCATCAGGGACCCAAATTGGTTCCTCAAACCTCAGCTATGCCGGGAATCCAGACCTATGTGGAGCTCCACTTACAAAGATATGCCCACAAGATGAAAAATCTCACAACACAGAACTCATGGGAGAAGAAGATGATGTTGATGATAAATCTCAAGTATATTCAATGTTTTACATGGGCTTGGGAATTGGATTTGCCGTGGGATTCTTGGGAGTATTGAGTGTCATTTTCTCCAACACTAGATGCAGACATGCTTATTTTAGATTTCTGCAGCGGATCTATGACTTTTTGGTCCAAAAGATGAACCTGTGATTCATTGAAATTAAGGAAATTGTTAGATATTTAAATTGTATCAAATTTATATACAACTTCTGTTTAAATCAAGGATGAATTTAAGTTTTTTTCACTCTCAAGATTTTGTTAAGTAAATGGTCACATTTTAATTTTTTATTTATTTATTTTTCATCAATATTTTTTAGTCGGAATATTAAATTAGAATAACGTGTCTTTGCATAAAACATAACGAGACACGCTTCCTGTAATGATCCAACAATTTTAAATTAACTGGGATTAAAAATTGTTTGTGAAACTAAAATTGAGAATATAAAATAATTGATAGACGAAAAATTTATCTAACCTTGAAATAAATGAACTATTTAGTGTTCAGTCTCTCAAAATTTAAGTATGTTTTACTCTCTTTGATCCAACAAGAACATACAAAAACACATGCATGCATGTATATAAATATACACACATAAACCCGTGTGCGCAGACATATAATAACTCTAAATTACATTGCACAATATACCGCAGGTTCTTGGGGTCCATATCAGACATTTTAAAGAGGCCACAAGAAAATTCATGTGTTATTCAGAATATAGAAATAAAGTACAGTTGTGCAGGGGCGGAGCCAGAAAAAAAAAGTGTGAGAGGGGCAAATTTTTTTTTAAATTTGTTTTTAAAAAAATTTAATTTATTTTTAAAATTTTTTTAAAATGTCTTTTTTTTTAAAAAAAAAATATTTAGTTAAATGCAAGTTCATTAATTATATAATAAATTTTTTCCTTTTTTTAGAGATTAAAATAAATTTGGGAGAGATTAAAATTTATTTTAGTATATATATAAATTTATTATTAGTATATATAAATTTATATATAAAAATTAATTTATATATATATAAATTTATTAATAATATATATATATATATATTAAATTTATTACTAATATATATATATATATATAAATTTATTACTAATATATATACATAAATTTATTATTAATATTTTTTAAAATGTATGTTTTTAAATTTATTATTACTAATATATATATAAAATTAAATATAAAATTATAAATCAAAAACAGAAAATCATCAAAAATTAAAATTTATTATTATTATGTATATTATTTATTATTATAAATTATTATTTATATATATATAATGATTTTTTAAAATAATTATTTTAGGAATATTATAATTATAATTATTTATTTAAAATTATAAAACTAAAATTATTATTATTTATTTAAAATAATTATTATTTTTATATAAATTATATATATATATATATATATAAAAATTAAAAAAAAAAAAAGTTTGCCCCCTCCCTCTTAACGTGGCTCCGCCACTGCAGCTGTGACTTGTACGTTACCTATAGCAAACACATCTATTCGCTCCAAGAGATTTGTGTTTTGTAAACAGTTTGTAATGTTTTATAATATTATATAAATATTTTAAAGATGGTTTTAGGATATATAAGTTTTAGAATGGTCATTCTCTATTAACTTCCTTTCCTTTTTTCACCTGCTATGTGTAACATGATTGTTTAAAAATAACCATGTAGTTATAGGTAGTCTTAAGAGGTTTGATGAGAAAAGAAAAGTAGGACTTCACATATTATTTTCTTTTATTTGTTTAACACTAATCAGGGACTAACCGGGGATGGATATCCCCTTCACACCTGCATTAAACAATGCAAACTTAAAGCTGGTGGAGAATTAATTAATATTTAAGGTGAAATATTTCTTTTTCTTTAACCATCATTTAAAAAAATAAGAAAATTTTCATCTTTTAATGTGAGTAATTAATTGTTCACTTAAAACTACTAACAATATATATATATATATGGTCATCAGTTTCTCTTTATTCTTCTTTTTTTTTCTTCTACTTTTTAATGGTTTTTGAAAAATTAACAAAAGATTAAGACATTATGTTTTTATGCTAAGTATAATTTCATTGATTTCTATCTTTTTAAACAATTATAAAATTAGAAAACATTTAATATATTAAAAAAAAAATTCCCTGTTTCTTTTCCAACCAGAACCCAATTCTCAAAGATGCATGTCCTAGAGTGCTTTCAAAATTTTCTTTTAGGGCATACCTATTTTTCCTTTTCGTGTTATGAAATTCGATTATCATTAGTAATAATTTAACTCTTAAATATTTTATCTTCATGTGAAATGAAATTTGACATGTCATTTTTTTCGTTGGTAATTTTTAGTATTTAATTTCCCGTGGTGAAGATCTGACTAGCCCCAGCCCTCAAAATTTGGATTATCTTACACACGTACAGATAGCTTTAGATTATAAGTAATATTTTAAACGTTCTGGGCCATAGTAAAAATTGAATTTTAAGTCAGTTGTTGATTAACATAAAAAATAGCTTTTTAGAATAATTCATAAAAAGTGGTATTTTTCTACGACAGTTATGATAAAAACCATTGTACGTAGAAAGATTACATTCTAAGACAGTTGTTAAATTGGCAATAGTAGAATGTACATTTCTACTACAGTTTAATGCCATCATGAGAGTCTTCAATCGAATACTATCGTTATTTTCTTAAATATTCTCCTTCTAACCTTCTCCCCATCTCTATGATTGCTTATTGTTATTTTTCCTTATAGTTTCTTTTTATATATATATATAATCCCAATAATATATATAGTCATTGGAATTACTATGATTTATTATTTTTCTTATTTTTATCTCTATCAATTTTTGAGAATATCATTAACGATAACATCAATAATTATGGTATCAAAAATTTAATGGCAAGAATGTAAATTATATGGATTAAATAACCACTTGTAATTTTTAAGAATAAGATGGAAAAGTTTACCTAGACAAAAAAGTACTTAAAATTTTTTAATATTATGATTTCAGCTTAATAAAATTGACAAAAAGAAAATTAAAAACACACTACAAGAAATTACTATTTAGCTACTAATAATTTCGGTCACTAAAGCTATAAATTGGTTGATATAGAACTAGTGACTGAATAGCGACCGGATTTAAGCAGCTGCAAAATATAAAAATATAAGTATGAATAAAAATTAAAAAAAACTATAATTAAAAATATGTAAGTAAAAGTATAAGTATAAATATGAATATGTAAATAATAGTATAAGTATGAGTATACAAGTTTAAATATGAATATATATATATATATATATATATATATATATATATATATAATAAAATCAAAATAACACAAGAATACTGACGGCTGGTGATTGACTTGATACATTTATTCTAAAATAGTAACAGATGCAGATTTAGTTGCTATTTTTTAAATGGGACTAAATCTACAGTGGTCACAAAATTAGAAAATTGCACCTGACATTTTTATGGGTTATATTCTATATATATTATATGTAAAACAGTCACAAATTCTATAATTAAAATTAAGGATTTATAACAATCGACTTGCCAACATAAATAGTAGTGATGCATAAATTCATCATGGATTGACCTCTCAACCAGATTTTTTTATCGGTTGCAGATTTCGTTGCTATCACCTATTTGTCATGAATTCAGACGCAAATAGCGACTTATTTCTTTCGGCACTAATTTCTGCCGCTATATTTTCTTATTGTAACACAATGAACAGTTTAATGATATGATTTCGAGACTAAAACTAAAATATTTATTAAAATAAGCTCTACTTTTGTTGTAATAAAAAAATAAAAACTATTTTTTTATATTTTGAAATTTTCATATAAGAAGTCCTACCATACTTTGTACAACAACTCAATTACTCTTGTGATACTTGTTAAAATTTATTAAGTAGAATTTTTTATTAAAATTTATACCATAAGTTTATTATTATTTGATGAGGATGACCGTGATGATGAGAGTACATTAATGTTATTTAGTTGAAAAAAAAACATTACATTTAATTTCATAATCATTCAACAATACATTAATGTTATTTGGTTGAAAAATAAAAAACGTTACGCTTAATTTCCTAATCATTCAATAATTTTTCATGACCCCATATTTTATAATTGTAGCAAAAGGTAATCCATGAAGAGACTGACAGAGTTCGTTGTCAACAGAGGGACAAGTGGCTTGTTTTCTCTGACCTAACCTCACTCCTTTGTTAGGTTAAGGCTTTTCTCTAAAAATTTGTTAGGTTAAGGCTTGTTTAAATTTTTACATGTATATTGTTGTTATTATTAAAAAAAATAATCAAACTTATAAAGAAATAGCATATAAAAATAAAAAAAAAGTCTTCATTAAGATTTATTAGGAAATATACATATATATATATATATATTAAAAAAATTTAAAGAAAATGTATAAATATTTGTTATAAATTAGATTTTTTAATAAATTTTTAGGCTGAATCGAACTGATTAGAAAAAAAAGAGTATATAACAAAACAAATAAACTAAGCCAAACTTTTGTATTTCTAACTAATAGAAAAAAAGTCATTATGCCCCCAAGTAAGACTTGTATGAGCTAAAGGACAATGAGTCCTAGACTCCAATTGTATAAGCTACTCATTAATTGGCTGGACTACATAAAGACATAACGTTATATCTGTCACCAAATGTTTTTCCAAACTCTAATATATAATTTCCACCCTTGGGCTTGGCTTTGCCAAGTTGATAGACGACTTTGAAATTCAAAAGATATACTTTGTAGTAATTAATTTTATTATTTTTATTTGTGGACAGGGAAAAAACTTTGTTGACTAGTAAAATATGAAAGAAGATATCGGAGAAAAAATAAATATTTTGTTTCATAAAAATATGCTAAAGTATATAAATATGAAAGAAGAAAAAAAGAAATTATTAAATAAAAAGAGAAAAAATTCATATTACAAAATCTTACATATTACCAAATCATAAAAATCTCTTAAAAAAATCTCAGAGAATTTTTTTTATACTAAAATAGTTTTTTCAAATCTCAATCGAAAACATCCATAAACATATAGAGTAATTAAATATGATTAATTATATGTATGTAAATATGATTAAGCATGTCTACCAAAGTTGTTAAAAATATTATAAGATTATTAACTATCACACACAATTAATTACGTATAGAAATATGCATAACTTTCCTTACACAGGTAATCAATGTTATATCGTAGTTATTCACTGTTCAACAAGCTCTTAATTAAGTTTTTCTAGCAGCGGAAGTTGTTAATTGTTTTTTTTTTTTTAATCCACGACCTTTCTCTTCTTTTCGTGTTCTCATTTTTTCTTTTCTTAATTATGATATCATAAGAAATATATATTATTAAAAGTAATTGCATAAAAAATATACCTTAAACAGACAATACGGACATTGCTCTGCTTACATAGTCTCCCCTTTCCCTTACCATATTGATAAATATTTTTTTAATAGTTTGTGGCATTTTGTTTTGAGAAAGATTACATTCTAAGACAATTGTCAAATTGTCATTGGTCGAATGTACATTTCTACTTCAGTTTAATAGAACAATTCATGAAGTGCTTTTTTCTAATGCGCATTTCTTTTTATATTTTATCCATAAATATTTGATGCAGTAATTAACTAGAATATTTCTTCCAAATTTCTGCTGTTAAGGTGTGAGAAATCTGAGGCATTATATCTAAAACCTGTGCATGCAATCGCCACTTCTGGTGTGGATATTATCTTGATATTGTTAGAAAGAAGAAACATGATTCTGATTTTCTATACGTACGCCTCACACCAATTGTCAATTCATTCAGAAAATAGCTTGGTTGTAGTGTACTAACCCAAAAATAATTCAAGCCTAAAATAATTCATAACTCTTTTTATTAATAAGTGACATTTTTTTATTTAAAAAACTGATAGAAAAAATTTTTTGTTAATAGACTTAATGTTTGAATTTTAGTTATTATATCCTTACGCGACGAAACTTTTGAACAAGCAAGCAACTCAAAAGTTAAACTTACTAACACGCGACTCCTTTACACAAAAATTCTATTAGAGATGAGATTGTTATTTAATCTCATTATCATATGTTTATTCCATCACTTTCATGTTTTCAAGGGAAAAAGATTGATTTTTATGGCCACATGTTTCTCCATTTTCTACTTTCCACTCCCTTTTCATCAATTAGCTCTGACATGAATGCATATATATATATATGGACGATTTTGAAATTAAAGATACTCAAAATGGCTATAGCTAACCGCAATACCTAATGGTCATTCCACGCGTTAATTTTGGTGGAGTAGTGTGTTATCAAGTAAAAGAGAGCACTTTTTGATTGTGAAAGGCATATAGACGCCACTATGAAATTAAAAAGCATACAGTGGGTTGGTATCACTTTCTTGAGTATCAAAAGTCACGGAAATATTAACATTAAATTGTCACTTTCTTGAGTATCAAGAGATTGTGTTGGATTTATTAATTAAGTCATGTCGAAAATCGTGGGTTGGGTATGGCAATCTTCGTATGTTACATAAAAGTCATGTGTTCATTTGAAAAATAATGGAAGGGTTGTGTCAAAAATTAGTGCAACTTAGTACAACTTACTGAAAATTGAAATGGTCTGTATTAGTTTGTTTACTAAGTCAATAAAATTAGCTATTGTTTTAGTAAGATTTGTTGCTGAGATTTGTTAGCTCTGTGAGTTTGTTTCTATTTTTTAGCTAAGGGCATATCATGGAGAAGAACTTTATGGAAGATTAGTTCATTTTATTGTTAAAAATCATTCATGTAATCAAGAGTTAAATATCGAAAGAGGGTGGAATGGATCATAGATTCAAGTTGTTCTAACTATGTTACAGGAAATGATGCTTTATTCTCTGAGAAGTATGAACACCTTGGAGATCGGGTTATTGTCACTGTTGATGATTCTACTCATCCAATAGCAAATGAAGGGATTGTGATAATTAAAGTTGTCGGCACAGAAGGTATTAAAGTAGCTGATGTTTATCACGTTCCAAGTTTGACTAAAAATTTAATTTCTGTTCCTCAAATTTGATTCCGGAAGATATGTGTTATTTGGTCTTAAAGATGTGAAAGTTCTTGATAATGTAAAAGAAATACAAGCTATTGTTATTGTTATTGGAGAAAAGAAAGGTTGTTTGTTTGTTTAGTCAACAGGAGAAGCTTATGTTAAGAAAACAAGCCAAAGTGATAATGTCACGATTTGGCATGCCCGATTGGGTCATGTATGCTACTAATTATGGCTTACTAACTTTAAAGAATGTTTGCGTAGATGTAATTTGTCAAGGTTGCAAATTTGGCAAGTCTCATCGTCTTCCTTTCAAGAGGACCTCAAATAAAAAATCTTCGATGTTTGAACTCATTCATACGGATTTGATGGGACCAACAAAAACATCAAGTTACAACGGACATCATTACGTTATGGTGTTGGTGGATGATCACTCAAGATTTACTAGGGTGAAATTCTTGAAAGAGAAAAGTGAAGCTATATCAAAGTTTATGCAGTTCAAAGATGTTGTTGAGAAAGAATTTGGGAAGAAAATCAAATGTCTTCGAAGCGACAATGGTAGGGAATTTATGTCAAGTGAGTTCTTTCAATATTGTGACAGCAATGGTATTCTTTGACAAATGACGTGTCTGGATACTCTCGACAAAATAGAGTTGCCGAAAGAAAGCTTGTCTATCTCACCTCAATTTTTCTTTCATGGTTGCATGACAAAAACCTTCCTCGAGAGTTGTGGGCTGAAGCTTTTCAATGTGCTTCTTATGTAGCTAACAGGTTGCCATCTTGGCCAGGTGTGCAAAAATCTTCCTTTTAGATTGTATATGGTGAGAAGCCAAATGTAAATTTTTTTTTGAGTATTTGGTTCCATTTGTTATGTTCATGTTCCTAAATAAAATCGAACCAAACTTTACCCGAAATCTAGAAAATGCGGTTTTGTTGGCTATGATTTGATAAATCAAAATAATTGGGTGAAACCCTATTCTTTAAAGCAAACATAAATACATTATAATGGCATATTAAATTAATCGTCATTGAATTGAATTAATCATCATTGAATCATAAAAGGGACGTACTTGAACCGTCCATGAGAACTTGTTCCTTGTATGTTATTATTTGTGAGGAGTAACTGCTCTCAATCTGATGAGTGCTCACAATATATTAGGTTAATAACGATGGGCATCATTAATATAACTTACTAGATGAGACCAGCGACCGCACAATGGGCTTTAGTAAATGACCCAAATCTGGGTTGCTCAAGTATCTCCCAAAAGCGATATCGGGACGAGTACAAACTTGAGCATACATCAATCTACCAACAGTAGAAGCATAAGGAACCTTTTTCATTTCATCTATCTCTCTATCATTTTGTAGACATTGAGCTTTAGATTATTTATCACCCTTTTAAACAGGTGCAGGAGATGGGGAGCAAGAATGCATGTTAAACCTCTTAAGGATCCTTTCAAGGTATCCTTTCTGAGACAGTCCAAGAATACCTCGTGACCTATCACGATGAATCTGGATGCCTAACACAACTGAAGCATCACCTAGATCCTTCATATCGAAATGACTACCCAACATTGATTTTGTCTCAGTCAATAGTTTAACACAACTGCTAGCAAGAAGAATGTCATCGACATATAGCACAAGAATTATGAAATTGCTCCCACTAGTCTTCAGGTAAATGCACTGATCTGAGGCATTTTCCTTAATCCCAAAGTAGTGATGACCTGATTAAACTTTAAATACCACTGCCTGGATGCTTGTTTTAATCCATAGATGGGCCTTTTCATTTTGCAGACTATTAGGTTGAACCATGTAGACATCCTCTGCTAAGTCACTGTTGAGAAAGGTTGTCTTCACATCCATTTGGTGAAGCTCTAAGTCAAAATGAGCTACTAAGGTCATAACTACTCGAAAAGCATCTTTTGTGGAAATTGATAAGAAAGTCTCTTTATAGTCAATGCCCTTTCTTTGACTGTACCCTTTTGCTACTAGTCTCGCCTTATATCTCTCAACTTTTCCATCGCAAAAATCAAAAGTATAACCGCATCTATCCAGATCTGAAATTGAGATTAAATTCATTCTCATTGAAGGTACATAAACAACATCTTTCAATAATAAAAGGTATCCAAAAGACAAATGTAAGGTAACTTCGTCGATGTCTTCTACCTGCACTTTAGCTCTATCTCTCACAATGATCTTGGATTCAGCATCACGTGGCTTCCTTAGGCTTGTGAATCCCCATAAATAATTCACAACATAAATAGAGGTGCCTAAGTCAAACCACCAAGTGTTGGGAGCAACATCAATCATATTCGACTCAAAACAGGTTAGAGCTAAAGATGTATGAGTGAGGGCAAGAGGATCTTATTTTCTTTATGTTAAGTCCACGTTAGAGATAGATGAATAGAGATCTAAGGAATCACTCCAATCCTCAAAATTGGTTCTATTCAGAGTCTTGACAGTAGTCAATTGCATAATATGTACACTGTCATTACACAATAAGAGAGTTAAATGATTCCTCTTATACAACAAAATAGGTCTATTTACAAAATTTCTTATTTACCACAATCCCGCCTAAGGGTCCCGAATCACAGTAAATAAAAAATTATTTAATTAACAAATAACATATAACATAATATGCATTTTATGTCACTAGAATTTCAACATCGATAGGGTATTTGGAAGGATAAGGTTGACATAAAAGAAAACAGAAGCATATTATATCAATAAGAAAGTTATAATAACAAATAACATGATGTGTAATTTATGTCACTAAATATCCAATATTGATAGGGCACTTGGAAGAATGAAATTGACATAAAAGAAAACATAAGCACATCATATTAATTAGATAATCATAATAACAAATAACATAATGTGTAATTTATGTCACTAGATATCGATCACCGATAGGGTACTTGGAAGAATAAAATTGACATAAAAAGAAATCAGAAGCACATCATATTAATTATAATATATATGTTAATAACACATTATATCAATTACAAAATCACATTAATAATAAAATATCGATAGGATATTATTAACATTAATACAATAATAATTTCATCAATTATGCAAAATTTGTATAATTGTGTTCCACGATAAGCAGAAAACACAATCACACAATATAAGAAGTTGCAATAATTTGGGAAAGAAATATATTATACAAAGCATAAGAAAAAAAGATCTCTCTTCGTGTGTAAACACACGCGCTGTTCACCATCCTCACCCGTTTTTAGTGAAACAGGTTGGAAAAAATAATGGTTTTTCGATCCAAAATTTTTCCTATAATTTGTAATCCATTTTAACAGCGATTTATTAAGTTTTGTTCGCAATTTCAACCTCTACAAAAGCCCTAAACCAATTTTAATTATCATCGAACAAGGATGTGCACTTTCGATATTATTAAGAACAAAACTCCTCAAGAAATTTCAAGGAAAAACAAAAATCACGTTGAGATTCACGTGATTAACAAAATTTAACAGCCATAATCTGTACCTACGAGGCTCTGATACCAATTGATAAATTAAAATAATGGGGTGAAACCTTATTCTCTAAAGCAAACATAGATACATGATAATGGCATATTAAATTAATCGTCATTGAATTGAATTAATCATCATTGAATCATAAAAGGGGCGTACTTGAACCGTCCATGAGAACTTGTTCTTTGTATGTTATTATCTGTGAGGAGTAACTGACGATGGACATCATTAATATATTAGGTTAATGACGATGGACATCATTAATATAACTTACTAGATGAGAGCAGGGACCGCACAATGAGTTTTAGTAAATGACCCAACCCATCACGGGTCAAATACCAAAAACAGAGGCCAATAAATTAATAAATTAAATAATGTGTATAATACAAATATCAGATAAATATAATTAATAATTATAATGAAAAATAATTAACAATGCTAATCCAAATTAATAGATTTATATAAAATTAAATCTAACATGATTCTCACAGGAAAGGTTGGAGGTGTATGGATGCACAAACAAAGAAGTTTACTACTTCTAGATATATGGTGTTTGATGAAATCTCATCCTTATTTCATGCTAAAAATGTTATTCTGGATGGTGATCTCGTTGATGTAGAGCATCTATTTCCTGAAGAAATCATTCAATAACCACCTGTTGATGGAGAAATGGAGTCTCATACCCCAATTCAGAATGATGTTGATGTAAATGTCAGCGAGCAACAGGTGGTTTGAAGAATGGCAATAGAGAAAAGACATTCAAATTATCTTAAAGATTATGAAGTGGGAATTAATAATTATTCTATTACTTCATGTTTCTTTACAGGAGCCTTAACTTTAGAAGAACCAGCAAGTTATGATGAGGCAAAAGGTTGTCCCAATTGGCGAAAAGCAATGCAAAAGAGATTGAAGCTCTATATAAGAATGAAACATGGCAGTTGGTTCCTAAACCTGAAAATTGTGAGCCAATTACTTGCAAATGGGTTTTTCGATTAAAGAAGAAATTGGATGGCACCATCGACAAGTTTAAAGCTTGCCTTGTTGCTCGCGGATTCTCTCAAAGTTATGGATTGGATTACAAAGAGACGTTCAGCCCGGTTTCAAAGATGATGACAATGAGAACACTTATTTCACTTGTTGCGTTTAAAGGTTGGAAATTATGGCAGCTTGATGTAAAGAAACACATTTCTTTACGGTGACCTAGATCGAGAAGTGTTTATGAAGCAACCCGTCGGTTTTGTATCCAAACAATTTCCAAATTACGTGTGTCGTTTAAAGAAAGCGCTTTATGACTTAAAGCAAGCGTCGAGAGCATGGTATGGTAAAATCTCTGAATATCTCATCTTTTGTGGTTTTAGAGTTTCTAACTCAAATTCTGGTTTATTCATAAAATCATAATCAAATATATAGCTCATAGTTTTATTATATGTTGATGATATGATAATAAGTGGAGATAATGAGTCAGAAATTTCTAACTTGAGAAATGACTTATCTATTCGATTTGAGATGAAAAATCTGGGGGAAATTGGATATTCTTGGTTTAGAAGTGGAGAGTATAGACCTGGGTTACTTTATCTCTTAAAAGGGATATGCAAAGAGTCTCATGGAGCGATTTGGTTTGGGGGAGTCGAAAGAGAAGGCTACTCCAATGGAACACAATCTGAAGTTACAAAAGGATGAAGGAAAATTGTTGAAAGATGCCAAGAAGTTTCGACAGCTTGTTGGATGTTTAATATATTTAACTATCACAAGACCTGAGATTTCTTACAATGTTTCTGTTGTTTCTCAATTTATACAGAATCCGAGAACTTCTCATTTAGATGCTGTGAAAAGAATATTGCATTATGTAAAGGGGTCTCTTAATCATGGGCTTTGGTATAAGAGATGTGCCAATTTTGTATTGAATGGATTTACTGACGCTGATTGACGCTGATTGGGCAGGAAATGCAAGTGATCGTCATTCAACCTCTGGTTATTATTTTAGTACATGTTCAACCGTGATTTCTTGGAGCAGTAAAAAACAAGATGTTGTAGCTCTATCAGCAATTATGGCTGCACAAGAATACATTTGGTTAAGAAGGTTGATTGGAGACATGTTATGCTACATCAAGTTAATTATGTTGTACATATCGGATGTGATAATGAAAGTGCTGTAAAATTAGCTTCAAATCCAATATTCCATGCTCGAACGAAATATATTAAAGTCCAACGTCATTTTATTCGTGAGAAAGTCTTGAGCAAAGAAATCGAATTAACAAGTGTTCATACTAATAAACAAGTTGCTGATATTTTTACAAGGGTTTGGTAAAACCAAAATTTCAACTTTTTTGGAGATGAATTTGTTGATCCTAAGCTTGCATTAAGGGGAGTGTCAAAAATTAGTGCAACTTAATGCAATTTATTGCAAGTTGAGATGGTCTATTTTAGTTTGTTTACTAAGTCAATAAAGTTAGTTATTTTTTCAGTAAAACTTGTTAGTTGAGATTTGTTAGCTGTGTGAATTTGTTTCTACTTTTTAGCTAAATGCATATAGTGAAGAAGAGCTTTATGGAAGATTAGTTATTTTATTATTATAAATCATTCATGTAATCAAGAGTTATATATATATTATTTTCTCAAAGTTTTTTCTTGATAATTACAAAGTTTATTGGTTCCAATTTATTTGGTATTTCGTTGAGCCGTAACTTTTTCTAAAATATTTTAGGTTGTAACATGCAAATTTTCTTATAATATATTTTCTTTAGCTGAAAAGTAAACTAATATCAGTTGGAAAGTTAATTACAAGTTAAAGATTTATTACATATCATAAATAAAAAAAACGGAAATAAGTTCAAATTAAGCATTTTTCAAATGCTCTCTAAATGTATATCATTTTTCTATTGATCTTTCCGGAAATCTTGCATAGTTCAACTGCTCGATGTTCTTCTCAACATTCCATAATCAAAAAAGTATGTACAAAACTCATTTAGCAATGGCATATACAATTAATGTTGTAACTTTATTACTTAGTCTCACATATATATCATTCTAATCAGATTTTAAATATTTTAAATAAAAATAAAACATTAAACTTCTGAAATTTTATCATAATTCATTAAGTTAAACATTAAACTTCTGGAATTTTATCATAATTTATTTTTTACTAGATTTTAATGTTTTATTATTTAATTTAAATAATAAACCAATATTAAAAATTGACGTGATAAGATAAATCATTTCTAAAAATCTAATAAATATACATTTTAACAAATAGACTAACGCTGATTACATTTAGATTAAAATCAATTATTTTTAAAAGATGGAGAATCAAATACGAAAAGAAAATTTTCAAATAGAGCTTAGTAAACAATAGATACGAATCTGAAAAATATGGGTCATGTTATATACATATCTTTTATTTAAAACATTTCAACAATACCTTTTATTTTTCTTCCATCTCTCTTCCTATCAAATCATATCCTATCTCCTATCTCTCTTTTTTCTTCTCTCACGGGGTGTCTCCTGACATTTTTGGTGTATGTGTCTTCAATATATTTCAAGTCTATTCAAATATAGTGCGTGTTTATTGGTGTTAAACGCAACACAACCGATAAACAGCACCCAGATTGTGGTGGAATTTTTGTATTTGAAAGCAGGATTGATCCGTTAAACGCGTTCTGATTGCGTTTCCAAACACAGTAATAGCAGCTTTTGTCTATAGTTCTTTCTTGTAAAATTAATTCGACGAGAAACATCAGTTATGCATGTTTGAGACGAAGACATGGGTTATAAAAAACTTATAATGCTTTGATTTATTATTTTGGTTGATGACTAAAAATAAATTTGTTAAGGAAATTTCTAGAGTTGTCTTTGTTTCTAAAAGATTCTTCATTTTTCTTTTCTTTACTCTAAGATGGTAATTTGAGCTTGCTCATAAGCTTTAAGTATGTCTATTAATCCCGTAACTAGGAGAGTGGATAGATATTTTGTTTGGTCTATATTGTTGTCACAATTGCATTATATTCATGGAGAATAAAGATCAGAATTTTGTTAACAATTTTCTTGTCGAGAATATTTTACGCACATGCTGTCATTTGACTAACTATTTCTTTTATCTAAAAATAATAATCGTTTATGATCTCATAATCCTTTATTTTATTAATTTAAAGTTATGTCTCGGACTTTGAAGTTTAATAGTACGTAAGTACCTACCTGAACGCTGTCTTGAAACTCTTTATGTAATGTACTCTACACATCTTTGGAACTAGTAACATCTATTATATTAGGAAAAATTTTGTAAAATATTGTACAGAGCTTTTGGAAGTTTGATTATCCTCCTTCAACTCCTTTCTATAGTGAGAGTTGAAATGTTGATGGATAGGAAATCCCACTTTTATGATATTCTAAAGATCTTAGTGAAACATGATTCTGATTTTCTATACGTACGCCTCACACCAATTGTCAATTCCGAATGTAGTGTACTAACCCCCAACAATAATTCAAGCCTAAAATAATTCATAACTCTTTTTATTAATAAGTGAGACATTTTTTATTTTTATTTTTAAAAATTAATAGAAAATCATTTTTATTAATAGACTTAATGTTTGAATTTAAGTTATTATATCCTTACGTGACGAAACTTGATGAGAGATATATAATTGTAAAAATTACTCTTAAAATTACTCTATGAAATATAATTTAATTCTCTTGATTTAATGACGCAGTTTGTTCCGCGAACCACAAACAGTTTATGACATTACAATCATAGTAATTTAAGGATATTACACATGCAACTCAAGTCTCAAGTTAAACTTACAAACACAACATGCGTAAGAGCAGAGTCACATTATGAAGAAGGGGTCGTCGCCCGCTCCCCCTCCCCTTATATAATAATAATAATAATAATAATAATAATAATAATAATAATAATAATAATAATAATAATAATAATAATAATAATAATAATAATAATAATAATAATAATAATAATAATAATAATAATAATAATAATAATAATAATAATAATAATAATAATAGTAATAAAATTTTAATAATAATAATAATAAAATTTTAATAATACTGATGATAATAATAATAAAGTTTTAATAAAAATAATAATAATAATAATAAAGTTTTAATAATAATAATAATTTTTTATTTTAAGACTTTTCGTTCGAAATTAACTTATTCTTCAATCGGACAAGTGTTTGATTCTTTCCCAAAATATAATTTTAGTCTTTTAATTAAATGATAAAAAATAAAAATAAGATTTTTTATAATTTAAAGAAAATTAAAATATAATAAAAAAAATTCAAAAAAATAAATATTATACTCATTATAATAAACTAATTTTACTTTTTAAGCAATAACTAGAAAAGGATCCAAATAAAATAAAGTCTTCTCTAATGAAAAGAAAAATATAATATAATAATAAAAAAATGAAAGTTATAAAAGATTAAAAGAAATAAAAAAAAAATAAAAAAATTGGCTCTCCCAAATTTAAATCCTGCCTCCAAGTCTCCTTTATATACAAGTCTCCTTTTTATTTAGTCTCTTTATTCCATCATTTTCTTTCAGATGTTTTTAAGGGAAAAGGAGTGATTTTTATCTCAACAGGTTTCTCCATTCTCTACTTCGAGTTTCGAATGCGACAGGTCTCAGTTTTTCCGTAGCTAACGGTGCAACCAAAGACTTGCATGGACCTCCTGTTTCTTACTCGGGCCTTACGGCAAACTTCCACGTCCTTAAAGACTTACCCTGAAACAACCGAGTAACTCATACGCAGATTCATCTCACAAAATTCCAAGACTTAATTATTTGCCATTGACTTGGCAACTCTATTTGTTTATGAAAAAATGAAATCAAATGAATTTAATATAAGTTTCAATTAAGGTAAGCCTCACCCAAACACTACCATATGTGACATCCACCTTGAAATTATTATTTAAATGAATATATACATACAGTTAAGATTGAAATTGGAGATATTATATTTACAATTGAAGTTCATTAAGACTTCACATATTAAAACAATGACATCAAATTATATTATTATTTCATAATTTCTTAGGAAATTTATACTATCGTTATTATAATATCATTAACGATAACATCACTAATTTTGGTATCAAATTTTTAATGGCAAGAATTTAACTTATATGGATTAAAGTAACCATTTATAATTTTTAAGAATAAGATGGAAAAGTTTACCTAGACGAAAAATAATTAAACTTTTTAATTATATGATTTCAGCTGAATAAAACTGACAAAAAAATTAATTAAAAACACACTACAAGAAATTACAATTTAGCTGTTAACTATTTCGGTCACTAAAGCTATAAATTGATTAATATAAAACTAGTGACTGAATAGCGACCCAATCTAAGCAGACGCAAAATATGAAAATATAAGTATGAATAATTTATAGACGAATTTCAAATTCAAAAGATATAATTCCTAATTATTAATTCTTATTATTTTTATTTGTGGACAGGGAAAAAATATTGTTGACTAGTAAAATATGAAAGAAGATATCGGAGCAAAAAAAAAGATATTGTTGACTAATATAATAATAAATATTTTTTTGATAAAAATATGCTAAAGTATGTAAATATGAAAGAAAAAAAAAAGAAAATATTAAATAAAAAGAGAAAAAATTCATATTACAAACTCTTACATGTTATGAAATCATAAAAATTTCTCAGAAAAATCTTATAAAACTTTTTTATTCTAAAATAGTCTTTTGAAATTTGAATGAAAACATCCCTAAATATTTAGGGTAATTAAATGTGGTTAATTATATGTATATTAATTATCACACGTAATTAATTACGTATAGAAATATTCTTAAATTTGCTTTCAGATATAATCAATATTATATTGTAGTTATTGACTGTTCAACAAGCTATTAATTAAGTTTTTCTATAAACGCAAATTTGTTAATTAATTTTTAATTTTTTTATCCACCACCTTTCTCATCTTTTCTTAATAAAGCAATTCGCTAAGACCATTGGATTTGCATGGTAATTTCCGCAATGTCATTCATACAAGACTTACATGTATGCGCCATATAAATAGTTGTGATGGTTTGTATATGGCTTCAATTCTCATCATCAAACATGTCTTCTTGCGTCCTCATGGATGCCTCTCCCTTCACTATTAAGTTCTTTTTACTTTATTGCTTTTTATGTTCAATCACTTTCAACTCTTTCATGTCCACTTCCATTCTTCATTGTAACCAGAAGGATATGAACACACTCCTAGGCTTCAAAAAGGGAGTCATAGATCCTTCAGCCTTACTCTCCTCATGGCTCCCAACAATAGATTGTTGTGAATGGACAGGAGTGAAGTGTCATACTATGACTGCTAGAGTTACACACCTTAATCTCCCTTGTCATACAAATCAACCTAAAATTGCTCCTTTGGATGAGAAGGAAGATAAGTCACAATGCCTAACAGGTGAAATCAGCTTGACTCTGCTGGACCTTGAATTTTTAAGGTACTTGAATTTGAGCAACAATGACTTCAAGTCTATCAAATACAATTCAATGGGTACTCATAAATGTAATGACTTATCAAGAGGTAACCTTTCTCATCTCTGTGGAAACTCCACCAACCTTCATTATCTTGATTTATCGGATAATTATGATCTTCTTGTCAATAATCTCCATTGGCTATCCTCTCTTTCTTCATTGAAATATATTGACCTTGGTGGTGTTTATCTTCACAAGAAAATTGGTTGGCTTCAATCAGTGACCATGCTTCCTTCACTTTTAGAGTTACACTTGGAGAGTTGTCAACTTGAAGACCTATATCCTTCTGTTCAGTATGCTAATTTTACTTCACTTCAAGTTCTACATCTTGCTGGCAATGATTTTCTATCTGAGTTGCCTAGTTGGTTATTCAATCTTAGTTGTGACATCTCTCATATTGACCTGAGTCAAAATCAGATACATAGCCAACTGCCCAAAACATTGCCAAATCTTAGAAGCATTAAGTCCTTGTTTTTATTTGATAATTATCTCAAAGGACCCATTCCAAATTGGTTTGGACAACTTGAACAACTTGAAAAACTTGATCTTTATCGAAATTTTTTATCTGGTCCAATCCCAACAAGTTTGGGAAATCTTTCTTCTTTAACATATCTGGGACTCGAGTCAAATGAGTTGAGTGGATATCTTCCAGACAATCTCGGGCGACTCTTAAACTTGAAAACTCTTAGAGTTTCAGGCAATTCCTTTACAGGAAATATGTCTGAAAGAAATTTATTTTCTCTTTCAAATTTGACGTACTTTTCCGTGGGTTCACCTAGTCTATTCTTTGATTTTGATCCTGAATGGGTTCCTTCTTTTCAACTTTTTGAGATTTCATTGGCCTATGTGAAAGACAAACTTCCGGCATGGCTATTCACGCAGAGTTCTCTGACATATCTTGATATTCAAGACTCAACTGCTTCATTTGAACCTCTTGACAAGTTTTGGAACTTCACTGCTCAACTTCAACTTGATTATTTCTTTATGGATAACAACACAGTCAATGGGGACATATCAAACGTGTTGCTAACCTCAGAAGTTGTTTGGTTGGTTTCCAATAATTTAACAGGTGGCATGCCTCGTATATCACCACAAGTGTTTGTTTTAATTATAGAAAGTAACTTGCTGTCTGGATCCATTTCTTCTCTATTGTGTAACAACATAACAGAAAGAACCAATTTAATAGACTTGGAGTTGGGTTATAATCATTTATCCGGAGAACTCACAGATTGTTGGAATAATTGGAAATCATTGGTTCATATTAATTTAGCATACAACAATCTAACAGGCAAGATTCCTGACTCAATGGGATCCTTGTCTGACCTTCGTTTTCTGTATCTGGAAAGCAACAATTTCTTCGGAGATGTCCCTTTATCCCTACAAAACTGCAAGAATCTCGTCACAGTTGATCTTGGTCACAATAATCTTTCTGGAGCTATACCAAACTGGTTGGGGCAGAGTGTGAAAGGTCTTAAATTGAGATCAAACAAATTCAGCGGCAATATTCCCAAGCAGCTATGCCAACTTGATTCGATGATGGTGATGGATTTAGCAAGTAATAGATTATCAGGATCTATACCAAATTGCTTACATAACATTACAGCCATGCTTTCTAGTGATCCTTCAACTCGTAGAGTCGGCTATGCTGGTAACTTACCACGTTTGTCATTCTCCATGACCATGGGCATTACGGTGCTTATAAAAGGCAACGAGTTAGCGTATAGTAGTTGGATGAATGTGATTGATCTGTCAGGCAATAACTTGTCTGGAAATGTGCCTTTTGAGATATATAAATTGACTGGATTACAATCCTTAAATTTGTCCCATAATCAGTTAATGGGAACCATATCACAAGAGATTGACAACTTGCTACTGTTGGAGTCCATTGATCTCTCAAGTAATTATTTCTCAGGACAAATTCCTGAGTCCATGTCTGCCTTGCACTATCTTTCAGTCTTGAATCTGTCATTCAACAATTTGGTTGGGAAAATCCCATCAGGGACCCAACTTGGTTCCACAAACCTCAGCTATGTCGGGAATCCAGGCCTATGTGGAGCTCCACTTACAAAGATATGCCCACAAGATGAAAAATCTCACAACACAGAACTCATGGGAGAAGGAGATGATGTTGATGATAAATCTCAAGTATATTCAATGTTCTACATGGGCTTGGGAATTGGATTTGCTGCGGGATTCTTGGGAGTATTGGTTGCCATTTTCTTCAACACCACATGCAGACATGCTTATTTTAGATTTCTTCGGCGGATCTACGACTTTTTAGTCCAAAAGATGAACCTGTGATTCATTGGAATCTAGGAAATTGCAATTGTGGCGGAGGTACGTAAAGGATCTATTTGTTAGATATTTAAATTCTATCAAATATATATGCAACTTTTCTTTAAATCAATGTCGCAAAATTATGTTTTACTCTCATTGTTCCAACGCACGTGCACAAACATATTACATGTATATAAATATACACACATAAATCCGTGTGCGCAGATAAACAATAACTCTTATTACATTTCACAATGTACCACAGGTTCTTGGTGTCCATGCTTTAACAGTTACTTCCCACAGACGTTTCTGAAAGAGTCCACAAGAAAATTCATGTGTTATTCTGAATATAGAAATAAAGGTTGTGACTTGTATGTTACGTATTCCAAACGCATCTATTCGCTCTAAGAGATTTGTGTTTTGTGAACATTTTGTTATGTTTTTATAATATTACGTTGAATATTCTGAAGATGGTTTTAGGATACATAATAAAAGGCTTTGGAAAGGTCATTCTCTGTTAACTTCCTTCCCCCTTTTCACCTGCAATGTGTAACATGGTTGTTTAACAATAATCTTGTAGTTATAGCCTTATAGGTAGTCTTAGGAGATTTGATGAGAAAAGTAAAGTAAGATTTAACATATTATTTACTTTAACTTGTTTAACACTAATCACGAACTAACCGGGGATGGATATCCCCGTCACACCGTGCAGTATGGCAAACAGAAAGCTTCTGAGAATCAATTAGTATATATACAAAAGGTGAAATATTTCTTTTTCTTTCACCATCATTAAGAAAGATAAGAAATTTTTCATCTTTTAATGTGAATAAATAATTATTTACTTAAAACTACTAATCTTCTTTTTATCGTTGTCTTTTATTCTTCTACTTTTTAATGGTTTTGAAAAATTAACAAAATATTGAGACATTATGTTTATATGCTAATTATAATTTCATTGATTTCTTTCATTTTAAATAATTGTAAAATTAGAAGAAATAAAAAAAAAAAAAAAAACGTTTCTTTTCCAACCAAAAGCCAATTCTTAAACATGTCCTAAAGTGCCTTTTCACTAGTTTTGTTTTGGGCCAAAAATGTTTTTCTTGTTCGCCATTAACAAATTTGATTATGAATTTATCTTTAGTAATAGTTTAACTCAAAAGTATTTTGTCTTCATGCAATGAAATTTGACATGTCATTTGGAGTGGAGATACGACCAGCCCCAGCCCCTCAAAATTTGGATTATCTTAAACACGTATAAATAACGTGAGATTATCAGTTATGTTCTAAACGTTCTGGGCCGTAGTAAAAACTGAATTTTTTATGTCTTGATTAACATAAAAAATAGCTTTTTACAAAGCTTATTAATCGATAAAAAGTGGTATTTTTCTACGACAGTTATGATAATAACAATTATAGAAAGATTATTCTAAGACAGTTAAGACAGTTGTCAAATTGACATTCGTAGAATGTACCTTTCTACTTCAGTTTAATACAACAATTCATTAAGTGCTTTTTTCTAATGCGCGTTTTTTTTTTTATATTTTATCCATAAATATTTGATGCAGTAATTAACTAGAATATTTCTTCCAAATTTCTGCCGTTAAGGTGTGAGAAATCTGAGGCATTATATCTAAAACCTGTGCATGCAATCGCCACTTCTGGTGTGGATATTATCTGGATATTGTTAGAGTGAAGAAACATGATTCTGATTTTCTATAGGTACGCCTCACACCATCTTGCCAGAAAATAGCTTGTTGCGTGTGTACTAACCCAACAATAATTCAAGCCTAAAATAATTCATTAGTCTTTTATTAATAAGTGACTTTTTTATTTTTATTTTTAAAAAATAATAGAAAATCATTTTTATTAATAGACTTAATGTTTGAATTTTAGTTATTATATCCTTATGTGATGAAACTTTTGGAGAAGCAGCCAACTCAAGTTGAACTTATTAACAAGCGTCTCCTTTACACACAAATTCTATTATAGATGAGATTGTTATTTAATCTCATTATCATATTTTTATTCCATCACTTTCATCAAGAGATATTTTGGAGGGAAAAAGAGTGATTTTTATCGAGAAAGTTTTATAGATAACTCCAAAAGACCGTCAATAAGCCAATTAATTTAGACTCTTTTTTCACCTTTTTATAATTGTTTACGTGTATTAAGTTGTCTTGAGAAAGAAAGAGAATGTCAATATATTACAACAACAAAAATCCAATGAAGTCTGAAGAAAGAATAATGAAAAAGACTCAAGATACAAGGAAGTACTATGATAAAGATGTAACTCGGACAGAGTTATCAGCTGAGCCAGTCAAGAAAATGGGCAGGGTGGGATGCCAATCCACAGCAGTAATAGGAGCACCGTGCGGAAGTGTTCTCCATCCACTCAAATGACCATCAACCTGACACAAAACAATTCCTGATAACTAACAAGATAACCCGAAACATTCAAACCAAAATTTACTGCATGTTTCAAGTCAAACCCATATATGGATAATAAATTATAATCCTTAAAACCAAATGGTCTAATCACATTTCGATTCACCACGAAACATCAACCTGATATATGGGTGCTCTAACTGAACTGGATGTTACCAAGAGTCTCCTCCCAGTTGCATCTAATGCCATCTCATGTCTGCAATATTTTGAACCATGGAGGGGGTAACAGAACCTATGAAGGGTAAAAAAAGGTCATGCTGAGAATTAATTCTTCAAACATATCTAACACTAAGGATAGGAGGAATCGAGATAAAAATTCTTTAGTCAACAAGCCAAAAAATGTACACATTGGATCACTGTTACTCCCCATATATTGCATTCATTTGTAAATAATGTGATGTAACTAACTAGTCCAGACCCCACATGATTTGATTATTATACTTATCGCTTGATTTTTATGAATTGTTTTATTCTATTAGTAATACTCTGAATAAAACATTTGTTACCTACTGTAAGTTTAATTGTAAGCTGTCAAACTAGAAATATACCTACTACAGTCTCTCGACCACAGGATTTGACCTTGATTCTGTAAACTCCACTCAAAAATCTGCAACAAAGGACCAATTAATATGTGTACAACCCGTTTTGCAAGATGGAATAACATTAAAGTAACAATACTTGCCTTCCCATCAGAGCCCAGACTAAAAATGCTAGTCTCATCGGGTCCAAACAGAATAGAACTGATGGAAGAATCATGCGCTGGCCAGCCAGTTATTTGTAAACCAGCAGACATGTCTTTTGACTAGTTAAGGATGACATGATTGTATTCTATTATCTAAAAAAAATTGCAGCATTTTATTTCACTGAATAATTGAGCCCAATAACCATAGAATAATTTAGTCCAATAATAAGGAACCTCCAGCAAGCACAAGAAATCCCAGCAAATTGGCAAGTCCAGCAAGAGAAGGTATAACTTCATAAATAATATAACCAACTGTTGAAATTATGGGGATTTAAGTGTGATGATAATTTTTGACAAGTAAATAAGAAACTAAGGTTTTAAGTGAAATCAGAATCAAGTCAAATAATAATGGAAATAACAAAATACGACAATCTATTCAAACTATAAGGGAAATACATTAACAGCAATGAAATATTCTATTTCATAGATGAATTATTAAGTATGTAAAAGCAAGGAAGTAATCAAATGAATAAAATTAAGGATACCAAACATGTGAATCATTCCATCAACGGCAGAAGCTGCCAAAATCTTTCCATTGTGATTAAAGCATAGAGAAGTAATTGCAGGTGGATCTTCTCCAAGAGGAAGGACTGTCTTTATGAAATCTATAATTAAAAATAGCCATAAAACAACATAAACATGAAACATTTTATACAAAGAAGCACATACCATGGCTTTCCAAGTCTTCATGTTCCACACAGTTAGTGAAGCAAAACCCAGGTTGTCAATGTAGTTGGAGCTGGCCCTACACAGACAGTATGGTCCTCATATTCCTTGCGAAAATGTTGACAACGTAATATTCATACAAGGTGAAGAACAGAAAGAATGGACATTGGAAGCACAACAAAAGGCAGTATACCCTGATCAAGTATTTAACAATAGTTTCATCCTTATCTCCAAACCAAAACAGCAAAACATATCATAATTAGACTAACATTGTGTTATAACAGATGATCAATCACCAAATAAACTTAATTTACTAGTTCAACAAAGAATTGAATATTTGAAATTTTAACAATTACCCTCCGGATGCTGCTGCAGACACAAAAATAGGTTCCACGGGACTACACTTTATGTCCAATACACTGTAAAACCACGAGTTGAAGAGTTAAAAGGCAAGGAACAGATCCTGAAAAATTTATAAGGTTAAATGTGTTTTAAGTTCCTGCAAATATAGCAGTTTTTATTTTGGTCGTGTTAATTTATTTTAATTTTTATCCATGCAAAATTCACCACCACTTATTTTGGTCTCTGTCATAACAGTAGAGACCAAAAACAAAAACAGTATATTTTACGGGGACCAAAAAGTAGGTTTAAAAACAAACTGCTATATTTGCAAAGACAGAAAGCATATTGTTGTTAACAGCAAGATAATGACAATATATATCCTGTGTTTGTGTGTGTGAGTGTGACTGAAACACAAACTACTAATTTGCAGGACCTTCAACATATTTAAGCAAGTATATAATTAAAAAATACCTTGGAAATGCTTCAGTTGTGTTAAGGTCACAGACAACTCTCTTTGCATCCACATTCCATGCCTTAATGCACCCATCAGATGAACCTATAAGAAGCTTTTTATCAAGAGGAGCAACTTAATAATTTGATTGATAATCTCATTCTCATATGATCATTACAACCAAATAAAATTCAATCACTGTGAGAAATCAATTCACATACCAAGCGGTCTGATTTACATTCCCAGTCAAGTGACAAAATTTCAGTGCCACAATATATGGTTGCATTTCTAGACACTGGAGTTGATGTATCATATGTCCATATCCTTCATTAAAACATGCAGGGCAAACAACGCCAAAATTGCTTGAGAGAGATTTCATAACAATTAAGGAAGAGTTGCAGATACTCAGTGAAATGTAGAGAAGAAACATTAATGAGAGGAAACATAGAAGAGGCATTTTGTAAACAACAAAGAAGTATTGGAATGCATCAAGCTCTATTTCTTTTTTTACTTAATTGGTATGAGAAGTTAATGGTATTGCTCTAAATACATCTGCGCACAAGGGTTCTAGATAGTTGCAAATGAGTCCATGCTACAGCCCAGTACTGGAGACCAAAAATTACATGAAAGCTATTCCATTTTTTTGAATAAAGTAACACCTTCACATCAACTCCCAAAAAGGTACCTGACAGTTCCATCCAGAGAAGCACTGGCAATATTGTTTCCAGATGCAGAGAAGCGACACCGACTAATTGGACTGGTGTGCCCTAGAAATGTCTCCTAGAGACCATAGTGATACGACATTCAGGGAGATTCCAATAAAACTTGATATACTCTAGTAAGGAAAATTAATATGTAGAACAGAGTAGAGGGAAATTAATAAGGCTCCATAGGCAATGTTACCTGGTGCTCTACTTTGACCTCAGCAAAATCTTCTTCCTCGTAATTTTCTGCCACAAAATTAATTGTTAATTTTTTTTCAAAATATACAATCAATTGTTACTGAAACACTTAGTAATTGCTATCTCAGCCTACAGATCAATTTATTCAGCATCCAGAAAACAAGGTGTGATTTGAAGTTAATATAAAGTGAATGAGAATTAGGTGCTGAATATGTGAATACGAAGCTTAATTTTTAAGTTGATAGGTTACTTCCTTTTGTGAAAGGTAAATAAACAAATACAAAGCTTTAGTTCTGTCAAGAATGCAGCTGATTCAATATCAACCAACTGGATTTTACATGTCTGATGCCTTTTTATGCTTGCAGGGTACTGTGACTAACATTATCATTTGAATCCAAAATATATTAGATCTCTCCACATACAAAATCAATATCTTCTTTTAGTGCAGTTTGTACTAGTGGCAATGCAAAAGTAATATCATAATTGTCTTTAGGATGCACATGAGAATCATATTGCCAGCGAATTGCATTTATTTCTCAGAATTCACAGACATCTGACATTATTTGCTCCTAACTTTTTCTAGCACTACAGTGACTAGTGAAATAGATATTTTCACAGAAAAACAGTTCCTTATTTTGAATATGTCCGCACACTAATTTGAACAATCTATCATGTGAAGTAGCCATCAAATTACTTAAAATACAATGACCACGCAATTAATATATATAATTTCACAAAGAGGGTGAGCAGCATTTAAGTATATCGGTATGCCTCTATGGGAACTGTCATGACCTTTTAGACCGGCATTGTCAGCTCCACCATTTCTCAGACGATCATCTGATAGAAAAGTAGAATCATCACCAGATGTGGAGCCAATCAACTCGGACTGACTATTCACCAGTCCACCCGCAACTGAATCATGTCCAATCTCCGTTTGACCAACTCGTGAAATATCATCAGGAAAAACCTCTGGAGAATCTTTCAATATATGAGCACTTTCTTCCCGCCGAATGCTTGATGAACCAACATTCCCTTCCATACTTCAATCCAAATTAATCAGAAAACCAAGCATGTCCAATAGACACTAAACCACTGAATAAATAAACACAAACACACACTTACCTTCTAAATTGGCGCAACAGCGCCTCTTTTTCATCAAGCAAAGCTTGAAGTTGCGACAACTTCAGATTCAAATGTACAATATCACGTTTGAGTAGGTTAGTAGCATTCATCTCTGAACTAACCTTCAGTAGCGCAGGTAGACGTAAACTATACTATTAAGGCTGAACAAGTTCAGAAAGGTATCAAAATTTTGCAAATTAAACAATAAAGAGAATCAAACATTCTATGAAGGATATGAGTTGCATTGAAAACTTCGCTAAAGAAGTTTCTAGAAGAAAGATGCAAAGCCTGATACCACTCCTTGGAGAAAAAAACACGAAACTCAGGATCCAAGTGAGGATTCTTCTTATACGGAATCGCTGCGACAACGCAACACAAAAACGACATCTCATTATCTCAATTCTAATTACAAAAACAAAAAACGACAAAAAAAAGAAGCAAAACGCACCGAACCAGTGAGTCCAGTCCTGCGAGCGCTGCAACAATTCGGTGCCGTAGAGCGCGAAGAACTCAACGACTCTGTCGTTGCGGTTACACTGTACGGCGTGGATTACGTAGAAGCGTAGAAGAGAAGTTTCCAATTTAGAGAGCGTTGATACGAGCGGCGTGTCGGAGGAGGAAGAGAGGTAGTGTTTGAAGAAACCGAGGAGCACGAGGAGCTTATCGGCGTGGAACTTGGGGACGTAGACGGAGAAGATTAGGTCGAGGATCTTATCAACTTCGAAGCCTTTTCCGATGTCGGTGCGCAATTCGGACTCGAAAGATTCGAGCGTGTTGGTGAATCCGCGGAACACGAGAAACTCCCGAACCAGCTCCTCCGCGTGGTGCATCTTCTCCATCGTGTTCTACGACGTCGTATCGAATTCGGAATTGGTGCTAAATTGCGCCGGAGGAATTGTGTTTGGTTTGAAGAGTGGTTGTTTGGACTAGACTCATGCCTGCACGTGCCGCGTCTCCGATCCTTTGATTGTGATTTGGAACCTATTTTGTGAATTTAGTTACATACGATGACGGTGTCCCTCACTAGTCACTACTCACGAACCCGTTCACGTTGATTACATTGGAAAATACTTTTACTTTTATATTTGTTTTTAATTGTAAATATTTTATTTTAATCAATAGTTAAGTTATGGATAATTATAATTAATTGGTATACTCAATGTATTTTAATTAATTAATTAATTGTTGTATTAAATTTTTTATAATATATTGAAATTATATATTTATTGATTCTAGTTTAATAATATTATTATTGAGATACTAATAGAAGAAATTCGTATTTTATAACATGCTGAATTAAAACTTGGATGTTGAATAAAAAAGATGGTTATATATATTTAGGATTTGATCGTATTTCATATAAAATTATGTTGGGATATATCGGCAGAATTTCCCTCCTCTGTGTACTCAAAATTAGGCACTATGCGGAAGTGAAAATTATAATAATAACGCCAGAAAAATTTTAGCGTGGAAAACCTTCTCAATAAGGTAAAAACCACGGGACCCGTAGGCCTCTTAAATCTCCACTATAACAATAATGGGAATACAAATACAATAACAATTATATCTTCAATTTGTGGATAACACTCACAAATTGTTCTCTCTTAGAAAAACACTCTCTAAGGATCTCTCTATTTTTCTCTCACACTCTCTTGTGAGGATTGCCTAACACTTATTGTGTTAGTTTTGTTGCTGTGTGGAATTGTTTGTGATTGGATGAATTTTGTGAGGCAAACCTTCTCCTTTTATAGGAGAAGGAAATTGGAATTGTTTTTCCAATCAATTAAAAAAAAAACACCGAAAGCAATCAATTGCAATTCACACTCCACCGAAAGTTTCTTGGTTTTTCTACCAAACCTTTTGCACCACCGAATTTTGGCTGGATTTGGTCCAAGTGGATCCCACAATTCTCCCCCTCCAGCCAAAAAAGGAATATTTTGGATTATTCTGGGGTTAATGTTAAGCCTGCAATTTCTTTACAGACTTCTATCTTCTCTTTCGGTAGAGGTTTTGTCATTATATCTGCCCCATTATCCTTGGTGTGTATTTTCTCAATCTTCAGTAGTTTATCTTTTAACACATCACGAATCCAGTGATACCTCACGTCAATGTGTTTCGACCTTGAATGAAATGTCGAGTTCTTACTGAGATGTATTGCGCTTTGACTGTCGCAATAGAGAACATAGCTTTCTTGACTATGACCTAACTCTTGTAGGAATTTCTTCATCAACAGGATCTCCTTGCAACCTTTAGTGATTGCGATGAATTCAGCTTCTGTGGTGCTTAAAGCAATACACTTTTGTAGTCGTGATTGCCATGAAATAGCTCCCCCTGCAAAAGTAATCAGATATCCTGATGTAGACTTTCTTGAATCCACATCTCCACCATATCTGCATCCCCGAATACCCACCGAGCATTAGACTTCCATTGCCAAAACACAAGCAACTTTTGGCGTTCCTTTCTTTATACCTTAGTATCCATTTTACAAACATTCCAATGCTCATTTCCAGGATTTGATAGGAATCTACTCACAACTCCTATAGCATAAGCAATGTCTGGTCTTGTACACACCATTGCATACATAAGGCTACCAACAGCAGAAGAATATGGCACCTTGCCCATTTCTTCTTTTTCTTCTTGATTTCCTGGACATTGTGACTTGCTCAGTTTGAAATGACCAGGTAATGGAACATGTACAGGTTTAGCATTGTGCATGTTGAATCTTTCAAGAACTTTCTTGATATAGTCTTCTTGTGACAACCACAACATTCTTTTGGAACGATCTCTGATGATCTTCATTCCAAGGATCTTCTTTACTTTGCACCCAGATCTTTCATGGCAAATGATTTGCTCGCCTTCTTGAAAGCGACTATCTTTATCTTATCTTTCCCAACAATCAACATATCATCAACATACAACAATAGTATAATGGATTCACCATTGTCATAGTTCTTCACAAACACACAATGGTCTCATGGATGTTTTCTTAAAGTTGTGTTGGGTCATGAAAAGTTCAAACTTCTTGTACCATTGCCTTGGAGCTTGCTTGGACCATAGAGACTTTTCTTGACGACACACTAAGTGTTCTTTGCTCGGTTCTTCGAAACCTTCTGGTTGCTCCATATAGATTTCTTCCTCTAAGTCTCCATGTAAGAATGTTGTTTTAACATCAAGTTGTTCTATCTCCAAGTCTAGTTTTGCGGCTAGACCGAGGATCGCTCTAATGGATGTCATCTTCACCACTGGTGAGAAGATTTCTTCAAAATCTATGTCTTTCTTCTGATTACACCCCTTTACAACAATCCTTGCTTTGTACCTGGGTTTGGGTTATTCTCTTCATTCTTGAGTTTGAACACCCACTTGTTTTTCAATGCCCTTCTCATTTCGGTAATTTTACCAGTCATATGTCTCGTTTTCATTCGAGATGTATTTCTTCTTGCATGGCTTGCATCCATTTTTCTTTATCATTCATCTCAATGGCTTCCATAAAGCTTTGAGGTTCTCCTTCATCGCAAGTAAGTGACATACTCATCTCGAGAAATATTTTCTTGATGGTTGTCTGACTCTTGTTGATCTTCTCACTTGAGGTTCTTCTTCTAACTGATCAGTCTCCATTTGTACTTCCTGCATTTCCTGACTTTGTTCTGACTGGTCAGGTTGTTCTGTCTCATTCGGTTGTTCTACCTGATGAGACTGTATTATCTGATCAGGTTGCTCATTCCTTTGAGGAGTCTCTCCCCCTGAATTATGTACCACCATGGTCTTTGGCTTCTTTGATTGCTGAAGATCATGGATTGTTTGATCTTCATAGAATACCACATCTCTGCTTCTAACAATCTTCTTGTTTACAGGATCCCATAATCTGAAGCCAAGTTCATCTCTTGGTGAACCAAGGTATATGCACTCCTTCGTTTTGGCATCAAGCTTTGCTCTTTCATCTTTAGGAATATGGACAAATGCCCTACACCCAAAGACTCTCAAGTGAACATAGGAGGATTTCTTTCCAGACCATACTTCTTCTGGAATCTCTCCATTTAAAGGTCTTGAAGGAGACAAATTTATCAGATCAATTGCAGTCTTTACTGCTTCTCCCCAGAATGACTTAGGAAGTTTTGCATGAGAGAGCATGCTCCTGACTTTCTCTGCAATCGTTCTGTTCATTCTCTCAGCTAGACCATTCATCTGAGGTGTCTTGGGAGGTACTTTCTCATGTCTTATCCCATGAGTCTTGCAATAGTCCTCAAATGGACCTCTATACTCTCCACCATTGTCAGTTCTCAAACATTTCAGCTTTCTACCAGATGCTCGTTCTACAGAAGCATGAAACTCCTTGAAAGTTTGAAGAACTTGATCTTTCGTCTTCAATAGATACACCCACACTTTCCTGGAGTGATCATCAATGAAGGTAACAAAATATTGGGCACCGCCAAGGGACCTTTCAGATGTTGAACAAACATCTGAGTGAACAAGATCTAAAATGTGTTTTCTTCTTCTAGCATCATTTGATCTTTTGAAAGATACTCTATGTTGTTTGCCTGCTAGGCAGTCTTCACAGGATTCAAGTGGTTGTCCCTTTATGTTCGGAAGATGATCTTTTGCGAGAATCTCCAAGCCTTTCTCGCTCATATGACCTAGTCGTTTGTGCCATAATTCTTTAGATGAATCTTGAGCAACATTCATCTCCCCTTTGCATGTCTTTCCCTGCATAATATACAGAGAGCCTTCCTTTCTGCCACGAGCAATAATCATGCTTCCTCGGCTAAGTTTCCATCTGCCGGCACCAAACTGGTTTATCATTCCGACTTCATCTAACTTTCCTGCTGAGATAAGGTTCAGGCGCATCTCTGGAAAGGTTCAGGCGCATCTCTGGAACATGTCTTACCTCCTTCAGCACAAGCTTGTTTCCATTTTCAGTGATCAAGCTTACTTCACCTATGCCAACTATTTTACTAGTGACATGGTTACCCATCTTCACCGTACCAAAGTCTCCTTTTTGGTATGATGAGAAAAATTCTTTGTGAGGTGTGACGTGAAAGGATGCCCCTGAGTCAATTATCCATATGCAATCATCAGATGCAAAATTTAGATAATTTTCTTCTTCAACAAGAAATATGTTTTCATCATTTGAGGCCACTGCAGTAGTAGATCCTTCTTCCTTCTTCTTCTTTGGATTTATTTGATCAGCATGGACGGTTCCAGCCTGCTGGTCTCTCTTTAAGAATCTGCACTCAGACCTTATGTGGCCTGGTTTGCCACAATAGTAACAACTTAGTCTAGTGCGAGATTTAGATCTACCTTGTGTCTTTCCACGACCTCCTTTTCCATGATTCTTACTCCTTCCTCTGTTGTCAACAACGTTGGCTTCAAACTGATTGTTCAAGCCCCTTTCTCTCCGTCTTGATTCTTCATTAAGCAAACTGTCTGCGACAGAATCCATGCTTAGCTTTCCATCTGGAGCAGAGTTGCTAAGAGTGACAACTAGGGTGTCCCAACTCTCAGGTAGAGAGCTAAGGAGTAGAAGAGTTTGTAGTTCATCATCTAGCTTCAGATCTGTCTTTGCTAGTTGATTCACTATACCTTTGAAGGTATTTAAATGTTCGATCATATTTTGACCGTTTGAATACTCCAACTTCACCAGTCGTCTGACAAGGTGAGCTTTGTTTCTGGGCGTCTTCTTTTGAATCAAGGATTCAAGTTTCATCCACAACTCATACGCGTTTGTATAAGTTGATACATGCTCAAACAAACTTCTGTCAATATGTTTTCGGATCACAACTACTGCTTTCCGATTTTGGAGCTCCCATTCTTTGTCCTTCATCTCCTCCGGTTTATTCTGGTGAGTGATTGGCTCATGTAAATCTTTACAGTATAAATGGTCTTCCATCATCGGCTTCCAATAGGAGTAATTATCTGCAGTTAGCTTGAACATATCTCCATCATGAGTGACAGCTCCTTCCATCTTGAGTTACACAGGAAATACCGTATGTATGAATAGTACTATACGGAAATACCGTATGTATGAATAGTACTATACAGAAATACCGTATGCTGTATAATAACTGTAGTATGCAAACAGTGCTCCAGATATGTTCCCAGGAAAGAGAGGTGGGTCACAAATGGACACGCTTAAATATCAAGTCTTTCCTTAGCCAGAACTTTCTTGGAAAACACTTTCACACCGCCACACGTTATTTTCAGCAATAAGAATTATTCTTTTCTGATGTGGAAGATCAGACAATGCTGCAACCACAGAGCATACTAAGAATTTTTCTCTAGTACTTAGTATCTCAGAACTCTAACGAGCTCTGATACCACTGTTGGGAAATATCGGCAGAATTTCTCTCCTCTGTGTACTCAAAATTAGGCACTATGCGGAAGCGAAAATTATAATAACAACGCCAGAAAAATTTTAGCGTGGAAAACCTTCTCAATAAGGTAAAAACCACGGGACCCGTAGGCCTCTTAAATCTCCACTATAACAATAATGGGAATACAAATACAATAACAATTATATCTTCAATTTGTGGATAACACTCACAAATTGTTCTCTCTTAGAAAAACACTCTCTAAGGATCTCTCTATTTTTCTCTCACACTCTCTTGTGAGGATTGCCTAACACTTATTGTGTTAGTTTTGTTGCTGTGTGGAATTGTTTGTGATTGGATGAATTTTGTGAGGCAAACCTTCTCCTTTTATAGGAGAAGGAAATTGGAACTGTTTTTCCAATCAATTAAAAAAAAACACCGAAAGCAATCAATTGCAATTCACACTCCACCGAAAGTTTCTTGATTTTTCTACCAAACCTTTTGCACCACCGAATTTTGGCTGGATTTGGTCCAAGTGGATCCCACAAATTATATATCACTAGATATTATTATTGGTAAGAACAAAAAGTTAACTAATACATGTTTTTTTTCTTATAAGATTAAACTTGAAATGGGAATTATTACTAGGCCAAGCTCCCACCCCCCAGAAAAATATTATTGATTCATTCCATACCACAGTTACAATTCTTAGATTTCAAAAGACCATAGGCTCATCTTTAGGATCACAAAGTCATACATTTTATGCAGATATCTGAAGTAAGCATGTCTGCATCTCCTGTTGAACAAAATGACACCTAAAACTCCCCAAAATCCAGTGGCAAATCCAATTCCCAGTCCCATGTAGAACCAAGAATATACTTCAGATTTATCATCATCATCATTATCATCATCTTTTCCCATGCCTTTTGTGTTGTGAGGTTTTTCATCTTGTGGGCATATCTTGGAAAGTGGAGTTCCACAGAGATTAGTATTTCCCATATAGCTAAGATTTGTAAAACCTTGAAGTTGGGTCCCTGATGGGATTTTCCCCACAAAATTGTTGAATGACAAATTCAAGACCGCAAGATAATGCAATGCAGACATGGACTCAGGAATTTGTCCAGAGAAATTATTTGTTGAGAGATCAATGGCCTCCAATTGTTCTAAGTTACCAATCACTTTTGGTATGGTCCCCATTAATTGGTTATGGGACAAATTCAAGGACTGCAATGCAGTGAGCATAAACATCTCTAAAGGCACACTTCCAGACAAACTGTTATTTGAGAGATCAATGAAATACATCAAATATCGACTTAGTAATTCGTTTCCCTTTATAAACGTGGTAGCACCAAGATCAACGTCTATTGTTATTCCTTCTGTTCCCTGAATTTCAGCTCTTATGCGATGAGTTGAAGCATAGTCTGGATCAAATAGCATAGTTGTGATGTTATGGAGGCAGTTGGGTATTAGTCCTGATAATCTATTGTTTGCAAAATCCATCACTCTTAGAGAATGAAGCTGGCATACTTCTGTGGGGATATTGCCACTGAATTGATTGGATCTCAATTGAAGAAGTTTTATACCCTGCCCCAACCACCTTGGTATAGCTCCAAAAAAGTTGTTTTCAGATAGATCAAGGACCCAAAGTTTTTGGCAATTTTTCAATGACAAGGGTATCTCTCCATAGAACTTATTGCCATTCAAATACAATGCAATAAGATTAGACAAAGATCCCATTGAATCAGGAATCTTGCCTTTTAGGTTGTTGTAACCCAAATCAACATAAACCAATGATTTCCAATCATTCCAACAATCACTGAGTTCTCCCGATAACTGATTATTATCCAATTCTAAGTAGATTAGGTTGCTCTTTTCTTGCATGTTGTGACACAAGATGGGAGAAAGGGATCCAGACAAAAAGTTATTATATAAATTTACAATAGTCACTTGTGGTGATAATCTCGGCAAGCCACCTCTCAAATTATTAGATTCCATCCAAACCAATTTTGAGTTTAGCAACACATTTGACATGTTCCCATTTATTGTGTTATTTATGAAATACAAAGCTTCAATTTGAGTAGTGAAGTTCCAAAACTTGTCTAGAGGTTCAAATGAAGCACTGCAGTCCCTAATGGTTAGACTAACAAGAGAAGTTTGTGTAAAAAGCCATGAAGGAAGTTTGCCACTCACATATCCCAAAAAAATTTGTTCCAGTTGAAAAGGAGGGACCCATTCAGGATCAAAATCAAAGATCATGAGTGGTGAACTCAAAGAAAGGGACTTTAAATTTGAAAGAGAAAGTAAATTTCTCTCAGACACATTTCCATTCAAGTTATTTGAATCGAGTTGCAATATAGTCAAGGATGATAGATTTCCTAAACCTGTGGGAATTGGACCAGAAAATGAGTTGTGAGAAAGATCAAGTTCTTGTAGTTGTTCATGTTTCACCAACCAATCAGGAACACGCCCAATGAGATAATTTTGAGACAAAACCAAGGATTTAATGCTTCCAAGATTTGATAGTGTTTGAGGTAGCTGGCCATGTATCTGGTTTTGGCTAATGTCAATATGAGAGATGTCAGAACTTAGATTGAACAACCAAATAGGCAACTGAGACACAAAATTATTATCAGCGAGATGTAGGACTTGAAGTGAAGTAAAATTAGCATACTGAAGAGATGGATAGAGGTTTTCAAGGAGACAACTCTCCAAGTGTAACTCTAAAAGTGAAGGAAGCATGGTCACTGATTGAAGCCAATCAATTTCCTTGTAAAGAATAGCACCACCAAGGTTTAGATATTGCAATGAAGAAAGACGGGAAATCCAATGGAGATTGTCAACAAGAAAATCGTAGTTATTTGACAAGTCAAGATATTGGAGGTTGGAGGAGTTTTTACACTGATGGACAAGTGTGACTCTTGACATGTTAATACATTTCTGACTAGCCTCAGAGTTATACTGAATGGCCTTGAAGTCATTGTTACTCAAATTCAAGTACCTCAAAAACTCAAGTTCCAGCAAAGATAAGCTAAATTTTCCTGTTAGGCAGTGTGACTTGTCTTCTATTTGTTCAAGTGCAAAGACAGTTGGATATTTGGTATGACAAGGGAGATTGAGTTCTATTACTCTACCTGTTATGTTGTCACACTTAACTCCTCTCCATTTACAACAATCTAACTCAGAGAACCAAGAAGAGAGCAAGCCTGAGGGATCTATGATTCCTTGTTTGAAGTTTAGGAGTGTGTTCATGTCTTTCTCGTGGCAGTGAGCCTTCAAACTGCATATAACAGAGTTCAACATGCTTAAACATAGTAAGCAAAGCAAACAGAATTTAGTACTAGGGGCAAATGCATCCATGATCAAGCAAGAGGAGTTGATTATGGAAATGCACTATCATCCACTACAAGTATTTATGTAAGTGCTATGTGGTGGAAATTATTGGGAAATTTAATGGTCTTAAAGGAGTATTAAATTGAATAACTTCCCTTTGTTTTTTTTCTTTTTTATGCCAAACTTGAATTCTATTTTGTACCTATTTTCCACTTATTTGCCATTTGTCAAATCTATAGCATCCGGAGTTAGAAGTTAGAACCTATCAAACTAACGCTGAATTCTTCAATATTAAACTGTTTATTTCCAATCAAAAGTGCTAATTCTAACGCATTATGTCACAGTCTTGCTAGCTGCACACTGGCTTCGTTACCAAAAAGGAAAAAGACAAAGGGAAATTATTCAATTTAAGGATCTTATACTACCATTAAATTTCCCAGTAATTTCCACTCTTGTTATGAAGCTAACTGTCAAGCTATGTGACTTAAGAATCTAATCTCTAACTTTTATATTGTTGAAAGTATATCTAGGCCACTAGCTATATATTGCAATAATACTATTATTATGTATTTCTCTCGCAACAATAAAAGCTCTTCTCGTTCAAAGTATTTTGATATCAAATAGAGAGAAAAAGTTATGGAGTTTCAGACTTAATTGAACATTTTATTACAGAAAAAATATGTTAGCAAATTCACTAATTAAAGGCTTAACCGATAGGGCTTTTAGAAGTCGTGTAACTCATACGAATTTAGTCGAGTCTACTGATGCATTGAATTAATGAGAATCTGAAATTTTATATTTTTAAATTACTTTTATGAGATATTTATAAGACGATATCGCTATAATTTAATATTTTTTACGACATGTTACATGTTGTGATCATTGATGGATTATATAATTCTCTTGATAATTATATTATATTTTCCATTTTTGCAATGATAAGGCTTATGATAATTGAATTCTTGATTAACATGTATTCTCTTTATCCAGGTGGGAGATTGTTGGATTTATTTATATAAATCTATTATTGAATTAGTATTATTAATCATTTATGTTATCTTCTATCTTTAAAATTATTAACTATATTTATTTTATAAATATTATACACATTAATCTGATTTAATATATAGTTTATTAAATTTTGGAATTTTTTGGTATATCACCTGAGATGGGTTGAATCACTTATAAAAATAAAAGTCTTTTGAGTAGTCTAGTAAGTTTTGTTTCTGGTGTCCATCATTATTAACTTATTTTTACATTTCTTAGAACTTATATGACAGTGAGCAGTCATTCCTCACTTGCTAACAAAATCAAGGACCGGAAAAACAAGCACTCTTTAACGATTAATTGATTGAATTGATAATACAACATGTCATAATAGTATTATGTCTATGCATTTTTTAAAGGTAAAATTTTATCCCGTATTTTCCTTCAATACAGTATCAGAGTTTATTCTAAAATTATTTGTTGTTGTTAGGCCATCATGTTATCTATTATTGGGTCTCTATTGGACCATCATTTATTTAGTTTATATGTTCAAGATGTTCCACGTAAAGATGTGTGTTAGAGATCTCACGTTACCTAAAAATATGATCTGTTAAAGATATATAAGTATTTACTAGCTGATCTTATCATATTGAGTTAAACTCAACTCGTATTTCTAATATATTCATACATTCACAAGGAACTTCAAATGACTTGTTTTTCGTGACGTTATTTAGAGTTTATTTATAAAGTTATCAATAAAATTATATAAGAGAAAAAAATAAAATAAAATAAATTTCTTTACAAGATAAAGTGTACTTATACAGAAATTAAAAATATTTCTTTTGAAGAAAGTTAATTTTAATTTATAAAAAAAAAAATCTCATTCTCTTCTTTTATACTATAACAAGTGCTTGTACAAGCTCCAAGAAATTTATACTGACGGTTTGCAAACATTTCTAATACTTTTAGAATCTCTCTTAGTTGTTTATGGAAAATAAATAAATTAACTTTTCAACTATTTTCAATAATAATTTTTAAAACATATAAAAATAAATAAAAATAGTTTTAAGATTTTCTTAGGCCTACCTGCTGGTCTTAATGCTTCTAATTCATTCCTCCCTCTATACTGACTCTAGAAGTTATTCCAGTTATTAAGAATTCAACAAACTATGGAGGAGTGATGCTTTGGTCCAAGTACTATGATAAACTCACTAACTACAGCTCCTCTTATCTTTGATGAATGAATACTTTATAATTATGCTCATCCCTACTGATTAATAATTTATCTTGGATAAAAGCAATTAAGCAGTACTGGTGCTCTGTGTCCTTTTTCCAGTTTCTAGTAATTGTTTACCTTACTACACATGAAGTGTGTATTGGTTATTGAGTATCATTGTTGCTAATGTTTTCCTTTTAAGTCTTTTTAAATACTGCCCCCATGTATGTCTAATTGTCTATCTACTTGAAAATTGCAAGGGGATCTGAATTATACTTGAAAATTGGCCAATATTGATTTCAGCTGAATAAGTCAAGAAAGTTGAGCTACATTCAATAGGATTTTTATGAGATAATGAAGTTCAGGACCAATTAAACATCACATGTAAGCTTCATGTAGATTATAATCATGTGACACACAGTACCATATTAGGCTCTGCATTTTGCATTCTTCTTTAGTTCCATAAATCATTGTCATATATGGCAACTTTAATAATTACAATCCCGCAACAATTGCAAGTGCACTCCACCTAGTAAAAAAATATTACTATTTCGAAGCCAGTTCTTTGTAGATAAAATCTTGTAAATATTCCATGATTTTCCCACCGAATGATATAGTTTTCAGATCAGAAGAAAAGACCAATTTCTTAGCTTGGGGAGGCAACAAACACTTACAAGATCAGACCAAGAAATTTGTGTGTTACAGTTTAAACACTATCTTGGTGACATTGTGGAATTGCTACATGTGGCACGAGATGTAAGGTGGCTTGTGATGGTAAATGAGCTGAACTGGGTGTACTCTCTTTTCATAGCTTTGTATACATGATCTAAGCCTTCTTGAATCAACTCTAGTACTGTTTGTGGCATTGGTGGCATATTAATGTCGATTGAATCTTCGAGCAACCTTACCACTTCCCCCATTGTTGGTCGCATGGAAACCTCATCTTGGATGCACCAAAATGCAACTTTTAGAGCTCTCATTAGCTCTTCCTCATCAACTGCTCCATTTAGTCTTCTATCAGCCACTTGAATTATTGACCCATTTGTCATCTCCTACAATAACCAAACATTATACTATCAGAGTATTTATCAAGCAGTTAGATGTATCAAATGTGTCATAGAGGAGTGAAAAAGTAACTTCTGCTAGACCATTTTATCATTTTAGTTTCACTTGGGTTTCATAAGTTTAAAATATATCACTTTGATTTCATATAAGTATCTTTATTAGACCAATTTGATCTTTCCGTCAGTTTACCAGACTAACTTGATCAATTTAGGACACATGACAAAATGTAAGAGATATCATATGAAATGAGCATTTTTTACCAAAATTAAGACCGTTACTATGTGTTAAACTCACAGAAGAACTAACTTAGTCTAATACTCTATTACCAACATTTTACTAAAAAACTAAAGTGAAACTTTTTAAATTTAAAAAAATCAAACTACATGAAAAAAAATAAATAAGAAGAGATGCTAAAAATAATGTTATCCAAATAATAATAAAAGCTAGTATTTGAACATTTTAGCCTAATAATAATAAATTAACAATAAAAACTAGTATTTGAATATACCTTGTAAGCCCAACCAGGATAGAAGAAATCTTCAACACCAAAGGACATGTCAAGATTTCTCCTGCCACCAATGATCTCTAAAAGAAGCATTCCATAGCTGTAAACATCAGCTTTTACAGTTATAGGACGATTACTAACCCATTCTGGTGCCAAATAACCTCTGGTGCCTCTTACCATTGTTACCACATGAGAGTGTTCCCTCCCCATCAATTTGGCCAGTCCAAAATCAGATACCTTAGGACAAAAGTTTTCATCTACCAATATATTTTCCGGTTTGATGTCACAATGTATTATCCGATCTCTACACTGCTCATGAAAGTATGCAATCCCTTGTGCAATAGCTATGGCTATGTTGTAACGAGTTGTCCAATCTAACAATCTATCTCTCCCTTGATATGAAGATGAGGTGAAGATCCATTTATCCAAGGATCCATTTTTCATGTACTCATATACCAGAAGCCTGCAATATAAATATTTGCTAAAGCCAATTAGACCATTAAATATTGAGTTTATTACGCATTTCAGAGCAAAAGTTTTTACAACATCAATTAATCAGAAATTATCTTTGATACGATTATTAAAGTATTTGCCATAAAAGTCAATGAATTTATTATAGATTAAGATTTATGATTAGATAATAAAGTAAGATATGTTTACAATATTGATGCATGTATTATTAATCCTTAGAAACTAAGGTCTGGGGAGCTAGCTAAAAGTAAATCCAATACTTGATGAATAAATGCCAGTTCCTAGTTACAGGTCCCAAAAGATGCTATTTGATAGCCAACTCATTAAGATGTTAAGGAAAAACAAATCATAGAATTGATTGTTAATAAACAGTGCATACCTGTGTGGTCCCTCAGAACAATAGCCACATAGGCGAACCAAATTCATATGATGCATTGAGCCAATAGTGTTTACTTCAGTGATGAATTCCTTCTCTCCATGAGGCAAAACCCTGTCAAGTTTCTTCACTGCCACCAGGGTACCATCTCCAAGGCTTCCTTTATACACACTTCCGAATCCACCTGCAAAACATGTAGTTAGAAACATTCCACACACAATCAAAACTCTGCCTATAACTTCTTTTCCATAACATGGAACATACTTACCTATTCCTAGCAGCTGCGAGAAGTTGCATGTCCTAATTTGTAAATCGCGGTATGTGAAATTCACTGGAGCACCTGATAAGATCAAGGAACTTTCCATCTCCCTTTTCAAAGTTCGTTTTCTATGAACATTGTAATGTAGTAATAGACACAGAAAAACAATGAGAACTACAAAGCTCAAAACAGTAGGAATAATCACAGCCTTCTGCTTTGCACTTCCCATTCCATCAGAAGAACTATTAGACCGTCCTGATTCACCTTCTGGAGTCCATGACCCATTTGCTCTAACCTTCACAAACAAAGTTGAACTAGTATCCTCAAAACCCCCAAAACTCAAGCTCCTCAACACCCAACAATATGGCCTCTCCTCATTTAGCCCATAAACAGAAGCCACACAATCACAATCCGACAAGCAAGCATCCCCACATTTTGACACATTAGAAATATCACTATAGTTAGCTATTACTGAAAATTCAGAAAAATAATAGTTGGTCAGCTGCACTGTTGAAATCCTGAACTGAGATGTCAGGTTTTCATGCTTGCCATTGCATTTTCCAACAAGAGATGAATTCTCATAGCACTGGCCATCCCTGTCAATTTCAGAAGTTCCTGGCAAACAAGTGCAAGAGGCTTTTGTCTTACTTCTATCCAAATTACAGACACCATTGCCACAAATTCCAGCAATGTCACATGGATTTGAAACTGCTGCCCATTGTGGCACCCATTGTTGCGAACCATTCACTTCATCCCATCGATACAACCGTAGATTGCCATTCTTTTCAAGTGTTAATCTTCTAAGAACCGTCAATGCTGCAGATTGATTAACTGCAGAAGACAAGCCAGCATCATCACCATCATTCTTGTACACATAAACTGCTCCATCAGATGAGTCTCCATACACAATTCCAAAACTTCCAGCTTGGTCTAAAACAGCTATAACTTCGCCAGTTACATTTGAGATATCAGGGCCTTGCCAATAGGAATAGTTAGTGTATGATTCTTCTGAGGCTTGGTAAGTGTCAGGGAGATTGTAAGTGAGAGCAAGGCTTAGAGAAGTACGTTGTTGAAGCATTTTGAGAGCATAGTAACCGCCATGAGAAGAAGATTTTGATGAAGTCAGTTCTGAAGAAACTGTTAGCAGTTGGTTGGGAAGGAGAGTATCAGAAGGTTGAGAAAAACTCTGCCACACAGAGTGGTTGTTAGTGTTGTGGAGAATGAAGTTGCCAGATTCTGACATCACTGCTGATTGAACATTAGCACCTGAGGTGTTTGAGTTCCACACAGTGGTGTCTCCATCATTGAGAACAAGGTTGCCAGTTGTGTCAAGCTCCAATGTTGCTTCTTGGGATACAGGAGTGTCTCTATTTGGATTGATATCAAAGAAAATGAAACATGTTGGGAATCATAACCTGCACAAGGTTTTGTAAAGACTAAAGACTAGATGGAGATATGATTCATGACTTTCTCTTTGTTTTAAGTCAAAAACCAGAACTTACCATCTAATCTGCACTACATGCACATTCTCTTTAACCATGAAATTATATAAAGTAACAGGAAAAAATTACTTGTCTATAAAATTGACTTCTTTTTATAAGTTTTTTTAACTCATTTCAATAAATTTTACAATTAAACTCGTAAATAAATTTTTATTTGATAAAATTTATTTATGGGATTAATTAAATTGTGCATCCTCTAGCGACATAATTGAAATTTTTTAATACATTTACTCTTACCGTTTCCAGGCTATTATCATATTATATACTAATGTTACATATTTCAAAGACTTGATCATAAAGTTTTAGAATTAGCAAGGTGCAGAAGTTTTTTCGAATACTCTTCTACACAATCCTATTTTTTTTAAGATCCAAAATCGAAATTATTAATTAATATAAAATAATTTTACTTCAGTCAGATAATTTATGTGCTTGGTTATAACAAGGATATAACTAAAACAAACTTAAACTATAAAGATTTATGAGAAAAAGAAGTATAAAAACAAAGTCAAAATCTTCTAAACTAAGAACTATTTAAAAAAAGGGTATAATAAAACTGTAAGTATACAAAATAATTTAACCACCTACCCAAAAAAGATTACAAAATAATTTAACCTATATATTATTTAAATATAAGTAAAATATTGTTTTTGCCTCGCTGTATGTTGACACTCTTCTTCTCACCATTTTTGCATAACAAACTTAACAAAATGGTGCTAAAAAAATTCCTTATATATATAAAGTCAATAAATTTATATTTTTCTAAATACTTTCGCATACATGCTTTGCTATTGAGTATTGACAAACAAATTTTAAAAAGTGTATGATGATAATAATAATAATAAATAAATAAATAAAGTAATGATATTAATGGGAGAAGTACCTATTAGGTGACCAAACTAAAGTTCGATCTCCTGGAAGCTGTGCAAACCAAATGCCAATCACAAACAATCGATTATTGGCTTCAGCTGGTGTGAACCCCAAAGCAAATGTGCCATTTTCAGAAACCCATGTTTGGGCCTTGTTAGCCAATAATCTCGAGCCCAAACCTATCTGGCCCGAAATGCAGCTACTGAAACAACACAAGCCCAAAGCAAGAATGACCCAATAGCAAGAAAAGGAGGAAGCAACATTTGCCATGGCAAGTTCTTACTCTTGCATGCTAGTATGGTAGTGACTATATATTTCTGAAAGAACAAAGCTTACAAAGGTATTGCATGGTGTTATTATATATGAGGGTAACAACGTGGGAGTGTAGTGTTCTATTTGGAGAAGAAAGACACAGAAATTGAACACGTGTTTAAGTGGTTGTTGAGCTACAACTTTGAAATATGTTGCTTTTATGTGTGGTCGGCAAATAAGATATGGTTTGTTATGGTGGCATGGATTTATTGCTTTGTAGGCTTCAAATGGGAATTCAGGTATGTGTCTTACCCATTGAGTAAAAGCATAGACATTATTGACACGTACTTGTTCAAAATAATTGTTTTAACGCATTATTATAGTACTATGTTTTTGGTTATTTTTCTTTATTAATATTTTTGTAATCTTTACATAATTGTAATTAAGATTCTTCATTCTTAAAAGAGAATGTATTTTATAAAAATTGAACACATATCTCTTTTATAAATTTTGTGTTCCTAACTAAACTAAGCTCATCGATAATTATATATATTCGTGTTTCACACTTTTAAAGAAAAAAATGGCTAAATAACATTATTTGGTACCCACAGGTACTGAGGATGCTGACTTTTTTGAGATTTGGGTAACTAGCTTGCTGATAATACTACGACTCTATAACACATTATTTTTAGTATTTCTATTATTATTAAAATTTATTAAGACTGTAAAAACATGAGTAGGATGCTGTAAATAAGGAGTGGGACACATATGTAATTTTATGATTTTAATAAATTTTAATTAATAATAATAGCAAAATATATGTTAAAATGTGTGTTGGTAATATTTCCTTTAAGTTGAAGATATTAATAATTAGATTCATAGAAGTTTGAGAATATTAGTAAAAGAATTAAAGATAGAAATTTTTTATTAGAAATTATGATAGACATCTATTTGACTTTTCGCCTTAAATTAAATGAATAGTGATATATAACCAAAAATTTAGTGAGGATTGTGTTGGACTTTTGATAGGTTAATTAATGATTGATGTATAAGATAAAATGATTGCTAACGGTACGTTTATTGAAAATGTCAACAAGCGTCTTAGAATCAACCAAACAAATCTTGTCAATAGCATTTTTGAACACAAAAATTATAGGAATTATCGATATGAATTGCATTGGGGTATATTTTTTAATTTATTTTAATAACTTTTATTTATATTTTGCAGAATTATTTTATAAAAATAATAGTTTGAAAAGTACTCTTCTTAATAACTATAACATTAAGGTGAAGAGTTCAACAGTTTTATAATCTATATATCAGTATTAAAAATATTTCTTCTGTTTTATTATAATTATTATTCTAATTTTTAATACACATAAAAAAAATTAATAAGTAAAATAAGGAATGATAATTTAAAAAAAAAATATAATCTCACCAAGGGAAATGATTTTTTTTATAGAAAATAGTACGATATTAAGGAATGGAAATAGAAAATAAATTATTAATATTATATTAAAAAGTTAAAATAATATTTATTTATTTTAAAAATAGTTTTCTATGAGAATTTATTTTATAATATAGAAACTAAGTTACACGTGGACTCACTATCTTTTGCCATGTCAGCATAATGATTAATTTGGAGGGTATTTACTATTACATTATATTTGGGGCGCATTATAGGGTGGGGCGGAACTAAATTATCAGAGGTGCACCAGTAACTTTGACGTGAACACTACCACAAAATAAAAAACAATAATTAAATGTTATTTTCTCATAAACATTTGTAATGTGTATTTTCCCTTCAAAGTAAACTCGTGCAACACAAAAGACTAAAAATGGTCATTCAACAAAATGCATGTTTTAATTAAATATTATAAATAAATTTATACACTATTAATGTAAAAAATAGTAATAATTGTGTATAATAAACAAATTTTATATATAAAATAAGAATATATAATTATAGTAATGCGAAGGAAGTAGTATTAATTAATAAAATATGGACAAAATTTACGTGTAATTGTATTTTTTTAGTCAATTAATTGTATTTTGTAAAATGTACTTTAGGAAAAAAGAAAATAGATGAACACTGAGTTACTAAAAAGTCTATGGCAAATTCCTGACATATTCCAAATTAAAGTTCCACCGCCCATTAGGGACGAAGTCCAAAATTTGATAGCAAATTTAGAAAAACTATAATTACACTTTAATCATTTTCAATTAATACTTGTAAGTTTTAACTTATCATAACTACTTGTTTGAAAAAGGTTCTGTTTCTTTTGGTTTCTTCCTTATCTGTGTATACATTGCACTCACATTTTTCTTTCTTTTATACAATCCAGTAATACTTCATTTCTTAATTTTAATAAACATTTCAATGTGACATTTTATAAAGAGATTAAAAAATACTAAAAAAATAATAATATAAAAAGTAATTTTAAAAATCTCAAAGAATCTAAGATGTAAAAGAAAAAAATAGAAGAAACATGAGGCAGCAAAAAACAACCTTTGATAAAAGGATCTAACAGAATCAGTGGAAGCATGATAGGAAGAAATTTATTTTAAAAAAAAAAATACAAAAAATTAAAATGGAATACTACCCACAACAACCATGAAAAGAAGAGCCGTTTAAGGCAATAGCACAAGTGTTACGATAAAAGGCCATTTTAAAAACAAATAAGAGATGGCTTTGGTCAATTTCTGAAAAGTCTAGAGAGGGGTAAAAGAGACTGAAAGTAAAGGAGTATTTGGAAACTACTTCTATCTATAAAATTTTAATTTTTCTCTTTATATTAATCATGATTATCATGCGTAGTTAAATATCTAATTACCTAAATTCTTTTTTTAAACTCTTGTAATCTTATTTTATGTTTAATGCTATATTCTATTTGATGAATTGATTATCAATATGAGATTTTTATTTTCATTGAAAAATGAAGATGAGAATCTAATTTAAATAAATTTACTCAATATATTATAAATCTCAAAATTGATAACGGTACATTGCTTTTTTACAATTATAATTCTAATATGGAGTAATTTATTAAATATTTAAAGAATTAATATATGAGAAATTACCTTTTTGTAACTGACGAATCAACATAAATGATGTTAATGTATATCAAAAGCTACGAATATTTAATTAGTATATCACTGAATAAAAAAGTATAAATAGAATGTCTAACATTTTCTTATAAAATGATGAAAAGAAAATTTTACTTATTGTTTATTAAAATCATCTTTAAAATTTTAAATTGCAAAATATACTTTTGCCATTCACCTACATGTATGTATGCTCAATAATTTATTATTTTGAATTATAAATACCCCATTCTTATCCATTTTAGTACTTGACAATGTGATTTACTTCGAACTATGGAAAAAAAAAATCATCAATGTTAACATATCTAAAGATATGATTAGCTATCAATATCATAATGTATGATAAAACTATATAGTTGCTTCACCCGATTATAATTCAACACGGGACCAAATCTTGAAGTTGCTACATAAAACAGTAACGGAGAGAGTGCTAGTACAATTTATTTTATAAAATTTATACGTCCATTACAACGAAATGATAAAAATAAAATTAGTAGAATTTTGGGAATTGGTTTCCTCAATTTCTTTTAAGAGCATCCAAATATATTGTTAATCAGCTATTTATTTCAATTTATCTTGATATCATCTTCTATCTTTATATTTAAATTAAATTTTAATATATTTTTTATATTTTCTATTTTAGCTTGTATAATGTATAAGATAAGTATTTATTTTATATTGTCAAAAATATTATTTATTTTATATTATTAAATTTTGTAATATATAAATATATCAATTACATCATAATTAAAACTTATAATAAATGAATAATTTTAAACATACAAATTATATTTTAAATTTATATACATAATTTATATTGTGATACAAGATCAATTTGATTATTGATGACTTTATCAAAAAAAATATTTAAATTTAATATAGTAATAATAAATGAAAAGAATAAATTCAAAGAGATAAAAGGTTAAAAAATTTTCTCTAAAAACACTATAGTCGAAAAAAATTCTCCGATTAAGAGATATTTGGTTTATTTTTTTTTTCTAAAAGGACTTTTAGAAAAAAATGAATTTATTTTTCTAAAAAATTCTAAAATAAATTTTTATTAATTAATTTATAAAATGTTATACATTTTGAGAAATTAAAAGAAAAAATTATTAATAAAAAATAATTTTAATTTCTACAAAAATATTTTTTTTTATTTTCATTTCTTAAAAATCTTCTTAAAAAAAACTTACCCAAACGGGCAAACATAGAAGTTAAACTTGGTTCGTGCATTGAGCATGATGTTTTGCACACTGTGATGTCTTCCTCCTTCCCTGCACCAATTTATGGATTTCAATAAAATACAAGAAAATTGCAGCAAAAAAAATTAGCAGAAATGATAATGACAAAATATCCAACATGAACCAACCCTTCAAATGCAGCCACGTCCTAATAAGATGTGGATACTATACAATGTTACCAAATTGCTGCCATGTGCAACCCATGCTCTCGTCCATGATGCAATAATTATTAATGTTAATTTATTATTCACCATTGTTTAAGGGTAAGAAAATTTGAAAAAAGACAAAAGGTGTTGTTAATTCATGGTTTAAGAAATTGATACTTGATAATATGATATTTTTAGTAGAACCCAGTTTGTGTGTGTTTTGGTTTCATTGGTGGGAGTGGAAGCTCCAATCCAATGGCCATTTTTGTCTGTGTCTGTGATGATGCACTGTGAAACAAAAACAATCAACACTGTTCATCAATCTCTGGTGTTGCACTGCCATCAATGTCCACCACTATTTCTTCCCTTCCCTTCTCTCTCCCCCTTCACCATAATTCTAGGGTTTCCCTTTTTCATTCACCCTCCTATCCTGTTCCATCCCAATCACCACTCACCTTTCCAATAATAGTAAGTTTGGCTTTTGAACAGATTTTTTTGAATAAAATTTATTTTTTTGAATATTTAATCTAATGGGTCAATTGGGTACTGGGGTTTTTAATTAGTTATTGTTATTATGAGGTTTATTTTAATGATTGGATTTATGTGTGCAATGAGTAGTTGGTGTATGAACTATGAAGTTAGTTTAGTATAGTTTTTTTTATTTTATGTAATCATTGTTCTGACCTGAATCATTTATCCATTCTAGAAATGGAGGTTTTTGTGTTTAAGGCATGAAAACTCTTCACCAGAAACAAATAGTTCTGAGTTCAATGAAGATAAATTGTCAGAAGAAGATAATCTATCAGAAGATTTGGTGAAGTTTAAAGGTGACCGGTCCAAAGACTTGAAAAGGGATTGGCTTGCAACTGTCCATACGGTATTTACATCATTTGTTTTATTCTGGTTTTAATGAAAAATAGAGAATTATTCATTTGCTGCAATGTACAACCTCTTGAATAGCCAATTTGGAAAGTCTGTCATTGATTAAAGAAAGATATACCTTCTTAAATGTTATTTTATTTTAGAATCCAAGTTTTAAATTGTACTTGTGGTTGCTTTGTGATTATGTTGTTAGCCACTCCTATTTTAGAACATGCCATAAGTGAGTGAGAAGAGAAGAGAGATTTGTTTAGGTTATTACAATTTGTTTTGTTATATTAATAAAACAAACTTGCATACATGGCAAAAGGTGTGGTGAGCAAAGTGGTAAAGTTAGAGGCTGTGTAAGTGAAGAAGGTGGAATGGAGGTTTTGGCTCTCTGGAATGACCTTTGATATTTGCTTAAACAAATTCAAAATTCCATCATTAAAATGGAGGTTGATGTGGTTGCAATTGTAGTTGCAGAGACCGTGTAAACTACAATATTGCAGTTGCAATTGCGATTGCAGACCATAATTTAAAACCATTTCTGTCTCTTACATCAGTTCATTGTCTTCTCAAACCTTCCCCATTGGATGTTGCTAGTGAATCACCTACTGACTTGTCCTTCAATCTTCTTGACAAATTTGACATGTCATTCTGATTTAATTCCGTAGGACAATCTAAAGAACCTGGAGTTGCATTTTTGTTCACTTCCTTTCCATATTAGTACTTGACTGCCCAAAGGAAAAGTTGTTGCGGTTCCCATTATGTAGGTTCTCTTCTTAGTTTTAAAAGTTGAACCATGGCTAAGGTAAGTTTTCTGTGCAGATAATAGATATGGTAGTAAACATGAAGCAAACTCATGTTTGTTCTTCTTTTTTCAACTTACACTCCATGTTGTTAGAAAAGAAGAAGGGGAAAAAAGACTTTCTGTACATATCACATGGTAGTGAACAAAGAACAAAAAGAGAAGGCTGAGGAGACTGAGAAAGAGATTATATGTGAGAGAGAATTGATACTTTTAAAATAGATAACTTCTAAGTGGGTTTTCCTCTTTGATACCCATGAAGTGCTCTACAATTAATTAAGATTTATTTTCAACCATTAGATTATAACCAATGGCAAAAGTGTCATATAGGTTTTATGTCTTGATATGTTTTTTGGCAAACATGAATCAGCTGATGTCATTCTGGTTCTTCCAATTGATTTGAATTCTCTTAAAAGAAGCTCTAATATTATCATACTATCAAACACACTCATCAGCTTTTAAATCTTCACCATTTGTCTCTAACTAAGTTGTTATACACTTGGACAGTCAGTGCCTCTGAGCCAAATGGTGAAGTGGATCAGATCAGATTTTGGTTATGAGCCTAAATAAGCCATGCACTTGGAAAGTATATTCTAGAAGAAGGAAAAAGGCTGAGTGGGATGGGAGTTGGTTAGTGATGTTGGTGCAAATATGAGAAGAGACTAGATAGGGATTCATTGGTGAGTAGTATTTTTATGTTGGAGCAGTGAAGTATCATTTTGTAGAAGATTAGGCTCTGGTTCTATGAGGTTTCTTGATTGTAAGGGCTTTAGTAGTTCATTTCCGTATTAATCAATAACATTCTGTCCCCGTCAATCTCTAAATCTTTATCATAGACAATTCAAATATCATTAGGGAGTCACAGAAATGGTATCAGTTTTATTTTTCACATTTCAGGTCATAAATGTCATTCGTGATGTGGAACCCTGGACCGTTCCTTGGACAGCAAAGACTATTGTGGAGGTAAAGTATATTCTTTCTAAAAATCCTTTATACCGCTACCAGTGTTATCAGTGCTTACAGTATGTTTTGTACTCAAGGTTAATGATTCCATTCCTGCTTCCTTACCTTAGGAAAGTCTATTTTAATGTTTAGTATATGAAAAGGTATGTAATGGCCATTCCATTCAGGCCCTAATTCCACATAACTAAAAATGTTCATACCTGTTTTGAGGTGAAGGACAATTCTCAGTTTCCCAGAGTGCGATGATTTTATTGCTCAACAACTTTACCCCAATTTCATTTAAGCAAAATGATAAAATTTTTCTTGGTATGCAAATAATAATTTATGGTTTAAAAATAATATTATATTGATTTTATCAGTCTCTTTATCAATAATTGCTACAAAATTAACAAACTAGCCTTAAATTTCAAAATTAGTACAAGAACTTTTCACCTCTTGCAACTTTGCCATCTTAATATGGAAACCACAGCCTAATGTTAAAAATTGCTACAAAATAAACTATTCCATCTTTATTCTCCTTTTGTATTTTGCAAAATATCATTCTCTGTATCAAACTTGGTCTTAGATTTTATTGTCAGAAATAAACTTCCATTTCATTACAAAAAGTTGGATCGTTATATTTTTTAATTGATTTGATTTAAGGCTATTTGTTATAGTCCACTTAGATTAAGAACTTTTAAATGGATGGAACTGACAAATATTCAGAAACTATTCAGTGTATTTATTGGTCTCTTTCTTAGTATCATCTCATCTAGAAGAACAAACTAAGTTGGGTTTTGCAGGTTATGCTTCTCTGGATTGCCTCATTCTGGTTTGTAGGATCTTGGATAGTTCCATTTTTAGCATACACAGCAGGGTTTAGGAAGGAATATCTATCATACAGAGGGCAAGCATTTTACAGCCTCTTGACGGATGTTGCTGAAGGCATGGTTGGTATAGCTATTCTTCGTCATTGTCTTGCAAGGTTCCAACCTCTTTCATCTGACTGGTTTAAATTTGAACTAAAAGGAAAGTGGCAGTTTGATGTTGTTTTAGGCTGCCTCATGTTCCCCCTTATCAATCACTTATCACAAATGAACCTAAATTTGTTGCCTGTTCTTCAATATACTCCGGTTACCATCTCCAGTGTAGAGCAATCAATTGTAGCACGAGACCCTGTGGCGATGGCCCTCTATGCCGTGGTAGTCTCAGTTTGTGCCCCAATATGGGAGGAGATTGTCTTCCGCGGTTTCCTTCTCCCATCTTTAACCAAGTATATGCCTGTGTGGGGTGCAATATTAGTTAGCTCAATAGCTTTTGCCTTGGCACATTTTAACATTCAGAGGATGCTACCACTTGTATTTCTTGGCATGGTCATGGGTACTGTATTTGTACGATCTAGGAACCTCTTGCCATCAATGTTATTGCATAGTTTGTGGAATGCTTTTGTATTTCTGGATCTCATGAAATAAAAAACAAAAGTTTGATTATTTTCTTACTTCTTTGGTATACTTCTGAGTTATGACTATTTTCCACTCATTGTCAGCCAAATTGAGATGCACTTATTATGCCATGACCAAGATTTTATATAATTTTTTACTTCTCAATGCTACATATGGAGGGTTAAAACTGAAATGGGGCTGGGTGGGGTAGGGTTGGTTGTTCTACTCTTGACATCAGTGGCAATATTATTGCCAGTGCTGATGAATATTTGCTGTAAGCGCGTTTGTAGAGCCTCACATTCACGTGTGTTTGGAAACACATCTTGAATGCAAGTCTTGTTTATTTGTCACGTCAACAATGTAGAAAAATGCAGCAGCTACTCTTTGTAGCTTACTAGCTTCTGCCTTGATGTGGATCCAGTTAGTAAACGTGTTTCCAAACATGCAAGAATGTGTTTGACAATCTTTCACCGAAAGTAAGAGCTTGAAAACTTCAACTTTCAATGCCTGCTATTAGTGGAATTCCAAGATAAAATATTTCAGAAGTGGTATTCTCTGAAATATGAACAATGAATGATAACTGAAAATGAAGTTCTGAGTTTGCTTTGTTTAAGCAATACAAAATCCAATTCCAATAGCAGAGTTTGCTTTATTTTCTCTATACAGAATCCAATAATGTATTAATTGCCTCTCCACTCTTAAACATCCTTGCAAGCTGGCCCCAGAACGTCACTTAATGACAAACAGTTATAGAATGAGTGCACGTGGTTTGCTTATTGTCTATAGCCACATTTTACCTGCTGCTTAGCTGGTTGTCATGATACTTCCTCGTGAAATTTTTCTGCAATGCAACTATTTTCTAGTAGATAAAAATTCTGTCAATTTTAATCAAAACACTTCAATACTTTGGGTCCTTCCTGCTTGCATGAATGATGCAACATTCTTTTCGGAATTAGACTGCATTAATGAGTTTTGTATTTACTAGTAAGTACTTATTGTCTTAAATGGGGACATAAAAGAGGGGACCAATTGGTTTGAGTCACTCACTATCCTGGCTTAGTAGCTTTTGTGCCAGGAACTTTTGTTCATGTTAACTTTATCCGACAAATGATGGGACCCTTGTCTGCTATGTTAGCATTTCATAAAATTGCTTATCAGAACCAGTTTTCTCATTTTGTAAGAAAAAGACATAACTCTCTTTAACATTGAAAACTCTTAGGATTTGTGTGCAGCTCCACTCAGACTGCTAGTGGAGGAAAAAGCCTGAAATTTCCTTACCCCATGAGAACCTCATGGTATTTTTTTTCTTTTAACAATTCAAATTTGTGTTGAACTAGAACTCATTGAAGGACAACAATGATGCTATATATGCCAATTGGTCATGCAATTATGTATTTTTATCAATTTGTGCCTTCCTTTAAGAAGAGACTGCAATATAGTGCTTTTGCCAATTTCAGTTTTTTATCTTAATTCATTTTGTGCATGTCATTTCATTTCAGTTTTCTTTTTTTTTTTTTTTTGGTCTTAAATGATCTTTACAGAACATTTTAATTTAGGATTAATTGTAATTTTAGTCCATTTACAATGATTAATGTGTATAGAAGGAATATTATGCTCAAACTTTTAATCCCTTGGTTTTTAATGATTACCATCAAAATCTCTTATAAATTGTCTTTTTAAAGTTCACAATTTTTTTTTAAAAAAATTAAATGCTTGAATCTTTTAACCCATTTTAAACACTCTCATGAACCAGTTTAGGTACTTGTACAAAATTTAATGGTTTGACCTGGTGGTCGAACTGACATTAATTAATAAAATAATGGTAATATTTATATAATGCATTAAATAATATTAAACAAAATATAATACTATAATCTTATACCACTAAAAAATTAGTTTAATATTATATAATGTATATAAAAGTCTAAACTAAGATATAAATATCAAGTTATACATTTTATAAGTTAAAAAATTAACAATCATTGCTAAAATAATTTAAATTAATGTATAATATTTATTAAATGTGTATTTTTATTTATTTAAAAATTTAAATTAATTTTTTTTTAAATATTTAACTCTTTTGGATTATTTTCACCTAATATGAGAAAACCTCATATTCTTCCTCATCAACACCGTAAACTCATTCTATAAAATTTTCAAAATTGATCAATATATATTTATACAAATACCTTTTAAATCAATTTCTATTACAAATTCATCATAAACAGCTTATTATTTAAGTAAAAAAAAAATAAAATTGAGGGCTTTTTACAAAAGAAATCTTATGGGAGGATTGTAAAAATTTGAAAAATCGAGGGAACTAAATTGTCCATCATTATTCATTAATAGCTCTGTCAACATTATGAACTCATTAAGTGATTAATCAAATTATCTAAACTTCTTTTATTAAAAGCATTCATGAAAAGTTAGGTATCCATAAAATAATATTACTTGATCTCGGGATATATTCATCACGAAAACTTGTATGTAGCCTCCAAACTTACAGAGACTTGAATTAATAGTGTTTTATGATTCTTAAACAATTCAATATCATATTTGATTAATTTATAAAAAAATTTAGTACATTAATTGACTTAAAAATTGATGAACGGGGATAAATTGGTAAATCCACCAAAATTAATACAGAATTGGTTTTATTAAAAATATTTTTTTAAAAAACCTAAATTTAAAATACTTTAAAATAACAAAAATGCATATTTAATAAGAATTATATTAATTTATTAATTATTTTTATCTAATTATATCTTGATTTATACTTATATAATAATAATAACAATAATAATAATAACAATAATAATAATAACCATTGAATGAGACTCTAAATAATAATTATTTTTATCTATTTATATCTTGATTTATCTTTAATATAGTATTCTCTATTCTAAATTTATTGAATGAGACTCTAATTTAGTGCATAGTTGAAAACCATTGCGTGACTCTAGAACACTAAAGTACTATGGTACAGTGCTTTTTCTCATCTTGAAGCAATAATGTTGTCCAAGAGTATCTTGCGCATATAATAATCAATGATGATCCAATAAAATATACAACATATCGATGTCATTTAGGTTGCATGCACTGATGCACATATTAAATTATTTCTAATATAGTACGATGTGATATTTTATAATATTCAGGTTTAGCTTGGTGTTGCAGTTGGAATGTGATATCAGACTGATGAAAACACCTTTCTATAGTGGTCATATCCATCCAAATCATATTATTACACAGAACTAGAAGACAATAACAAAACTTAGCAAAATTAAGTATAATCATTAACATGGCACATATTGTCTTAGAACATCTATTTATGACATAAACAACAGAGGAATTCAGCTAATTATAGTTTTCCCTATTCAGCATGTGAAATTAGCAAAGATTCCCCTAGATTACTTTTGAGTTTCAGTTTCCTAATCAAAAGGAAACATTCTAAAGCATTGAAAAGTATGGTTCTGCTTAATTTTTCTTGATTCCCAATGTACCATATTACAATAATACCATGCATGAACCTTCTGGATTTTCTTGAATGTAATTTGTTATTTAGACCGTTAAGTCCAGAAACTAACTAACCCCTTTATGAAAATTTTTAAAACAATAAATGATTAAAAAGAAATGTGAGGCTAACTACTGATGAAACAGGACATAATGGGTCTATTGGTGGGCTCATATTCCTGTTTCTTTTTCTTCCTTTCTCATTTCTAATTATTAAAATTCATTGTCTCATGCCAGACAGCCACATGACTAATTCTTGGACATAGATGATATATTAAGGGTAGTGTGTGTATATATGTGCATATATAAGTCAAAAGATAGCCTTCATAAGAAGAGTGAGTTCCTTTGCTAGCTATAGCCCACCTTGTATTCCCTTCCCTTAAATTGTAAATTTTTTCTAAGATTCCTTCTATACCTTGAGAATAGCATAGCAACCATGGAAACTTCTCAGCCTCTTTCTATTGAAAGCTTCTCATATAGTTGGTTGGTGAACCTAAGGCCATCATCATTAGAAAGCCTAGATAACTCCCTAAGAACTTCCCTTGATGCAACTGATGAAGCTTCTTCCTTCATTGAGATGGATCCAAGAATGCCACCCTCTAAAAGATTCTTTAAGAACTCACAGGACTCCAAATTTGACTTCCCAATTTCACAGTCTCCTCTTAGTCTTGTCCATGCAGATGAACTCTTTTCCAATGGTTACCTCATGCCAAATGTTGTTGAATCATTGCAAACGGAAGAATATGAGTCCTCAGACTCGAACACAGGCCTTGTTTCATCTTCACATGCACCAAAGAGTGAGCCTCCTACAGGCCCTTCTAGATGCCTTTCCTTGAAAAGGTGCAGAACATTGTCAAAGAAAGTGTTTCATAAGTATCTGAATTTCTTAAGGCCTTTGTATACAAGGCTGAGGGGTCACAAATCAAGTAGTGAAACTGCTGGTAAAAGTGGTGAGGCTGTGAAGAATAGGAGATACTATTCAGACACATCTCCAAGAATTAGTGTAGCCTTTTCTGCTGATGATTGGCGCTACTCTTGTGATTCTGAAAGCTCAATATATGAAGCAGTTCTCCATTGCAAAAGATCCATTGGTAAGTGCAAGTTCAACACATAGATATCAATTGAGCAAAGTTGTACTCATGATAGAATTCTGTACATTTTTGGAATTCTAAGTTCTAACATTTCAACACTTTGTTCATGTCAGAGAGAATGAGTTAAGGAAGCTACAAAAGGGGAAGCAGAAGATGAAGATAAATAAGAAAGGATTAAATTTGATCCTCTGTAACTGTAAAACCTTTTACACTATGAAGAAAAAAGAACATGGCCTTTTTTTGTTGTTGTGGCTAAGCTTTTTCACTCCTTGTGGAAGTTTTTAACCATATTTTCAGTAGGTGGCATTTGATGGTTCCTAATAGTACACGTCACTGTACTCAAATTAAATTCAAAACAAAAATAAATAACAAGAGAAAAGGAAAAAGAAAGAATAATAGTCACATGTGAAGTTATTCATATATGCATGAAGCCAAATTATCATGAGCCACTCATACTGTCTCTATTCACTGCTTAACTGATAAAGGAATGTCACAGGGAAATGATATGTGGTTGGTTAGTCATTAGTCAAGCTTTTTTGCACTCAAATCTGAGGAAAAATTAAAAAGATAGGCCTCAAAAATATAAGAGTCTTTAACTACGTATAAGAGTTTGCTTCCCTATTTTAGTAACGTAAAAAGTCTTATAATAATTTCGGAATAAGAAATGTGTGCTAAATTGTTCTGTGTATAAGAACCTACGCTGTTTTTTTGATTAGATGTTTAGCAAACTTCATTGAGAAACAAGTGTAGTTGTTTATTAGAAATTAAGAAAACATATCATACAACCTTTCTTGAACAAATTGTGAAGGTAGTTTAATTTAGAGTGACACGAGTTATGTTTGGAATTTTTGTAATTTCGGAGCATCTTTTGTTAGAATCCAAAACAATTAATATTTGCAACTTAAATTGGGTATATATTAGTCAAGTTGAGCATTTTTTTATTTCCGATATGAGATAATTTAAATCCCAGATTATTAAATTGGGGTGTTTTTTTCAAAAAAAAAAATATTAAAAATTGAGTAAGTTGTAATAAGATTTATTTTTTTAATTTGTTAACAATAAATTTTAAAATTTTTACAATTTAAGGAAATTAGTTTTTCTCAAATTATAAAATCATATAATTTATATACATATAAGCCGTAAAATATTTGCAACTTATATATATAAATGATTTTAGTATTTATGTCTTAATATATATATATATATATATATATATATATATATATATATATATAATTTCCTTTTGGTACATAATTTCCAACCGTGATATTTTCCCAAGAGTTATCCCTTTTAGTTTTACATGAAAAAATGATTATTTAAAAAAATAATGGTTTACTAATTTTGAGTAACTGTTGAATTTAACACATGACATAAAGCTAATTTTTATAATGACACTCCAAGTTCCAACGTTTAATATGGCTTTTATGTTTAACAAGTCATTTAAGTAACATTTAATTCTTTTTCTGTTTTATTTATCTGAGTATTTAATAAATAAGTTTTGAATAAGTTATTTTTAATATTTTTTTAGATGCGATTTGAAGTAATACATTTTAAAACATTAAATTTTAGATTTTAGATTTTTAGATTTTATAGTTTTTAAATATTTATTAAAACTCTTTATTATCTTTTTGATAAAAATTATATAAAAAAAGAGTTTTTGTTAAATTTAATTAAAAATATCTCAAGATATATAATATAAAAATATAATAATTACAACTAAACATAATAATTAAAATAATATAAATAAAAATTACAAACGTGTAGTAAAAAATTTAAAAATTATAATTATAAATATTTTAATATTAAAAATAAAATTAAAATTTATGTAAAATATTTACTTTTATCGTTTTATATTTATCGACTGTTTTAATATATTTACTTTTATCGTAATTTTCAACTGTGAACCGGCATTTTCAGTTAGCTTGCACAATCTTTTCATCCGCAAAAGCTAGCTTTCGAATAAGCATGTTAAGGTGTGATCGAAAAACCTACTTTATAATTCCTTCAAGTTCATAATCAAGCTTAAAGCTTGTATAGTGTGGATTAATTAGAAGTTGAAAACAGAAAAGTTAATTTATTTATTAAAAGTGTTCAGTGAAATTACTTAATAAACTAGTTAATAAATTTTAAATGATATAACAACTATATTTAGTTATTTGATTTATAACTATATTTATATACACTTATGTTTTTTTTTTTTTTTTCATTTTATGATTAGACTTGAATTCGAAACTATGTTGAAAGTTGTACATGGTGCTAATGTATGTTTTTTTTTAATATCAACTTTATATATATAATCTTTGTGAAATGAGTAGGAAACAAGTATTGGAAAGTGAAAACCCCAAAAACATTTATGAGAAGATATCCATTATATCACACATATATACTTTTTTGTCCATTGTACCAAAAAATGACAGACACAAATATGTATATATTTTTATTCTCTAGACCAATACTAACATGTGACAATAACCCTGCCGCGACGCCCTTTAATTTTTTGCATTATTTTAGGCTTTTAGCAATCATTCAATACATTGACAGGGCAAACATTTTTCAATACGTTATCTACTTATAAGTCGATATATATAATAAATTTATTGGTTTTATAAAAATATTTATCATAGTTTTTATTAGTTGTCATATAATTTTTCTTTTACATTGTCAATATATATATATATATATATATATATATATATATCACATCAAATTATCTTATATGAAGAGAAGATAGCAGCATATATTTTTCTTTTTACTAACGAAGAGTGCAACACAACATGCGATTTTTAATTAATTATTTTGGGATGGCAACGAGGAAAGATTTTCTTACTTTCTATAATAAATAAATTTTTTTGAGAAATAAAAGAATAGTATTTTTTTTGTTGATGTTCAGTTAAGAAAAAAAGAAGTGAAAAGAAAAGAAAATGTAATAAAATTTATTTCAATTATTGTACTGTTCTTGTATTTATTTTATTTTGAATTATTTTTTAATAAATACTATATTATTATATCCAATCCAAAATGAACTCCCCAAATAACTTTCTTTATTTTAAGTAATTTTTAATCAAAAATATATTTGAGTAATTTTTTAATATATATATATATATATATATATATATATATATATATATATATTTCAAATTAAAGGAATCAGGATATCTCGCTAGAATGAGACAGAGCATTTTGGTAATCCTTAAAATTTAATTAAATCTAATTTTATTTCTTTATCAACTACAAAATTATTGATCAAAATTGTATAATTAAGTAATTCTGAGCATTACATTACTAAAATATATAAAATAATAAATTTATTCAATCTTCATTTAACATAGTTAACAAAAAATAAAATTGATGATTCTAATTTTAAAATTATGTTTAATAATAACAATAATTACATGTATTATCAACAATATTTTAGAAATAACGTATGTATTCAAGAAAAAAAATAATTTAATATTTTTAAAAGAGTGTGAATTATTTTTAAATTTGATTTATATACAATGTGTGTACAAAACTTATTCATATAGACCTCTAATAAAAAATGTGATCATCTTTTGTGTTCATAAATATTATGTATCAACATGTTAACTTATTTTTATTTGCCATTTCTTATAATAACTTTACTTTTAAAAACAAGTAATATATCTATAATATTATATTATTCACTAAATCTTATTTTATTAATATAATATTGGATATATTATTTTAATTTGGCATCCTGCTTCTGTTACAAAAATCACATTCTCTTAAAAGGTAAAACCACTGCAGGCGTTGACACTTTGACAGAACTATCTACCTAGCTAGGGATCCAAAACTTGGTCACATGTTGAAAGCAAATTTTTTGTGACGCGAGAGATATTATTTAATTTTAACCTATAGTTATATATTATACCACATCATTACCAAATTAATTATTTTATCTCCTATATTTTTCTCTTTTCTTTTCTAAATTTAAGGCAACAAATTAAAGCATTACATTGGCTTCACATAATTAATATACATAACTGTGATTTAACTCATGTTGAAGAGAATATTTTGTTAGAAAATTTGTTGGGTTTCATGTATGATCTTCGTTGGAGAAAAGAAAACATGATACTATCATTTAGTGTTTGCCATTCACTCCAGCAACATTCAACGTACTGGAATTATTTGTATCGATCAATAACAGTAATTTCTACCACTTGTGAAACATGATGACGATGATGATGATCATATCCAGAAGGTTTAGATGTTCCTTTCCTTTTCTTGGCTATAACGCCAGCATATTGACAGCAACATTGATTAATCTTGTATTATTGAATAAATAGCCAAACATGACAATGATACTCCTTTGATGTTGGTTGCTGTTGCCGTTCATCCACTTTGCAAATATCTTCAATTTTCAATGTGCTTGTTCAAGATTTCACTGTTGATGCCATGTCTACCAAAATTCTAATTCATTGCATTCAACTTATAGCCATCATCAAGTCATTTTCTTCTCAGTTGTGAATCCATACCAGCTGTCTCCAAAGAACTGGAATTTAAAAATAAAATTAAAATATCTGAATGTGTAAATATTAAAAAAAAAAAAAAACAAATTACCTCTTATCAACTAAAATTAGTGTAATATTTTGTAAACTTAAAAGAGGTAAAACCTTTAATATTCTTGACATATCTCTATGTAGGAATGAGCGTCTTTCTTTATGATTGATGAACATAAGGCATTTTCTGTTTGATATTTTTATTTTTTTAAATTTAATTTTATAAAAAATCATTCCAACTCATTACTGTTCAAGTTTAAAATTTTCAAATTTTTATATAATTTTTCTTTTTAAAAAAATATTTTAGTATTTATTATTTAAAAATAAAGTTAAATATGTTTTTAATCTTTGAAAATTTTTAATCAAGATTTTTTGTCCCTAAATATTTTATTAATCGGTCTTCATCCCTAATTTTTTCAATAAAAATATGTACTTATGGTTTATTTCAGATGGAGACGAAACAATATAATTATTAATTACGCTTCATATTATTGTTATTTATACTCTGTTTTACCTTGGTTTTTACAACTAGATTTACTGTAGCTATATTTACTTGAATAATCTTTTATTTTTCTATTTAAGGGACTATTTAACTAAGTTTACTTGTAAGAAGAGAAAATAAAGTATAAATAACAATAATTCTATGTACAAAGCAGTTATATCATCAGACAATCTATAACATAAATCAGGGGTTTGAGAGCTAAAAATTTTAATTTTGAAAAGTTCAAGAACTAAAACTGTATTAAATTTTAAAGATATTGTATTTTTTTTATTGACATAATCACATTTTTGCTTAAAAATTAAAATAAAATATATATACTGAAATAAAAAAATTAAGAGTAATACAAAAATAATCTTACAAGAATAACAAATTCTTTAAATATATCGAAATACCCATTTCAATATGTATTAGAAAAGAGAGGAGGTGAGATTTATAAGTTATAGAAAGTGCCTTACATTGATCAGATTTAACAAAAGTTGAAATGAGCAATGTAATTTGCTTTTGTAATTCTTAATAACTTGTACGAGTCAATGAAGTCACTAGATAAAAACTAGTCAAAAAATTGGGTTAAGCTCATTTGAGGTCATTAAATATTCATTCTAAACTCAAAAAATCACTGTCAAATTGTTGATCATTCATGTAACTTCATCCAAGATTCCAATCGTTGAGAACTGTCGCATTGTGATATGTTCATAGTACAAAGACATCCAAGATTCCGTTTGGTTTTCACTTTTGGTTTGTTTTTACGGGGAATCCCGTTTTAGTAGCTTCACTATAAAATCCTATTAACCATCAATAGAAGCTAAGACTGAAGCTGCAATATGCAGAGACCCAGTGAAGACTATAACACACTTTTCATCCCCCCTTGGGATTAGAATCTTATTTGCAGTTCTCAAACAACCCTTTAAAGATGACTCGGTAACCAATATGGTCTTACCATCACTGAAATTGCTTTCAGAGACTGGCTGTTCATTTAATAATTCACTGTATCCTGCCTTGCCATCATGAACAATCTCAATGCCAAGCTCATCAGAAGCTTTAATCCAAGAATCTCTCAACAATGACGATGGAGTTGTTCGAGTTGCACCTCCAGCAATAGCAGCTTCTGTCAAAATGATAGCCTCTACATGTACACCTGAACACATGTGATAGCATAGACAGCATATTCAGTGCTGGTCTAGTTTCATGTTTGCAAAATTAGTTGAGTCCGGAATAAATCTGGATAAATTGATATGTTTGGTTTCACATTGGAGAAGAATTCAAAGCTGGTTTTAAGCTTAGAATTATGAGTGAAATAACTTTGAGTAGTTATCACGTTGGATCAAAATTTTTACATAATTTTACTACAAACTTGGTTTTATGATGAAAATATTCGAATATAAATCACACTACTATAAAATCAATTTTGATTAAAATCAATTATAAAAAATTAATTCTATTCAACATCAATTTTGGCAGCACTAAACACACGTAGACCTGTCATTTCACACTAGTTATAGTCTTAAACAGAAACAACTTTTAATTTGGCCCTTCTAAAGTGACGGGTACACTACTAGAGAAAAGTACAGGAATATAACTGTCAATTGAAGAGTCAATATATTGAATTTCAACAACTTCATGAATTGTTTTATACTGCAAGTATTCAACCACAGTCTTCACTGTCAGATTCAAGGAATGATTATAACAATGCATTTTTCCTGTAAAGTGCAACCTTATTTAAGAACTAAATCATACATTCAGAATATTACCGAAGACCCCAGATTGACAACTTAAACATGGTCAATGAGCAGCAATCAGTAGAAAATGATAAACCAAAAAAGCAGTTGGTTATTTGGTAAAAGATTTACCAATAATGGCACCATAGGCAGGCACAAAAATTTAGTGGTCTGATGGAATCAAACCAACTTCATATTTTATGCTGTGGTTCAATTAATAAACTTCCTCATATTAAAATACCGGATTTGACTTTCTTCTGACCCCACTTTACAAAATTCTAATAAAACATGATATTTCAATTAAATTATAATGTCAAATTAACAGATTTACCTGAGAGAATCTCTCGAGCAAAACCCACATGGTCTTTGTCACTTGCCATTGCGACAACAAAAGCCAAACGAGCCTTGGGAAATGCCCTCCCTATTGTATTCATCAGTGCTTTGGCAGATTCTTTGGTGTGGGCTACAGAATATATACACACAATTAATCCATCACTTTAGTCTCAAGTATTTGTGCACCAAGCCTCAGTTCTTCCCAAAATACAAATAAAAATTGTAATAAACAGAGTCGAACTGAACCACATGATATATGTTAAGGATGTGTCTAGTTTGAAAATAATCCATAATTTATGCCCTTTTCTTTCAGAAAATTTTCCAGGACAAATGAAGCAATTTTTTCAAAACCAAAATTAAAGTCACCAGTTAATGCCATGCTAATTAAAAGAAAAATCAGAGCACTCAACCTCCATCAAGAAGTACTGTTGCTCCACTAAGTCCTAATGCCTCAGCTTCTTCAGATGTTAGAAATTGACTCCTTCCAAGGAGGTATGTATGCTCTAAACCAGACCTAATAGAGTCATCAGAAATACTCCATCCTAATCACCCAATAAACAAGGAGAACGTAAATGCAAAGTTATATTAGCAAAACAAAAAAGAAACACAGACTTGATATAAAACAATACAAAGCCTTTGATTTGGTTTGTCAAGGTCATAATGAGAAACAATGGAATGGGAAAACTACAAAATAGTTAAAGTAAAACGAAAAGAAACTTGAAGCATAGTCTGAACAAAATGCAACTATGCAAGAGGCTTATACCATATGCCACACTCAAGTTTTTAGTCCCCAGTTTGATACTATAAATGTCACACCCAGAATTTATGTTGGCAATTATCTTTATTTTCATATTTAAACATTTGTTAGGGTTCCCAAAAACAAGAGAAATTTAAAACTTTTTCGCGAAAGAAGATCTCATTCCCACAAACACATTCTAAGCATGAATGCATGAAGCGCATAATACAAATGTTAATGCAGAAACGATAAACATTAAGCATAATTTAGAACAACAAACAAACAAACCAACGAACATAAAGCACTTCAATTCCAAAGGCAGAAATTTCAGGATGTTACAATAAAGGCCATTACTAAGACATACCCTTATAAATGTAATCCCCACATCCAAAATCTCAAGTAACTTCTGAACAAGAGTAGAAATATATTCAATTTAATTATAAAAAAAGGACACAAGTGTGGAGTGAGGCCAAGCAGAAGGTAAAAAAGTACCTGAATGACGAAGACAAAGTGCTACACATGTGGCAGTGGCTGCATTTTGAAGTTGGTGATCTCCAAGCATTTGTAGCTTCACATCAGGTAACCTACAAGACTTCAAGGATAGATATACTCATAGGCTGCTTAAAAAACTTTTACATGATCAATGATGAAAAAGTATACAAAAAAAACTAAAATGACATAATGAGGTAGTGGAGAAATGGGGTGCACAAATTATTTAAACATTCAAATGTTTTTATACATCATAAGATAGGAGAACACAAAAAAATATCGGAAACTCAGGGGGGCAAAAGAATTATCTCCTTGTAGTGTGAAAAGATGATAATGTACAGTACTACAATTAGAGCTCAAAATCACGGGTTTTAAATAAGGTTATACTTTTAAACTCCCTACTTATGTACTCCCTCCATTCCAAAACTTAGGGTGTTTTAGCTTTTTACTTTTGCTTTAAAACTTTGGTAGTTTTAGAATTCCAAAATAGATATTTCTCCATTTTTCCCATATATTCCCTCATGTAGTTCAGTAATTAAGACTAACTTTTAGTGGAGTGTTAATGATTTTGATTTTTACAAGGTACTTAAAGTGAAGCATTATAGTTATTTCAAAGTTGAATTTGTATTGAAATAAAGTAGAAAGTTATTTTATTAGAGAATAATTGAAGTGGTTAGAAATAGTATAGAAAATTGTAAAATAATAAATGAGAGTAATTGATAGTTCATAATCTACCTACATTTTCTTACCTCATTTTTGTCTTATGTGTTCATTGGCGCTTAATTGTCTCTTTTTCGGTTGAATTATTTGTTTGAGCCTTATTGTGCTAGTAATTCAATTCTGAATTAATTGGATGTGTTTTGATTAGCCTAATTTTGGTTATTATTATTTTCATGTCATAATTGAGGCATGAAGGGCTTTCTGGACGTTGGACATATTTGAGGCATTCTTATGAATCGAGGAGCATTTAGGAGCCATTCTATTTTTATGTTTCTTTAGTTTTGGGCTAGACTTGGTTAGCTCGTGCTCAGTTTTGTTTAGCCTTCCTAGGGTTATTATTTTGGGAAAAACATAGAAAGGAAGGAGAGAGAGATTGGACATGTGATTTTTGAAAGGCAGGCTTTTCTGGTGCAAGGTTTGTCTAGGGCTTTTCATCTTTTGGTTGTCCATCTTCATCTTCTTCTCCTCTCGATTTTTCAATATTATTGTCATATGTTGTTTGAACCTTTCATGGAGGGCTAATTTTGATATTAATTCCTTGAAAAGATTGCAATAAAATATTGATGTCTGAATTGTTTTCAATCTCTGTTCTATTGATTTTCCATTATCTACTTCTCTCGTTTTTGAACTTGTGCTTGAATGTTTTCATGGTAGCTTAAACCTAGAATTAGAGGTATAGATGATTATGCCGATGTTTAATCGTGCATGAGTTTAACCGTTCCAATTTTATTAATTAATTTTGGGTATGACATGTTTAATTTCTAACCTAAATTTGACAAACATCAATCTTTGCTTAGTTGATTAAGGCAAGTTGAATTGAGAATCAATTGATTAGAGGAATATCTATTATAACCTATGATAAATAATATTGCAATTGAATCAGGGGATTAATTCGTTTTGATTACTGTTTTCTGCAATTAGATTTACTCTTCATTGATCGTTATTGCTTCAAGAAAACCCCTATTGTGTGTGTGCATCTAGGGGTTGAATCTTTGTCCAAACCATGTTCCTTGGGAAATGAACTGGGGCAACTTCCTAAAGATGCATCCTAAGCAATCAATGCCCACAGTTTGTCAAAAGCAGGACATCTGACATATGTCCCTATACATTTTATTGTTTAAACAAACACTGAAAGCTAAAGAACAAAAGTCATACCATTCTCAAGTCTTCCACAGCTTGTATCACTATGTCACAAATTTGACAAGGCTTTCCATTGTGTAATCTGAAACTTTTCACGGTAGACCTATTCCCAGCATTGTATGATGACACTACAGGTGAATCCATGTTTACTGCTTTAACTCGAATAATGCGCTCAATATGAGGGACAAATGGCCCACCCAACACCAACTGAAATGGCATTTTTCTAGTCAGCAAAAGATAAAGGAAACAATGGAGTATCTCTTAAAGTAATGACATTTTAAAAAACAAAGTTATGTACCCAAGGCCAACAAATATATATATATATATATATATATATATATATATATATATATATATATATTATGGTTTTTAGTTTGATGAGTGAAACTTCAAAACGTGTATATACATCAACAAAGAAGAAAAACAATAGAAGATAGGTCTGACTCCATCCCAAAAGAAATGGAAGTTCTATAGCTCCATTGTATTTTGAGATCTTAAAGGGAATTGTATTTGGCAATAATGAAGCAAGTGCTCGGTTGTGAAAGGAGTTACCCTCAGAGGACTGATTTTCTCTTTTTACTGTTCAGTTTCAGTCTAGCAATAAAATCACTCTTTTCTTTTTTCCATTTTTATCGTGGGGATTGACTAGATTCCTAACAAAATTTGTTATGGGGAGGCATTGGCAGTGTGCAAGGGAGTAAGTGGGATGAGATAGGGATTTTATTTTATACTGTTGAGGATTATAGCTGAGGTTTGAAGCTAGAGAACAGTTTTTCTCTCAGGAAGGGACAATAGTTCCTGGGGAGGGCAGACCTTCTGGTTCATTGTCATGAAGTAAATTACCTAATTTCAGCTACATAATAATCCCCTTGAGTTTTGCCTTGCACTCATTTTATTTTTATTTTATTTTGCATTTATAAAAGGTGCTCATGTCCACAACAAATGGGTTATATCTTGTTAATCTCAGTTTGTTACATTAATATACAAATAAGATCTATAGAGAGAAACACCTAACTGGACGGCTTTGTTTTATGATTCCTGCCTTTGCCATTGCAATTGTTTCCAAAGAACCCCCGAGAGCTGCCAAATGTTCCTCACCTATAGTGGTTATCACTGATGCAGCAAGTCCAGAGCTAGATATAATATTTGTTGCATCCCGTGCACCCCCAAGCCCAGCCTGTATTTAAAAAAAAATTAATAAAAGATAACAAACTTGTTAGATAATTAAAAAAATCACCTGATATCATGTTGGTATAAACTATAAAGCAGTTACTGGATGCAACAAAATAGATAAATAACCTCAATAACAGCAATGTCAACTTTTTCTTCAGCAAATAGGAGGAAGGCCATGGTAGTGAAAACCTGAAACATCTCCATAAGTGATTAAAGTTACCAAATACAAAAACAATGATTTCTAACATGTTATTTGATACTTTGCACCATACAATAATAGCAGCATCAACAAATAAGCAATAATTCCTAACATATTATTAGATACTTTGCACCAATGTCATGGTTACCCAAAAAAAGAAAAAAGCAAACAAAAAAGATTCCACCTGGATTCTAATAGAATGCCATGATTATCAAGGTGGAGCAGAATTATCAAAATAATGAAACATTAACTCAAGCAATATTTTAACTAACAACGCCAATCAATAACAAGAAAGAAGCATGACATTCACAACAAAAACAAATGCTAACTCCCAGGTCCTCAATTGGATCCATGGAATCCCATCAGCATAACTCCTCAAATTACTGCAACAATTTCTTTGACAGCTTTCAAACATTGATGAGGTTCAATATTCAATACCTCAAAATGACTTATGCAACCATTCTCCTCTTTCATTGCCTGGTCAAGATCTGGCTTGATCCTAAGAAACAGATCATTCAACAATTTTGCTGATACCGGATGGCCAGATCTTCCAATTAAAATGCGCTCCCTGATGGTCAAGATATGAGGACTGCTTGACAAAAATAAAGCCTGCTGTCAATGATGTACAAAACTGTAACTAATACATACTTGAAAACGAAATCACAACATAAAACATATTTAAATGATAAAGAAGTTTCACCTAGTGTAACAACCAACAACATAACCTTCAGTCCTCAGAATATTAGATATAAAAGCAGCTGTTGATCCCTTTCCCTTAGTCCCGGCAATATGAACAGCCTACAATAGGAGTAAGCACACACATCAACTGCATAAAAATTGAGTAAAAGAATAAAAGTGTCCCTAGAGCCAAAACATAATGTCCCAAACTGGTGTCCCCTTCAAAACATAGGTGAAAAATTAGAATAAACCAGTATTTTGGTCCAAGAAAGTGTACCATGATGTCATACCAGTTCCTAAAACTAAAAAAATTCTATAAGTCACAATTTTTTTAATTTTAGATTTGTCGACTGTTTGCTATACTCATCACAAGCTAGTCCTTCTTCTTCCCAGTTGCTGCTGTGATGCGCACATGCCATGGCAGGTCACAATTTATTGCCACTAATCCTCCATTTCTTTCAACCTCGACCTCAACAGTGGTATGCAATTTCCTTAGATTCATACTAACTTAACACACTTTTAAGATTAAAGTGATGCTTTACTAAAAAGACTAAGAGATAAACATGATGATAACGCAAAAAAAAAAAAAATGTGTGAAAAGAGAGGGATGAGAAGAAACCTTGTAATTGGTGTGAGGATTACCAAAACGCTCCATCAAGCGTCTCATTCTAGCGAGATCAAACCCCTCGTCGGAATCCGTGCCAGCATTTCTGGGCACTCCTGATTTCTCGTAATTTTTCAGGGAATCGAGGTAATCGAGAAAGTCTTTCATTTCCAGGTGCGAAGATAGGGTTCTTATGAGACCCAATCGGTTTGTAAATCCTCTGGGCATCGAAGATAAAAGCATGTTGCATCACCTGCGTTCATGTGCAGCATGTCATTCACACATACTGAATTCAGTGAACATAATGCTTAGAACCAGAGAGGAAAAATGTTGTAATGCATAGCTCAGCTTAAATGTTAAAGGACTTAGATTTCAATACCTATTGCACACCACTGTTGAAGACGAAGTTGAAAGCGGAAGCTATTAGCAATCAATTTCGATTAGAATATCTATGCTAAAGATTATATAGTTAATAAGTTCTTACACAATTTTAAAAATAAAAATTAAATATTTAAAACATCTTAACTATTATATTTAAGATATCTCAATTCACTAGTGCATTACCTTTCCAGATTATTATTGTTATCAATTTTCACAATGATATGTTTTAGAAATTCTCCTAGAATTACCATCTAATTGCAATGGAACATGGAATCCCAAAAAATATAATTTCAGTGGATTTAAGTATTTAATTTTATAATTATTAAAAATTATAAATTCTCGATGAATTAGCTTGATCTAAATCCTACATTTTCAATGTTATATTTCAAGATTAATACCAGTTTGTCCAACATACAATGTTACATATAAAGTTGTTCACTTCTGTTGATAATACTAGCTGAGGATTCAATTTTATTGCAATTTAGTTCTAGAAGTATTAGGGTGAACCCTAGATAAGAGTACGTGAAGGTGGCCATGGGCTGAAGTAGTTGACGCGGCTTTTGGGAAGCTGGTTATGTAAGACTTTTTTTTAATGTCAGTGGAATCTGACAAACTCTTGGGAGAAGAATAATATGTTATACACTTGATTGAAAGGTTCAAACTCCAAAATAGTACTTGTGGGTTGAATTGAGATTAGTTCAATGGATTAGTAAATTTATGGTTCACTTATAGACAATGGTACAGATTAATAGGATATTATGTTGGAAGACTAGTTGATGATTTGAATGTGCAACAATATTCCAAATGCACCACAATGGGCTAGCATGTTTCCCATGTGTGACACGCGCAGCAGGACACAACTATTAGTCCTGTTCTGTTCTTTCAACGCAAACATTCATATGTTAATTTGCATACATGATCACAGGAAAAATTTATTAAACCCTTAGTTCTTTAATGTCCATTTTAGTATTTAATTTTACAAAACTCTCACTTTAGATTCTGATTTTGCAAAACGTTATTCATTTTAGTCCTTTTTCACTTCATTTTCCATTGTTGTTTGCATAAAAAAAAAGGTCTAACATTTTGTAAATTCAAGAACTAAAGGGAAGATTTCATAATATTATGAACTAAAATAATCAGAATTTACAATGTCAGGGACTAGAATTGGGTTTGCTCAAGAAAAATCTGAAACTTTCACTCATGTCCCTCACATGTCTAACCACTGGAAGTTATATCAGTAAACATGTTGGTTGCCTCATTATTTTCTTACTCATTTGATTCCTTGAACTATTGGAAAGTGTTGTAGTCGAATATAAGCTTCTAAACGACATCATTTTTATCCATGTTCACAAAGTTCAAGTTATTTTGTGTCTTTTTGGCATGATCATGGCTCCCAAGTTTTAAAGGGAAGCATTTCCTTAGTGGTTTTCGCTTTCTCTCACTTGTGGCAATGGCTTGGTCATTGGGAAAGAGGTCTTGAAGGACAAATGCATGCACTATAGTCCGAATAAGCACTGCTGTTACTGTGATTGCAGCAATTAGACTCAATATTACACTCAAAGATTGAGTAACAACATTTGTGACTTCATTTGAGTAATTTATGGTTGCAATTGCTGCAGCAGTGAGTGGAAAAGTATAGGCCCACCATGAAATTGAGAATCTGCATAATCACATACAATATTTGTCAGAAAAATAACCAACATAATGGAATAATAGCCAATGTTATAGATATAGGAGTGTAACATACTTGAATCCTGTGAAAAGATTGATCCGGACAGCCTGCAAAATCATAAGAAAAAGTTGTGCAAACTTTATTAGCCTAGCCAATTTTTAAGACAAGGAAAAATTTTAAGGAAAAATAGCATTGGTTATGTTATGCATATTTATAAAGAACTAGTGTGACAAAAACTTACCAATGAAAGATATATGAACATGGCAGTGAAATAGAAAATCCGTGATTCATAATCAAAAGAACCCTGAATCTTAGCCCATGCCAAAGAAGCAACACTAGGTGGTGCAACAAAAAGAAAGAACACTGGATGAAGGTCTTTTGGGATGGCTTTATTTGTTGGAAGCATTTGAAAGAGAGTTACAAATATCACCATGTAGTGAGCAACTCCAATTGCAAAGAAGAAAATGGGGCCTTCTTTTAAGCCCATAGAGGCTCCTAATAAGGCTCCCACAAAATTTCCAACAATTGACAAGAGATTTGTTGGATTGGCCACCTTTGAGAGCATCCTTTTGTCCCCAAACATCCACTGTCCATATATCTTGAGCTTAAGGCAGAACAATGGAATCATTAGAATATACCAAACTGCATGATGCAAGTCTTTGGCAATTGATGGAGGAACTCCAAGAGCCAAGAACAAGACAGATACCCATGGTGCAAAGAAGAAGTTAACACGAACTGGATGATGGTACTCTCGACGAACTGCTTCAAAATAGAAAACTATTTTGAAGAGATAGATGGTGAAAATAGTAGCAACAAGAGCAATAGCAATGAACCATAGGGTGAAATTTATTTTCAGGCTTATGTTAAGAAATTCCATGGAAGGAGACTTGGCCAATGTTTTCCAAAGAATTGCTTGGCTGCTAACACCAAGACAAATACCAAAAGATGAAACTGGAAACCGAAGAAGAAATGGCCACTGCTTGTCCTCTGGAAGCTCAAAATCTTCTGAAGACTTCTGAAGGAATAAATCAAAATAAAATACATTAGACAATGGTTAACTTATTTCAACTTAAGACTGAATTTGTTAGATTAGCAAAAACTTCTTTGAAGGTTATCTACGATGTGGATTATTTGTTACACAAGAATGTGACTATACTTAAATTGGTACATGGTAATCACATACCTTAGGAGTTTCTAACTGTGGAACTTCCGATTCTTTTAAGAACAAATCAACAGGTATAGGCTTATTAGTGTTGCTTAAGTTGTTATTCTCTTCTACGCTTTGTGTTGGTATTTTTCCACCTAGAACTGATAATTGTTCCTCAAGTTTATTGGACCATGTTTTAAAAAACTCAATCCTCTCATCCTTGAAGCTTTTGTTGTTTTCATGATTAGTAAAATTGACAATGGCTGCTGCCTCTAGGTGCACGCTACCATTTGGCATTGATTGTGATGGCAAAGGTGGCTTGGAGTCTGTAGTTGTTGATTGAGAAGATAAAATAGGAGCACCATCAAGAGCAGTTTCTCCCCCATAGAGAACTGTTATGGTGTTATGTAGCTGAACCTCTTCACAAGCAAATGGCATGTTGATAGATACCGAATGCTTATGTAGCTGAACCTCTTCATTTTCCTGATATTGGAAAACAGATCCAAAATTATAATCACCAAACTGGATGTTTTTATTATTGTATAATACTAAAAGTTTTATATAGTTTCATCAAAAGGGAGTAATCTCTGGAAATTTATTTTCAACCAATGTTTTCAATTTTATAATCTCACAGTAATGATAACGAGGCTTACCTTGAAAGATGAGCTGAGATTTTTCAAGTCACCAGTGTCAAAGTTGGCTACTTCATTAGATGATATTTGTTTAACTAGTAATGGAACTCTAGGCAAGCCTTGCGCTTCTGTTTCACGGTTAAGATTGTTTTCCATGTTAGACCTAGACCTGAAAAAGTATAAAAAAAATGTTCAGCTTAGTGACATAAATCTCCCTTAATGAGTCAATTTAGTTCTTGAGTAATTTGTTATGTCAGATATACAAATAATTATTTTTTTTAATTATATTGAAACTTAAGCATGCATCTATATGTTTTGAATCTAGTACCCTTTTTACTAATTTAGATGATAAACATGGAAAGCTTAGAAAAGTAACTATGAAACTAATCAAGTTTTTAACAAAGCATATTGGGCTAGTGAGTTGGGAAATCGAATGGCATAACCAATTATTAATCATTAGCTATCAGTTATGTCATTTTCTCGTTAGATCACTAGAATCTACATGTGCAATTTTAAAAGAAAATATTGAGGGGCAAATATATACTCGTCTCCTCTCTAAGAAATGTGAGTTATAATAATGCAAGAGGGAAAGGTCTTATGAGCAATGCTAGCAATCTGCTCTCTTCAACATGCTCATTATTATCAGGTAAATTTTTACACGGGTCTAGTATAGTAGTACTCTTATCATGTATTTAGAAGCAATACCATATAGGATCCAAGATATGTTTGGAAGCATTTCAAAAAGATCTTATTCTCAAAAATACAATATCGTTTTCTCAACAATGTTTTCATTTGCCAAATGAAAAACATGAAGAGGCTATTATAATGCTGGCCAATGCAAGTGAAAAAGTTTTGACAAACAAAAGACTCATTTCATGCTTTCAAGGTTCACAATACAGAGCTGCATAATGCAGAACATTGTCCAAACCAATTAGACAGGGAGCATAAAAAAATATACATGAAACAGGATTTAAACCTTTGAAGTTCTTAAACTCTATCAGAGGCACAGGTTACACAAACAACAAAGGAAGCAGAAATTTCAGGCTTATCTAGCTATAAGCCTAGAAATTTCACAAAACAAAATATTCTGCTGAGGAAGAAACAAAATATGCTTCAAGAGAAATAGAGAGAACGTGTAGAAAAGGCATGCGTAGAAGAACATAAGAAGAAGATTATATACACAATCCAATATGGTGGCCACAATGCATATTCTTGAAGCCATTACGTCAAAAGCACTTTATTAGTGATAACAACAGCTGCTTATTTTGACAACGGCGTGGCCACACTAGAGGACAAGTACGGCACAATTTTTGGTAGGTCAGATTATGTCAGAAACCATAGTGAGTCCTTCATTACAGTAAAAAAACTATGCAACAAAAAGTTTAGGAGAATATAATATGACTAAGCTTCACATTTCAAGCTTAGTGCATGTCTCCATTTTCTAGCCACCACCTAACATTTTTCTGACGTAACTTACTATTATATACTAAAATGGATCCAAAAATTTCTTTTTTGAACTAGATTCGTTACTTCCACTTATTCTAAACCTAATCACTAAATCTGGTAATATTAAAATATATATACATATTTAAGCAATTACAAAAGAAAAAAAAAATACACATTCTTTAATTGATTTAACCAATATATTTCTCTTCTCAAATATTTATTTTAAAAAGTTTTTTTGTAACATTGTTAACAATTAATTTCTAATTTAAAATTTATCAAGATATATGGTTGTCTTACCAGCAGCATGCATCAACATGTTCTTCAGAGACACGTGCTGTGTCACAGAACAAGTGGCAATTTATGAACAGAATTTTCATGCCACGCCAATCTTCTTCTGTTTATATACATACGTGTTCTATTATCAATTAATCGAAGATAATCAATGAGCACTGTATCTGTTTCTTCTGCATTTTCATTCATACTATGAATTGAAACTGTGAGAGATCCGAGGGAATTAAATAGACATCAATGATAACTTAAATGTCTTGAAAAAAATTTCAAAATTTGAATAAACGTTTTTTTTATGTTAAAAAACTAAATTGTATGAAAGGGTTAGAATTATATTTGATGTAAAGATTGACTAAGACAACATAATCCTTCACCATACAGTGATTATACTCACGTGTTTTTGACCTGGTTATTCTCACACATGTCAATAATAAATACCTAAGATCCATTCATTCATAAATGAGCATGCTTAATTACTTCGTTGATCCGTTGTTAACTTCTTCATTTTTTATTGTCATTCAAATTGTTTATGTGTCATTTTAAGTTTTTAATTTAATTTTCATATTCTTCCAGTGTATTTTGTAAATCAATTAAAAATTACTCTAAATATATTCTCCAAGAAAATTACTCTAAATGAGTTTTATGGAAATTATATTATTCAAAAAATTACAGTTAATAGTTGAATGGTAGAGTAAACATAGATTTTACACTAGATTTACTCTGTTAATAGATTTAAATTGATTTTTTTTTTTTTTTTTACAAGAACAAGATAGAATTAAGCTTTCAATTGATCCATGTTGTTGGATTTTATGAATGAAGATATCATTCTCTAGATTGATGAATTTCATGTAGATTTTATAAAGTTCACATTTTTTTATTTAAATTTAAACATGAAGTTTATGTAAAAATCTTATAACTTTTAAAGTTAGAAATTATTAAGTAACTATTTTTTAATATTGAAAATTGAAATAAAAAGGAAAAACGAAATAAAAAATCAAAAACCCTAAAACTATTTTTAAAGTTTGTTCATTAAAAAAATATATATTTTATAACTCTAATGATTATATATTCATAATGTATAAAAATTTTATATTATCAATCAGTTATAAATTAATTTAATATAATTTTTAGGATAATTATTTTCAAAATCAACAAATTTAATACATACAATAAGTTATAATTAAATAATATGATAAAAATTTTGCTTTTTTAGTGCATACATCCTTTTTCTGTTTTCTAAAACTTTAAGTTCCTTTGTTTAATTTTTATTCAAGAGAGTGAGAGAGAAGTTTAGAAGAAACATCTGAAGAGGTGGTAGTTGGGGGTTATGGGTCTTCTTTGACTGTGGGTGGCTGAGACTAGATATTAAAAGTAGAAAAGATGCATCCTAATTTGTTAGTGTTAGTGTTAGTGGTGGCTACATTTTTGAGAAAGTTCATCATCTCAGTTGTGTTCCAACAATGGTAGACTTAACTTCAATTTTGGCTGACCTTGCTTCATGCGTTTTGCCGCGTGATGCTATGTGATGTGCAGGTTTACGTTTTATCAAATTATATATACATTAGAGTTAATTATTTTTTATTTCTTAACATTTTGTGCTTTTTATTTAAATTATATTTTACTTAAATAATGTGTATTTATTTTTTATTAATATAATTATTTATATACTACCAATTAATTATAAAATATCATATTTTATTTAAATTTTACAAAATTAATGAAGCATCGAATATGTATTTAAATATTTGTTGTAGAACAAAAATAAAATAAAATGATATCGATATATATACTAAAAGTTAAATAATAGTTTTATAAAATTTTAAACTCAAACTTAATATTTAGTTAGTAATTATGCTTAAATTTCTCTGCTCTTCTCTTAAAATACTCCATCTGTTTTAATTTATATGACAAAGAAAAAAATCATATTATATATCATTTTAGAAAATTTATAAAATATTAATTATTGTTATTTTTTATTTATATTATTTTAATTAATCAATCAAGTGAGAAAATAGAAAATTATATTAATATTGATATAAAATTATATTAATGTTGATATAAAATTCAAAATTTTAATTATTTTTTTGTAAATGTGTAAAATCTTAAATATTATATAATTATAAGTATTTGTTTCTGCGTAGACATAGAAAAGATGATAATAAAAGATTTAATTAGAATTAATTTTTAATGAATTTGAGTCTAAACAAATCAGGAATCTACATGTGATGATCGAGGGTAGGGGCGGCGGCACCTTATTGTAAGGGGACCGCCCCAAACTTTTATATATATTATAAATAAATAAAATAAAATTTTAATAATAATAATAATAATAATAAATTTTAATTTTAAAATTCTTTCGCATGAGACTTAATTTATTTTTCAATTGGACATGATTTTTTTGTAATTCTTAATTTTGATCTTTTAATTAAACAATAATAATATAATAATAATTTTAAAAAAAAATACTATGTTTTTTATAATAAACTAATTTTATTTTTTAAATAATTATTAAAAAGAATGACTAAATAGAATTAAAGCTTTCTCTAATTAAAGAGAAAAATATAATATAATAATAAAAAATAAAAATTTACTAAAATAAAAATTAATCCCTCCCAAACCTAAATACTAGTTCTGCCCCTTGATTAGGTAATTTGAATTTAATATAATTTAAAGAAATTGAAAGCTAGTTAATTTGAATAATTTGTCCCACTTCATACATATATATAATCAGCTATAGATATCAAAGTACTTACGATAATTTGATAATTTATTGACCAACGGAGTTAGTTTGGCTAATTTGTGCCATTAAATAAGAGCTAAAGCATGAGCTCATATATCTGCACTCCTTTGTTATTTTATTTGGATAATTTTAAATATATACTATGAATAGAATGACATCTAATGAAATATATTCTATTTCATCCATCTAATAATTATCTTTTACTTTTTCTTAATATGAGAAATTGAACCAATCTTCTTCTTCCTTTAATTCTATAATAAGAAAATATTTAAACATAAAATAATAATTTTAGTTATCCCATTGCCTTCCAATAAAAAGTAAATACTTTAGAATCAGTGGGAGTGTGAATAAAGTAAAAGAGGAAATTGAGTTATTATTACTTTAAATAAATAAAGACTTAAGTAATGTGAAATGGGTATTTGAGGAGAAACCTAATTTTGGGCACTAACAAAAGTTAGAATAGAAAAGCTTCTTCAAAATGGTGCTCGTTGGAGTCCAATAACATGTCTGAAAAAGATTCTTTAGGTTTAATGTGGTGTTGTCACCATACACATGCTGTGATTGTGATGGTGTTTGGTCTCTCACTAAGAAAAAAGAAAAGCATATATTTGGGTTAATGGAGTGTGAAGATTTCACTATACTAATTGAAATCAATTCCTTCATTCTAATTGGTATATGAAAAGCTCTCCATATCACGCTTCAATAACCTCTTACCATGACTTTGATTTACCGAAAACTCTAATGACGTGATTAAAGAAAACAAGTCTACACTTTAGTCTATTGTCTATTTTTCATCAAACATTGGTGGAACTTATCGTGGATAAATTACGTATTATTTTCTGCACTAAATTTATTTCCCTTCCAACTTATGTCACAATCCACTATTGCACTTAATCTTGAAACTTCAAAGATGTAATAATTTAATGTTATAAATGTTTGACAAAAAAAAAAAGTTAGATAAAAAGACAAATGCATACTTCAAAATATTTAGGAATCACAGTGGACATTTTCAAAGTGCGAGGTAAATTATGTGTACGTAATTGCATGATCCTATCTCCAACATGGTGCTTCTAAGTTGAAGGGCTTTTGTGGTGTTATAATGCATGTGTAGCAGTTCTTTCCACTTTCATTTATCATATCATATTTTATATATATATATATATATATATATATATATATATATATATATATATATATATATATATATATATATATATATAGTCTGAGGTGCTTGGTGACATACTTGGGAAAGGAAGAGTTTTTGGTTCTGGTTATTGTATTTTATCATCTCGAAAAACTTATTTTTAATGTCTAACAAAGAGGTGATATATATAAATATCCAGTTAAGCCAGTAAATTGTTTAAGGCAGTGAGTGTTTGAGATTGATAAGATAAGTTGAGAGTTAAGAGTAAATAAGAGTTTAAATATATTTTAAGAATAAATATTATTGAAAATATAATATTAAAAAAAAAATTTAAAAATGTATTCTATGTAGCTTAAAGATGAGACCTATTTATAAATATAAGTAGGATGTAAACCTCATCTTATAAATCGATTTTATGGGGTTAAATTAAATTCAACTCACAATTTCAACATTCTAATAAATATATTTTAGAAAAAGTTAGAGAAGTCATGCAATATTTATATATTGTTAAGTATCAAAGTTAGCGTATCCAATCTGCATGCCGTAACGTGTTAAGTTAGCAGAATTTATATTATATTGTTTACAGAGTCTGAAAACATATGTTGAACATAAATTTTTATAGGTTAATTTTAGTCTTAGCATTAACGAATAGAGAATATGACTATATAAATATATATAAACTTTTCTATTTTGACTAAATGGTTTATTTTCTACTTTAGCAAATATTTATATTTTTATTCTTTTATAACACTTACTGTATGAATATTTTTCCCAAGATATGTCCATTTTTTTATTGCATTTGTTATTACTTATGTTATTTTTCTCTCTCTCTCTCTTACCTTGGTAGAAGGTACGGTTAGTGGTACCCGAAATTGAAAGCTTTCAAAGGAAATGCGTGTCATTGTTTATTTGTTTTGTGTTTCAGTTTGCATGCGTAAGACATAGTTTCCACTTTCCATTATTCTGAGTCATTGAACCATGTGTTGATTCTCTTTTGCTCTGTACATAACAAATAAAAGAAATTACTATATATATATATATATATATATATATATTAATTTCATCTTTTACCTTTTATTTTATTATATTATTTATCTATTATTTTCTTTCTATCTTATTTTCTCTATTTTTATTTCATATTCAACACAAAAAATAAGGTTTACCTTTATGGTAACTACTAAGTAGTTACTACAAACAAAACATTAAACTTGTCTTTTCGTTGATCTAAGGAACGTTGCGTAAAGTCAACGAGAAAGAAGGGACATGTCTTTTCAACGAGGAAAGTAGGAGTATTGGGATCAGAATCAGAAACCCATTAGGATTTACAATTAGGTCATTTCAATTTTATAATTTGGTACAGATGAAAATATTCAAAGTAATAGTATTTGTATATTTTAAAAGAATAAACATTTTATTAATATTTTTTATTCTACTTATTTTTATTTTATTTTTCTAAGTGTAGTATTTCTTTTTGGTAAATTTCTTCCTTAACAATATAAATGCAATTACACTCTTTAACATACAATTTTTGGTAAAAAAATTCTTAAAAATATTAAATTTTGGTGGATTTTATTTTGAAACATTTAGGTAGATTCTATATCTTATTATTTATAATGTGTATCTTTTCTAACGTTATATTTTTTAATAAATTTTAATCAATAATGAAATGTATGTTAAAAAATCATTAAAATATAACACATTTACCATTTTTTTTTTCTTTACATCAAATAGTACTAACGCATATAAAAGCGTCACGTATTCTTTAATATTATTTCATGAAAAATCTCCCCAACATATCTTGATGATAAGGTACTTGGATAATTTATGTGAGATCTTAAATTTAATCTTCATTTGGCTTTTAATAAATTGAGATTCTCTTTGGCTAATAGTTTTTAGTTTGTATTTTTATTAAACAATTTTATCTACTTAATTATTTGTTACATTTTTTATTTTAATCATTTTGTATATTATTCTTAATAAAATAAAAAAATTAATTCTATTTTATACTCTTCACAATTTTATTATAACCTTTTAATTTATTTAACAAAAGTTATCAAATTCATTATCTTTGTCAATTTATGTTTGAACTAAACACAAATTCGCTCTTCATATTTCTTATGTTATTTATTTTCTCTTGTAACTTTTCAACATCATTTTTTTTCATTTTTCTATTATTTTGTGAAAAAAAATTTAATGATATAGAAATGTATCTACTTGTGTTTTGTTAGTTATTATAAAATAAAAATTATTTTGTGGAAATATAATAATAATAATAATAAATATATTAATAGTGGTTTATTTTATGTTGGTATATTATTTGCTTATTATTTTATATTTTAATAAATGAAAATTTAATTTTAAAAAATACTAATATATGATATCTATAATTCTATATATGCTTTGATTCACAGAGTCCAAAGTCAAGTAAAATTCACCAGAAAAAGTGTTCATATTTACCTTGTATTCAAAAGAAATGAAAGTGAGATAAAAAAATGGAAAATTATATGAATAACAATGACGATTTTTTATTTTATTTAAAAGAAAGCCGAAGAAAAATAATAAGACTAATTGACTTATAGAGACTAAAAATTAAAAAATCTAATTTAATTTCAAATTTTTTCTTCTATTTTGATGTTTTTCACTCTTCCAATTATGTCAAAGTCAGTGTTTCAAATGTAATTACCTCTAAGGTTAAACAGACCTTTTGGTGTACTACGCTTAACTATTTTTTAATATATTAAATTTTAAAAATTTTATCATGATATAAATTAAAAGGATTTTAAAAAAGTGTTATTTTGATTATTTTAAGTGAAATGTTAAAATTGTTAATATTATAAAACCTTTAAGTTTTCATGCAAGTTTTAATTTTGTATATTAATTTTTTAAACGATTACATTTTACTCAATTAAATTTACCAGAATTTACATAATATAATTATGAACAAAAATTATTAGCATAAATATAAAGTTTCTCACTTTTTTTCTCAGTCGATACATATATCTTAAAGTTAATTTTTTATTTATTTATATATATATATATATATATATATATATATGTATATATATCAAAAATAAAATTAGCATCTTCTCAATGCCTGTTCGGGACACATTGGAATGCGAAGAGGCGAAACGTTTTGGTCCTTTCGAAGAGATCAGTTTGCAATTTCTAATAATAAGACGCTTGACCGGTTATACAAGTTTCCGGTGGTGAATCCAATCCATCCATTTGAAAAACATTATATTTAACTATTGAGATTAATGGTGTCCCCCTACTCCACATCTCACTAGGTTGTACGCCATTAAGTTCAAGAGTTTGATCTCGTCCTCAAATGGGTGTAGTTTAATTAGTAATATATATTAAATTTGTGAAAATTATATTTTTCACAAAATATAGGGTGAGAAATTCTGAATGTGATTAAATCTCGAATTAAGTGAGTATAATAAAGAAAAATAATAATAAATATAAAGTATATTATTTTATATTTAATGAAAATAGTAAAATAGAAAAAATATAGATATAATAAATAATATAATATGATAAGAAGAAAAAGTAAAAAGTAAAAAATAATTAAATATTAATAAGATGTTTAAATTGAGGTAAAAAGTTCGATCACATCCTTCGTGAATCCCTCGTCATCACATAGATTAGTTTTATAAACACATTTTGATAATAAAGGAAAGGGAATTTACTTCAGTTACGCAAAGAAAACTTTATTTATCCTCAAGGACAAACAAATATATTTTTATATTAGATTTAAGTTAGTGCTATGCTGCTTTTAATAATCGTTATTTAATAGCTACTATTATTAATCATTAGTAAAAATTTTATATTTTTACATGATTAAAATTGATAAAAATAAAAATTAATTTTTCAAATATATTAAAATATCGTAACAAACTCGTATATGAATTATAACAAAATAAAATATTCCATGAAACTATACATAAAATTGAATTAATTTTTAATTTTTAATAATGATAATGTGGTAAAAATTATAATTCAAATATAAAAGTATAATAAATAATTTTATATGTTTAAAAAGATAAAATTATTTTAAAAATTTACTAGAAAATAATTATATAAGTAGAATCCCTCCTTTTAATAGTTTTAAATAAGAAGAATAAAATTAATCATAACTTTAATAAAATAAAAAAATTATAAAAATAAACAAAAATTTGATTCAAGTATCGTGATGATATAAGTTTTTTTACACTGTCATATAAACACACACACACACACACACACATATATATATATATATATATATATATATATATATATATATATATATATATATATATATATATATATATATATATATATAAAAAAAGTTATTGACCTTTATAATGAATCAATTAATAACTACTCTAAATATTATATCAATATAAAATAATTTTAATATTTGACGATTCAAAAATATTTATATTTATATTTATAATACATCAAAACTAAATTATAAATATATCCATTACTCCTTAGTTTTAAATTTAGAATAAAATTAACCAATAGAATCTTCTGATTATAAATTATTATAAAAATGATGATATCTGCTATTGAATTATACTGTCATTGCTTATTGCATGTGTTTATTAGAACAATTCAATTAGAAAATAAGCAATTGAAAAGAAACTGTTTTTTTCTTTATTAAAATACATGTACTAGGTTAAACGAACAAACAAACAAACTTAAAAATATCAAAATGACAACATCAAACAAAACACACATAACCAATAAAATTAAAAGAAAATTGCATTTTATATTTTTATCGTTTTAGAGAACTGCTTAACATTACAAAACGTTTATTTTTTATTTACTCTTTCTAATTTTATTTTATTTCCCTTTTATTTTGTATTATTATTTTGAATTTATAGGTTATGCAATATAAAATTCTTTTAACCATCAACCAGTCACATATTAAAATTTGTGTGATTTGTAGAAATTTTATTCTAAAACCACCAAATTCACCACTATTGATGCATAAATTTATCTGAAATAATTTTAACATCATTTGAAAATTTAAACACTTTGTGAGAATCAAATAGGTCAGTAACTCATAAATGAAGTTTAATAAGCCGAAAAAAGAATATAAGAGACACCGAACAACGTTAAAGACAAGGCCCATCTATCAACCAAACAAAAATGTAAAGTTCGGCCCACATTTTAATTACCCAACTCAATTGCACTTCAACTTGAAATCCCCACCCCCAAATCAAGTCTATTAAAAAAATCTAGTCAAAATAAACCCTTATTTGGTTCTCTAAATTTATATTTATTATAATATCAGATCATTAAAAGTTTGATTATTAAATCAGTTTTTTTTTAAAAAAAAAAATTATCATTATACTTGTTGTGTTGTAAATATTTTTTCACTAAATTAGTTGCACAAAATTTTTATTTATCCATAAGTTAGTCTACGAAAGATTCTTTCATCGAGGTTTTTTTTTTAAGGACATGTATGATAATTTATTTATGTATGGAAGATTAATTTGATGTTAAATGTTTTACATTAAAAAATAATTAATATGTATAATTAAGTTGACAAGATATGTACATTTGGAGAAGAATTTAATTTTGATTTCAATTTAACATGTTCTTATGTAGAGATAAATAGTTTTAAGTGTAATTAACCTCTAAGTAAACTGTGAAGAGATAAGGTGGTTTGATGATTGAGAATGGAGTGAAGAGAAAAAGAGAGAAGGTAGCTCATAGGTTAAAAATTTTTATTAACAAAAAAATAATTATTAATATTTACCAATAAAAAATTTAATGCATTTTGTAGTTTAACTAATTTCATGAAAGTTTAAACTTTTAAGTGACGAATTTGATAATAAAAAGTAAATAATAAAAATTATTTTATCGTGCACGTGATTTTAGAGGGTTAAATTGAGTATTTTCTTTAAAGAAAATAGAGGAAAGGACACATGAAATAAAACAAGAGAGTTATTATACCAAAGAGTCACAAATGGTATAGTATTTGTGAAGGTTGAAGGGAAATGACCAAATGGGCAATGTGTGTGGAGTGAGAGCATTATACACATGAATATTGAATATTTGGGTAAATCATATGCTATATATATATATATATATATATATATATATATATATATATATATATGATATATATAATCAGTGTTTTAATGTGCTGCACTGTTCCTTAGTGATATTTAATATATTTTTTTTTATAAAATATAATTATATATACTTTTAACATATTTTTGAAATTTTCAAATACATAATTAAATTTATGGAGTACAAAGATTATTCAATGAATAATTTAATATTGGTCTGACAATAGATATTCATTAATTTTAAAATAGACTCTAATATTATATTAAATATGAGTTATGAATTTAACTCAATTCTGATTTAAAAAACGTGTAGTGTTTCTATGATTCGTAACTACATATAAATATAGTTCTTTACTTAAAACAAAACTTGTGAACATAGAAGGATAGGTAAAAATAGCATGAAGGCTAGAGCAATGCATATAAAACTTTATCAATGCTTCTATGTAACTATTCAAATTTCTTGTACATATTAATTTAGCTGTTTAGCTTGGGCTTAATCGCTTTGATTTGATTAATTCAATTTCGTAAGCATCAGTTGAAGTAACTTTGAATTCATTTTGATCACTACGCACCTTGTAAGCATCCAATCATCTTACTTGCATGGTTATAAGCAAGACCCACAGAGAGAATAATTAAAAATTTACATAGGTTGCGTTTAAATTAACTTCTAGACTTAATTTCACTTTAGTCTTCTTGATATTATAATTGTGAAATTTTAATTTCTTAAATTTTAACCTTTTTTAAGGCAGAGAAAATGAATAAGAACTAGTTTGGATAAAATATGATATAGGATTGTAACTAAAGTAGTAATTAAAACGAAAACAATTATATGCAACACACCAAATTCATTAAAATAAAATAATATATATATATATATATATATATATATATATATATATATATATATATATATAAAAGAAGAAGAGATAAACTAAAATTCATGACATAAACTAAAATTCATGAATCAACAACTAAGAGAACCTATGAAAAGAAAGCAGCAATCTATTTCTGTACAAATCATGCACGATGAAAGTGGAAATTGTATCGCATAAAAAATTATTGGAAGAAAACTTTATTAAATATATGACATAAACATATTTTTGGTTAAATTATCTTTTTAATTCTTCTATTTATTTAAGTTATTTAATTTCCTTTCACTATTTTTAAAATTTTTATTTTCATCACTTATATTAGTAATGGTAATGGGATTCATCAAAGGATTTCCGTTGACCTATCTCTTGAACCTATATTTTAGCTATAACAATTAAAAAAATCATCCAATAAGAAATAGTAATAATTTATATAATTAAAGGGATACATTTTTAATAATATTAAAAAAAAAACTTTAAAAATACTTCAACATTTCCGATTTTCCTTTTAAAAAAATATTATGAAAATATATTTGGTTAAATTTTTAGAAACATTTTTAATTAAAATATTTTCAAAATATAGCTGAAAATAGGAATTGAAATGAAAGAAATTCCTTCCTAATATTTCTCATTCAAAATAGTAAAAACGGGATGACACATAACATTAAATAAAAACACAAGACATGAATGAAATATTAAATACTTCTAAATTTTTAAAATTTAAAAATAAAAACAATTTTCCAACTTAAATGCTTCATTAAGTGAGGATTCAATTAGTTGGGTTCATATTGTAAAGGTATTCAACTAATTCAAATCTGTGGCTTCTATTCTATGTACTCAAAAAGGAAAAAGGGTTTGGCTTTTGGACATCCTCAAATACACTAAGGAACAAGCTGAGGAAAAAGGTTATGAGAAATGTGTGAACACTTATCAGCAAGCTACATTCAATAGTGCATCTAATAAGAGAACCTATTATAATTTTAGAACCTATTATAACTTTAGAACCTATTATGAATTTCCCAACACTTCATTTTTAACTCAAATCAAAAGGAGTTTTTAAAGATTCTTTAGTCACTCACGCCCCTTTTCCACATCATCATCACATTCTATGAACAAAAACTTGCATAAACATTTCGATTTGTTGGTTACACGCAATGCCACTACTAATATATACTATACTACAACAGTAGTGAAAGGTAATTCAATAATACTATTTTACAAAGCAAGCTTTACATCACCTTAAAAGTTCCTTCAATTAAAGTTAAACTCATAAAGTAGAGCACAAAGGAGATGTTACCTGTTCCAGTTATGAGGGTCATAGTTTAATTATGAAGTAATAGGTAAACTTTTTCTCTTGCCCTTAAAATGGGATCTTAGTTAGAATGATTTTCTTTTAATTATTTTATACATTTAATTAAAGTATTGGCTTTAATGTTATTATTACTTGATGGCCACGCGTGGTCATTTTTATTTTAAAATATTATTTTATAAATATAAATTTTTAAATTACATTAAATTATTATTTGTATATTTAGTTTAGTAATCATTAATGCATTAATCTTTGCAACTTAGTGCCTTTTCGGTCTAGTTTCGTTGTCACAAAGTTATTTCAAAATTGACACTAAAGATATTTATTTAATAGTTAAATTTTAATTTAACAACAACTTTTGTTACAATCTTGAATTATTGATAAAAAAATGCTTTATTATTGGTTTCATTATTACAAAGTTTTTCTAAATTTAATATTAAAGATATTTATATAATAATAGATTTTTTTTAAAAATCTAACATTAATTATATTATAATCTCAAATTATTGATAAAGAAGGTTTACACAAGCATTTCTTGTTCCATTAAATTTTTTTTATCTATTTCCAACTAATTTCGGGTTTAGTCGTGGACAACCCACTTATAGTATTTATTATAAGTGATAGTAGAAAATTTATTTTTTCTCTTTTCTATTTTTTAGAATAAACTTTACTATCATTATAAAATAATATATAAATAAACAACATTATATAATTTATCTTAAAAAAATAACATTATATAAATGTTCACCGCATTACGTTTAATGTCAACATTTAAATCACAAATGAAACAATTTAAAATAGCTTCCTCAATTAAACTTCCTAATCTATTTATTAGCAAGAGCCATATGGATTTTAAATAGTAATCCGATATTGATTCATTTTGCTGCAATCGAATGGTGAAGGTCCAAATTGAAACTCCAACGCATGGGTTAAGGTTGTCCAGGTGGTTACTGCTTCGATCTTCTGTAGCATTTGGAACCATGGTACTACCTCCTTTTCGAAATGCATTGCAACAATTTTCACACGATCTGAGTCAAGAGTGTTATGATAGTTAAAAGAACTTGTCCGCTTTGAAGATCCACTCTAACACCGGAGTAGATCCATCGAAATGAGAGAAACCCAGCGAAATATCCTTTAGCAAGGGAATACTGTTGATAGGAGTAACTTTGATTGTTGATCTTGAGTTCGTTGGACTTCCATGAGATTGAGAAACATTTTCTATTAATTGTTGTAACGTCAATTAAATCTGGTCCATCTTCTTGTCCTGCGATTTGGATTGAGCCGCAAGAACTGCTTCAAGCATCTCCATTGTTATCGACAAATCAGACGAGAACAAAGATACAGTCCTATTTTACATGTCAATATCGATAACAATGAAATTTATAGTAAGAGGAAAATTCTTCGACCTCTACTTTATTTTTGACCTCGTTCGGAAATTTCTTCTTACATGTGTTCTCAGAAATGGAGTCAATGAAAGCATCAATGTAACAGTACTACAATTGAAAGAAGATTTAAGGTATTTTTTGTATTAATCGAAAAAGGAGAATAGATCTGGACCATAAGTAACAGAGAAATAGAAATAACAATGAAATAAAAAAAAACAATGAATTATTTATTGTAGGGTATCATATAGTCTTGGATGTCCATTGCATCAGAATCATTCCTAAATAGAGAATAAGGGAACAAAAATCAAGTTAATGAGGAAAGTTCCAGAGAGAATGTTCAGAGAGGAAATAAGAGGATCATACCACACACATGTCATTCATTGCATGTAGTCGCGTAATTTAACACTCTCTTTCCTCTGACATGGACGTCTACGTAATTCTTTTATTTCCGCATATCTTGTCTGTTTAAACTAATTCTCCGTCACCTTTGAATCATTCTTCAAAAAGTTATACTATACTTCTTTTATCTTCAAATTTATAATCTATTGTTCTTTTTCATAATTTTTTTCTTCTTTGATCTAAATCCTAATTTTTAATACGATATTTAAATATATTTTGATAATTATTTATTAACTAGTTTACTATATAACCAGCCCTTAAGTTACCCAAATATGTTCTGTACTTCAAACTTCGATCCCAAGCAATCAATGTTTTCAATTTCCAGTGATGATGACAGCAGAGCAAAGACTTAAGGAATTACTTTGATGCTCATGCAAATAAAGGTAAAAAGGACTTGTAAGCGTGTCCTGAAATAAACAAGGACCATGGGAGGGTTTGAAAAATAATAAAATCACAAACTTTAGCATAGATTAGCAGTTAAGTTTTAAAAGCATTTTTTATAGATGTATTCTTAAATTTAGATAAAAAGTAAAACTATTCAAAGCCATTGTTTTTTTTACACCACGTAGGTTGGTTTAATTTTACATAAGTTTTTCATCTTGTTGATTTCCTCAAAACTAATCATATTATCAGTACTTTTTTAAAATACAAAATTGTGAATATTCTTTAACCCACTAGATGAAAAACTAATATATGATAAGTAACTATTATTAATCCTAAGAAATTTAACGACAAAAAAAAAATAAAAAATTTCTTCCATTAAATAAATCATTCATCCAAATATAAATAATAAAGTTTTATACCACTACTTCAAGCACGTGGATTAATTATACCAGCAGCATATTTACTATGTGAAAACTTGTCAAATTTTGATTCTTGTTATTGACTTTTGAAATTAATAACTTTTTTGTTTGTGTACTTTTTTAAGAAATATTTAAATTTCTGTTCCCTAAAATTATATTTTTTTTCTTATAACGTGAACAAAACTTAAATAGTTTAAGAAAATAAAAACTAAAGTAATGTTTTTAAGATCCGTTAAAAAAAGAAAATTTTGAAAAAAATTAGATACCAAAAACAACATTCACCTGCATTATTTGTCGTTGTTATTTAATATTTCATGACTCTATCTACATTTTTTTGAGTTAATTTTCTTACCTGTTTGATATCCTTTTAATTCACATGTAATGGGTCAAAGGTGGATTTTATTAAACATTTTTATTACTGCTAACTCATCCATGTTGACAAGAAATTATTTGCATAATAATAAAATATGAACCGAAAGTATACTTGTAAAACACTATTCACTTTCCTCCATTACCAACTAGTGGATCAAGTTGCCATGCCTGTGACATTGAAGACATTTTTTTTTTAATTGAGCTTTGTGGTTAATAATGAGTAATATTTAAGCTTCAATATTTTGGTTACCATCCTTCTTGTTCTAGAGAGCAAGCCGCATGTACTCTTATGGATTCTGATCGCAACCAAATTTTTGAGCTCTTCTAAGGAGGTTAAGTATCAATATTGCTTATTCAAACATGTGAATATAAATCTGGACATAGAATTAAGTCTTTTTATTAACTTTTGTACAATTACTCATATTTGTTAGGTTTGTCCCTTTTCACCCCAGACTCAATACGAAACCTAAAAATTTACCCCTATATGCTAAAGGCACACTTCTCTGACCTCGTATTATATTCTTAGATGATGATCTCGACTAGGTTCTTCTTATACTGTAAAATAATTTTTGACTTTAATTACCATGTTATTAATATAAACCTATGTTTCAGCGTATTTGATGCTTGAATATTTTGTTCATGAGTCGCTCATATGTGGCTTCAACATTTTTATGCTAAAAGGCATGACCTTATAATAATAGTACATTGATTCACTTATAAATGTCATTTTATTTCTTATTTAAAGGTGGATTTTTATTTGGTTATCACCGGAGTAGCGTATAAGAAGTTAAGGTATCAATGCTCTACGACTCCATCAACTAATAAGTGATATGGGGCTAATTTAAACTATTTAAGTTACACATTTCCTCGTTGGATTGTCGAGTGACATGTGACATTTTGTGATTGGCTATTGCTGACGTAGAATAAGTCACTTCTCAAGAATTATTTATTTTAACCCGTGAACCCAAGATCTTCTCCTCCCAAGTTAAACAGTTAATTCATTACGTTATGTGATCCCTCTTGCCTTTGCTCTCTTTATAATTATATTATATTTAATATTTGACTACTTTGAAATAATACAAGACACCATAAGTCAGATGGTTTAATCGATAATAATACAAGACAAGACTAGGGGTGGGTAAACAGGCCGACCCACCCCGCCTAAGGCCAGCCCGCATAGGCTCGCGAAGAGCTTAGTCCGCCCCAACCCACCCTAAATGCCAAACGGACCTAACTCGATGGTTTGTTCCCGCCCCGCGGGCCCATGGGCCAAACAGGCTGGCCCGCGACCTAGTTAAAAAATAGTGCGGGATTGCAGGTCACCCTGCGAACCTCGCAGATTTGGCTCGCAAAGCCCATAGGTTGCGCGAGGCGAGCTTTTACAGACTGTATCCCTAGATATTTCTGAAAAAATTGATCCAAGCCCGTGCGGGTTGCGGGGTCCGTGGGCCAGCCCATGGATTTCAACCAATATACTCACCCATATACAAGACACGTGTCTTGGATGAGCCATCTGACTAATGAGTGTCTTGTGTTGTTTGAAAGCAATCAAAAATTAAATATAACATAATCACATAGCGTAGTGGATTAACTATCTGACTTAGGAGGAGAAGGTCTTAGATTCGATTGCCACTGATTGAAATAATTTTGATAAGCTTGGAATCTGAATGCAAACTACGTAGTTGAATGGAAACTGAATAATGTTAGTTGATGATGGTGGGTTAGTTGGTTACTTTTTATGCTTTATTTTTCATATCAGTGCATATCATCTTCTTAGGTTTGATTTTTATATTCTACGAGCTCCTCCATTTATATATATATTTTATTGCTTGATTACTCAAATCATAGAGGTCAATAAACAGTTTCTTACACAGACTATTGATAAAAAGTCTCGACCTAAAGGCGGTGATGAGATGGTGAAGGGCCACAATTGGGTCGAAATTTCTAATATTGAGGGTGGCTTTTTTGAATCGTTCAATAAAAGTCCTTTAAAGACTTCTTCTTCTCCTTTCCTATATTGACTAGGGATACTGAACTCAAGTGATGAAGTTGACTTGTGGTAAACTATGTCCCAAACATGGAGAATAATTTTTCTAAAGAATGTATAGAGTTTAGTGAAAGAAGGGTGAACTGGTTTAAAGTTGGGCCTTTCAATGAAGTGGAGAAGACTTGACACAATATTGCTTCTTTAGCTGTATACAAGACCACTTGAGTAATGTAAACATCTATATGTTTAATTGGTAAGGTAAAGGATTTCTGTGATGCCTTGGATAAATGGATGTTACATGCGATTAAAGTGGGGTCATTTCAAGACAGACATATAGACTCCTCATTGAAATGTCTCACTGTTGTGGATGTCTTGAGATAAAGACGAAAATGCTTATCCTTGCTTTATTTTTCATATTAGTGCATATCATCTTCTTAGGTTTGATTTTTATATTCTACGAGCTCCTCCATTTACATGTACTTTATTGCTTGATTCTTCAAATCATAGAGGTCAATAAACAGTTTCTCACACAGACTATTGATAAAAAGTCTCGACCTAAAGGCGGTGATGAGATGGTGAAGGGTCACAATTGGGTCCAAATTTCTAATGTTGAGGGTGGCTTTTTTGAATCATTCAATAAAAGTCCTTTAAAGACTTCTTCTTCTCCTTTCCTATATTGACTAGGGACATTGAACTCAAGTGATGAAGTCGACTTGTGGTAAACTATGTCCCAAACATGGAGAATAATTTTTCAAAAGAATTTATAGAGTTTAGTGAAAAAGGGTGAACTGGTTTAAAGTTGAGCCTTTCAATGAAGTGGAGAAGACTTGACATAATATTGCTTCTTTAGCTGTATACAAGCCTACTTGAGTAAGGTAAAGGGTTTCTGTGATGCCTTGGATAAATGGATGTTACATGCTATTAACGTGGGGTCATTTCAAGACAGACAGACAAACTCCTCATTGAAATGTCTTATTGTTGTGGATGTCTTGGGATAAGGACGAAAATGTTTGTCCTTGCTTTATTTTTCATATCAGTGCATATCATCTTCTTAGGTTTGATTTTTATTTTCTACGAGCTCCTCCATTTACATATATTGTATTGCTTGATTCCTCAAATCATAGAGGTCAATAAACAGTTTCTTGTACAAACTATTGATAAAAAGTCTCGACCTAAAGGCGGTGATGGGATGGTGAAGATCACAATTGGGTTGAAATTTCTAATGTTGAGGGTGACTTTTTTGAATCGTTCAATAAAAGTCCTTAAAAGACTTCTTTTTCTCCTTTCCTATATTGACTAGGGATACTGAACTCAAGTGATGAAGTCGACTTGTGGTAAACAATGTCTCAAACATGGATAATAATTTTTCAAAAGAATTTATAGAGTTTAGTGAAAGAAGGGTAAACTGGTTCAAAGTTGGGCCTTTCAATGAAGTGGAGAAGACTTAACACAATATTGTTTCTTTAGCTGTATACAAGCCCACTTGAGTAATATAATCATCTATATATTTAATTGGTAAGGTAAATGGTTTTTGTGATGCCTGGGATAAATGAATGTTAGATGCGATTAATGTAGGGTCATTTCAAGACAAACAGACAGACTCTTCATTGAAATGTCTCACTGTTGTGGATGTCTTGAGATAATGATAAAAATGTTTATCTTGCTTTATTTCTCAACTTTATATTCTCCTCACATAAATGTTAAATCCCTATGTCATGTTGTTTGATCATTTACATTTCTTTTCTCAACTTTTATAAGATTGGAAAAGTGTCAACCTTAGTTAGTGTTCCTACCAGCTTTTAATAATTAATTTTGTTGGTTGCTCATCCATTCTATTCTTGTTATTATCATTTATAATTAAATGCATTAATGGAATGCAAGATAATAATTTACTTTAACTCATATATATATATATATATATATATATATATATATATATATATATATATATATATATATAACCATCAAAATGTAATTATAAAGTATTATTTACTCTTTAGCATATAAATTTCAAGTCTGCAAAGCTAGTCTTCAATCTTCAATCTTCAATTTCGATTTCCAGATTAGAGAAAATGTCTATAAAAAAATTCTAATGCTCAATTAGTATTTAGTGTAAAGTTTTTGAAAGGTTATTAAATACGTGTTTACCTTGACATCTTTATTACTTATATATTTTTTGGTTGTGAACCCAGATATTACATATTATCGGCTCAAGTTACTTAACACATGATTATATTTAATAAGTTTACTCATTAGAAAGTTTTGTGGATAACTCTGTACTCAAATTATAGTAAGCGGTTTTTGTTGAGTATCTAACCTTGTCCTTTCAACCTAATAATTGCTCTTTATCTTGGTTATAATATTTTACTGAGCAAAACAAGGGAATAATAATCTAATAAAACTCCTCGTTGACTTTAGATATGGACAAGATAGATGCCCATTTCTCATCAATATAATGGGTCTGTATCTTTAATTTTTTATTGTTTTTTCTTGAAATAATTCTCAGGTAAGATGTTTTATTTTTTATAATTGAACTAATAATTTAATAATCTAAAGTTACTAATTTTAATTATGCAAGAACACTAAGACTATTAAAGTGACATTAGAGTGAAAATTAATAAATGTTTTTCAATTTTAAGTCTAGAACATGAATCCCCTTGTGTGACAGCAGTTTTGTGTGGCGTGCAAAAGTCCTTGTCTGAGCATCAAAGCATAATAATCAATAATCTACACCGCGTTTGGTTTCTCGTCACACCATAGTTCACACTTGATATATTTTGATGAAAGGAAGGAGGATAGAAATTAATACTCTATCAGAAGTAATGAGACCACAATTTCCATGAAGATGTCAGGTCCATTATTTAAACCAGTTACCGTTGACGTGGGTACAAAGTATTCATATTTTCATCATTGATATTGATTATATAAAGAATTATAAGTCTAAGAAATTTCATGTAAATTGCAAGGAAATTTACAAGAAAATGCTACCTCAATTACATGACACGAAAATCAACTATCCAGCATGCGCACAAGGAAAGAGCTCGTGTTTCTTTACAAAATGTTAAATAAAAAAGTAGTGAGAAAAGAACTTTATGTTTAAAATAAGGGAAAATTTCACTAACACTGGTATAAAATTATGTTTAGTGTGGAGTTGTCTACCAACTGCAAATTAAAAAAAAAATACTAAATAAACAATTCCAATAATTATAGGTAAGTAAGTTAATTAGTCGATTGTTTATTATAATTAACTATAAAGTAAAGTTATATTTAAAATATTCTTCTTCCAAATCGTAGATGAGATTACTTAATAAGGTTGGTTATCCCTTAATTATGTTCAGTGTGAAGTCATGTTTTCACATTGTAATTTACAAAAAGAACAATTGAATATTCAAGAGAAAACCATTGATGTTGGCAAATTGATTGCACTTGGGTCAAGTCGTCGTCTCCAATCTAGAGTTTTCAGATTCAAATTAAAAAATATATTTTAAAAGTAAAAAAATTTAATACGCAATGGAGTAACTTTATCGATTTTACTAGATTTGAATAAATTTGATTTCGGTAGAAGATAACTATTATCTTTATAAAATAAGTAAGTAAAAACAGAGGTTTGATATGATTGGGCATTTTATCATTCATTTTGTATGATTTCAAGAAATTCACTATCCAATTATTCTATTTGTATTCAATTATTATTATTAATTAATTAATTAGTTTATTTGTATATTTTAAATTTTGAATTCATGTACTATATTATAAATTATATAATTTTTTATTAAATAAAATATTTTAGTAAATTTTATATAATTTATTATTTATTAAACGTTAAACATTATAAAAAATTATTATATGATATAACTTGAAAAAATTCTTAATTAAGAATAATTTTCATTAAAGATGAGAATTTAAATTTATAATATAAGAATAGACTATACGTTATAACTTATAATATAATTTATGAACTTAGGATACTTATTTATTACAAATTATAATTATAATATAATTTATGAACTTAGGATACTTATTTATTACAAATTATAATTATTACTATATACAAATAAATATTTACCAAGTGTTAAAATGATAATTGTTTTTCCATCTTATTTCATGCAACTCTTGTTTATCGGCTAAGGAGGAGGTTGAAATAATTGAAAAACATTTGATGAATAAATGTAATATAAACCACTGTAAATTTCTAATTATCGCATCCTTTTTATTTGTTTTTTAATAATTTCTAAATACAAAAGTCGATGATTTTTAAATCAACATAGTCTACTTTATTAGTCAGTTTTAATCAAAAGATTTATCTTTTAAACGAGAAATCAAATCAAATAAATGAAACAAATCAAAACAGATAATATGTTTAGTATATGTTCTGTTCATACCACAGTAACGTTCGATGTCTATATATACAGAGAGCCACAAGAGAGCAACTGAAATGCAGAAGAATTCTTCCATGAACCTCAGTGATTCTGATACCCTTTGGTGAGAAAATATCACCAGTGTGTTGAAGGAGCAAACTTTTGAGTCTTCAACGAGGTGGGTTGTCATGGAACAGAAACATGTGTTGTTGTCAGCATTGAGTGTTGGGGTTGGACTGGGTGTGGCTGTGCAAAAGTGGGTTGGAGGAAATTTTGAGTCTGATGAAATTTCTGAGGAGCAACTTGTGTTGGAGCTCCACAATAAATTGCTTGATGGGAAGAACATTGAAATAACATTTGAAAAGTTTCCTTATTACTTAAGGTAATTTATTGATTCAATTTCTATGAAAGATACTTTTTTTTAATTATTGTTTAATTTCTACTGTGATCAGGCACCTATGTTTTTGTTTCACATTTTCCTTGTAAAATAACATATGCTTTCATATTTGTGAAGTTTTCAAGTGAATTTACATTCTTCTTATAATAATCCTGCAATCCTGGCTGGTCAAAGTGTTTTCAAAGTGAATTTCATGGCAATTTGCTGGGAACCTTAGGTTTTGGACTTCACTAATTAGTATATGGTTTATTTCTCATCTCTTTTCTTAGATTAACCATCTCTCATCTATTTTCTTAGATTGTTTGTGTTGACTCTTGTTGGCACTGTTCTGTTGCGACAGTTCTGCATCAGTTTTGAAAGTAAATATGTAAGAGCTGTAAATACATACAAAAGAATGAATGTGAGTCTAGAAATCATCTGCTGGGATTGGAATGTGTGTTTCCTAATCAAAGGATATTTTTCTTGGTTACCAGGAGTGTCCTATTACACTTTTTTGTAGTTTGGTTATGAATTAGAGTATTTCCTCGGCTAAGCTTTAGTATGTACTTCATCCCAGATACCAACCTCGTATAGAAGATGCAAATTTTGCTAGTTGTGCTTTCTTTTACTTTTTGTCCTTTTGCTGTTACTACTTCTTCGTGGAACTTATAAGCAGTGAGTAGTGTCTTGAAAATCAAACAAGTAATATCCTGACATTTAAGGGACAAAATTTTGCATAGTTCAAGACTATTGCATCTGAAGATGCAGATTCTGTTCAAAGTTAAACTTAAGACACAGTGCTGTATTTAATGTTTTAATGGGCTGGGTGCAATGCTCTTGGAATATGCAAGATTTCCTCAATTGAGATCATACCTTTTTTTTTTTTTTTTTTTCTAAGAAAGAAGTTACCGTAAAAAAAATGTTGGATAGTTAGAAATTTTCTAGAAGCTATTGGTGTTACGGTTCTTAAATGGTAGTACACATGTAAGTAAGTTGCTATGTATCAACTTTTAAGGATAAAATTATGACAAATATGTTATAAATAACTTCCTCTCATTGCAGTGAAAAAATTCAATTTTTGTTGACAACTGCTGGATATGTTTATTTAAAACAAGACTTTCCCAAGCATATGAAGAACCTTTCTCCAGCAAGCAGAGCTATTTTGCTTTCTGGACCTGTAGGTAAATTTTGTAAAACCTTTGTCTTGTCATGCAAAATTATTTTGGATTTACAAATTTATATAACTGACATTAAATACATGTTGAATTTTGAAGAACTTTATCAGCAAATGCTTGCCCAAGCTTTAGCACATTACTTTGAATCGAAGTTACTGTTGCTAGACATTACTGACTTCTCATTGAAGGTAGTTATTTACACCTTCTCAGTTTATTTGGTTTGATTTATGATCTATATATTCATAACTGTCGTTTTCCTATGTTCAGATGCAGAGGAAATATGGATGTCTCAGAAAGGAACCAGTAAGTTTTGTTTGCCCCATATTTTGCTTATGCTGTCATAAAGAAATAATGATACTTACTATTTACCCTGTGCTAATCTATTTTTGCACATTGTTGTCCCTTGAATGTATATTATGAATTTGTTTATTAAATGCGGTATGATTGTGACAATTCCCTTGGTGAACTGCTTTTTATTCTGCTATTTAACTTCCCTGAACTGAAGTGCTCCTTTATTAGGTCCCTTAAATTAATATTTACTTTTGAAAAGAACAGTGCAAACATGTCTTGTAGTTTGATTTTTCTAATTCATTTTCTTATGTTTACAGTATTTTAAGAGGTCTATATCTGAGGTGACTTTGGAGCGAGTATCTGGTTTATTTGGTTCGTTGTCAGTCCTTCCTTCAACTGGCAAAACTAGAGGTAATGGAGGAAGTTTCACTTGAGCTTTTTGAAAATGATATTCTCATTTTAATATTGTATGATTACTTTTTATGAAATTTGGTCGCCCATGAGCTCAAAATTACAAATGATTTGAAAATGTATCATTTGCTTCTTTTTTTTTTTTTTTTTTTCCAATTCTGATGTCAATATCTTAGTAAGTGATCATAGTCATGGCATTATGAAAGGTTATGAGTACATCTATGTCATCTCTCTTATGTTTCTGAAGTTGCATTGATTGATGATATCTTCCGATTCTTGATCTTTACCTAGTTGTTGTTCACTTTATATATGGGGGAAGGTCAAAACTCCGCCATAAAAACATGCCATAGCAGTGCTGTAATGGTTATTTGACAACATTGACATACATAGCAGTGCTGTAATGGTTATTTGACAACATTGACATATATAACTATTTTATCATATCTTGATTGGTAATTTCTATGCAGGAACACTGCATCGACAGAGTAGTGAAATTGTAAATTCCAGCAATCATCCAAAGCTTCATAGGAATGCCTCTACTGCATCTGATACAAGTAGCAGTTCCGAACATAGTTCATCCGATGCAGGTTATACTTGAAAAGAATTTTCCAATAAAAAGAAATACTTGAAAGGATATTTTTCTCTTTTAATTATTATTTTCAACACTTATTTTGTATAACTTTCTCTTTATAAGATAACCTTTTTCACATTTAGAATGTTAAATTACCTTGTTATGCAAGTTGTTAGGCCTACTATCCTTCCCACTGTTTGGTTTTATCATCTTTCTTTTAATCTTATAGTGTTCTCTGTGCGCTTCTTGACAATATAATGCTTTAATTTGTAAATTATTTTTTCACCTTATACTTGGTAGCTAGAACTATTTGGTATGATTCTCTTAGCATTTCTATACTTGTTGTGTATGCATAAGATTACATTGTTCTTCAGCAACACTATGTTTATTGTTTAGTTTATGTTTTCAGCTCCTTTGAAGAGCACAAGCGGCTTCTGTTTTGATGAAAAGCTCTTCGTGCAGTCACTTCATAAGGTGACCTCATCACTAAAAGCTTATTAAAGCTCAAATTTTTAATGCATCGAAGAATAATATTAGTTCATTTGACAAAATTTCAGTAAGATGAAATTTAGAGTAATGAAAATGAATTAATACATAGCTGTCTACCCCAGTCAATGGCTCCCAAATCCTTCTTTTAATTGCTCTTTTGGTCCTTTGGATTGTAGGACTTTTATTGTGTCCATTCTGTGTAAGCCTAATATCTCTTTAAATTTTTTGAATTAAAAATAAATATTAATTAATCTTACAGTGTCAGGATATATCTGTCACAAGTACAGTTCTAACAAGCAGATTTATGTAACTTCTGCAGGTCTTGGTTTCTATCTCAGAAACCAGTTCTATTATTTTATACATCAAGGATGTTGATAAGCTCTTTGTTCGATCACCAAGGTTACACAATTTGTTCCAAAAGCTAATAAAGAAACTATCAGGATCAGTGTTAATACTCGGTTCTCAGATCTTTGATTCTGAACATGATAGTACAGAAGTTGATGAAAAGCTTACTATGTTATTCCCTTACAATATTGAGATCAAACCTCCTCAAGATGAGACTCATCTTAAAAGCTGGAAAACCACCCTGAAAGAAGAGGACAAGGAAAATGTTCTGTTTCGTGATAGCAGAAACCACATTGCTGAAGTACTTGCAGCAAATGACATTGATTGTGATGACTTGGATTCAATCCAACTTGCCGACCCTATGCTACTTAGTAATAGCATTGAAGAGATTGTGGCATCTGCAGTTTCTTACCACTTGATGGAGACCAAATGTCCGGAACACCGAAATGGAAAGCTACTTATATCAGCTAAGAGGTAAATATCTTGACAAATGACTTTAAGCTATTCATCTAGAGAAAAAAAAATTTTAGTTGCTAATATTGGATGTGTGCAGTTTGTCCCATGCACTGAGTTTGTTCCAGGAAAGTGAAAGTAATCCAGAGACAAAAGATTCAAACAAGGTTTGTAATCTACTTCATTGGCTAGAAAAATGATCATACAACGAATTTATTCATTGATTTGTTTACTTTATTGTTAGGATGACGCTTCTGCCACAAAGAAAGATGACAACAAAGCTCCTGGAAAGGTAGTACAATATTTGACACCTTCTGAACCAATTAACAATTATTATTGGTTCTTATATGGATGATTGGTATAGAACCATTAGTATTACACTTGTTTGTTTATTTTCCACCAATTTTTTTATCATAGACTGAATGTTTTACACTGCTGATAGATGATAGTTTAACAAGTATGACATAATGCATGAATTCAATAGAAACCTTATGATATACACTTAACTTTATGCATGCTTGCAGGAAGTTCCTGCTGACAATGAGTTTGAGAAGCGCATGAGAGCAGAGGTTGTACCTGCAAATGAGATAGGGGTTACATTTGCAGATATTGGTGCATTGGATGATATTAAAGAATTACTTCAAGATGTGGTTATGCTTCCCCTCAAAAGACCAGACTTATTCAAAGGTGGGCTTCTGAAGCCTTATAAAGGTATGTTGCTTTTTGGGCCTCCTGGTACCGGAAAAACAATGCTTGCAAAGGCAATTGCAAATGAAGCTGGTGCGAGTTTCATCAATGTCTCAATTTCTAGCATCACCTCAAAGTGGTTTGGAGAAGATGAAAAGAATGTCCGAGCTCTGTTTTCACTAGCAGCAAAGGTTGCTCCAACTATTATTTTCATTGATGAGGTTGATAGCATGCTTGGGCAGCGGACTAAATATGGAGAGCATGAGGCAATGAGAAAGATTAAAAATGAATTCATGGCCCACTGGGATGGGCTATTATCGAAACCTGGTGAGCGAATTCTGGTTCTTGCTGCAACCAACAGGCCCTTTGACCTTGATGAAGCGATTATAAGACGGTTTGAGCGCAGGTAGGACCACAGTTTTGTGTTATGATTGACATGATCATCTGTTGATTACTTGCTTCTGTTCAGCTGCAATATTTTCTTCATTAGAACAATCACAAACATTATTTTCATCAGCTGTGGTGAATACTTGGGTGCTCTCATAAGAAAACAAGAAAGTTTATGTTTTTATTTCTTCTGTTGACAGCAACAAAGATTTTGTTAAAATATTCTTGGAAAACAGGTCACTAAATTTTTCTATACATAATTGCTCACTGATGTCTTCGATAAATAAATCTCAAGTTCTTATCAATATCATTTCTCGGTCTGGTTTCTGGATAGGATGCAAACCATTTCTTTAAAGATTTGTCAATGATATCTATGTTGATTGTGATGTTGAGCAGGATCATGGTTGGTCTTCCATCTGCTGAGAACAGGGAAATGATCTTGAAAACTCTCTTAGCTAAGGAAAGACATGAAAATATAGACTTTAAAGAGCTCTCAACCATCACAGAAGGATACACCGGAAGTGATCTTAAGGTTCATTTTGTTGGTTATTCTAATAATTCATTTCTTCTAGTTTGTGGTGATGATCTATTGACATTAATTTCTGTAAACAGAACCTGTGCACGGCTGCTGCTTATCGGCCTGTTAGAGAACTACTACAACAGGAGAGGTTGAAGGAAAAGGTAGTTACTACCAAATCACATAAAATAATGTGAACCAGAAAATGATCTCTATCTAATGGTAAATTATTAGTTGCTGTATTGCCAGTAGTAACCATTCTTTCTTATTTCAGGAAAAGAAGAAAACCGACACACAAGTTAAAAGCTCAAAAGATGCATCTGATGCTAAAAAAGAAAAGAAGAATACGGAGGCAGAAGTTCAAAGCTCAGAAGATGCTTCTAATGCTAAAGAAGACAAGAAGAAAACAGAGGAAGAAGTTCAAAGCTCAGAAGATGATTCTGATGCAGAAGAAGATAAAGAAGACCACGTGATTACTTTGAGGCCTATAAACATGGATGACATGAGACAGGCAAAGAGTCAGGTATGTTGGAGGGAAAACTATTCACTTCAATGATTAGAGAATGCTTGGTTTTGGTGTCAAATCGATAATGTGAGTGTAAATGCAGGTGGCTGCAAGTTTTGCTGCAGAAGGATCAATAATGAGTGAGCTGAAGGAGTGGAATGAATCCTTTGGAGAAGGAGGTTCAAGGAAGAAACAGCAGCTTACTTATTTCCTTTAGATTGTGGAAAGCTGATTTGGTTTTGTACTTGTCACTATCTATCAACAAATGATACCCATTATCCATGGAAGGAATCCTTCAGCAGAGATATTTAACTCTAAGTGTTGCACAAATCACAAGTTAGGAGATTTATTCATCCCTGAAGTGCTATTAGGCCCTAAGAATGCGTAGATATTATTGTTTGGAGAGAGGATTCTCAGTTGTTGTTTGAATTGTCCACAAAACAGTGACAACATGTGTATAAGAGATTTATTTACATTGTGCCGCAGAGGTTTTGGTATATGCTATGGGATTTTGCAGAGAACAATTTAAACACAAACTTTGTTTTAGCCATTTAAGCATGATTGATATTAATATGTATAAATAATAGTTCATCCATTGACATTAAATAAATAATAGTACATCTAATAGAAAATTATTAGGCAATTAATATTATAATCTATAATTTAACACAGGCACACATTAGTGTTTAATTTATTCATTATAATTATAGAAAAAAAATTAAGAATAAAAAAACGATTATTAGAAATAGATATTTGATAAGCAGAGAGCAGAAGTGTCAAAGTATGAAGCAAAGGGATTACGAGAAGAGAGCGTGTTGAGAAAAAAAAAAAAAATGTCAAACACATTAGAGAGATACGAAAAATTAGGGTTAAGAGAGTCTCTGCGAAAAACCTATCGATACCCAATTGCGTGTAGAGAGCTAAGCTTCATCCTTCGACAAGCTTTTCATCAATTTCCCAAAAATTTGCAATCCATCGTTTTCCAAGACACCCTCTCCGCCTTCCATCTCCTCCCTGAGTACGTTTTTGCTTTTCATTCTCTCAATTTTTTTTTTGTGATTATTGATTTGTTTTGTTCATAAACATATTTAATTAGAATTAGTTCACGATGCATGATTTTGAATTGTAAGAAAATGCACTCAAATGATTTGTGAAATGCTCAACTTTATTGATAGAAAGTGCAGGTATATATATATAGCCTTTTATATAAACATGAAAACAAAATACGTTAAACAACCTGATAACGATGAAGATATGCTAACAGAAGGGATAAAAACTACTTCCAATATAGTAGGACTTTATTCAACAAACTTGACTAAATCAAATAAACCCAACATGAATCTTAATATAATAATCTTGATTTGTAATCAACGTTGTCATGTTTGGTTATTATTGTTGTTGAACTTGAACCAGCAGTTAATCTATATCTTTTATCTGAGGACCATGGTTTGTTACTGTATTAGCAGTTAAGTTTTTCTTCTGATGCAAATTTTCAGGAGATTTCTGAAAATTTTGCAATGTTACAACCTTGATGTGTGAATGGTTTGAGTCATTTTACAATTTGTTGCCTTTTTGTTTTGCTTCTGCTAGTGTTGAATGATAGTGAGTTCCACAATTTGTGTGAGCTGAAAGTGAAAGTTTTTTAATCCTACTGTAGCATTTTTATGCACACTTAGTACTGCAAATCAACTATGTTTTGAACCTATTGTTATCTGGAAGAGAAGAAATATGTGAAAACACTGGCCAAAGGTGAAAGAAGTGGTTAGGGAGGATGCTTCTTTGTATGGTGGAAATTAAAATTGGATAAGTGGGGAATAATTTAGTTACCCGAATATTAAACAACGCAATGCAATTGCTATTTATCACACAATTTGGGAAGGGTTGGCTGGTTGGTCAAACTGTATAAGTATCAAATTATTAATTGCAATCATATCCTGCTTTCTCTTGAATTAGAATTATAATTGAATGATGAATTGGAGAATTTTCATTTACCAATGAAGAATTATGTTTTTTATAATAATATGATAGTATAGATAAAACAAAGAAGTATGATCTTTGTCTTTTCTAAGGGGGTCAAATTGCTGTGATTAATTTTAATCCATTTTAACTTTATATTAAATTATTAATTGAGCATGTAGCTGCTGTCTTCATGGACCACTTTACACCATTATTTTTTTCAATGCTCTCTTATTTTAGAATACAGACTCAGAGTGCTGTTTCAGCAGCCCACTTCCTCCTTCAGAGTGTAGAAGCAGCACTACCAAAACAAAAAAAGAATGTGGCTGTAACAGAATTTAAGCATGCAATTGTTGCTAATAAGAGGCGTTGTAAAGCACACCAGATAGAGAAAGGTCAGATTATTTATAAGAATAAGAAATGGCTTTATGTTATATTACTGAAGACAAACAAGTCATGTTTAAGAAGTTTCTTTTTCCTATATTGAAGGTTCATTGCAACTGCCACGGGATGTTCTTGTTCATATTTTCAGTTTTCTTGATATGAAATCTTTGATCTCAGTGGAGCTAGTCTGCTGGTAATACTTCTCTTCTTTTGTGTGCATATGTATAGAGGAGGGATAAACTTACTCCAAGAGTAAGATTAAGAGATTTACTATTTATCCTATCCCTTCATTTTCTCTTAATCTAGTGGCAACAATGAGCCACCCATTGTAACCAATGAATTAAATGAAAATGAAGGAATAGGATTAAATGAAGAGTATACTTACTCTTGGAATAAGTTTATCCCTCCTTTATATATATATATTTATTGTATCAACTGATCATTTTAGCTGATGTTTTGGTTCTTGGATGTGAAATGCAAGCACCTAGAATATATTTTTCTACATTGGGTTGCTCATTAAATTTGTTAAGAATATTGTTAAGTGTCATTATCAATATCAATTACCTGGTGACTCATGGATACTGCATATTCAGGTCATGGAACATAGCTGCAAATGATAGCCATCTGTGGGAGATGCAGTATGTTGCACTGTACGGTGATGGTGCTAAACAAAACAATGATAGAAATTTACAGGAACCGATAGATGTATCATCTTTTAAAGGAGCTGGCTACTGGAAAGGGGCTGTTAAAGGAGCTTACACTGGTAAGCCGAATATTGAGGAGATTTAGTTGAACTTTGTTTCTCTTTTAAAATCCAGTGTGTTCTCAGTCATCTAATGGAATAAAAGTGTAGTATTATTAGACTGGAAAACTACTATGTACATGTATCATCTTTTACTTTGATTGACATTAGGCTTTCGGCAGTGTGAAATTTAATGTATAGAGATGATAATTGCTGATCATTACATTAGTTCGAATTTTTTCAATAATATAGTTTTCATTTTTCTGGAGCACATGGGGCTGTGGAACTAAAAGTTTATTCTTTATTTCATTTGTTATGGGAACCACATTACGGCTTTCAAAACAGTCAGGAACGTTGTATTTCATGTTATTTGTCAGTTAAATTTCTATGCTATAAATACAGAATGGATTTACTCTTTCTCTCTTGCAGATAGAGAAACACATGTATGCATACTTGCACATTCAAATTTTCTCCTATATCAGTTATTTTGATGTATGTAGGAGCATTATCTAGGAAATTAACAACCAACCGGGGATATTGTGGACACTGCAAATCAGTAGTTTGGCTAAATAACGCAAAATGCCCCAATTTACACTCTGGAGTATCTGAAATTCAAGATATCAAGCCTGTAACAGCATTCCAGGTATGTTCTGCACTATAGTTGGCCACTTTGTATCAGGCCAATCCCATTGGTTGAAAAGAAAAAAATATTCTGTTTTCTCTCTTGATTTTAAATAATAACCTACATGAATAAATAGGGAGCATGTGAAAATTACTCTCTTAGTCTAAAAACTAAATTAGGAAAAATACTGTTTGGTGGGATTATGGAGAGATAATATCAGAATCTCTTTATTCTAGGAAATAAATATGGAAATAAATCCTAAATAACAAATAAACAATTCATAGTAACTATTCCCTAAAAAGCATGAACTGGATTGCATAAATTTCATCACACGTGAACTGGATTGCACAGATTTCATCAGTTTTCGAACAAAATTTTGCATAAATTGTGCATCAATATTAATTTGGATGAGTAATTATGCACATTTTTAGTGATTCCTGGTGAATTGTCATTTTTCTAGAAACTGGTTTACTCCTCTCAAATTTGTTGGAGTACATACTTGGGTTGACAATCCATTTCTATTGTTATTTGAAGACCAGAGCCTAATTTTATTCACACTAGATTGCGATTTTGTTTATCTCCAGCATAATTTACTGGAGTAACTGAACTATATAGCTAAGACTAACCGTGTAGTCCCTCCTGATTTCAGGTTGTGGAATATCTTCTAGATGATTCTCTATCCATAACATCTTCCTCCGACAGTGACAGTGATTCTGAGGAAGGACCAATTTCTAGGTTATGGGCATATCCCAAACAGCTTTTGCATTGAATATTTGAATCACATCTATGTCTATAATGATTCTGTACTTGTAAGATATTTCAGTTAATCAAAAATAAAATTGTTCTTTTCATTAAGTAATTGCTGTCCTTTTATCTCTCCGGTAGAGAAAGATATAGTTGATTGCAATTAGTTTAGCCCTATTCTTGTTTGCTAAATGCATCAGTTTTTTGAATTTTTCTGGAAAAGATTATTAATTAAAAACTATGTTGAAACGGACATGTATTAAGTACTTTAATTTTAATTTTCTGAGCAGGTCGGTATTAGAATTGGAAAGATTATTTAGATGATAGGGTTGAAAGATATAACAAAAATTCTTCTTGAGCAATTTTAGATGTTATCAGATTTAATAAATAAAATTATTCTTTGACAGTAATAAAAAAAAGCCTATAATCTACATTTTTACTAAAAAATAATTTCTTTGAAAAAGAGAGGTACTTTAAAGTACCTCATTCAAGATATAGAAATGGAAGGGTGTTGCATTGGAAGAAAAGAAGTAGGGTTGCAATGTCTTGAACGTGAGAAATGGAATTGGCATTGCATTCAGCATACCACTGACCCACGCTCTATACAGACACAATGATGTGAAAAATTAAGATATATAAATACACTTTCATGAAAAGGAAAAATTAAAGATATTAAATATGAGATTTAGAGAGAAAAAACTCAACATGAAAAGAAATTTTACCTAACTGTCACCTCTCTCATTTATGAATTAATCTCATAATTTTACCTGTGTGTATTTCTGTTGATAGACTATGAACCTCTTGAAATTATCAATGAATCAATAAAAAAATTGAGTTGAATATATTTCGGTCATTACAAATTTTAAAAAATTTATATTAAATTGTCAATTTTTCCTCTTCCTTTTATAAAAATTTGTTAAAATATATCCCGCTTAATTTTATTTTTTTATATCATTTTTATCAATAACTCATGTAAAAGTCTAATTTTGTTTTATTGAGTTTTTAGATAATCCAAGTAAAAAGTCTACTTTTTATAAAAATGAGATTTGTATTATAATTAATAACCGAGATTTTAACACATTTTTTAAAAAGGAAAGAGAAAGCATAATGATTTAAAATAAAATATCAAATATAAAGTTTAAAATTTTATAGAATGATAGGGTAGTACAAAATTTGCATTGCTATTTTATTTATGCAATTATGACAGACCCACAAATTAAATTCGAATATACATCTCAAAAAATCAATATAAGGCATTTTAATTTAGACCAACTTATTATATATGTTTAAATTTGGTAAATCATGTAAGGGAATTCAGTTAATAGCCATAAAGATACATGAACAAGAAATAGTAGAAAGACAAATTGAACTCGGAAGCACTTCCTTGGCTAATTGACCTTATTTTAAAAATAAATAAATTATGTTAATAGATTTGTTTGAAAAGTATTTATCGGAATCTTAAAGGCATTCAAGAAAAAAACGCTTTTAAAATGAGGCGTTCGGAAAAGAAAACGCCTTCAAAATAAGGCGTAAGTAAAAAAGAATACTTTTAAAGGAGACGACTTTTATCGGGGGTCTTAAAGGCATTCGAGAAGAAAAGGTTTTCAAAGAAAACGTCTTTTAAAGGAGACGTTGGAATATCAAACACCTTCCTTAGAAGATGTTTAAAATCTAAACATTTTTTTTAAAAATTAATATTTTTTTATTCTCTAAATAACTATTCAAATAACATTTCAAATATAAACTTTTTCTTAGTCAAATATAATAACCGCACTTTAAATTAATATATTTTTTTCATTTTAAATTAATATATCTTTCTTATTTTTTAAGCAACTGTCTTAATAATATTTTTTTTCTTTTAATCGTTATTTTCAACTGATTGTGTTTAATTTTTTATAAAAGCAATCACTTTATTAGATGATATTACAAAACGACACAAAAGAAAGGTGCTAACTACCTCATTTGTTAAGGTACTGGGTTTTGATTATTGCGGTGTCTCGAACCTGTAAAAGCATACCATCAAACCAGGTTCTAAACAGGCAACAAAATTGAAACATCTAAAGATAGAAAACATACTTCCATATATGTCGAGGGATGTTTATAATTTGATAATACATCATTCTTTCTTAGATTACTCATCAAAGTCTTTTTTTTTTTAATGTTTTATTAGTCTGGATAAATGTTTTTAGAAAAAAAAAAAATCCAAAAAATTAAAATGAACTTTTCATGAATTCTTAGTTCTTTTCTGAAAATCTGAAAATTAACTAGTAATAAGTAAAAAAAAAAAAAAAAAAACTTTACCCAGACATATTTTAGCCTCTAACATGGGTGAGTTTGTTTTTGTTCTTAAATTTAAAATTGATATTTTTGTTATTTGTACTTTAAAAAATTTATTTTAATTATTTTGCGTAAATATCGTTAATGAATCTGTAACACATATTTACATTACAATTTTTTAAAATGAAATTCACCTAATCCCTTGTTAGTAAAAACATCACATCAAAATCATCTGATTTTACACATACAATAGATTTAACTTTCCTTTATCAGCGATGTTGCCCTTAATTCTAAGGGATAATAATAAACTTATTTTTTTAACTCTAGGTACTAAAAATACAATTCTAAATTTGAAAGGTAAAAAATATATTCTAAATTTAAGAGATTAAGTATATATGTGAGGTTTTAGTTTTCATTATTTACTGAAAAGTTTGTTTCACAGTTTGATAAATAAAATTTGACCAATTTGTCAGCTTTTATTTATTTATTATTCTTTTGTCTGCATGTATCATTGTTATGCCACCATTTTTATCATATTATTAAGAAATTACAATTCTTGAATCTATAATATTTTAAAGAAATATCACTTATGAGATAAATACTGAATATATTATGGATATAATTAAGCTTAAAGTATGGTAATGATTAAAAAGAAAATAATTTTTTTTCCGATTGGTTCTTATATTTAAAGTCGGTGTTATGTCAATTTATTCTTTAATGGGTCTAATACAATTAGTATATTAAAATTTGAGAGGATTGTGACATAATAAAAATGATGAATTGAATTATTAAGAGTACAGTTACGTGACATTAAAGAAGAAAAATGATTTATTCTTTTGTTACCTTAGAGAGTTTGTGTAAAGATAAAGTCCTTAAGCTTAAGTATTATTTCAAAAATTTTGTACAAATTATCTTAATGTACCTCTTGAAATATTTTTTAATATATGATTGGAAATATTTACTTAAATTATCTTATATAAATATCAATTGCAAATGAGTTATATATAGCTCAATTATGCAATATACAAAAATAACTTGTTTGGAAAAGAGAGATACTTTGAAGTACCTCACAATTAACTTGTTTGGAATGTCATGTCTCGAACCCACTACCCACAAATGATATTGTATTAAGCAAACCATTACACCAAGTTGGAGACATACACATTTAAGGCCCTTTCAAAATAATAACTGGTTACTTTGAAGTAACTCACATTATCAAAAATAAATAACATTTAAACATATACTTTTGGCCTCTGCAATGCTGTGTAACCCGATTTGGAGTAGGAAAAAATTTCTTTGAAAAAAGAGAGGTACTTTAGAGTACCTCATTTGTTGATGTTGATTTTGAATGGAGCAATTTAATACATGGTTTGGGGTCGATTGAAACTTAAAAAATTAATTATATAACCTGTATCAAGCTATAATTTTTTGAGGAATAAAATAATAATTAAATATATGCTTCATTCTTTCTAAATTAATCGTTGTTTAGTCTATATGAATATATAAAGTGAAAATTTTATTGCAAATTATTCATGTTAAACTTAAATGACATATAATTATATTTAACTAAATAATCTTTCACTCAGTTACTGTTCTTTTTTATTTCACTTGGCAGAGGGAACGATACAATTTTAACAAATGTTTTCTTGACATTTTAAAATGACTAAAAAAATAAAATGACCTATAAAATAATTTATAACCTTTAAAAGAAAATATTCAAATAATTTTGAAATATATACATACACACATATATTGAAACTGTAAATTAACAATTGGGAGTTGACAATTCCAAACTCCTAAATTTACATTATCGTGAATTCAAAGTTTTAGAAGGCTCATAAATGCAATTTATTATTTTTTTTTTAAAAGAAAAGTTTTGAACTTAAAACAAATGGATTTTATTATGGGAATGAGTGTCTCTACATTGTAATTCTTATTAAAATATAGCTCAAATAAATATTAACCTTCTTGTGATATTTAATACTGTTTTTTCAATTTTTTATACCAAAATAATAAAAACCAACTTGTTGACGTAGAGTTAATAAAAAAAATTAATGTAGGAAGTAACTATTTTTTGAAATTTGTGTAATTTTATATTAAAATCATTAATTGATTGACTTTAAATTTAATGCAATGTACATGATATTATAATTTGGTAAAAAAATTAATTACTTTTAATAGACATAATTTTTCATGTTTACATTTCAGGTAAGAGACAAAAAAGGTAAAAGTAATCAAGTAAAATAGTCTAATGTAAAAATTTCAATGTAAGAAAAAAATTAAACTTACTAATTAATCAAGTAATCATCTATTAAGTGTCTTTTTATAAGAAGGTAGTTCTATATAGAACATGAATGCAACAGTGACCTTTGAAAAGCTCTAATTAAATATTTTAAATGCAGACAGTTTCTTTAATTATTTCTTTTATAATCACTATCAATAGTGAATCCTTAAAATATTTTAGAGTCTATTTGCCTTAAGAAATTTTCTTAGATGACCAGTTATATGTTGTTATTTCAAGAGTCATATATAAGAAAGACCAGAAATTTTAATTATAAATAATGATATGAAGGTTAAAACATTTCTTACAATAATGTTTTTAAAAAAGTTTTTTGTGCAAGCCAATAACTTTGAATTATTTTATTCTTCATCTATTTTCTTTGTATTTAATTCATAAATGATAAATTTATTGTTAAAGTATTCTCTGTTTTGAATATTCTATTATATTGTAACATGTAACAAAAGAATTTTACTTTTTATATTATTGTATATTGTTACGTTTTACTTCATAAAACAAAACAGATTATGTTACCGCATTTCATGTTATATTTAATTATGGTAGATTACTGCAGGGGTAAATTGACTAATTAAGCATAATTAAAAATATGTTTAGATATAATATAAGATTAATAGTAGAATATAAAATATAAAAAGTATATAATAGTTATAATTAAATGATGTAATTAAAATAAACCACCTGTGAATAAAATTATAAGAGTCCAATAAAAAAAATAAAAACTAAATTATTCATAACTTTTATTTTTTATATATGATTGGCGATATATCTTATATGTATATCAATATCAATTGTTTCATACAATTTAAGCTCCCAAACAAAATTGAATAGTTTATAAACTTAAATCGAATTAAATGAGCTAAAGAGTATTCATATAAAAATTGACTCACATTTTTATGAAGTGAGTTTAGTTTTTATTTCTATCTTAGAAAAATAACTTTGGAAAAGAGAGGTACTTTGAAGTACCTCATTTACGAGACAGCTTTGCTTTTGTTGCTATGGTTCAGTTCAGGGAATGTCATGTCTCGAACCCACTATCTACATGTGGTATTGTAATAAACAAACCATTACACCAAGTTGGAGACAGACACATTTAAGGCCCTTTAAAAATAAAAATTGGGTACGAAAGAAAAAATCTCTTTGAAAAAAAGAGAGGTACTTAAGAGTACCTCATTAATACGAGGCCATGGTTTGGAGTCAAATCCACATTAGGGTAGTAGATTGCAAATTGCAAACCAGTAAAACATATGCTAGTGTGGCATTGAACCTTAACAATTTTAATTATATAACTGTACAAAGCTATAATTTTTTGAGAAATAAAATAATAATTAAGTATATGCTTCATTCTTTCTAAAATAATCGTTCTGTAGTCTTTATATGAATATATAAAGTGAAAATTTTATTGCATATTATTCATTTTAAACTTAAATGACATATAATTATATTTAACTTAATAATCTTTCACTTAGTTACTGTTCTTTTTTATTTCACTTGGCAGAGGGAACGATACAATTTTAATAAATGTTTTCTTGACATTTTAAAATGACCTATAAAATGATTTTATAACCTTTAAAGGTTATAGCTGATAGTATAAAAATTCATGAAACGTTTATACCGTAATCCTACTATTTTATACATGTATATATAGCCTTCAAACTCTAACTTCAATCATTCTTAAATATTTTGTTTGCATAATTTAGCTTCAAATTGTTAAATATATTTATTTTTAGTCTTTAATATTTTATTTGCATAATTACATGTTCAAAATATCGAATATTTTCACTCTTTAATCTGTTTTTAAAACAGATTTATTTATACATTTTAGTTCATAAAAAATAATTTCTCCGAAAAAGAGAGGTACTTTAGATTACCTCATTACAAAGTTTTGGAATGGATAATGGAGTGTGAGTTTGGTTGCTACTATTTCTCAAACCCGGGTTCCAGTGATGAGATTAGAATGTTCAAACCGTATTAGACCAGGTTTTGAACAGAAAATGATAGGAATTAGTTATTATTTGCAACTTTTAGAAGACAAAAGTTTTTAGAAGTGGAGGATAAAATATACTGCTAATCATTTATTTAGAAGTCGATAGCAATATAACAAAATATAAAATTAATGATAATTTAGACTTTACAGTAATCAATTATTTTTTATTTTATAAAAAAGATATTTGTAAACAAAAATTATATCAAATAAAAAATGAAACTAACAATTGACATGCATTTTAACAAATAAAAGAGAAGATAAGGAGAACATTAAGATCAAATTTAAGAAAATACTTGCGTTATTTTAAATTTTCTGTAAAAAAATTATACGAAAATAAATCATTTTTTAAGATAAAAAAGATGAGTTTGTCTTTTCTTAAAAGAAGAGGGAGAGTTTATTTTAGCCTTATTTAACAGAAAGAAAAATAGAGGAAATAAAAAGGAAATTATGTTTTAATTTGAATATTTCTTTTGTAATTTCATTCTATTTTATTTTCTTGAACACTGCTTTAGTTTAAGTATTTTTTTTCACTATACTTGAAAGTATCTGATGTAAGTTCATCCTTCTAATGCTGCAGTGATCGAAGGGTTAGCTTGTATACCATTAGAAGGCAAGCTAGCATATTTTCTCTGAATTTAAATTTAAATAAAAATACTTAATTTTACATAAATTAAAAATAAAATTAAATATATTAATTTTTCAAATTTCATACAAAAATTAAAATATACTTTCTAAACTATCTTTAATTATATTTATTGAAGATAATATTTACATTAAAAAAATTACTCTATTTTTAGAATCCCAAACATATATTCTATTCATTTCTGGATTAAATTTTCTATAAAAAAAGAGAGGTACTTTTTAGTACCTCATCTAAGATATAGAAATGAAAGGATGTTGCAGTGGAAGAAAAGTAAGGTTGCCATGTCTCTAACGTGAGAAATGGAATTAGCCTTGCATTAAGCATATCAATGACCCACGTTCTGGACAGACATCAAGATGTGAAACATTAAGATATATTAATACACTTTCATGGAAAGGAAAAACTAAAGATATTAAATATGAGATCTAAAGAGAAAAATCTCAACGTGAAAAGAAATTTTACCTAACTGTCACCTCTGATCGATGGAATAATCTCATTTTTATACGTGAATGCGTTGAGAAAGACACAAATACATGATAAAAAAAATATCTTATTAATTAAAATTAAAAGAGAATATTTAATATTATATTTACATAAATATTATTTAATTAATTAAGATTATATTTACATAGATATTATTTGATTAGTTAAGATTATGTTTATTAAGTATGGAGAATATTACATAATCTGTAATACTATAAATATAGTATGATGTATACAAAGGATTAATGATTTTTTTAAGTTGTTATTAGAATTTATCCTAGGATCGATGAAGATGTTGGACCACTCGTTGTAGGGTCAATATTGGATCACTCCATTGAATAGTCTCCATGCTCGAGCAGTCCAGTGCTTAGCATGAGAGGGGTGTGTTGAAAATCCAATATTGGACGAAATCTCGAGGGTGTGAAGTCTCACATCACCTAGAGATATGACCTGTTGCGTGAATATAAATGAGAGCAAACCTAACCTTACAAGCCGATTTTGTAGGGTTGAGTTAGCCTCGTAGCCCACATTATAAAAAAAAGGGAAGATTGTCGGGATGCAATCAAAGTCCTACATCAGAAGAACAATGCCGAACTTGAAAGAGAAGAAAAATGTTGTTAGTCAGAAGATTCTGCTGCAAGGGAGGATTGTCTGAGAAATCAAGAGAAGATTACTCTAAAAGTTAGAAGATTATGTTGCTGCAAGAAGAGATTGCTCCTAAAGAGATTTTTTTTTCTTCTAATTCTGATGTAAAGAAGGATTGTTATAAAAGTGTAGTGTATGTCATACACTACGGAAGAGCTTGTAATTTTTTGCCCAGAAAAAAAAGTTACACATCGAAAGGTTTGTAATTTTTTGCCAAAAAAAAAATTACACATTGAAGGGTTTGTAATTTTTACCATAAAGATTACATGTTGAAGGGTTTGTAATTTTTTGCCAAAAAAATTACACATTGAAGGGTTTATAATTTTTGTCAGAAAAATTACACATTGAAAGGTTTGTAATTTTTGTCAGAAAAATTATACGTGAAAGGGTTTATAATATTTGCTAGAAAAATCATATGTAAAAAGTGTTTGTAATTTTTTCGATCAAAAATTATAAGTAGTGAATTTTATCCTAATGGGATCGTGGACTAGGTCTTGAGGTATCGAACCATGTTAACCTTTTATTATGTGCTCCTTTTTTCTTTCTCCCTATACTTGTTTTTCAGAAGGTTGAGTTTCCCAATAAGCATATAGAGTAGATTATACTAAAATGTTTGCCACCGTAGAAAAAATGAGCAAATGTTTAGTTTATACGGAGCTAGCGAAATGATGTAAAATTAATGTAGGAACATCCATTACTAGAAGAGTTACTAGAAGCTCCAAGACTAAGCACACACTCAATCAAGCTACCTTAGTTAGAATTTCATTTTTTTGTAATGTACTTGTGAATGATTTTGATGGCCTTGTAAGTTTTCGGCCAAAAGTGTATTTTCTTTTAAGTGCTTGCTTAACATTGTGCTTAAAAGGCTAGTAAGCTTAAAGAGTGAAGCTTAATAGGGTGAATGAATTTAAGTTCAAGTTCATATTAAATTCTCATTTGAAATTTAAATTTAATTTGGTTTAAGTTTGAATTTCAAATTGTGAATCTAAGTGGTTTTGGTTCAAGAAGATTTTCACTTGGATTAGGATCCATGTCTAATCCAAGAGCAAATCTTAACCCTTGATTAGATGCACTCGTCCAATGGATGATAATCAAGTGGAAAGTGACATGTAACCTTTGAAAGTGACATGAAACACTTTTGAAAGTGACATGTACTTAAACCTTTGAACTTGTGACTCTTATTCATTGACTTGTAGAGTACTCTAAAGTTGTTTAGCTTCCTCTTCAAGTCTTCCTAAGCCTATATAAAGCCAAAAACGAAATTGTAAAGGAACTTTTGATATTTTGATAAATGAAATAGCTTTAAGCTTTTCTTAAGAGAGGATTCTCTTGTCTTGCTTAGCAAGATTTCTTGGATCTTATCAATGGATTTCATCCTCTATTGTGGCGGTTCTCCCTAAGCTTATTGGCTTGTCATGGTGCCAACCTTCCCCATTTCTTACCCCCTTCACCTTTTCTTTTTCGGTTTTCTACCCCACCATTGAAGCTTTGACCGAGAGCTTCATTAAAGCTTGGCTTGGAGGTGCATTAAAGAAGCTAGATTGGGCAACATCAAGGACTCTTTGGAATCTTTCTAAGGAGGCCTCTATCAAGTGGTATCATGAGGTTGTTGTCTTCTTCAATGTGTTATCTTCAACAGGTTAGTTATGGGTTTCATGTGTTTCCATAGCTTTCTTTGAGTTTTCATTGTTCCATGTCTTCTTTCAATAGCCTAGTCTTTGTTTCTTTGAGTTGTTTCAATTTTGTTCGGTTAGTTCTTGTCTAAGCATGTTTTTCTTCATTTTTCTTCTTCAAACCGTGGGTTTCCATGGTTAGGCATGCTTATCTTGAAGTTTTACTCATAGTTACTTTAGCTTCCATGACAAGATTCTTTGTTCTAGAGTAACTTTCTTTGTAAGCTTCTTTGTTTGATTTGTTTTCTTGTAGTTTTGTTTAGTCCTTTGTGTTTTCTCTTCTAAAACCATGAGTATGATGTATGTGCTGCACCATTGTTGAGTGGGTTTCATGTTTTACATGGGTTCCGTGAAATAGAAGAGGCTTCTAGTGTAAGTTTCACATGAACATGCATTTAGTTAGCTTTTAGAGCACTCTTTAGGTTCAATTTGTGTAACCTTATGAGAATTTCGTTTTGGGTGCTTGAAATTGAACTTAGAGGTTGCTCATCTTCAATTTGTGGTTTCGGTCCAGCCATACATAGTGTGTAGAAAAAATACAAAATCAAAAACAAAGAAAAGAAACAAGTGAGAAAAATAAAAGAAAAAAGAAATGGTAGTGAAAAGAGTAGTGTATAGGTCCAAAAAGAGTAGCAATTGATTAAGGACCATACAAAAGCAAAATCAAAAGAACCAAAAAAGCAAGAGGAAAATTTGAAAAAGTGAAAAGAATTGGAATTAGACACACCTTTAGACTTTGTTTTGAGCACACATCACCCAAGTTGAATTTCTAGTACCTTTGTTTTGGACTTGAGTGTGTAGTTTTGGTTTGGGTGTAATTTTCACAATTTCCTTGTATTGCACTTGCTGTAACTTGATGGTACCATGACTGTATTGGCCTTTTATTGATTTCAAATTGCATTTTAAGAAGGATAGACCATTGTAGAACATATTTGCAAATCGGTCGCTAATCGGATCCAAGCAAATCCGTCGCTAAATTTGGTGACAAATTCGGTGGCTAATTTGAATTTGTGTGTGGCTGTACTTTTTGTTTCTCATACTCTTAGTCTCGGTTTGGACTTGTTTTTCCCTGCAAATTCATGTTCCTTTGTTGTCCATACATGTGTCATTGTCTCATCAAAGTTTACTCCATATTTGATTAACCTTTCTTTCATTTTGAGCCTTTTTTTGCTTGTCTTTCTTGGACTCCTAGTTTTGTCTTTGAGTATTTGTCTCTTTGGACTTCTTAAGCCTAGCTAGGGTGTTGTTCCTCTTTCACATTGGCTTGGTAGGAACTTGATAATTGATTTGAGAATAATTTCTAAGTGAGAACCAAGAGATAGAGAGGAAAAAGGCAAGAAAGTTTCATTAGAGAAAAAGCCACTAAGTGCGAAACACGAGTTGATTGAGTGGATACTCTTAGAGAGTGGTGAGATCCTTTATTTCCTATTATATTTCTTGTACAAACCTTTTCTTGCAGTGATGGCTAGTTCTCCTAGTGTTGGCAATGATTTGTCACCCAAAACTCTTAAAATGATAGATGTGTTGATGAGTAGGTTGAATACCAATTTTGTGGAGAGGTTGGGGTCAATTGAGAGGAGATTGGAGAGTGAGAAGAGGCCTAATGGAGAGAATAGTAGGAATAGAGGTGAAAGGAGAGAGTACCATAGAGATAGTGATAAGAGGAGTAGAAGAGGGAGTGAAAGAAGTGATAGAGATTATTATGAATTAAAGAGGGAAATGAGAGAAAGAAAACAAAGAAGGGTGTTAGAATAAAATGAAAGGAATTATGCCAAGTATGAGAGAAGGGAAAAAGAGAGAATGATAAAGGAATTGAGAGAAAAAGAATTGAGAGCAAAAGAAATTAAAGAATTGGAGTTAATGGAAAAACAAATGAAGGAGAAAAGTGATATTTTACTTGCTTATACTAACCCTTCATTTGATTGTTTTGATTCTTATTTGGAGAATATTGTAGGTATGGTTCCAAAGGATGACTACCAAGAGGAAATTGACAACCTCTTGTGTGAAGATGTAGAAATAAAGGCGCTTGAAGACCATTGTGAAGTTGCTTGTGACCATCTTTACAAACAACCTTTTGTTTTGGTGCCTAGTGAAGAGTTGTTCATAATGGAGCCTTGGAACAAACATTGTGAAGAAAAGGAAATACCTATAAAGTTTGAACTTCCCTTTGAGAAAAATTCCTTACCACTTACTATTCCTTTTACTTCTAATAAAATTGATTTTGCATGTTATAACCTTGAGTATTATGGAATTAGACCTTGGACAATTCTTGAATTTGGCAATTTGGAATTCTTAATTGTACCTAATGATTTTTATCTTAATCGTGTTGAATGTCCTTCTAGGTTGATGGAAGAGTTTAAGAAGGAGGGTACATTGCAAATTTCTACACCTAGAAGAAGAATCTTAACTAAGAGTTCCAATCTTGACATGTCCACACTTGAGGAAGTGCTAGTATCTACACAACTTGAAGTTGAAACTCCAAAGAGCTTTGGTTATGCTATGAAAGATCAACTAAGTTCTTCTTTTACTTCATTTGATTGTGATGTTGATATTAGCAAACAAATTATCTTGTTCTTATATGATTGGCAAATAAATAACTTAGGTAAATCTAGCAAATTTAAAGAGTGTTTGAATAGGAAGTCTCATTTATTTTTACAACTATGCAATCACTTTAAGAAACAAATTTATCTATATGTTGCATCATATAATAACCAATTTGAGGAACCTTGTTTGGTCTTTGATCCGGATGTATTGTGTTGGTTGGTAAAGACCAATGTTACTTGGAGCTTCCCATGGATCATGGAGATAGTAATTCTTTTAATATTAATGATCTTTCTTTGTTTAATGTAGGTACAAATGAATATAATAACTTGAGGACAAGTTCAAGCAAAGAAGGAGGGTTTGATGTAGGAACATCCATTACTAGAAGAGTTACTAGAAGCTCCAAGACCAAGCACACACTCAATCAAACTACCTTAGTTAGAATTTCATTTTTTTGTAATGTACTTGTGAATGATTTTGATGGCCTTGTAAGTTTTCGGCCAAAAGTGTATTTTCTTTTAAGTGCTTGCTTAATATTGTGCTTAAAAGGCTAGTAAGCTTAAAGAGTGAAGCTTAATAGGGTGAATGAATTTAAGTTCAAGTTCATATTAAATTCTCATTTGAAATTTAAATTTAATTTGGTTTAAGTTTGAATTTCAAATTGTGAATCTAAGTGGTTTTGGTTCAAGAAGATTTTCACTTGGATTAGGATCCATGTCTAATCCAAGAGCAAATCTTAACCCTTGATTAGATGCACTCATCCAATGGATGATAATCAAGTGGAAAGTGACATGTAACCTTTGAAAGTGACATGAAACACTTTTGAAAGTGACATGTACTTGAACCTTTGAACTTGTGGCTCTTATTCATTGACTTGTAGTGTACTCTAAAGTTGTTTAGCTTCCTCTTCAAGTCTTCCTAAGCCTATATAAAGCCAAAAACGAAATTGTAAAGGAACTTTTGATATTTTAATAAATGAAATAGCTTTGAGCTTTTCTTAAGAGAGGATTCTCTTGTCTTGCTTAGCAAGGTTTCTTGGATCTTATCAATGGATTTCATCCTCCATTGTGGCGGTTCTCCCTAGGCTTATTGGCTTGCCATGACGCCAACCTTCCCCATTTTTTACCCCCTTCAACTTTTCTTTTTCGGTTTTCTACCCCACCATTGAAGCTTTGACCGAGAGCTTCATTAAAGCTTGGCTTAGAGGTGCATTGAAGAAGCTAGATTGGGCAACATCAAGGACTCTTTGGAATCTCTCTAAGGAGGCCTCTATCAAAAATCCCTGATACATATGGCAAGAAGGTATGCAAGCTGAAGACGTCATTGTACGAATTAAAACAATCACCCGAGCATGGTTTGGAAGATTTACCAAGTCAATGATTATTTTTGAATATCAATTGAGCAATCAAGATCATACCTTGTTTTTTTAAAAAGGAAAAGAGGAAAGATTACAATTCTTATTATTTATGTTGATGACATGATAGTCACGAGAGATGATAAAGAGGAACACAATTCATTAATGGAATACTTGGCAAGAGAATTTGAGATGGAAGAACTTGGTTCTTTGAAGTACTTTCTTAGGATTGAGGTTTCAAGATTAAAATCAATATTTTTCTGTCTCAACGGAAATATGTATTGGATTTGTTAAAAGAAACTGGGATGACAACATGAAAACCAACAAATTCTCCAATCGAAGGGGGATTGAAGTTGTGTATTAAAGAAGATCAAATTCTAGCCAACAAAGGAAGATATCAAAGACTTGTAGGGAGATTGATGTATCATGCACACACCAGGCCAAATTTAACTTATGCTCTTAGTGTGGTGAGTCAGTTCATGCACAATCCTGGTGCACGACACGTGGATGCAGTCATACGAATCTTAAGATTGGGCAAATGCTCTTGATGATAAAAGATCAACTTCTGGATACTTTACATTTGTAGGAGGTAATCTTGTCACATGGAGAAGCAAGAAGCAGAATGTTGTAGCTCGTTCCAACACTGAAGCGGAACTCAGAGGAATGTTTCTTGGACTCTGTGAAGCTATGTGACTTAGACTACTTCTCTAGGACTTAGGTATGTACACACACATCTCATTCAATTGTATTATGATAACAAAGTTGCGCGCGACATTGCTCACAACCCTATCCAACACGATCGTATGAAACATGTGAAAGTTGACCGATTTTTATGAAGGAAAAGCTTGATAAAAATATTTTAGAATTGTTAAATATTCAATCTGAAGATCAACTAACAGATATTCTTACCAAGGTTGTTACAAGTCAGATTTTTTGGGAAATTATTAGACAAGTTGAGAATGTATGACACCTAGTTACCAACTTGAGGGGAGTGTTAAAAAAGGAGAATATCCTATTAATTAAGATTATGTTTCCATAGATATTATCTAATTAGTTAAGATTATGTTTACATAGACATAGAGAATATCACATAATCAATATAATATTGCATAGTTAGAAAGAGAATATTTGATTAGTTAAGATAAAATTCTATATTTTCTTGGTTTAATATTTATTTCTAGTCCTTAATTTGTAATACTATAAATATAGTATGATGTATACAAAGGATGAATGAATGAAATATTGAATTATATTAGTTTTTTTAAGTGTACGTAGTGGAAGATTACATACAAAAATCTGAAAATGTGTGTAATTGTAAAGAATAAAATACAAGAAGGGGGGTTTGTAAAAGATAGAACACAAGAAGGGGGGTTGAATTGTGTTATAAATAAAAATTTTCTCCTTTCGTCTGTGGGTTTAAATATGGTCAGACGAAATATTACTTAATCTTTAAGGATTGATTTTAAGTAAGAAACGTTATAGCTTGATTATCCCCGTTAGTCAAACAAATAAGAAGATAGGTACACAGCTATTTTTATACTGGTTCGTCTATACAAGACTACGTCCAGTTACCCAGCAACCACTGAGTTTTCACTATCAACCGTGAAATGGTTTACAAGTATTATTTGCACCCAACCACTTCTGGCTATAACAAGATATTCTTTGAACACAACCTTCGCAGGCTAAACAACAGAGGTATTCTTTGAACAACCAGCCTCCTCAGGCTAAACTACCACACAAGTGGATTTTAAGAAGATGTTTTAAAAAACAGAAAGGTTCCTCTTCGCAGAGAGGGTTTTACAATGAAGTATAATCAGAAATATTGAGCGAAATCTCAGAAGATAGAATAAGAGAAGCGTTTTCGCCAACTGAATTCTAATGAAGTGAAGTCTTCAAATAGGCACCATCTTCAAATGACCGTTAGACTCATGAGAATGTCATTGAACATTTTCTTGAGAGCTTTCCAAAAGGTGTCAGATAGTACTTGATTGATTGATGGCGTGTGCAGCGGATTTAGATTGCATGCGCAATACCTTTTCTGACTTGTACAGAGACTTTGACAAAAAGGTGAAGACCTTTTTGAGTTGCATGTGTAAGCACGAATCCCTATACTGATCTTGGATGCTTCTAATGAGTACTTCTTTAGATTTGAAATCTTGGCGTGAGTGACTCAAACTTTGCTTCACTTCTTGGACAGATGATATATTTCTTCAGTCTTTAAGAGGTTTCGTCTTATCCTATCGTTTGATGACTTCAACTTGAGACAGACGAATGACTTCAGTCTGAGGAGTCATCTTTCGTCTGTGCTTGTTCCGTCTGACTTGCTTGCTGATCTTCCGTCTGAGAAAGTTTCGTCTGTCTTGTAAAAATCAAAACCTTAGATGAGTTAAACATCTTGATCTAACAATCTCCCCCTTTTTGATGATTACAGACCATACTGATAACTTTTCTCAAGAAGACATCTGCATAAGAAAATGTTAGTGATCACAGATAAAACGCAAGTCAGATTTACATCAAGACGATGTTTTCCAAATAATACCTCTTTATAAAATGAATTGTTACATCAATGCGATGTAAACCTTATACAATGTTACAAAAGTATACAGAAAACCAAAGTTCAAAAAAAATCAATACAATACAACAACAAAATTTGCTCCCCCTCAGACGATATATAGGTTGCTCCCCCTTAGACGATGCTTGCTTGCTTACTTGCTCCCCCTCAGACGAGGCATTCCCCCTTTTTCCTTTCTTCCTTTCTAAGATACTCTCCCCTTTTGGCTGAGAATCATCAAAAACATGATCAAGAAGAAGGTTTAGGCTTCTTTTGAAGAAGGCTCATGACAATGTCCTTCAGCTGCTGCACCTCAGATGTGAGAGAGTCTTGATTGTCCTCAAGCTCTTTATTCTTTAGTTTCAGATGCTCGCAATCCTCTTCTAAGGCATCATATTTACGCTTTAGAGTATTATACTCATTAGCGTCCTTTGCGTCAGCCTCAGTAACCTCCACCTTATCATAAACCTCCACCGTATCATCAATCTCCACTAGCGGTGTTTAAGGCTCTTCCACTATAGGTATAGTGTCATCTACGATGAACACTGTTGGTGTCCTCTTCAGACGCAGAGTAAAGAGTGGAAGTGTGAGGTATGCAGTGAAGTCTCTTTCCCATTGCCAAGAGTACATCTTCGAGGGAATAGAGAGCTCAAGATCTGGATGCTCCTGTGATGGATGTGTATAAGCAAAGGCTTCTCCAGGAAACACCCTGCCACAGATTGTGGAATCTTCATCAAATGAAGTTCTAGAACAGAACGCAGATGTGGCTTCATGATCTTCTATCATCCTTTGAATCTTCAGATTGATAGGTCTTAAGGCATGGGTTTGAAGAGATTTTAGATGCGAGTATGCAGCAGACGGATGTCGCTGGGGGATGTGCCTTGCAAACTTGAAGGATCTGGAGACAGACAGAGTCTTTTTCTCTTTTCCTTAAGCCAAAAACTTGACCAAGCAAGGTCGTTTTCGGTCTAAAGCGATAGAAAAATTTGTTTCGTCTGAAACCAGAGAAGAGAATTGTGATCCTACCATGAACGAACAGTCTCTTCACTCCTTCTTTGCTCTTCTTTCAATGTGATAGAAGGAAGTTGATCTAGCTTTTGCTTCCCTTCTATAAGCACCAGCCATCAGTTTGAAGGACATGTTGTAGTCTTCAGGAAGAGCGTGAGCAAACTCTTTGGGGTCTTCGAATTCGTCGAGGAGGATGGAGTAGCGGGGGCAGATGCCTGAATAGTGAGGTCTTGTCTAGGGAAGAACAATTCCCAGAGTATGTCCTAGACCTACATACTCTGTTTGATTCATGGGAATTGTGAATGGTACAGGATCATGGCGGTCAATGGCGTCGAGATGTCAATGTGAGCAATCCTTTGGCTCATAGATGGTAGAGCCAGAATCTCCATATCTGCAGTGGTGAAATGCAGGTGCGTTGATTTCATGTTGAACCTTCCACTTGATGTTTTCTCTGAAAGGGATGTGGGGTTCATAGCCAAGAGTTGGTCCTTCAATCACCGACTCAGCTAGATGACCCTTGTACCTCTTTATATCTTCTAAACACTTGATGTCTAAGGTGTCTAGTATGTCCCAGGGCAGACGCTTCAGCCATTCGCGTTGCTCTTCGGGAGTGTAGATGAAATCTTTTTTGAAATCTACTGGCTTCAGGGGTTTGTGATAGACGATGGGATTGACAAATCTCCCAAGTTGAAATCTCTGTTTGCCTCTGTACCGATAGGGGTTTCTCAACTCAATGTAGGGAGTGTCCTTTATAAAGCAGTCTTCATCGTCTGCCAAGTGACCATCTTTAGCAGACTCAGACGGTTCACCATCGTTGGAAATATCTTCAATCTTCTCTCCAAGAATCCAGTCAGGCTTAACTGGTCTTTCAGCACAAGAGCTTTCAGCAAAGCGTCTCATGACTAATTCGTTGAGAAACGAATAGTCCGTCTTGTGCTTGGGTGGTAGATCTTCAGGATTGATAACTTTGGCGTGAGATCTCACCCATGATGCATCCACCTTTATTACCTCCATCTGTTCTTCCATCGACGAAGAACTTATGTCTTCAACAAGTATTTCTTCAAACGGAATCTCTATCGTCTGTTGGTGGGATGCTTCTTCAGACGCAGTAGGTATCGCATGTTCAAAGGCAGCGTTGAGAGGAGACGCAACAATAGGATCAGACACAATTGTCCTATGTTCATCTTGGAGTGTTGATGTAGAAACCTCCATAGTAGAGACCTCATCATTAAGCATGGTCTCCAATTCCTCTGTTAACTGGGCATTATCCTTCTAGATCTGGACAGTTTCTTCACTGTTCATGCCCTCTGAAGTTGTTGGAGCAGACGCACCTTCAGACGATCCAATGCCCTTAACGCTTTCAAGAAAGATTCTTTCTCGTTCAGCTTGAAGTAGCATAGAGACCGTCATAGCCTCTTTCAGTTGTTTTGCTTCGTCTGTTTCTCCAACAACCACAGACGTAAGCTTCTGCTTCATCTTTTCTTTGCCTTTGGCAGTCTTTTGAAGAGCGACCTCTCTGGCTCTTGCTTTTTCTTCAGCTGCTTTCTTCTGCTTTTCTTCGTCTGAAAGAATTCTAACAGACAAAACTCCTTCAGACGATAGCCTAGCCCCTTCATCTTCACTTGGGGATATCGTCTTCCCTTGTGTCTTGGCAGCAACGTGCTTTATTCTGATAGTCCTTTTCTTCTTCTTAAGAGGTTCTTCTAGAACATCTTCGAAGGGAATTTCAGAAATAACCACGGGTGGAAGAGGTAAGGGTGTTTGGGTTTGTGTTTGGTCTGGTGTTTGGGATTGTGTTTGGGCTTGTGTTTGGGTTTGTGTTTGGGTTTATGTTTGGGCTTGTGTTTGGGTTCTGGCGCGTTTGATGCGAGCTCTGTGTGGGGGGTCTTTGGTGATTGGTGAAAGGGGAACTTGTTCTTCACTCACAGTATGCTGAAGGAAGCCAGGGTTCAGATGCATCTTGGCAAAGGTGCTTCCTTTGACTTCCTTGCCTTCTTTGTGCCACACGACGCCAGTGACATCAAAGCCTTGGTTGATGATGATTTTGGTGAAGAGGGTGGCGTAGGGAATACTACTTTTCCTACGGATGTTCCTATTCTTTAATGCACTTATCCAGTGGTCAAGAATGATGTGAGGGAGACTCATCCTCACTTTCCTCAGACAATAGAAGATGCAAAACCCGTCTCGAGTACTCACATTGTCTCGTGAGCCAGTTCTGGGGGTGAAGATGTTGTAAAGGAGGTTGTGGATGATTCTTGCAGTGGGACAAAAATTCCCTGATCTCAAAAACTTGGAATCTTCAGAGTTGCGGATCTTCCCGTAGATAATCTTGTCCACGTGCTTTTCAGACTCATGTTTCATCTAGTCAGCGCTGTAAAAATGCCCTTCTGTCTTGCAGTTCCCGGCTTCAGCAATGGAGTCTATTGTGATAATATACTCCTTGTTATCAATGGTACCAACAATACCATCTTCAAACTCCTTTGCGTCACTCCAGAACTCAGCATAGGCCTCCATCAGCCATGACCCTCTCATATCTGTGAACTCCATCCATCTGTTATGTACCAGCATCTTTGCCACTCTTTCGAAGATGCTCTCAACAGTCTCTCTCGATATCCACTTGCTGGGCAAGAAGAGATCTTGCGCGAAGAATGTTGCTTCGGTTGCCTTGATGTTCTTGGCGGCCATTGTTAGGTTTGAAAAAAAAAGAGTTAAGTTTTGTGAGTAGAATATTCAGAGAAAGTGTGAATGCAGTAAAAAATAAAAATGTGAACTTTAAGAGTATTTATAGTCAATACTAAAACGGTTGTGATTCATCAGACGAAAGAATTTTAAACCGCCCCTGATTTGACGTGTCCCTATCATTGCCCTTTTAATGATTGACTTGACTTCTGCAATTCACAGCGCGTGCTTCTCAAAGTCCTAGAAAAGTGCAATAAATGACAGACACATTTATTGCTACTTTTAATTTGTCCCTGCACACTTAACTTTAAAATATTTAAATAATATCCTTGTGTCTGTCGAATTTCCTCAGACTGATTCAACTTGATCAGACGCAAAGTTTCGTCTTAACACGAAAACATATACAAAGGTACAGACGAAATGAAATGCTCAGACGAAAGAGAAAACTTAATCAATTAAAGAGATAATTCCCAAATTTTCTTTAATGAAATTAAAGCGAGTTTCGTCTAAAGCTTTTGTAAAGATATCTGCCCATTGAAAATCAGTTTGAACAAACTATACATCGAAAATACCTTTTTGAACATAATCTCTTATAAAATGAAATTTGATTTCAATATGCTTGGCTTTTGAATGTTGAATAGGGTTTTTGCTGAGATTTATTGCACTTGTGTTATCACAAAATACTGGTATTTGAGTTTTAAACCTGGAGTAATCCTCAAGTTGATGTTTTACCCAAAGTAGTTGTGAGCAACACTACTGCCAAATATATTCTGCTTCAGTGGTTGAGAGTGCAATGGAGTTTTGCTTCTTGCTTAACCAAGAGATTAGTGATGAACTAAGAAACTGGCATCCACCACTTGTGCTTTTTCTCTCCACTTTATCTCCAGCATAATCAGCATCACAATATCCACTTAAATTGAAATCACTATTTTTCTTATAAAAGAGAGAGAGATTAGTAGTTCCAATAAGATATCTTAAAATGCGTTTAACAGCTTGTAAATGTGATTCTCTAGGATAAGATTGAAAGCGTGCACATAGACAAACACTAAACATAATGTCAGGTCTACTAGCAGTGAGATAGAGAAGAGATCCAATCATACCTCTGTATACCGTCTGATCAACGGTCTTACCTGATTCATCTTTGTTGAGACTGGCTCCAGACGAATGCATGGGAGTTTTCATTGGTTTGGCATTTTCCATTTTGAATTTCTTTAGAAGTTCCTTTGTATACTTCTGTTGATGAATATATATGCCTTATTTAGTCTGTTTGATTTGAAGTCCTAAGAAAAACTTCAGTTCTCCCATCATGCTCATCTCGAATTCTTCCTGCATTAACTTAGAGAAATCCTTGCACAAGGATTCGTTAGTTGCTCCAAAGACTATATCATCTACATATATTTGAACAATAATAAAGTCCTTTGAAACATTTTTCTTGAAGAGAGTAGTATCAACCTTCCCTCTTGAAAAACCATTTTGAAGAAGAAAGGAACTTAGTCTTTCATACCAAGCTCGAGGAGCCTGTTTAAGACCATATAGTGCTTTTTTTAGTTTGAAAACATGATTTGGTTGAGATGAGCTCTCAAATCCAGGAGGTTGTCTTACATATACTTCCTCTTCAATAAAACCATTTAGAAAAGCACTTTTTACGTCCATTTGATATAAAATGATATTCTTATGAGCAGCAAAGGCAAGTAGAATTCTAATTACTTCCAATCTAGCTACAGGAGCAAAAGTTTCAGTGAAATCTATACCTTCTTGTTGATTATAGCCTTGAGCTACTAATCTTGCTTTGTTTCTTACCACTTTTCCGTCTTCATCAAGTTTATTTCTGAATACCCATTTAGTTCCAATAATACTTTTGCTTCTTGGTTTCTCTACCAAAGTCCAAACATCATTTCTGGTAAACTGGTTTAGCTCTTCTTCCATAGCTAAGATCCAGTCGTTATCTTGTAGAGCTTCCTCAATATTCTTGGGCTCTATATTTGACACGAGAGCATATCCAGACGATTCTTTTAGCTTGGATCTAGTTTGAACGCCTTGATGTCTATCTCCAATGATAAGATCTTCTGTGTGGTTTGATGCAAACTTACATGTTCTCACAGGGGCTTGATCTTCATGTTGATGAGTATCAGACGAAGAGGGTTCGTCTGTGCTTCTATCGTCTGCTCTTATGTCTGTTCTTTCGTCTGACTCTGGTTTATCATTTTGACTTGAACTTTGACCAGAAGGGTTAATCTGCAAATTATCAAATAAATTTTCTATGTCTGATATTTCCTTATCAACCTTTTAGTTATCTTGGAATTTTACATGAATTGATTCCTCTACAACTTGCGTCTTAGAGTTAAATACTCTATAGGCCTTAGATGTAATGAAATATCCAAGTAAGAATCCCTTCACCACTTTTGAATCAAATTTACCAAGTTGATCTTTGGTGTTTAAGATGAAACATTCACATCCAAAAGGATGGAAGTAAGAAATGTTGGGTCTTCTTCCTTTCCATAGTTCATATGGAGTCTTATTCAATATTGGTCTTATCAATATTCTGTTTTGAATATAACAGGATGTATTAATTACTTCTGCCCAATAATATTTTGGAAGAGAGCTTTTATGCAACAAAGTTCTAGCCATTTCTTGTAAGGTACGATTTTTCCTTTCCACAACTCCATTTTGCTGAGGAGTTCTTGGAGACGAAAAATTGTGAAAGATACCATTTTCAAAACAAAAGGCTTTGAACTCAGAATTTTCAAATTCTGTTCTGTGATCGCTCCTAACAGACGCAATACATATTCCTTTTTCTTTTTGAACACGTTTGCAAAATATTTCAAAAACACTGAATGACTCATGTTTATGTGCTAGAAAGTATACCCATGTAAATCTAGTATAAGCATCTATAATTACAAATCCATATCTCTTTCCTCCAAGACTTTCAGTCTGAGTAGGTCCAAAAAGATCAATATGTAACAGTTCTAACGGTCTTGTCGTGGAAACAACATTTTTTGATTTAAAAGAAGCTTTGAGTTGTTTCCCATGCTAACAAGATTCACACAGACGATTGATTTTCCAAGATATTTTCGGTAAACCTTTTACAAGATCCTTTTTAGAAATTTTTGAAATATACTTGAGACTTAAATGTCCAAGCTTTTTGTGCCAAATATCTCGTTCATCGTCTGCTGAAATCAAACATGTCACATTCTGATCACTGAGGTCAGAAAGAAAAATCTCATAAAGGTTATTTCTTCTTTTCCCAATAAATAGAATGTATTTGTTTTTATTTTTGACTATACATTCATCTGAGTTAAAAGCTAATTCATATCCACTGTCACAAAATTGACTTATGCTAAGTAGATTGAAGTTAAGACCTTTAACATAAGACACATTTTGGATAAGAGGATTGGGTGTCTTACCAACAGTCCCAATGCCTAAGATTTTACCTTTCCCTGAACCATATGATACAGACCCTTTACTTGGTCTGAGATCTTGGAACATAGACAGTCTCCCGTCATGTGTCGTGAGCACCCACCGTCCAGTACCAAAGTCCTCTTTTCCTATTAAGTATGTCTGCAACAGGAATAATGAGTGACTTTGGTACCCAAATCTTTTTGGGTCCTTCTTTATTAGTGAAAGAAAGATTTCTTTTTGTTTAAGGTTCTTTTATCTTTTCTATAATTATTTGGAACCTTATTATAATTTCTTATCATCTTTTTATGAGCAGACGGAACAAAATTGTTTTTCTTTTTGTCTGACTCTTCAACATAACCAAGTCCACTCTTATCAGATGGAGATATCCCATATTTCAAAATATTTTCTAGCACGGTGGATCCCTTAGTGAACTTTGTTAAGTCTTTGAGTAAGGATTCATTTTCTTTCTTCAATTTTTCAATTTCAGAAATAAAATTATCCTTTTCGATTTCATGATTTTTCATCTGATACTTCTTTTTGCAGTAACTCATTTTCAGTTCTCAAAGTAGCATTTTCTTTCAAGGTTTGTTTTAACTTGGCTTTGCATACTTTGTATTGCTTAGCAATAAAATGTGAGTTAGCCAAAAACGTATCGTATGAAATTTCTTCTGATTCTGACTCAGACTCAGATGAAGAGGATGAAGAAGTTTCAGTTTCAATTACCTCTGATGAGACGGTGTCTCTAGCCATGAGACAGATATTTGCAGTTTCTTCTTCTTCAGTGGATTCCTCTGAGCTTTCGCTGTCAAGGTCTTCCCAAGTCACTAGACTCTTCCTACCCTTGTCTTTGCGAGGATTCCATCTTTTCTTTAATCTTGGACACTCTGATCTCATGTGTCCAGGTTTTCTGCACTCATAGCAGATAACTTCTGAGCTCTCCTCCTTGCTTGAAGATTTTTTCGGGAGCTTTCTTTCCTTCTTCTTAAAGAAGCGTTGACCTCTCCCCTTTTTCATCATCATCTTCTTAAAGTGTCTGGCCATGAGAGAAATCTCATCATCAGACGATCCATCAGACGAATCAGATGCAGTGGTGTCAGCTTTCAGAACTCTGTGCTTCTTCTTTCTTTCTTTCTTAGGAGTTTCCTCCTTGGTCATGTTGTTGACAGACGGAAGAGCTATGGGTTCTTGAACTTTGATCTTGTCTCTCTTACATAGAAGTACCTCATGTACTCTCAAGGCTCCTATTAACTCGTCAAGAGTTAATGTCTTTATATCACGCCCAACTGAGATGGCAGTGGACATAGCTTCCCATAGAGGAGGAAGACTATCCAATATCTTCATGTTGTTTTAAGCCTTGGTGAATGTAATATCCAGCGCAGTGAGTCCATTCAATATCGTTTGGAATCTTCCAAACATCATGTCAATAGATTCTCCTTTCTTCATTAAGAACATCTCATATTCTCTTTGAAGAGTAACAGCTTTCCTCATTCGCACATCCTTAGTTCCTTCATAGGAAATCTTGAGGGCATCCCAAAGTTCTTTAGCTGTTTTGTAGGTACAGAATCTGTTGTATTATGTCCTTGATAATGCACACATGATGACATATCTGGCTTTGTTGTTGAGTTTCATAAGCGAGAATTCTTCATTTCCCCATTCAACCTCAAGTTTGACAATAGGGATGTTTCCTTGAGTTATGATGTTCCACAGTCTGTACTGAGTGGATTTGATGTACATCTCCATCCGATCCGCCTAGTAAAGATAGTCATCACCAGAGAACGCTGGTGGCTTGTTCATGGATGACCCTCCAGACAAGAACGAAGGTCCTTGTGACTCCATCCAGGATCTTTTCCTCTAGCAGCTGTAAAGCGCTCAACCCTTAGAGACTGAGCTCTGATACCAAACTGTAAAAGATAGAACACAAGAAGGGGGTTGAATTGTGTTTTAAAAACATTTTCCCTTTCGTCTGTGAGTTTTAAATATGTTCAGACGAAATAATTTTAGTCTTCAAGGATTGTTTTTAAGTAAGAGACGTTATAGTTTAATTATCCTCGTTAGTCGAAATAACTTAGAGAAGTAAAAACACAAGTATTTTTATACTGGTTCGTCTATATAAGACTACGTCCAGTTACCCAGTAACAACTGAGTTTTCACTACCAACCGTGAAAGGGTTACAAGTATTATTTGCGCCCAGCCACTTCTGGCTATAACATGATATTCTTTGAACACAGCCTTCGCAGGCTAAACAACAAAGGTATTCTTTGAACAACCAGCCTCCTCAGGCTAAAACACCACACAAGTGGATTTGAAAAAGATGTTTTTCTAAACAAGAAAGATTCCTCTTCGCAGAGAGGGTTTTATAATGAAGTACAACAGATATAGTGAGCGAAATCACAGAAGATTGAATATTAGAAGCGTGTTCGCCAACTGAACTCTAAAGGAGTGAAGTCTTTAAATAGGCACCGTCTTTAGATATCCGTTAGACACAGAAGAATGTCGTTGAATATTTTCCTTGAGAGCTTCCAAAAGGTGTCAAATAGTACTTGAGTGATTGATGGCGTGTGCAGCGGATTTAGATAGCATGTGCAGTACTTTTTCTGACATGTACAGAGACTTTGACAAAAAGGTGAAGACCTTTTCGAGTTACATGTGTAAGCGCGAATCCCTATACTGATCTTGGATGCTTCAAAAGAGTACTTCTTAAGATTTGAAATCTTGGCACTAGTGACTCATACTATGCTTCACTTCTTGGACAAACAATACACTTCTTCAGTCTTAAGAGATTTTGTCTTATCCTATCGTCTGATGACTTTGACTTGAGACAGACAAATGACTTCAATTTGAGAAGTCATCTTCCGTCTGTGCTTGTTTCGTCGGACTTGCTTGCTGATGTTCCGTCTGAGAAAGTTTCGTCTGTCTTGTAGAAAACAAAACTTTAAATGTGTTAATCATCTTGATCTAACAGAGGTTGTGATTGATAAGATGATTGAGAAGACTTAGGATTAAGAAACTTCTCATGCATTTCATTCAGCATCCATGTTCCAAGGTCTAGACGCATTCTTGAGAAGGTGGCTTGCTTGATTTCATGACACCTGGCATACCATTCACATCCCTTGATATCAAAATCTTGATTCTGAATGATCTTTGTGAAGACAGCAGGATAGAGAACACTTGATTTTCTTCGCAAGTCTCTTCCTTTCAAGGCAGCAACCCAGTGATCTATAATCACATGGGGAAAACTTATCTTCTCCTTCTTAAGAAGATAGAAGAGACATAATCGATCTCGGTTGCTCACATTGTCGCGAGACCCGATCCTGGGAGTGAAGATGTTGAAGAGGAGATTGTGCAGAACTCTCCCTTCAGTTGTCAAGTTCCCAGCCCTTAGATATTTGGCCAGGTCAGACGTTCTGGGTTTAGCATAGAGCGTCTGATCGATGAGAGCTTCATCAAAACCCTCATTCCAGTTGGAGGAGTAGACGACACCTTCAATCTTGCATTTCCCTATAGCAGTAATGGCTTTAGCATTGATAAGGTATTCCTTAGCACCGATGGTCCCAACAATGTTCTCATCAACAATTTTGGCCTCAGACCAAAATTCAGCGTAAGACTCCAACATCCATGGGCCTTCCCATGAAGCGAACTTCATCCATCCTGTTTTCTCCATAAAGTCGCATGAGTGTCCATAGAGATTGGCAAGAGTGATCCTTTTTACCCACTTGCTAGGCAAGAATAAATCTTGCGCAAAGAAGCTTTCATCTTTGACAGATGATTGTTGTGTGTTCTTGGCAGCCATTTTTTTGAGTTTGAAAAAAAATAAGAGAGTTAGAGAGTAAATATTCTTAGAGAGAGAGAGAGAATTTACTTAGCAGTGTAAAGAATAAAAGAAAGGACTTTGACACTTTTATAGTCAATTAAGTGAAACGGTTGTATTTTATTAGACGATAGAATGGAAACCGTCCCTGATATGATGTTTTCTCCCATGATTGTCCTTTTAATGATTGATTTGACTTCTGTTAGTTGCGGCGCATGCTTTTGAACTTCTTAGAATAGAGTAATAAATGTCAAACATATTTAATGCTGCATTTATTGTGTCTTCCTGCACACTCAACTTTAAATTAATTAAATAATAGCATTACGTCTGTTGAATGACCTTTCACTAATTCAACTTGATCAGACGCAAGGTTTCGTCTTAACGCGAAATAATCAGACGATAAATACAGATAATAGACACAGACGAAATAACTTAATCTTTTAAAAAATAATTCTCAAATTTTCTTTAATGAAATTAAATCGTGTTTCATCTAAAGCCTTTGTAAAGATATCTGCCCATTGAAAATCAGTTTGGACAAACTGTATATCGAAAATACCCTTTTGAACATAATCTCTTATAAAATGAAATTTTATTTCAATATGTTTAGCTTTTGAATGCTGAATAAGGTTTTTGCTGAGATTGATGACACTTGTGTTGTCACATAAAACTCGTATTTGGGTTTCAAACCTGGAGTAGTCTTCAAGTTGATGTTTTACCCATAGAAATTGTGAACAACATCTAGCAGCAGCAATATATTCTGCTTCTGTGGTAGAGAGTGCTATAGAGTTTTGCTTCTTGTTTGACTAAGAGATAAGTGATGTGTCTAGAAATTGACATCCACCACTTGTGCTTTCTCTCTCCACTTTATCTCCAGCATAGTCAGCATCACAATAGCCACTCAAACTGAAATCACTATTTTTCTTATAAAATAAAGAGAGATTAGTGGTTCCAATAAGATATATGAGAATTCGTTTTACAGCTTGTAAATGAGATTCTCTAGGGTCAGACTGAAAATGTGCACATAGACAGACGCTAAACATAATGTCTGGTCTACTTGCAGTTAAATAGAGCAACGATCCAACCATACACCGGTATATCGTCTGATCAACGGTCTTACCTGACTCGTCTTTGTTGAGACTTGCGCTAAACAAGTACACATGTGTCTTCATTGACTTTACGTTGTCCATCTTAAACTTCTTGAGAATTTCTTTTATATACTTTTATTGATAGATATACATTCCTTTTTTTCTTTCGTTTATTTGATATAGATTCTGAATAGGCAGCATAATGGAAACATATAAATATACAAACATATTCCCGTAGATAAATATTTTAGTTTTTTAAACTAAAAAGTCAATATTCAAAACAATATTTTTAAAAAAATATATATATTTAAATTGTAAATTAACAGTTTGGGAGTTGACACTTCAAACTCCTAAATTTACATTATCGTGAATTCAAATTTTTAAAAGGCTCATAAATACAATTTTAATTTTTTTTTTGTTAAAAGAAAAATTTTGAACCTTAAAACAAATGGATTTTTATTATGGGAATGAGTGTCTCTACATTGTAATTCTTATTGAAATACATCACAAATAAATGTTAACCTTGTGATATTTAATACTACTTTGTCTTTATACAAAAATAATGAAAACCAACTTGTTGACGTCGAGTTAATAAAAATATTTAATGTATTTGAAGAAGGGATACTTACCTAATTGAAAGAAAATTTATTGGTGACTCATAACGATTATAAATTCAAAACCACAACCACAAATTCAAATTCAAATTGAATTTTATGAGTTCAATTGCGTGCAAAATAATGGGGGACAATTGTGTCCCCAAATTTCATTTTGATTTCAAAGATGGAAAAGTATGTTGATGAATTCATATTAGAAAAAATGAATCCTTAAAGTATTTTGGAGTCTATTTGCCTTAAAAAAAACTTTTTTAGATGACCGATTATATGTTGTTATTTCAAGAGTCATATGTAAGAAAGACCAGAAGATTTTAATTATAAATAATGATAACGTTTTTAAAGAAGTTTTTTTTTCAAGCCAATGACTTTGAATTATTTTATTCTTCATCTATTTTCTTTGTATTTTTAATTCATAAAAGATAAATTTATTGTTAAAATATTCTCTGTTTTGAATATTCTATTATATAGTAGCATGTAACAAAAAAACAAAACTTTTTATATTATTGTATATTATTACGTTTTACTTCATAAAGCAAAACAGATTATGTTACCGTATTTCATGGTATATTTAATTATCCTAGGTTACTGCAGGGGTAAATTAACTAATTAAGCTTAATTAACAATATTTTTAGATGTAATATAAGATTAATTGTATAATATTAATATAATATAAAAAAATATATAATGATGTAATTAAAATAAATCTTCTGTAAATGAAATTATTAGAGTCCAATAAAAAAATAAAAACTAAACTAGGAACAATTTTTATTTTTTTATATATATGATTAGATTATTTACTTAAATTATCTTATATAAATATCAATTGTTTCACACAATTCAACCTCCCAAACAAAATTGAATAGTTTATAAACTTAAATTAAATAATTGACTCACATTCATATTGAACTGGTTTTTATGAAGTGAGTTTAGTTATACATTTACACCAAATCTTGGTCAGTTTTTTTTCTTCTCTCAACTCTGAGATATAGAAAAACAACTTGTTTGGAAAAGAGAGGTACTTTAAAGTACCTCATTTTTGGTCGTGTTGTTGTTGGATTTGGGTGGAACAATTTAATGCCATAGATTGGTGTCGAACCCACGAATCTGTGGTGGATTGCATGATTCAAACCAGCAAAGCAGATGGTATTGTGGCAATGAATCTTAAAAAACTTAGTTATATTAAGCGTACATAGCTATAATTTGAGAAATAAAATAATAATTAAATATATGCTTCATTCTTTCTAAAATAATCGTTGTTTAGTCTTTATATGAATGTATAAAGTGAAAATGTTATTGCATATTATTCATGTTAAAATTAAATGACATATAATTATATTTAACTAGATAATCATTCACTCAGTTATTTTTCTTTTTTATTTCACTTGGCAGAGGGAACGATAAATTTTTAACAAATGTTTTCTTGACATTTTAAAATGACCTATAAAATGATTTTATAACCTTTAAAAAAAAATATTCAAAATAATAACTTTTGAAATATATACATACACACATATATTGAAATTGTAAATTAACAATTGGGAGTTGACCATTCCAAACTCCTAAATTTACATTATCGTGAATTCAATTTTTTAAAAGGATCATAAATGTAATTTTAATTTTTTTTTGTTAAAAGAAAAATTTTGAACCTTAAAACAAATGAATTTTATTATGGGAATTAGTGTCTCTACATTGTAATTCTTATTAAAATATATCACAAATAAATAATTAACACTGCTTTTTCAATTTTTTTATACAAAAATAATAAAAACCAACTTGTTGACGTAGAGTTAATAAAAAAATTAATGTAGGAAGCAATTATTTTTTGAAATTTGTGTAATTTGATATTAAAATCATTAATTGATTGACTTTAAATTTAATGCAATGTACATGATATTATAATTTGGTAAAAAATAATAATTACTTCTAGTAGACATAATTTTTCATGTTTACATTTCAGGTAAGAAAAAAAATGGTAAAAGTAATCAAGTAAAATAGTCTAATGTAAAAATTTCTACGCAAGACAAAAATTAAACTTACTAATTAATCAAAAGTAATCATCTATTAAGTGTCTTTTTATAAGAAGTTTTTTGTGCAAGCCAATGACTTTGAATTATTTTATTCTTCATCTATTTTCTTTGTATTTAATTCATAAAAGATAAATTTGTCGTTAAAGTATTCTCTGTTCTGATTATTCTATTATATTATAACATGTAAAAAGAAAATACTTTTTATATTATTGTATTATGTTACCGTATTTAATGTTATATTTAATTATGGTAGATTACTGCAGGGGCAAATTGACTAATTAAGCATAATTAAATGAAGTGAGTTTAGTTTGTTTTGTTTCTGTCTTAAAAAATAACTTGTTTGGAAAAGAGAGATACTTTGAAGTACCTCATTTGTGAGATAGCTTTGCTTTTGTTCAATTCAGGGAATGTCATGTCTCGAACCCACCACCCACAAATGGTATTGTAATGAGCAAACCATTACACCAAGCTAGAGACAGACTTTTAAGTAACTCACATTATTAAAAATAAATAACATTTAAACATATACTTGCCTCCAGTGCTATGTAACCAGATTTAGTAGAAGAAAAATCTCTTATAAAAAAAGAGAGTACCTCATACGAGGCTAACCAGCCTTCCAAAGTTGTCTATCAAATATTTGATTCGGTCAAGGGAGAACTTAAATGCCATGGATAGTGGAATGCAAATTGCAAACCAGTAAAGCAGATGCTATTGTGGCACTGAACCTTAACAATTTCAATTATATAAATGTACAAAGCTATAATTTTTTGAGAAATAAAATAATAATTAAGTATATGCTTCATTCTTTCTAAAATAATCGTTCTGTAGTCTTTATATGAATATATAAAGTGAAAATTTTATTGCATATTATTCATTTTAAACTTAAATGACATAATTATATTTAACTAAATAACCTTTCACTCAGTTACTGTTCTTTTTTATTTCACTTGGCAGAGGGAACAAAAAGTTTTAATAAATGTTTTCTTGACATTTTAAAATGACTAAAATATGATTTTATAACCTTTAAAGGTTACAGCTGATAGTATAAAAATGCATGAAACGCTTATACCGTAATACTATACATGTATATATAGCCTTCAAACTCTAACTTCAATCATTCTTAAATATTTTGTTTGCATAATTTAGTTTCAAATTATTAAATATATTTATTTTTTGATCTTTAATATTTGTTAGATCAAGATGGTTAACGTCTCTAAGTTTCGATTAATTACAAGATAGACGGAACACATCAGACGGAAATATTGCAAGCAAAGTCAGACTGAACAAGCCACATACGGAAGATGACCCCTCAAAGTTGAAGTCATTCGTCTGTCTCAAGGCCAAGTCATCAGACGGAAGATTTGACGATACTCTTCAGACGGAACTCTCAAGCCAATTCTTAAGACTGAAGATATACATCGTCTGTCAAAGAAGTGAAGATTAGACAGAGTAACTCGCGCCAAGTTCAAAATCCAAAGTTACTCTCAAATATTTCCAAGATCTGTATAGGGATTTGATTTAACCTCTTCAACACGAAAAGACGTCACCCTTTTTTAGAAGATCTTTGTACAAGTCAAAAATAGGTTCTGAGCACACCATCAAATCTGTTGTGTACGCCATCTTATCATTTGATTGCACTCTGACACCTTTTTAGGAATTCACTTGGAAAGTTCAACGACATTCTTCTGTCTCTAACGAATATCTGAAGAACTTGCTTATAAAAGGATTTCACTCCTTCAAGTTTCAGTTGGCGAACACGCTTCAAATTTCTAATTATTTGTGATTTCGCTCACTGCTACATTTGAATTTCATTGTATACCCCTCTCTGTAAAGAATAACTTTTCTTTCTAAGAAATCTTTTTAAATCCACTTGTGTGGTGTTGTAGCCTGAGGAGGGTGGTTGTTCAAAGAATACCTTTGTTTAGCCTGCGGAGGTTGGGTTGCAAAGAATACCTTATTGTTTAGTCTGGGAAGGCTGTGTTCAAAGAATATCTTGTTATAATCAGAAGTGGCTGGATTCAAACAATACTTGTAACTATTTCACGGTTGGTAGTGAGTAGTTGCTGGGTAACTGGACGTAGTCTTGAATAGACGAACCAATATAAAAATAAGTGTGTTTATTTTCCTTGAGCTTTCGACTAACAAGGATAATCAAAATATAACGTCTGTCCTTAAAATCAATCTTAAAGATAAGAACTGTTTCGCCTGACCTTGTTTAAACCAACAGACGAAAATAATTAAATTTTTAATTAACACAATTCAACCTACCTTCTTGTGTTTTATCTTTTATAATATTTTATTTGCATAATTATGTGTTCAAAATATCGAATATTTTCACTTTTTAATATTTTTTTAAACGATTTATTATATCAAATAAAAAAAGAAATTAACATATTCAGGGAAATTGACATGCATTTTAACAAATAAAATAAAAAATAAAACGAACATTATGTTGGGATAAACAAGGATCATGGTTAATTCAAAGTCTCATATCGGCAGTTTTAAAAGAAGAGATGAGTTGAACAATTATGTAAAAGAGAGTGGTTGTTTTATTCATTCTCATCACACCTTAGATCTATATAATGTTTATATTTACATTATAGGTAGTGTGTGTCAAACACTGATGTATTTTCACTGTTAAGTCCTAAGTATAGTATTTTTGTGAATTCTTTTATAAAAGTTTTTTGTTATCCTCTTTAACTCATAGTGAATATTTTTCTGAAATTTTATATTGTCGTCATTTATTACATGTCTCTTATTCATTCTTGATAGGAAATGTTTCATTTACACGCTTTCTTTCAAGATTATGTATATATTTTTCTGCTATATATCCACATCTTTCTCAACACATTAAAATTAAATTTAAGAAAATACTTACATTAATTTAATGTGTTTGGAAAACAATAATACGAAAATAAATCATTTTTTTAAGATAAAAAAGGAGCTTGTCTTTTCTTAAAAGGAGAGAGGTTATTTTAACCTTATTTAACCGAAAGAAATTTCATTCTATTTTATTTTCTTAAACTCTGAGTTTAAATTTAAACAAAAATACTTAATTTTACATAAATTAAAAATAAAATTAAATATATTAATTTTTTAAATTTCATACAAAAATTAAACTATATTTTCTAAACTATCTTTAATTATATTTATTAAAGATAATATTTACATTAAAAAAATTAATATATTTTTACAATCTCATACATATATTCTATTCAGTTCCAGATTAAATTTTTTTTAGAAAAAGAGAGGTACTACCTCATAGAAATTGAAGGGTGTTGAATTGGAAGAAAAGTGAGGTTGCATGTGTCGAACGTGAGAAATGGAATTGACATTGCATTAAGCATACCACTGACCCACGCGGACAGACACCAAGATGTGAAACATTAATATATATTATACACTTTCTTGAAAAAGAAAATCTAAAGATATTAAATACAGAAAATTCTCAACGTGAATTCACCTCTCATTTATGGATTAATCTCATTATTTTACGAGTATTTCTAATTAAACAATATGATAATTAATAGACTATAAACCTCTTGAAATTATCAATAGATCAATAAAATTTTTGGGTTAAATATATTTTGGTCATTATATATGTCCAGTTACTCGTTTTTAAATTGTTAATTTTTCCTCTTCCTTTTATAAAAAATGTTAAAATATATCATACTTAATTTCTCTTTATATCATTTTTACCATAACCTATGTAAAAGTCTATTTCTTTTTATTGAGTTTTCAAATAAACCCAGTAAAAAGCCTACTTTTTCATAAAAAATGAGATTTGTATTATAATTAATAGCCGAGATTTTAACACATTTTTAAAGAGGGATGACAAAGGATCAACGATTTAAAATAAAATATTTATAGAATGATAGGGTAATACAAAATTTACATTGTTTTTTATTTATGCAATAATGGCAGACCCACGAATTTGGTAAATCATGTAAGGGAATTCTGTTAATGCACATAAAGAAAGGTACTTTAGAGTACCTCGTTTGTTAGATCAACAGAAAGGTCTTGGGTTTCGATTATTGCCATGTCTCGAACCTGAGTCATATTAATTGATTTGTGAAAGCTTACCATCAAAATAGGTTCTAAACAGGCAGCAACATGGAAACATCTAAATATACAGAACAGACTCCACATATTTGAGGGATATTTACAATTTGATAATACATGGATATTTACAATTTGATAATACATCATTCTTTCCTAGATTACTCATCAAAGTCTTTTTAAATTTTTTTTTTGATGTTTTATTAGTATGGATAAATGTTTTTAGAATATATATATATATATATATATATATATATATTTCCAAATAATATGCACATAATTGCGCCAGATGAAAACACATAAATATACAAAACATACTCCCATATATGTTGAGGGATATTTACAATTTGATAATACATCATTAAGTTATTAGTCTGGATAAATGTTTATAGAAAAAAATATATATTTTTCTAAAAATTAAAATTAACTTTTCATGAATTCTTAGTTCTTTTTTGAAAATCTGAAAATTAACTATTAAAAAAAAAAAAAAAAAAAAAAACTTTACCTAAACATATTTTAGTCTCTTACATGGGTGGGATTTTTTTTGTTCTTAATTTAAAATTGATGTTTTTGTTATTTGTAATTTAAAAAATTTATTTTAGTTATTTTGCATGAATATTGTTAATGAATCTATAACACGTATTGATGTTGAATATTTTAAATGAAATTCACCTGATCCCTTGTTAGTAAAAACATCACATCAGAATCATCTGATTTTACGCATACAATCGATTTAACTTTCCTTTGTCAGCGATGTTGCAATTAATTCTAAGGGATAATAATAAATTTATTTTTTTAACTCTAGGTACTAAAAATTCAAATTCTAAATTTAAAAGCTAAAAGCTAAAAAAATAGTTTCTAAATTTAAGAGATCAGTTTATATGTGAGGTTTTAGTTTTCATTATTAACTGAAAAGTTTGTTTCACAGTTTAAAAAATAAAATTTGATCAAATTTTTTAGTTTCTAAAAGTTTTATTTTATTTTTTGAGCTACTTGAAGTAGCCTCTTAAAAATTGTCAGCTTTTATGATTTATTATTCTTTTGTCTGCATGTATCATTGTCAGTGCCAACATTTTTATCATATTATTGAGAAATTTCAATTTTTGAATCTATAACATTTAAAAAAAAATATCACTTACGGTATATATTATGGACATAGTTAAGCTTAAAAGTATGGTAATAATCTAAAAAAAAAAATAAACATTTTTTGACGATTGGTTCTTTTATTTAAAGTCTGTGTTATGTCATTCTTTAATCTGTTTCGTAAAATTAGTATATTAAAATTTGAGAGGATTATTACATTATTAAAATGATGAATTGAATTAAAATTTGAGAGGATTGTGACATTATTAATAATTTTAAATATGTATTCGAAGAGGGATATTTACCTAATTGAAAGAAAATTTGTTGGTGACTCAGAATGATTATAAATTCAAAAACACAACTACAAATTCAAATTGAATTTTATGAGTTGAAGTGAAAAAAATTGGGGATGATTGTGTCCCCAAATTTCATTTTGATTTCAAAGATGGAAAAGTATGTTTCCAAGATGAATTCATATTAGAAAAAAATTTTGAATTGAAGATGTTTGAATTTAGACTTTCGTTCATTCCTCTTGTGAGAGTTTCATTCAAGTTTAAATGCAGACAGTTTCTTTTTACAATAACTATCAATAATGAATCCTTAAAGTATTTTGGAGTCTATTTGCCTTAAAAAAAAACTTTCTTAGATGACCGATTATATGTTATTATTTCAAGAGTCATATGTAAGAAAGATCAGAAGATTTTAATTATAAATAATGATATGAAGTTACAAACATTTCCTACAATAAAGTTTTTAAAGAAGTTTTTTCTGCAAGCCAATGACTTTGAATTATTTTATTCTTCATCTATTTTCTTTGTATTTTTAATTATCTTTAATTGTTAAAGTATTCTCTGTTTTGAATATTCTATTGTATAGTAGCATGTAACAAAAACCAAAACTTTTTATATTATTGTATATTGTTACGTTTTACTTCATAAAGCAAAACAGATTATGTTACCGTATTTCATGGTATATTTAATTATCCTAGGTTACTGCAGGATAAATTAACTAATTAAGTAATTAAAATATGTTTAGATATAATATAAGATTAATAGTAGAATATATAATATAAAAATATATAATAGTTATAATTAAATGATATAATTAAAATAAATCATCTGTAGATAAAATTATTAGAGTCCAATAAAAAAAATAAAAACTAAACTAGGCACAATTTTTATTTTTTTTATATATATGATTGGATTATTTACTTAAATTATCTTATACAAATATCAATTGTTTCACAAAATTCAACCTCCCAAACAAAATTGAATAGTTTATAAACTTAATCGAATTAAATAATTGACTCACATTCATATTGAACTGGTTTTTATGAAGTGAGTTTAGTTATACATTTACACCAAATCATGGTCAGTTTTTGTTTCTGTCTTTGCCGATTGTAATTGCTGCCATTTATTTCTATCCATTTTCATGATATATATATATAGCTCAGCTCAACTATGCAATATACAAAAAGAACTTGTTTGAAAAAGAGAGGTACTTTGAAGTACCTCATTTGTGAGATAGCTCTGCTTTTGGGAAATGTTATGTCTCGAACCCACTACCCATTATATCAAGCAACCCATTACACCAAGTTGGAGACAAACACATTTAAGGCCCTTTTAAAACAAAAAATATTACTTTGATGTAACTCATTATTAAAAGTAAATAATATTTAAACATATACTTGGTCACTGCAATGCTATTTAGAGTACCTCATTTGTTATTGTTTGTTTGTGATGTTGTTGGGTGTGGATGGAACAATTGAATGCCATGGTTTGATGTCGAACCCACGGGTTCGTGCTGGAATGCATATCACAAACCAGTAAAGCAGATGGTAGTGTGGCAGTGGATCTTAAAAAAATTTAAGTATATAAAGTGTACAAAGCAATAATTTTTTGAACAATAAAATAATAATTAAATATATGCTTCATTCTTTCTAAAATAATCGCTGTTTAGTCTTTATATGAATATATAGAGTAAAAATAATTATTTCATATTATTCATTTTAAACTTAAATGACATATAATTATATTTAACTAAATAATCTTTCATGTAGTTATTGTTTTCTTTATTTTATTTGGGAGGGAATGATAAAATTTTAACAAATATTTTCTTAACGTTTTAAGATGACCAAAAAATTAAAATGACCTATAAAATGATTTTATAACCTTTAAAGGTTATAGCTAATAGTATACAAATGCACGAAATGTTTATAACGTAATCCCCTATAAAACTTTAAATATTTTATTCATAATTTAGCTTCAAATTATTAAATATTTTTATTTTTTTGCCTTTAATATTTTATTTGCATAATTTAGTGTTATTTATGTATAATTTAGTGTTATTTATATATGTGGTTGCAAACTTGTTAAGTTTATCTTTTTCTTTTTCTAGAATATTTAGTTTTCGTTACACATTTTGACTTAGTTCATTCTGATGCATGAGGACTGTTACCGTTTGTTATCAAAGGTGGTTCTAAATATTATTTATCGTTTATTGATGATTGTACTCGTTATTGTTGTGTTTATCTTATAAAACAATGTTTTGAATTTTTTGACATTTTTTATAAGTTTCGTGCTTTTGTTAAAACCCAACACAATGTTGTTATCAAGTGCTTCCAATGTAATTTGGGTGGTGAATATACTTATAATAAATTCTCTGAATTACTTGCTTACAATGGGACCTTTCATCAAATTTATTGTACTCATACTCCTGAACAATGGGGTTGTTGAAAGGTAACATTACCACATAGTTGAAACTATTTGTTCCCTTCTTCTGTCTGCCTTTGTTCTTAGTGAATTTTAGGGAAGTTATTCTCACTGTAGTACATGTCATTAATAGATTTCCATCTTTTGTTACTTCAGGTTTGTCTCCCTTTCAGAAATTATATGTTTGTGTCTTATATTGTCTAGCCTTGAGAGTTTTGTATTCTACTTGATTTGTTCTTCGTCCTCATGTAAAACGTAGTAAGTTGTCCTCTCGTTCAACAATTTGTGTTTTGCTTGGTTTTGGTGATGGTCAGAAGGGTTATGGTTGTCATGATCTTGAAAAACAAAAACTTTATATCTCCTGTCATGTTATGTTTCTTGAGCATATTCCTTTTTATTCCATTTCTTGTAGTAAGCATGCCTTCACCAAACTTGATCTCACCCGTATTGACTATTTTCACATAGACCATGATATTGTTTCTCTTCTTGTGACCCATAACTAAGATAATTCTAATGTCGAGTTTTTAAGGGTTGACACTAGTAGCTCTCCTATTAAATCAAAATGACTTAGCATCTTAAGTTTTGATAATTACATAACAGACAAAGTTATTATTAGACGGAATCTCAAACAAGATCAGACGAAGACTTCATCAAGCACATACGAAGAAAACAACCTTCAACATAGACACACCAACATCAAACGAAGTGTTCTCAAGTCATCAAGTTTCAAAGCACTTTTAATCAGATGAAGAACCTTCATGATCAATCAAGACAAAGTCTAAATGATCAAATTCAACTTCAAGTCGCATTGATATGATACAAGCTTCAGTATAAAGATATGAAGATTGAAGTTAAAGAAGAAGAAGCAGACGAATGAAAACAAATGAACTAATCAAATTTCATTAGTCTATTGAGGCATTTATGAAGTCTAAGACAAAGAGTAACATGCACATCTACTCAAATCAAGTCGTTACTGTAAAATACAAATACACAAGAAGGGGGTTGAATTGTGTTTATCAATTAAAATTCTTTCAGACGATGCGTTTTTGTGTCTGTATAAAATAATTTTGATCAGACGCAAACTTAAGATTATTCTTCAAAGATTGCTTTTAATTAAATCTGTTGTTTAAGTTATTATCCCCGGTTAGTAAGCAGTTAAATATAATCAAGGCAATAATATTTTTATATTGGTTCGTCTTATAAAAGACTATGTCCAGTTACTCAGCAACTTGCTGAGGTTCCACTAAGAGTATTCTTTGAACTCAGCCACTCCTAGCTAACAATACAGATATTCTTTGAACACAGCTGATGTGAACTGAAAATCCTTCTCTGTTATTTCGTGCAGATTTTTAGGCTACAATTAATTTGTTTTAATAAGTAATTTAATGTGTCTCTAATAGGGTTTTTATGACTCTGTTATTTTATTATTTTCTTTTTATTATTTTCATAAAGATTTATAGGCTAATGTTGGTCCCTATATGAATATAGAGGGGGGTGAATAGATTCAAGTTCCCTTATTCAATTTTACCTTTTCTCACTTTTTCCCGATTCAATTTTATCTTGAATTATAAGAACGTATCAGAGATATAAACAGCGGAAAAACAAGGGAAGATTGTAAAGCAAGAAAACAATGAATTAAAATAGATAAGATAGAGAAGAGAGTTTAGACAAAGATTTATACTGGTTCGGCTTTCGACCTACATCCAGTCCCAACCCAACAATCTGTTGCGATCGGTTTTCCACTATAATGATTTTGTGTTTAATACAATCACACTGCACAAACACAAAAACAAATCAAATACTCAAAACTATATGTTCTTCACCTAAGAACATATCTTGATCCTTGATCCCTTCAAGAATCAACCTTTGAGAGTACCTCTCTCAAAAACTCATCAACTCTTCCAAGAGAATACCTTTCTCTTTAGAGTTAAAACCAAAAAGATTACAAAAGATAAAGATCAGATAGGATTACACCTGTTGTGTATGCCCTGATCAACAATATCATCCAAACAATTCAATCTTTTCACACATGTTTCATCTCAAGAGAAATCTTTTAAACTTTGAAGAGATTTCTTGTAAAAACTAGTGTTTTGTTCTTCCTTCCTTTCTTTGAAAACTCAAAAAGATCTCTCTCTTCGAAAATAATTCAAAGAGGTTTCAATTTAAAACAGTTTCAAAATCATTTGAGATGAAATTCTGGTGTGGTAATCGATTACTGGATTGTGGTAATCGATTACTCCAGAGAAATTTGTCTTCCCTTATTCCTTCAAGCACGAAGTAATCGATTACTATGGAGTGGTAATTGATTACTCCAGAGCAGTTTGGATTCCCCTGTTTTCTGAAACTGTTGGTAATCGATTACAGTTCGTGGTAATCGATTACTTCAGCTAAAAACCTTTTAAAACTAAAGTTTTTGATTCCTTTCAACCAAAATGGGGTTCCAAAGCTTCTCTAGCTCAAATCACAAGTGTAAAAACAAATTTTCAATGAAACGATTGAATAAAAACCACACTCAAAGCTTAAACTAAAACAATCAATACATTTTAAACTCCTATATACAATCTATCATAAAGATCAAAAGCACAAGTATATCAAAACTAAAACTAGGGATGGCTTCTTCAGCTTCAAGTCCAACAGCTAAGTTCAATGTATCTGCATTTGTAGGTTAAGTTCAATGTACCTGCATATGTAGGCTAAGTTCAATGTACCTGCATATGTAGGCTAAGTTCAATGTACCTGCATTTGTAGGCTAAGTTCAATGTATCTACATCTCATACAGCCTATAAATGGTTACTTTTTGTATTTCGAGGGAGAGTCAATTTGAATAAAAAAACGAGTTTTTCTCCGTTACGAGAGTTTTCTTTAGTTCTTGTGACAAGAACTAAATATGATCTTATCAATCTCTTGATTGTGTGACGATCTGAGTAATATGATCTTATCAATCTTTTGATTGTGTGGCGATCAAAGCATGACTTATCACTCACCTTCTCATCCCTTTCTTGAGTGTGGCGTCAATATCCTTCCCAACAAAAAAATAGAAAAAAAATATGAATAACCAAGACGGTCCCCTTCCGCAAATGCGACATTTTGTATCAGAGCTTCGGCTCTTGATTTTCATATGACTGAAATAAGTGGTCATGAATGTGTCCGAAGATGCAATGGAAGAATGAACTAAGATTCGAGGACAAATCTCCTCGAAGAGAGAGAGTATGATGTGAACCGAAAATTCTTCTCTATTATTTCGTGCAGATTTTTAGGCTACAATTAATTTGTTTTAATAAGTAATTTAATGTGTCTCTAATAGGGTTTTTATGACTCTGTTATTTTATTATTTTCGTTTTATTATTTTCATAAAGATTTATAAGCTAAGTTCAATGTCTTTGCATTTGTAGGCTAAGTTCAATGTACATGCATATGTAGGCTAAGTTCAATGTACCTGCATTTGTAGGCTAAGTTCAATGTATCTGCATCTCATACAGCCTATAAATGGTTACTTTTTGTATTTCGAGGGAGTAGAATTTGAATAAAATGAGTTTTTCTCTGTTATGAGAGTTTTCTTTAGTTCTTGTGAGAAGAACTAAATATGATCTTATCAATCTCTTGATTGTGTGACGATTTGAGTAATATGATCTTATCAATCTTTTGATTGTGTGGCGATCAAAGCATGACTTATCACTCACCTTCTCATCCCTTTCTTGAGTGTGGCGTCAATATCCTTCCCAACAATACAAATATTCTTTGAACACATCCTTCTCAGGCTAAAGTGGTATTCTTTGTCCCCATCCTCCACAAGCTAACCAAGGTATTCTTTCAACACTTAGCCTCCTCAGGCTAACAAAGATATTATTTGGACTTCGGCCTCCACAGGCTAGACTCACGGTATTCTTTGAACTACCAGCCTTCGCAGACATGACGCAAGGTATTCTTTAAACACTTAGCCTCCTCAGGCTACAATATTACCACAACAGTGGTTTACAATAAGTTCAAATAGAAAAATATCCTCTACGCAGAGAGGAATTTTACAATGAGAATTCTATTCTAAGTTTGTCGCGAGCAAACTTGTTTTCTTGAGAGCTTGAGTGAGTAAGAATATATATTTGATTAGAGTAGTTCGCCAACTAGAACTCGCAAAGATGAACTCCTTTTATAGGTGGTTGTGTGAGGTAACTGTTAGACTATAGAAGTTAACGTTAGTCCTTGTCTTGGGTACTTTCACATCTGACAGAGTGAAAAATCATAACATTTAATGAAAAGTCAGCGGTTGTCAGCGTGAGATCTGTCTTTGACTTGATTCGCTCAGAGATTTCACCAAAACGTACAATTACTTTTTGTGTTGTAGAGGTTTATTTTGAAATCCCTTTCCACCTTTGGAACATTTTGAGTAACGGTTGAATAAGTATGTATGCACGAGTTACTCAGAGTCTCGAACTTTAAAAAGGAGTAGACGAATGAATAATTATAATGTGTTGAGTGTTGAATTCATTCGTCTGTCTTCATTGTTGGTCCCTATGTGTGAATCTAGAGGGGGGGTGAATAGATTCTAGTTAAACTTTACCCCAAATTCGCGTGTTTCTAATTTCTTTTAATTACCTATCAATTACCTTTCAATTACAGATTCAATTACAAGTTCAATTACTGATTCTATTCCAAACCAATTAAAGAGTTGATTATCAATACAGTTTTCAAATACAGAACAGAATATGATCAATAACAATATAGTGAAAACTGTAAAGAGAGTAAGGAAGAAGATGAATGCACAGCGATGTATACTGGTTCGGCCAACTGCCTACGTCCAGTCCCAATCCAACAACTGTTGCGATTGGCTTTCCACTATCAAATGATTCCTTTTGTATCCTTTTACATTCACTCTGCAACAAGCAATACAAACAGAAATCAAAACACCCAAATCTGTTCTCCAACCTGAAGAACAGAACTTCCAAGACCTTGGCACCTCCAAGATCAAACTTTGAGAATCACTTCTCAAACACAATGCTCTATCTAGAGAGATCTCTCTCCTGTGAGCAACAACCCGAAATTTGAAATATAAAGATCAGTAAAGAATACACCTCAAGTGCAGAATTTGATCACAAATGAGCTCTATGAAATCCACCCAATCAATGGAATGAATCAAGTTTCCCCTTTTTCTTTGAAAACCTTGATGAACTCTAGATTTAGAGCATATGAAAGTGTAAGAGTTGTTTCAAGAAGCTAGGTTTTTCAACCTTTCATATGTTTCATCAAGATTATACTTATAGAACAAATTTGGAGGGAGAAAACGTGCAAATCTGAGCTACAACGGTCAATGTAATTGATCCCAAATGCATGTAATCGATTACACTAGCCGTTAGAACCCTCCAATTTGAATTTTCCAGGCATGTAATCGATTACCACGAGCATGTAATCGATTACATTGAAGAGGAAACCCGAAAGGTGAATTTCAAACCATGTAATCGATTACACCGGGGATGTAATCGATTACACCAGAGAGTTCTCAGCATGTAATCGATTACATCAACCATGTAATCGATTACACCAGAGAGAATGATCAATGTAATCGATTACACCAAGCCTGTAATCGATTACATCAGTGAAAAATGGATTTCCAAGGTTTTTCAAACTGTTTTTCTCAAATGGAAATCAAACATTCTTCACATGATCAATCATACACTAGTTTTACATATCTCTGGGGTCTTAAGCAAAGAATACAACACATATATGCCTATACTCAACACACAATACATAGTTATATCCTAGTTACATTCAACTATGGAAAACCGAAAGATACATTCATCAAAACCAAAACACATAAGAGAGACACAATCAGCATTCTTCAAGCTTCAAGTCCAACAATCTCCCCCTTTTTGTTTTGATGTACCAAATCACATAAGAGGTTTTCCTAGAGTTTTAGGATATGTGTTGTTCTTTGACATACCTGCATATGTTAGAATTTCCAGAAAATACAATATGCATATGCACTAATAATCAACCATTCATTCAAGTATGTATGACATGATTCAAATACAAATATAGATCAAGACCAATGAATCATAAAACAAATTCTCAAAGCAAATTTTATTCATTATTCAAAAACAGTAACATAGTTCAATAAAACAAAAAAAACAAACTCTCAACTCCCCTATCTAATTACTCTCCCTATCTAGGATAACCTAACTATTCTCCCCCTATTTGGTATATCAAACCAAAAAGAGAGATCAGTGATCATCGCCATCATCATCATCTTGGTTGAGGCGCTCCATGATGGTTTCCATCAAAGACCTCATGTCAAGGAAGTGCAAATTTTGATTCCTTTCCAAGTCTTTGATTTGCTTTCCTAGATCCTCTTGGCGCTTGTCCATCTCTTCCAACCTATCTAGGACAATGGACTCAAAACGAGACTTAGGGGTGTACTCCCCAGCCGCTGAATCTCCATCATCATCAGAAGGAGGATGTTGTGGTTGTTCTTGTTGTTGTGGTTGGTCTTGTTGCTTTGTTGTTGTTGTATTTCCTCTTTAGATACCCACCCTCGATGTCTTGGTCAATCTCATCTTTTTTTTCAAGATCATGTCACCAAGCACATGGATATCCCTTACCAATTCTCTCGTGCTCATTGGAGACATCCACTTGACATCTCTCAAGAACACGTGATATGAACAGACCATAAGGGCACTTAAAGTCATGGAATTTCCTTACCTTGGTCATGTTGTCCATGACAACTTGACCCCAATCAATCAATTCCATTCTTCGGGCGACCATCAAGAGCATATCTTCTTCCATAAGTTGAGCATGATTTGTACCTCTAGCACCAATACCCAAAGAAATAGCATAATGAAGAAGACGGTCGTCGGTGTTGAGACCACCTATGCCAAAGGTCTTCCTCATACCTCTTTCTTTCCTTGCGGTCATATCGCTTCCCAAGACTCAGGATTCCTCAACATGCTCATGTAAAAAGCATCCTTTTGAAGTTCAAAGCCTTCCTCAACCAGATTTTCCAAAGTAGGGACTATCCCCTCATTTGTTATTCCACCGAGTTCGAAAAACAAATCGTGAGTCAGAACAATACTCACTCCTTTAACTTCAGATAAAATCCTTCCAGGGTGATATTTCGATTAGAATAGAATACTCTTACCAAATCGGGGTAAATGTGACCCCTTAGCCCAACGAATTTCTCCAAGTTCGATCTCGGAGCATGGATTGAAAGGTAAACCCTTCATTGTCAAGCCATCTGAAGTCCACAATCTTTGGGGGTACGAGTTCTCTATTTGCAAAATCAGTCAAGAAACGAGTTTCTTGTTCCTTCGAGGTGAACCATGGGTTGTGACGCACGGATTCTTCATGAGCCTTCCTTTTGGAGGAGGTTTCTTGTCTCTTCTTAGTACGTCTTTCTTCTTGAATATCACGGTTAGCCCTAGCTTTCATCCTTTTGCTGCTTCCTTGTCCGTCCATGGTTTGAAGGTTGAAGATGAATGTGGGATAGAGAGAATGAAGGCCGTGAGAGATTAGGGTTTAGAAGAGAAAGGGAATGTGAATGTGAAAGAAAACCCTAACACAAAGACTAATAAAGATCACAAAAGACTAGGTTCAATGAATGTGTGCAAATGGGCTTCCAAAATATGGAATACAAAGCCTGAAAACGAAGAACAAAGCTCGAAAAACACTTCCGAGCTCATGTAATCGATTACATTCGTGATGTAATCGATTACATCAAACCAAAACACCCCGTAATCGATTACATTGGGCACATGTAATCGATTACATCGAACCTTCACACATGTAATCGATTACATTGTTGTTGTAATCGATTACATCAGAACCAAAACCTATTGTAATCGATTACATGCATGCTGTAATCGATTACATCCTATAGAAAATCAAAAAACAAGTTGAAATAAAGCTATGAACTGCAATGTTAAAGATTTTCACATATAGAATGATTGAAAAACATTTGATTCATCATATAAAAGGTCAAGATCATGTTATGCAATGAATTCATATCAAGTTTAAGCACAAATGAATGATTAAACTAACATACTTACAACACTTTATGTGAGATGTTCTTCACTTAGAATACCAAGATTGGTTCTAAGTTTAAAGAACCTCTCCTTGAAATGCGAGGTTTTGTGAAGATATCCGCGAGTTGATTTTTTGTGTCAATGAATTCCACCTCACAATCTCCTTTCTCAACATGATCTCTAATGAAGTGATGACGCACCTCGATGTGCTTTGTCATTGAGTGTAAAACCGGATTCTTCGTGATACTGATGGCACTTGTGTTGTCACACTTGATTGGAATATGATCAAGCTTAAGTCCAAAATCCTCCAGTTGTTGCTTCAGCCAAATGGTCTGAGCACAACAGCTACCTGCAGCTACATACTCTGCCTCTGCAGCTTGAAAGAGCTACACAGGCTTGCTTCTTGCTATACCATGAGACCAAGCTTCCTCCAAACAAATGACATACTCCACTAGTACTTTTCCTATCGGTTTACAACCAAAGAAAGTCAAGATCACTAAAACCAACCAATGTGGATACGTACCTTTTGGATACCACAAACCACGGTTAGTAGTTCCTTTGAGATACTTCAAGATTTTCTTCACAAGCCCTGTCATGTGTGTTTCCTTTGGTGCAGATTGGAATCTTGCACAAACACACACACCGAACATAATGTCCGGCCTACTTGTGAGGAGGTACAAGAGTGATCCAATGATCCTCTATATCTTGATTGGTCTACACTTTGTCCAGCTGCATCATTATCCAAGTAGAGATTAGTTGACATAGGAATGTTTGAGATCTTACAACTCTCCATGTCGAATTTCTTCAGCAATTCCTTGGTGTACTTTGCTTGATGTATAAAGATTCCATCTTTCAGTTGTTTGACTTGCAATCCTAGGAAGAATTTGAGTTCTCCCATCATAGACATGTCAAACTCCCCTTGCATGCTATTCACAAACTCTTCACACAGAGATTTATTAGTTGATCCAAATATAATATCATCAACATAAACTTGAACCAACAAAATACAGTTTGACTTCCTCCTTATGAAAAGAGTTTTGTCAACATTACCTCTCGAGAACCCTTTTGATGAAGAAATTTACTTAGCCTTTCATACCATTGTCTAGGGGCTTGTTTAAGACCATATAGGGCCTTCTTGAGTTTGTACACATGTTCAGGAAATCTGAAATCAGTGAATCCAGGAGGTTGTGAAACAAAAACTTCTTCATTGATATAGCCATTCAAGAAAGCACTTTTAACATCCATTTGAAACAACTTGAAATCATGTATGCAGGCAAAAGCAAGTAAAACTCTAACAGACTTCTAGTCTAGCAACAGGGGCATATGTTTCACCAAAATCTATTCCTTCTTGTTGATTATATCCCTTAGCTACTAGTCTAGCCTTATTCCTAACCACAACTCCATTCTCATCTAACTTATTCTTAAACACCCATTTTGTTCCAATTACATTCATATCTCTTTTAAAAGGTACTAACTCCCATACGTTATTCCTTTTAAACTGATTCAATTCTTCTTGCATAGCATTCATCCAATATTCATCATTTATAGCATCATCAACACAAGAAGGTTCAAATTGAGATACAAATGCATAATCATCACGAACATGTTATGAGTAGATCTAGTAGATACTCCCCATATGGATGTCACCAATGATGTTGTCAAGAGATAAATCTCTTGGTTTCCTCCATTCTTTTGGAAACTCATGAGAAGTAGTTGGTGGTTCTTGCTGTTCTTCTTTGCTTGTGCTTTCTTCACCTACATGCTCATCATCATCAACAAATACACTTCCCTTTTGGGGATTATTAGTTTCATCAAAATTAACATGCACAGATTCCTCAATGCACATTCTCCTTTTATTAAATACTCTATATGCTTTACTTGATGATGAATACCCAATAAACACACCCTCATCAGTCTTGGCATCAAACTTACCAAGAGGCTCTTTGCTATTATTCAAAACAAAACACTTACACCCAAATACCCGAAAATGAGATATATTGGGTTTCTTGCCTTTATAGAGTTCATAGGGGTTTTCTTTAAAAGAGGTCAAATCACAATTCTATTTAGAACATAGCACGCGATGAAACTGCATCGATCAAAAAAATTTTAGGCAAATCATTTTCATTCAACATAGTTCTTGCTAGTTCTACTAAAGATCTGTTTTTCCTCTCAACAACCTCATTTTGTTGTGGAGTTCTTGGAGCGGAAAAATTGTGATCGATTCCATATTTTTCGCAAAACTTTTCAAAATGTTCATTTTCAAATTCCCCTCCATGATCACTTCTAATGGACTTGATTTTCAAATCTTTTTCGTTTTGAATCTTTTTAGCAAGTATTTTGAAAACTTTGAAAGTGGTGTCTTTACTTGGTATAAAAGCAACCCAAGCAAAACGAGAGTAGTCATCTACAACAACTAATCCATATAGATTTCCACCTAAACTAGCAGTTCTAGATGGACCAAAGAGATCCATGTGCAGCAATTCAAGCGGTCTAGAAGTTGAAACAACATTTTTAGATTTGAAAGAGTTTCTAGATTGCTTGCCTTTCTGACATGCATCACATAGGCCTTCTCTTTTGAACTTTAATTCAGGTAGTCCTTCTACTAAGCTCTTAGATGACAGTTTATTAAGTTGATGAACATCAATATGTGCTATACGTCTATGCCAAAGCCAAGATAGATCATCATTAGACGTAAGACATGCATGATATGATGATGAATGATCAAGTTCAAGTGTATAGATGTTACCTCTTCTCTTACCTACCATCAATACCTCATTCGATTCGTTGTTATTGATCTTGCAGCAGCCTTTGTCGAATGAAACTTGATAGCCTTTGTCGCACAATTGGCTAATACTCAGAAGATTAAACTTTAAACCTTCCACAAGCAGTACATCTTCAATCACGGAGTTGGATTTGTCTCCAACATCACCAATACCCAGAATTTTGCCTTTGTTATTATCTCCATATACTACTGAACCAGATTCTTTGGATTTGAAGGAGATAAAGTTACTCTTTTCACCCGTCATATGTCTTGAGCAGCCACAATCCAAATACCATGTTGAGTGTTTGGCTCTCAAGCACACCTACACAAAGAAGGATATCATTTGGTTTTTGGTACCCAAATCTTGTTGGGTCCTTTCATGTTAGAACTGTGACTATCTTTCTTTATCCATTTAAACAATCCATTATCTAAGCCTTTCTTTCTAATCATGCAGTTATAATAATTATGTCCAGATTGCATACAATAACTACATGAGAAGTTTCTATTCTTGCTAGTTTGTTTAAATGTATGGAACTTCTTTTTATTCCTTTTTAAAGGGGCAGTAAAAGATTTACACTTTGAACAGGGCAATTTCAACTTATCATTTTCATCTTTCAATTCTTGAATATTGGTTTCCAAAACAGAAATTTCATTCTCTAAATCTGCAACTCTGTTTTTCAAAACCTTACTTAGTTTTTCAAATTTTTCTGCTTCTTTAAATAACTCACAAAAAGCAGTATATAGTTCATCATAATCATTATCATTTTTAGAGGAGTCAGAATCACTTACCTCATCATCCGATTCTGGTTTAGCCATAAGACATAAGTTGGCTTCCTCATTTTCGCTTTCACTAGAGGATGAGCAGTCATTTTCTTCCCAAGCAATGTAGGCCTTTTTCTTCCGATACCGGTCCTTCTTGGGTTTTTCTTCTTGCTCCACTCTTCTAGGCTCACTGCTGTTTGATTTCTTCAAGTTAGGACACTCCGATCTATAGTGTCCAGCCTTGCCACATTCATAGCATGTGACCTTTGAAGATGAACCTTTTCTAGCATTGTTGAATCTCTTTTTGTTGTCATTTCTTCTTCATGAACCTTTTGAACTTTCTGACCATGAGATTCATTTCTTGCTCAGATTCGTTTCCACAGCTTGATGATGCATCACTATCACTAGCTGTGTCCTCCATTTTAAGTGCCAAACTCTTAGCCTTCTTGTCTTTTTGCTCTTCATCAGCCATACGTGACATATCCATCTCATATTCTCTCAGCTTACCAAACAACTCAGCACTTGTCATTAAGGCCAAGTTCTTTGATTCTGTAATGGCTGTGACTCGTTGGTTGCCATTTTCTGCTTAGAGACTTCAACACCTTTATGTTTACCTCTTCCTCAACAAAGACCTTACCGAGTCCTTTGAGGTGATTCACAATGTGTGTGAATCGCTTCTGCATGTCCATGATAGACTCACCTTGTGCCATTCTGAACATTTCATACTCTTGGATGAGTGTGTTCTTTCTAACTCTTCTCACCTCAGGAGTACCTTCATGAGTCACCATGATAAGATCCCATGCTTCCTTTGCTTTGTTGTCTGCTGAAATTCTAAAGAATTCATCAGAGTTTAATGCGGAATGTATAATATTTAAAGCTTTAGCATCATTTTCTGCTCTCCTAATTTCTTCTGGTTCCCACTTCTCAAATGGTTTTTCTAATTCATTTCCATCAACTATATATGTGGGGATTTTAAAATCGATTACAACACTTGCCAAATGTTTCTATTTATAGACTCCATAAAGATTTTCATTCTAACTTTCCAAAATGGATAGTTATCTCCACAAAAACAGAGGAGGTCTATTAATAGAGGCACCTTCAGCAAATGGTAATTGATTACTGGCCATTATGGATCAAATTCTAGAGCAACTTACTAGAAGTAGCTCTGATACCAATTGTTGGTCCCTATGTGTGAATCTAGAAGGGGGGTGAATAGATTCTAGTTAAACTTTACCTCAAATTCGCGTGTTTCTAATTTCTTTTAATTACCTATCAATTACCTTTCAATTATAGATTCAATTACAAGTTCAATTACTGATTCTATTCCAAACCAATTAAAGAGTTGATTATCAATACAGTTTTCAAATACGAACGAATATGATCAATAACAATATAGTGAAAACGTAAAGAGAGTAAGGAAGAAGATGAATGAATGATGTATACTGTTCGCCAATCGCCTACGTCAAATCCCAATCCAACAACTGTTGCGATTGGCTTTCCACTATCAAATGATTCCTTTTGTATCCTTTTACATTCACTCGCAACAAGCAATACAAACAAATCAAAACACCCAAATCTGTTCTCCAACCTCAAGAATAACTTCCAAGACCTTGCACCTCCAAGATCAAATTTTGAGAATCACTTCTCAAACACAATGCTCTATCTAGAGAGATCTCTCTCCTAGAGCAACAACCCGTAAATTTGAAATATAAAGATCAGAAAGAATACACCTCAAGTGCAGAATCGATCACAAATGAGCTCTATGAAATCCACCCAATCAATGGAATGAATCAAGTTTCCCCTTTTTCTTTGAAAACCTTGATGAACTCTAGATTTAGAGCATATGAAAGTGTAAGAGTTGTTTCAAGAAGCTAGGTTTTTCAGCCTTTCATATGTTTCATCAAGATTATACTTATAGAACAAATTTGGAGGGAGAAAACGTGCAAATGAGAGCTACAACTGTCCAATGTAATTGATCCCAAATGCATGTAATCGATTACACTAGCCGTTAGAACCCTCCAATTTGAATTTTCCAGGCATGTAATCGATTACCACGAGCATGTAATCGATTACATTGAAGAGGGAAACCCAGAAAGGTGAATTTCAAACCATGTAATCAATTACACTGGGGATGTAATCGATTACGCCAGAGAGTTCTCAGCATGTAATCGATTACATCAACCATGTAATCGATTACACCAGAGAGAATGATCAATGTAATCGATTACACCAAGCCTGTAATCGATTACATCAGTGAAAAATGGATTTCCAAGGTTTTTCAAACTGTTTTTCTCAAATGGAAATCAAACATTCTTCACATGATCAATCATACACTAGTTTTACATATCTCTGGGGTCTTAAGCAAAGAATACAACACATATATGCCTATACTCAACACACAATACATAGTTATATCCTAGTTACATTCAACTATGGAAAACCGAAAGATACATTCATCAAAACCAAAACACATAAGAGAGACACAATCAGCATTCTTCAAGCTTCAAGTCCAACATTCATCCTTTGTCTTCAACCTTAGTCTTCAAATCTTCACTCTTGAGCACATGACTTGAAGTTGAGACGCGTTCTTTATCTAATCTTCAAAGTTCTTCGTCTAATAGCAAATACTTGGGATATGACGACTTGAACTTTGCGTCTGGAACTTCTAATGTTTTGAGGGTGCATCTTTCGTCTTATTCGAGTAATGATCCGTCTGATCATTATTCCCTCCGCGTCTGTAGATGTTTCTGTCTGTCTTGTAATTATCAAAATTAATATGCTAAGACATTTTGACTTAACAATTACTTAGAAGATTCTAAAGGTAGAAAGAGATTTAGATTTACCTCTGCAACACGAAAAGTAAACAGTACTTTTTCGGTGAAATCTCTGAGCATATCAGTCAAAGTCTGATCTCGAGTTGACATCTGCTGCTGCAACATTAAATGTTCTGATTGCTCAAGTCTACCATTATTGAAGTGCCCAAGAAAAGGACAACGTTCAAATTGCATCTGTCTAACGGCTACTTCAAAAAGCTCGCCTATAAAAAGACTTCATTTCAACGATTTCAAGTCAGCGAAATTACGTTACAAAGCTATCATATCTAATTTCTCTCTAAGCTTTCTTTGTAAACACCTCTCTACGTAGAGGATTATTCTCTATGATAAACCATTTTAAAAATTCATTGTTGTGGTGTTTTAGCCTGAGAAGGCTAAGTGTTTAAAGAATACCTTGTTTAGCCTAAGGAGGTTGAGGTCCAAAGAATACCTTGTTTGGCTTGAGGAGACTGAGGTCCAAAGAATACCATATTTAGCTTGAGGAGGCTGAGGTTCAAAGAATACCTTGTTTAGCTTGAGGAGGTTGTGATCCAAAGAATACCTTGTTTAGTCTGAGAAGGCTGACTCCAAAGAATATCTGTAATTAGCCAGAAGTGGTTAAGTTCAAATAATACTTGTTAGTGAAAACTTAGCAAGTTGCTAAGTAACTGAACGTAGTTTTTATAAGACGGACCAGTATAAAAATATTATCGTCTTATCTGTTCTTTTATTGACTAACAACAGATAAATAATTTAACCAATATTTCATATTTCATTAAAATCAATCTTTGGAAAGAAAACAATTTGCGTCTGTCCTAGATTTAAAAGATACAGACGCAAAACTGCATCGTCTGAAAAGAAATTTTTTGATTAACATAATTCAACCCCCCTTCTTGTGTTTTGTATTTTATAGTTTGGTATCAGAGCTCAACCTCTAAGGTTTTAGCGCCTGACAGCTGCTAGAGGAAAAGATCCGGGATGACAAACTCAACGACGATGTTCATCACAGAAGGTTCCTCCATGAACAAACCTCCAACTTTCTCTAGAGATGATTATCTGTAAAATGCAAATACACAATAAGGGGTTGAATTGTGTTAATTATTGAAATCTTTTCGAACGATGCGTTTTGCGTCTGTAAAAATAAAACTTAAGACATACGCAAATAAGTTTCTCTTTAAATGATTGATTTTAACTAACGTTTTCGTCTAAGTTATTAATCCCTAGTTAGTCTATAAGCAAACACATAAGACTGTGTTCAGTTACTCAGTAACTTGTTAAGTTTTCATTAAGAGTATTCTTTAAACTCAGCCACTTCTGGCTAATTACAAATATTCTTTGAACACAAATTTCTCAGGCTAAACTGATATTCTTTAGACCCAGCCTCCGCAGACTAAACAAGGTTTTCTTTGAACACAACCTCCACAGGCTAAACAAGGTATTCTTTGAACACAGTCTCCACATGTTAAACTAGATATTCTTTCAACACTTAGCATCCTCATGCTAAAAAAGGTATTCTTTGGACCTCAGGCTAAAACTCAATGTATTCTTTAAACACTTAGTCTCATCAGGATACAATACCACAACAGTGATTTTACAGAGATTAAAACAAAAGAATAATCCTCTACGCAGAGAAGGGTTTAACAATGAGAGTTATTCTAAGTTCAGGGTGAGAGAACTTTTCTTGAGAGCTTTAAGCGGCGTTGAATATAATATCTTTGCAGTGTAGTTCGCCAACTTCAACTCGTTGCAATGAAGTCCTTTTTATAGACAACTTCTTGAAGTATCCGTTAGACTGAAGATTTGAATGTTTGTCCTTTGTCTTGAGTACTTCCACATCTGGCAGAGTGAGCAATCAAAACAATTAATGATTTCACAGCGGAAGTCAGCACGAGATCAGGCTTTGACTGATTTGCTCAAAGATTTCACTGAAAAGTACCATTTACTTTTCGTGTTGCAGAGTTTAAGACCAAATCTCTTTCCACCTTTAGAAGCTTCTGAGTAACAGTTTGATTTGAGATGATCCACATGTTACTCAACGTCTAAACTTCATTAAACTTGATAGATGAATGAATAAAGATAAGTTATATGTTAAACTCATTCGTCTGTCTTTTATCTTCTTCTTCATCTTCAACTTCAATATTCATATCTTCACACATGAGTGCTTGAATTGAAGTTGTGATAAGTTCTTCGTTTTGTACTTTGAAGGTTCTTCATCTGATGTAGTTGCTTTAAAGCTTGATGACTTGAACACTCTGTCTTGTATATATGTAAAATGGCTCATCTGTCTATTCTGTAATTATCAAAATTAAGATGTTAAGTCATTTTGACTTAACACTATCCATATTGGACTGACAGAATGGAGATACACATCGTGTCAACCCAATACAAATTATGGAGGATCATCACTGAAGGAGAATGGGAGAATAAGCTAGAGTCAGAATGGGAGAATGAAGAATATTCATCAATGGAGCTAAATAGCAAAGCAAGTTATGCAATAGCATGTGCTTCATCTAGGATAGAATACAACAGATTTTGTGTTTATAAAACTACTAAAGAACTATGAGACACTTTAAAGATCTCCCGTGAAGAAACTGAAGATGTCAGATTGAAAAAAGCTAGCCACACTTCATAGGGAGTAAAAAATGTTCTGCATGAAGAAAGGATAATCCATAGACGAAATGTTTGGAAGATTTCAAACAATTCTTAATGGTCTAATTGCTTTGGGAACTACGTTCACAAAAGCCCAAAACAACATGAAGATCTTAGACAACTTACTTGCGCCATGGGAAGTCATGTCCATTGCAATATCTGTGGGGAGAGACATGAAGACTCTCACACTTGACGAACTGATAGGTGCCTTGAGGGTACATGAAGTTCATTTGTGCAAACGAGAAAAGATCAAGGTTCAAGAGTCCATTGCTCTACCAACCATCGATGAACCCTCTAAAAAAGAGTCAAGCAAGAAAGACAAAAGGAAAAATAAGGTCCTTAAAGCTTAAACAACAGAGTCTGTCTGATGACTCTGAAGAATCATCTGGTGACGAAATTTCCTTAACGTTAAGGAGATTAAAAAATATGATGATGAAGAAAGGTTGAGGCCAGAGATTCTTCAAGAAAAAGGACAGGAGATTTCCTTATAAACCATCCACCAAGGAGGAAGGATCTGAGGTAGTCTGCTATGAGTGCAGAAAGTCAGGGCACATAAGAACAGAATGCCTAATGCTGAGAAAGAGGTGGAACCCTAAAAAGGACAACAAAAAGAAAAGTCTTATTACTTGGGAAAACTCGATACTGAAAGCTCAAATGAATCTGTTGGAGAGAAAACAACAAACATTTGTCTCATGGTAAGAGATGCACATTCATTAGAGATAAACTCTATAAATATATCTCATTCATGATCTTCTTTAGATTCAGACTCCGATAATGAGGATATATCTTATGATGTGCTTCTAATCAACTCTCACTTTATAGCCCAAGAGTATAAAACATGCAAATCTAAGCTAAGAATGACTTTGGAAGAAATTTCAAAACTTAAAGTTATAAATGAAAGTCTATCACAGAAAAATACATAAGATGAATCATCTTTTTCGTCTGAATATGAAAAGAATCAATTTCTTCTTAAAATCAAAAGATTAAAAGAAGAAAATAAATCTTTGATAAAAGATTTAATCAAGTTCACTTCTAACACTTCCATGCTGAAAAATATTTTAACTTATGAAAGATTCCCTCTTAATAAGAGTGAATTAGGTTACAATCATAATACAGACAAAAAGAAATCATCAATTAATTTATCATGAAAATTATACCAGGGTTCCAACCAAATATAAAAGGCATCCAAAAGACTTTTAACAAGAAAAAACCCTTAACTATCAATAATGTTTTTAAAGAAGTTTTTTGTGCAAGCCAATAACTTTGAATTATTTTATTCTTCATCTATTTTCTTTGTATTTAATTCATAAAAGAGAAATTATTGTTAAAGTAGTCTCTATTTTGAATATTCTGTTATATTGTAGCATGTAAAAAAAAAAAAAAAAAACTTTTTATGTTATTGTATATTGTTACGTTTTACTTCATAAAACAAAACAGAATATGTTACCGTATTTAAGGTTATATTTAATTATCCTAGGTTACTTCTGGGGTAAATTAACTAATTAAGCTTAATTAAAAATATGTTTAGATATAATATATGATTAATAGTAGAATGTATAATATAAAAAATATATAATAGTTATAATTAAATGATGTAATTAAAATAAATCATCTGTAAATAAAATTATAAGAGTCCAATAAAAATATAAAAACTAAATTAGGCATAATTTTTATTTGTTTATATATGATTGGCAATATTTACGTATATTATCTTACATAAATATCAATTGTTTCATACAATTTAAGCTCCTTAACAAAATTGAATAGTTTATAAACTTAAATCGAATTAGATGAGCTAGAGAATATTCATATAAAAATTGACTCACATTCATGTCTCGAACCCCCTGCAGTGCTATGTAACCAGATTTTTTATGTTTGTTGGTGATGATGGCTTGGGAATAGAGTATTTAAATGCCATAGTTTGAACTCGAACCCAAGAGTTTGCAGTGGAATGCAAATTGCAAACCAGAAAAACAGATGGTTCTATGGCAGTAAACCTTACAAATTTTAAGTATACAAAACAAAGCTATAATTTTTGAGAAATAAAATAATAATTAAGTATATGCTTCATTCTTTCTAAAATAATAATCGTTGTGTAGTCTTTATATGTATATATAAAGTGAAAAATTTATTGCATGGTATTCATTTTAAACTTAAATGACATATAATTATATTTAACTAAATAATCTTTCACTCAGTTTTTTTTTTTTTTTATTATTTCACTTGGCCGAGGGAACAATTAAATTTTAACAAATGTTTTCTTGACATTTTAAGATGACTAAAGAATTAAAATGACCTATAAAATGATTTTATAACCTTTAAAGGTTATATCTGATAGTAAAAAAATGCATGAAACGCTTATACCGTAATCCCACTATTTTATACCTGTATATATAGCCTTTAAACTCTAACTTCAATCATTCTTAAATATTTTGTTTGCATAACTTAGCTTCAAATTATTAAATATCTTTATTTTTGGTCTTTAATATTTTATTTGCATAATTTAGTGACAAATTATTGAATATTTTCACTTTTAATCTTTTTTTAAAACGATTTATTTATAAAATTTAGTTTATAAATTGATAAAATGTCTAAAAAATATTTATTGATTTAGTGACTAACTTATAAAAACAAATATTGGATATAGAATGTTACATTTAGGGAACGAATACTGTGGATTAACTCTAGAAATAAGCAATGATAAGGTTATTATTTTCGTGCTGCATCCCTGATTCTCAAACTCAATCCTCCTATTAGTTCTCCATCGCCTACAATAAACCAGTCCTAATTTTTTTAATGTAAAACGATTGTTATGGTTAGATTTTTCTCTACAAAGAGCGCGATAAACATACGTCTCATAATACTGAAATAGGATGTGTATGAAATAGAAGGAAGAAAAAGATGGTGAAAAAAGAAAGACTGAGATGAAAAGATAAAAATAAAAAAGTAGATGTATTTATTGCTCTCTACAATATGGAATTAATTTTGGTGCACGGCACTCACAATGCATTTTCTCGCAATCAAGAGCGCACCCCCAACATTTTAGTCTTTTCATTTCTTTTTGCAACGTCCCCGAAATTATAATATGGATAGGAAAAAAATCATCAAACCAGCACGCATTTTAGTTCAGTCATATTCATCATATATTTAAAATTTATTGTTAACGATTTCCAAGTAAGGAGTTTCTGTAATTGGCCAACTAAAGAATTGAAAACACATAAGCGACAAGAAAAGAAAAAGGCAAATAATAGAACTTGGGAAGCACTTTCTTAGATGACATGGGGTACACGTTCATCAAGTCAATGTATACAACGTGCTTGGATATTTAATTTAAGACTACTCAAATAATCAAAGATAATCCTCAAAAATAAAGCTAGGACCATGTTGACTTTTATTCCTCAAACTATACTTCACTAAATTAAAAAGAGGAAGAGGGGTTTCGGTAAGACTTAGAAATTAAACTTCACATCTGAAAACATAGTGTTAACAAAAACCTGATATGATAAACCATGTATTCTAATCCTTTTTAAAGCCCGGTATTGGTATCTGGCTTAAGACCTTAGCATCAAACACTGCATACTGCTTTTTTATCTCAATTATTGCCTTCTCACCTAATGCATCAACCTGGTCTTCATATTTCTCATACACCAGTGGCAGTGTGAACAGTGACAAATAGACTGCATCAAACCAAACGGATATATTCGGTGTTAAGAGAATACCATTCAATTGGCCTTTTAAGCAGTGAAAATAAAGAAACGTAACAATGGGAAGAATGGAAGTAATGCTCTTACATAGGTAAAACAGGGTCATGAAGTTGAACCAACTCCCAATAACCGAGATAACCCACAATATACCAACAACCTGGTGACAAGACAAAAACAAGTAAAATGAACAAAGTAAAAGGCAAGGTGCAAAATGAAAATTTGAATATGATATGAATGGCAGTGAATTTTAGTTGAAGCTTAATTTCTCAGAAAATCCAAAGAAATCTATTGGAATTAGACGGATTTCATCATAAAAATTAACTAGAGGTTCACATAAGGATGAAGGGAGGAGTCGACTTACGCTAAGGAACTTCTTTAAATCTCGCCCAGTTCCAATTTCCCGCAGAAGAACGCATGCTCGGTTAATTTCAATTCTTATAACAGTAGCAGCCTCAACAACACATTCCTGAGGAATTGATACTTGCGGGATTTGCACTGGAGACCTAGTTGATAAAAATGTCAAGACCAAACGGAAGTACACAAATTAATTAGGAGTTAGTTTGGTATTTGACATTCCCATAAAATCCAGAGTGAAAAATGTTTGGATCAATTTTTCATGCATAGAGAACCCTTTTCACCCTTATTTATAAGAGGCATACCAAAGTACCCTAAGGTCATAAAATTACTTTGTTTCCTAAGCACATTTTCTAAACACATTTTTGTTTCCCAAAAGATTATCCATTAAATACATGAAACAAGTACTTGAAGGAAGCAAAAGAGAATAATATTTTGCTATTTTTCAAAAAAAATATTTGTTTTGGAAACATTTTAAAACATCACCTTTGAATAGAAAGTTGATTGCTAATTAATGTGAAATTATTTTTAAAAAAATGGATTTAATTTTTTTTTAAAAAAAAAGAAGGAACCAAATGCTAACCGGGTGAAAATGGTATAAAAATTTCCGATGTCTTACTTGTTGATAAAGACAGATGCATTTGACCACAAGAAAAGTCCAGCCAGTGAAAAAATCAAAAAATGGCAAATAAAAGTTATGACGTGGTAATCCATCAATTCAAAGAAAACCCAAAGTGCAGTGCCAGCACCAAGTACAATTCCTGTGTTTTTCTTGTTCCTCCATAGCAAAATATCAGCAGCTGCAAGAGACACATGTAAGGCAACATAATCAGCGTAAGAATTGGATTTATATTTTATCACCAAAATTAAATAACTTAAATTCCAAATCCTTTTCCAATTTCAGCTGTGTCAAGCTTCGAACAGAGCAGCAATACTGAATGCTGTAACAAAACATCAAAATGTTTCACAAACAACCTTCTTCTACAAGAGAGTGAATGGAACATAAGAAATTCACCGTGTCAAGCCAAATCTTGTCTCTTTATAATATACCAAAGTCACCATCATGCAATATTCCTTCTATTCATCATTATTGTAATTTTGACACACAATGTTCCATCTACTTTCACAAGTAAAAATCATTGCCAACAGTTTTGCACAACAATAACCGTCCTAGTTTTCGATCCAAATCCAATTAATAAAAGTACAACAGCATACATTATTGCATAACTTTCTAAAAAATTTAAGTGTCTATTATCCAACAACAAAATCATTTATGTAAGTTTAATTTTGATACTCTCTACAGAAATTGTAATTTACGATATTAACCAACCAATTGAAAATCATGCAAGTATAAATTTCAAAAATATATCACAGAAATTAACAATCTATAATTGGATCACAGAATCAATATATTTAACTTTAATTTAATTAAAAAAAATAGTTGATTAAACTGATTTCATCAATCATATCATAACCACAACGATAACACAACAACAAACTAAATTCACTATAAATCAAACAGTCGTAAAAACCTAATCTAATCCAAAAACTATCGACACTTTGCCTCGCGTAAACTATCAAATTAATAAATATCAAATGTGATTAGCATAACATCTCCGTCATCAACAAAACGACACTATTAAAAACTTTCTACGACATAGTTACGCATCAAATCAAATAAACGACAATATTAAAAACTTTCTAAAGCCAGCCTCAGATCATAAATTCGATGTGTAACAAAAAATGCGACGAGAGATCGATGAATAAAGCAATATAATGATATAAAGAACAATTAATGCAAAGAAAATGAATGCAGATACGTTGTTGTTAACGAGAAGAGATGGACGAAAGTTACGTACGTTTTCCACCGCCTAAGACCATGTGAACGGGTTGATCGCGGCCGAAGAGACGGTAAACGTTGGATCCGGTGGTTTTGGACGACGGCCTCTTAATGTTGTTTTCATCGTCGGAACTGGAATAGGATTCGGAACTGGAGCTGTGGTCATGAAACTTCTCTTCTACGTTATCAGCGAAGGAACCCGTGTCCGCCATGGATCGACGATGATGATGAGAATAATGTTGCAGTTGCAATGAGGAACGAACGAGTCACAGAGAGAGAAAGAGAGAAAGAGAGAAAGCGAGTTTCACTCAAACGTTCCTATTTATATTTCACGGTTTGTTGAGTCCGAGCCTCAAGTTCGGAATGGTGGTTCAGAATGAATAACGGAAATATTCCACTTCACTTCAAGCTCTTCACCGTTCAACATCACTCAATTAACCACTCACTCAATATATTCTTTTCCTAAACCAAAATATTTTCAATTATTCAACTACTGCTTCTTATATTTAATTAAACTTAAATAAATATGCCTCTATATTTAATACTGATATTAACATATATAACCTTTAATTTTTTTCAGAATAATTGTTTTTTAAATACACTAATTAATATAACTGTAATAGATGAGAATGCTCTTTTAATTTTAATTTCATTTCTATTGGACTATTTTACTTTTAATTACAATCCAAATTATGCATTACTCCACCTATTCAGTTACTCACTACTTGAACCTATAGGTATTTTTTACATTACCCGTTACATCTCCTATTATTATTCCAAATCTCGTATCAAATTAGTCATATTAAGTTATTAAAAGATAACGATAAGCAAAAAAAATCAATAAACATACACTACAATTAAAATTATATAATAAATATTTAAACATATGATTTATATTTTAAATCTGTGATACATAATTTATATTGTCATATAATATTGTCTTAATTATTGATAATTTTTTTAAAAAAAATATAAATACAAGGATGAACAGCTAGGGAGTGAACTTAACAAAGAGAAGCGTGAGAATTACAGCGTCTTTTCCGCCCAATTTTGATTCTTAAGATGTGTTTAGACCGGCCCACTCAACAAAAAAAAGGGGGAAACATATGGTACATGCAATGAGTTTATTTTGTTTGATAAACTTACAATATATGAAACTGAATATGAGATCTTTATTTACATAATAATATGAAAATTCTTGAGACATTTGTTATTTTTCTAAGGTTATTTTTTATGAATATAATTAGAATATATTGATGATACAAAGATTATATATATAAAATCTAATTATAAATTATCATATTTTCTTAAAATTGTTTAGTCTTGTAATAATTATTTAAAATCAATATTTAGGTTCATTTATATTCCGTTGAGAGTATAAAATATTTAGTCTGATAATACATGTAAATTATCATATACACAGTAATGTGTCTGGACCTGAATTCCTTTGTCTTGGATTAAGTTTAGAGTCCGAAGGAGTCAAGTTTTTGCATACATTAATTAATGGTAAAAAATTTTATATATTAATGTAAAATTTTGGAAATTGAGAAGAGAATAACATTTGAAAGGGAAGAAAAGCATTGCAAATCAGCCATGCAATAACTTCTAATGATTTTTTTTTAAAGAAATACATGTAAAATTAACTTTCAATAATATGATTTGTGTAGGTATTGAAATAATTAAAGTAATTCTTCTTTATCAAATGATTACAACGCGGTAAATCAATTAAGTGTTGGTAGGTTTAACGAAGAACACTACTTAAACTTAGACTATACTAACAATTATAAGACCATGTTGTCTCTGTTTATAAAGTTTTAATAGTAATTCTCCCGGTGAAAATATGTGAATGATGATCATTACATAGTTTTGTATTTGTAATTAATTGTCGTAGCTGTAACACAATATGATAAATATGCATTTGAAGTAAATATAATTAAATTGAATTATATTTTTTTAATTATAATAAAGTTCTTTAAATTTAGGAAGAGGACAATAACATTTTTAGAAAAAGACATCGCATGAAAATACCTTAATCAAGAAGATATATGTAATATAAGTCTTTCCTCAAATTGAAGTATTGGACAAAAATTATATGTCTATTTGAAATTTGATAAAAAAAATAATTTAAAATATAATAGAATAGTAGTAATGATTTTTTTATGTCTATTTTATTTGAAGGTTATATAATTAAGAAAAACGATAAGAATTAAATTACACAATGGATTGCAACATATACTTGCCTAATACCAGTTTAATGTAAGATTATAAGAATCTTAATTAAATGTGATCAACTGGTGCGTAAAAATTCTTATTATCATTTAAATATATTTTAAAACATAAAAGTTATAAATTTGGTGATAAATTTAAAATAAAATCTACACAACATAATGAGAGGAAAGATGAAAGGATAAATGTAGAGGATGATTGAGTAGGGACAAGGCAATGAATGCTTTCAGTGTGAGTGGAATATGTTAAGGTACTTGACGCTTTCAACATATGTTTTGCATGCACTAGATACATCGTCCAACTAACGCCTTCACTGTTAGATGAAGGCATTGGATGCGCATTTACATTGAAAACACGTTTTGTAGGGATGAATGTGTCACACCCTTTGGTGCATTCATATTGCTAATGAATCTTCAAATGTAAAGACATCAACTTCCTTAATGCTTTCATATTAAAAGCGTTGATCAACCTAGTTTCTAACTAAATCTATTTCAATAAGTTTTTTTTAAAGGACTCATTTATACCATTCCTATTATAATTAAGAAGAAAAAAAGATTATTTTTTTTTAAAAAAATTAAAACAAAATGTTATATTAGGTTTGCAACGGTCAAAAGTAAAAAAAAAAAAACAAATAAAAATAGAATTTAGTTACACTAATAACATAAACAAATTACACAACAATCAATTATTATATAAATATGAAAAAAAGATTTACATTTACGTAAAATAGTTTTACATATCCATAAATTATAAATAATTACGTAAAAAAATTACAGTTCACATGACAATTAAACTCGTAAAAATACGCTGAATTATTAAAATTTCTGGCAAATTCAAATAAATTTTATCCAAGAATCTAATTAGCTCAAAAGGTCCTACCAACCCAAATTCAAAGCACAAAATCTTCATTTAAATAAGATAATTAAGAGAAAAATAAATTTTTTAATTAAAGCCAGGGCTAGTCGTTTATATATGAGGAAGAGAAATTAATTATAAGAGTGAATGGTAATTGGAGGTACATTAAAACAAAAGTGGTCAACTTACGTAACCCAAAATAAAATGTGGTCAAATTAGACAGAGGAAGATTTACCATTTTACCATACCCTGTTTCCTTTATTGTTTTCATCTTGCTTTTGACTGCCACATTCAATGCCTGCACTCTTCCCATACGAGTTTCATTTGCAATGCAGCAGATGTGTCGCTGTTAATAAGGTGGTTTTCTTTTACTTTTCTTTTTAATTTTCAAAATTATATTGATTTTTTTAGAAAAAATTAGAACTAGTGATTCGAATCATATAAAGTAAAATATAATTGATAAATAACTATAATACACAAATATATAATAAGTAGATAGATAATTATAAAATATAAAGATAAAGAAAAATATTTTTAAAAAAATATGTATACTAACCATGTATTATAGTTATTGACTAAAATTATATAACATCTTCTCACTCGAGTTATTAATGTATATGCTCTAGGTAGAGTTTAGAATATATATAATTATAACATTATAAAGTATTCTCACTCTCAATGTTTTTAATATTATAATTTAGTTTCTATGGAGTAGTTTTTATTTTTAAGTTTTTAAATTTTAAAAATTAAAACTAATTTCCAGTTTTTAATTGTTAGTCTTGTTTATTTGTTCATTTGTATTTTAAGTTTTAAAAAATTTATAGGAAACTTTCAATTTTTTTCTAATAAGTTTTTGACAAGAACAAAATAACAATTCTTCTTTAAATTAATCATATTTAAAAACATATTCTTCTACACAAATTTAAAAAGAAAAACATAAATACACTAGTTATTTACGGAGACAAATATATATTTGACCTAGTATTTTACAAAGAGGAGTTAATTAAGAAACAAACTTAACATGAGAATTGATCCTTCTTTTTTCACATATTTCATAATCATATTTGACTCTGATACTACTATTAAACAGTAAACTATAGTTGCAGATCATCATTGTGATTTAGAGCTTATTTAAATATTTAATTAAGTTGAACATAACTAACTTTCATTATAAAATAAAAGAAGCGTTTTTTATTTCATTATCTTAAAAAATAATAAAATCTTATTAAACATGATTTGAACGGAAACCAAACAAATCCTGATGATTGCAAGGTATTAATCTCCATTCACTATCAAATATCTTTTGGCCGATTATTCGTTCTACACTGAATTTGATAAACTAGACTTGGTATGCAAATTCATCTTTTCTATTTTGACCATGAACTAGTCGTAGTTGGCATGCATTATCCACTCACAATCTCCCTTAATTTCTTGGATTTAAATTTTTCTATTCTATCACATGCCTCAACAATATATATATATATATATATATATATATATATATATATATATATATAATAAAAAGACCCTGTATTGAGTTCTCACAGTATCCAATCAAAGAAGGTTACCAAATGTAATGTATACAGAATATTAATATCAATCCCTCCCACCCACCTATATTTTCTTTTCTATATATGAACATGCAAAGACATGAATTTCTCTACAATACTTGGCAAGCTTCTATTTTTCTTATTATAGTTTGGTGCTGAAAACCACAAAACTTTATGGTTACAAATCCTGTTCTTGCCCCCACTAGTATGAAGCATGAAGACCCCACTTTAGAAATTTCTGCCAGGAAGAATCATTTGACCAATTGATTCAAATGTTATTGTCCTAATAGCGACAGAAAGTGCCACACCCAACAACCGGAACAAAACCAATACTTAGTGTCACACTGGCTATCATCCACCCAACAAGAAATTAAGACTTTGGAACTATGTTAAATTTCCATAATTCAAATTTTCAAATTGAATGTTTGCATTCAAATTTAACGGATTTAACTTAACTTCTACGACCATCCCCTAGAAAAATGTCAATTACAATTTTGTTCGCATCGCATGTGTTTTCCTAGATAAGGTGCAAATTGTTGAGTTGCTAAATTCATTGTAGGTAGAGAAAGTGACCAAAAACTACCAGTGGGGTAAAAAAATAGCAATGGGTTAAAAACAAAAGGACAGAATTGTGACAAGGGTACGTGTGGATTTTAAGGTTAAAGGATTTATTTGCTTTTTACAATTATCTAAATAGAGGAAAATGTATTTTAGATATATTTTTTTAGTCAAATCCTTTTAAGTTTTAGTTCTTATACGAAAAAATTATAAGCTTTTATTCCTACCTACGAACCAAAATTAAGTTTTGGTTTCTTTACAAAGTTTGCATAGAAATTTAAATTTAAATTTTTGTTGCATGACTAAAACTTAAAATGAAGAGAAAGATCAAATTAATTGTGTAGCTGGGTTTTAATTATTCTTACTGATTTAAGCTACAAATCACAATGGCGTTTGAACGAGTCTTCTCATGATTAAGATTTTAATAAGAAAGTTTCACTGTATCAGTATACCAAAGCTACTTTATTTTGAAAACCCTGGTGCTAAAAATATGTTAAAAAAGGAGTTAGAGTGTCTCGTTTTTTGCGTAATTAAGAAACAGAATAAACAAATAAATTACGAAACAAAAGAAAATAAACATGTCTTTATGATATCGTATCATAATATAGTATGCTTAAAAAATATATTCAACCTTCGTAGACTAAGCAATAAATTCTGCCGAAGTAAGAGGAATCAATCTCATGTCGTGCAAGCCATAAACCAGACATGTTTTGAAATTGGTAAGAGGTAAAGCGATAAAAAAATAAAAACAAAACTTATATGTAACATCACACACCCTTTCCTTGTACAAAATTCTTTGATCTTATCCAATTCTAATACGATCATCATGCAATTGTACTTGCTTTTTAAAACCGGCCAAATAAATATCTCCATGAACTATTAAATCTTGTGAATGATTACAATTTTTTGGTACATTCTTTTCCACTTTATTGAGTCTGAACATCTGCAACAAAAAAAAATAAAGTTTTAGGATATATATCTTTCTGGGTTAGGTGTCACTATATATAAATATTCTGGCTCAGAACCCTTGGAAACTTGAAAGGTGCCTTTCATAGGTAAAATTGAGCTTGGTTACGGTTTTAGTTTGTTTTGTTATGAATGCCGTGTAACTGTGTAAAAAGATTGATAAGTAACTAGGTAGCGATTTTCCGTTGTCACTGATCAGAGAGAATCTTAACGAAAAATACTTAAGGAATTCAATATGAGGACCACAAAATATTCTAGACTGTGCAAGATCAACATTTTCCCCCAAGTATACACACACATAATGCAGCTTTTAGAGTTATGATATGTAGGATACAAGGTGATACAGTTGAGGTCCATAAAATGCATTAAAATTTATCTTTCCTTTTTCCTTTCTAATGCCATATCAAAAACATAATGTATTGGTTATATATGATTCTATCATTTTCACCTTTCACTTTCTCTGAATTTTTTTCCCTTTTCTCTATTAATGATTGATGTTAAGGACTATGGTGTGTAATTATAAAAAGAGATTGTTTAGATACTTTCAACATCTTGTATTTATTAAAATTTGTGATTGATTTAATTAAACAGTAACTCAACAGCTAATAACCCCTACTAGATACGGGACAAAGCCTATGAAATCCCTTAGAATTCTCCAAGTGCTAGACAAAGATTAATAATATTAAGTTGTAATAATTTCAGGCAGGTATAGAGGGTATTATAGTAGCACTTGATGCTTGAAACATCGTTTTCATTAGCTGCGTTGTACAAATTGATTTGGAAATGTGCTCAAAATAGTCCTGCATAGCTTAAAGACATTTGGAGGTTGATTTAGTATTCTAATTTAAGGCCCACTAATTATGTTGCAGCTGATTAAATAAGGAATGATGTTCTACCTAGTTAGAGACAATTCGGTTGTATTGACATTTCTATGTGCATAATTCATGGACACGAGACTCATTAAAGTCCAAATATTCATGTATATTTTTTTCTGCCAAAATCCAAATTGCATCTGATTAATTTTAATTAATTAATAATGCTTCTATAGTTCTATTTACGTACATTTTGAATTTTCCTCAAATTTACTGACTTTATGGAAGCATTTTGCAACCCAATTGAAAAAGAAGAGTGCAAGAGTAGCTAAACGGAGTTATTAAAGTCAAACCTTTTGAAGCAAAAGAGTTGGACCCTTGTGGTCATTGAATAGCAGAAAGAGGACTTGGACCTCTTCAAAGATAGGTGTAGTCACATAGGATGGGGTCCTAAAAGCATCAGAACATGCGTGCTCTAGCTTTGCACCTAATGACTTTGGCTTGTAAAAGAACCCAATTTTCTGACTTACACAGCTCTTTTTAATTGGTCTCTCTGTAAAGAAAGAAAGGGTAAAGCAGTTGTTTATAGCCCTTACGTTTCCTTTGCTCTCTTTTTTATCAACTCTTTTTTTTAACCCTTTTCTCTTTCGTTTTCTTTCTTTCCTTCTTTCTATCCCCTTCTTTTCCTTTTCTTCCCCTCTACCTTTTTGGAAGTTTCCTATCACCATCCCCACACTCTCCATCTCAAATAGCATCTGCTGCATGTTGCAGTTCAAATCCCACATTGCCATCCCCCACTTCCTATCTATTATCCAATTCCTTCCTCAATTAAAAACAGAAAATCATCAATTATAATAATAATAATAAGCTCATTAAGTAGTACTTAATGATTTGTTTATAATTAGAAGTTACCTATCATATTTTAATAAAGATACTTCCGTGTATTAGAGTTACCAATAAAATACCCCGAATAAATTAAACAAAAGGATTTAACCGCAAATGTTAAATCTTCTTATAATCATTCAAAATCTCATCGAATATGTACATTTTTTTTAACTGATGTTTAGTTTGATATATTATGATCCATATCATAATATATTGGTGTCAAAATTTTAATCTAAATTAAAAAAATACCCTAATTCAAAATCTTAATCTAAAAATGACATTAAGTATAAGCTAGAGCATAATAGCGAAGATGAGTAGTGGATAATTGTAGTGGTAGGATCATTCAGAAGTGGGCCAAAGAAATCTCAGTTTTCAAATTTACCTGTAGAGGTCTGATGAAAGACTGAAACGCTTCGTTCATGACACTGTATGCGTCCAAGAACTGAGGTCAGAGACCCTGTAGTTCTGAGACACTTACTCAGTCTAGTACCTTTTTCCAAATTATTTATTTTTTTAATCTACCTCCATCTCTCTCTCTCTCCCATTAACATGCTCACAAACAAAAAAATAAATTTTAGAAACATAAAAATAAAAAAAAAAAAAAGAAACGAAAGTAAAACAAAAAGCAAACCGTTTATCTCCAAAAAGCAAAAGCTAACCCCCTCTGATTCCCGAAGAAAGCACCGTGTTCAATGCTTACACAAGCGCCATTAAACGAAGTGAAAAGCTAAGCCTCTCTCTCTCTCTCTCACACTCACACTCACACACTTTTATTTTGTTCATTCACCTAAACTGTCCCTATAAAAGCCAAAACTCAACCCCACACACACTACAACACACAACACTCTCCACCCTCTCTAGATTCTTCTTAATCTATGGACGCTCTGAATTTTCTTAAATTCTGGAAACAAGCCACCATGACTACTACTACCTCTGCACCCCACCTTGTCGTCGAAACCGACACCGAATCCGACGAAGACGACTCATTCTTCGACTTAGAGCTCACGCTAAACGATCTCGACAACAAACAAAACAAAAACGACGACGTTCCTAAACAAACAACATCAACAACAACAACAACAACAACAACCGAATTCAAAAGTTTCTGCACCAAAGACGTGTTTCACAAAACAGAAAACGATGTTCCGCTTAAAACGCCAATTCCTCTGTCTCCAACCGAACCTATCTCCAAACGTAAGGTTCTCCCAATCGAACCTATCTCCAAACCTCAATCTCCCATTGCGCTTCTCAGGTCCGCGCCGAGCTTCAGAATCTTCATGTTCAGAAAGCGTAACCGTGCGCCTCCGCAGAAAACAGAGCACTCTGTTAACGAAACCAAAGTCTTCGCCGTCAAACTCAATGTCAACGATTTTCGTTCCTCTCCCGCGCTCAGCAGAGACAACAGCACTAGAAGCTTCGGGAGCAAGGTTCGGAGTTGTAACAATGAAGAACCGAAGCAAGACAAGTTTTCGAAGGAGGTTTTGCGGAAGTATCTGAAGCTGATTAAGCCTTTGTATGTTAAAGTTTCTAAGAAGTACGGTGATAAAGAGAAATTTTCCTCCGGCGAGGGTTTTGCGGCGGCGTCGCCGTCGTCGTCGCCGTCAGTGGCCTCTGTTTCTTCGAGGACGGAGAAGCAGGGGAAGGGGATGAAGGTTGTTTCGAAGCATTTGGGAAAGAGTAGGTCGGCGTCGTCGGCGGTTGCCGGAGTTAGTTCTCCCGCGAACAAGAGCGATGATACGCTGCAGCAGCAGCATGATGGGATACAAAGTGCAATCCTTCACTGCAAAAAGTCCTTCAACTCTAGAGGTAGTTTTTCACTTTTTCTTTGTCTAATGTTGTATTTAATGTTAATTAACTTGGTTAATTATTATTAACTCACATAATTATTATTATTGTTATTTTCAGAAGGATCAATGTATTCGGTGAGGAACTCATTTGAAAGTGAACATGGGGCCTAAGCTGAGAGATGAGAAATTGAGAAAAATGTGAATTTTGTATTGTTAGTGTATTGTAGAGAAAAGGAAAAAATAGGGGTGATGATTAGTTAGAGTGGGAGAGTCCCCTGTGGTCAGTGTATATTAATGGGACATTATGAAAAGAATCAAAGGGATCTTGTACTGTATCTCTGTGGTGCTGTAATGTGTTTGTGTGGGTTTTGCACTTTGCAGTTTGCACTCTGCTTGAGGTTTATTTTCATTTGATTTAATACCCATCAAATGATGATGATTCCAGCCAAACTACTATACATTTAGTCATTATTGACATGACTTCAATCTCAATTCTAATTCCCTCCTTTTCTTTTTCTTTCTTTATGCCAAGGATCTTAGAGAAGTAAAAAAAAATCGCTCCAAATATGATTCTAAATTAATTATTTAAAGGAAATAATTTTATTTCTCTATTTCACTTACATATTTCTCTGGCTATGCCGTAGAATTATATTAGTAATTACTAAAGTAAAATAAATGTTCACTCATTGACATTGTTTTCTGTCTTGTTGACCCAAGTCATTGTTTTCTAATGCGCACTACATATTTTTCCCATATGCAATGAAATACTGGCGCAGAATGTTAAAGCAATGCCGCATCAAATGTCAGGGTGAATAATGCAACATTGAAACCAGGAGCCATCAATGATGCTAAGGCCATCACTTCTTTGAGAGAAGTTCGGAGGGATTTTAGCAATATTTTGCTATGCTGCTATTTGCCAACAATTGTTTTAAGATGAATGCCTTTATGTTTTCTCAATTCAAATAAAAATTATTTACTTTTTTCTTTGTTTCTCAATTACACCTCCCTAAACGAATTTGGGAAAGAATAAAGTAAATAGAATAGAAACATTTAAATTTAAATGAAGAATACAAATATTTAAATTAACATAAAGAATAAGATACTGAGATTGACATAAACTTTTTTAAAATTTTGTTCCTCTCTTGCTTTAATACGCATGTAACTCAGCCTTAGCTATGTTTAGATGTCTCTTTTAATATTTTATTTCATTCTTTTATACTCCACCACATAAAAAATTTGGGAGAAAAGATAGAATAAGGAGGATGATACAAGAAATACTAATCATTTATCCCTTCTCACTTGTCAGTGTTTGAATTTTATTTTACAACTTAAACGTTAAATAACACTGTTCAATGAAAGCATGGTATATGTAAGACGTACAAAAGATTTCTAATATGAGAGAAATGCTATATATTTTTTAACATTTTTTCTATAAATCATCTTAATATTTTATAAAATTTATTAAATGGAAATAAATAATTTAATTAATATTTTAGAAAAAATATTCAACTACTGTATAAAGCAAATAGAAAAATTAATAACATTTGCATACAGAAAGTTTAGAATAGTCCCAATAGAGTATAAAGTCAATACTCGTGCTCCTGTCTGCAGAATAGTGTAAGTTTTGGGTCCGGCAAATGGCATGTTATCTGAAATTAATAGATGTGAATTGATCTTTGATGGGTTTGATGAATCTTATTCATTATAGACATATATTGTTTTTATTTAATATTTTGTTTATAAATATTAATAAGAAGGTATAATATTATTATTGACTAAGTATTACTGGATTAATAGCTTGATAGTAGTTCATTTACTAATAGACTGTTATTTATATGAGAGATATATAAGTGGAATTATGAATTTTTGTACTATCAAACATATATTTTATGGGTGAATAAAAAACATTTTTCAAAATTAATATGATATTTTATGGGTGTTTAACTCAACATTTTCAAGCACATATTTATTACACAAAATAACTTCCGGAGTGCGTATACAATTAAAAAAATACTCATTAATGACAGTTGAATAGCTTGTTTAAGGACTTAAATGGAGAGAATTTTCTAGGAAAATGCTAATTAATGTCTCAAGGAAAGGAAACTGATTAAGGAATTAAAGGAAGAAAAATATTTATTAGGTGTGCAAATTTATATTACTAAATATTTCTTTTTATTCATAATTTATATATTAAATATTTATTATTTTTAATTTCTCAACCATTTATGGTATTTCTTAATAAAACCTAATTTTCTAGAATATACAAATTATGTTTTTTAATATTTTTTTTGTACACATTCATAATTTAAAGATCAAGTAATTTCTTAACCAATGAACAATAATTAAATATTTTCTTTGAAACCTTTAAAGTAAAGACATTGAAGCTAATAGAAAGTCCATGAAGGAGAGAAAATAAGAAAAAATATATGGAAATAAAAATGAAATAAAAGAAAAATAAATTAATAAAGTGTGTTACTTAGATAATAAAAATAGAACAAAAAATAGAGAAGTTTTCTCCATTTAAATGCGTAAAAGGGAAAGTAAATTCCAATTTAAAAAATTAAACCTAGCCTAAAAATTTAAACTTTTCAATATATCTTAATATAAGTCATTATCAGTAATCACTTTTCAATTTTTTCATGTTATAAAATTCATTTATAAATAAATATAAATGACCAGCTGGATCCTTCCCCAATTCCAATTCAATTGAGAGGGGAGTATTTATTTAGTCTGTTAAAAAGCCTTTTTTTCTCCCTAACATAAACACTAAATATTTTCATTCTATCCCTTTTCCTTTTTATCTATTTACTCTAATCCAAAACTTCGAACTAAACTTTTGTGTTTTAGTCAATTCTATGCTCTGATTGTAAAACACTGAATCCAAAATGACAGAGAACAGCAGAAACAAAATGGGATAAAATTTAGAATTTCGAACCAATTGTTTATAAACTATAACAGGTAAAATTAATAATAAAACCATTCAACTACCTTTTGTTAAGTTAGCATGCCCAACTGTAAGCTTATTTATTTTTTATTTTCAAAATTTTCTTCCACTTTTCAAATGACTGTAAAGAAGAAATTGCTTAAAGTTGTTGTTTATGCTGCTGGGGTTTGACTTCTGTATTTTTTGTAACGGATCAATTGCTTAAAGTTTCAATTTATGTATCATATTGTTCAGATACACACAAGTGATACAACACATTCATTAATTGTGTTTTGCATCATTGCTGAGTTTGAATGAAGCAATGCACTAGGCTAAGGTGGTTATGCTAAGTGTAAAAGCATTGACACTATTAAGGGTATGGGATGATTGGGTAGACTTGAAAATTCAAACTAATATCACAGACAAAATGGAGGTTGGATGATTTGAGATCTTGATGTTTGAATTGTGTTGTTGGTGAGAAAAAGACTGTTTTGTAATTACATAGAGGTCAAAATAAGTATTGAGGAGTAAGGCTTTTAACGTGTGTACAACACAAGTGTTTCCAAATTTCCAAGGCATCATTAATACAAAGAGAAACTATGCCAAAAAAAAACCAAACGTGGCCCCTCCCATACCGGTGCGCCACAATATATAGCAAAATTGGCATACACAACTTGCAAGTGTGGCCACTGAGACTTCACATATTAGCAGAATGCACAAGGCAGTGACTGTGGTCCCTTAATTGTTATAGTACTGTTTTGGCCTTATGGGATGATGTTGGTGAATGGTGATGAGGGTTTCTTTTTTCAATACCTGCTGGAAGAAACTTGAGCAATGCAGATATAGAAGAATGATATATTTATTGATTTAATATTAGGTCGGTTGAATATATTCTTTGAAAAATTATATTGAATGTGAGATTTTGAAAATATTTTTATTCTTAATTATAAGATGTCTTTTTTTGTTTCTTATGTTCAAATATTTGTATAAAAATAGTGTCAATATTTTTCGTTACTTTCAATATTTCTTTTGTACTTGTACAAATATATAAAACATAAAAAATTTAAAAATAAAGTAGCAATTTTATTATTGAATATGATAGCAAAATAACTGCTTATTAGCTAAAAAGGATATGTGAGTTGTATAGGTCTCATTTTTCTAATATTGACGTGTGTTTCTTACTGTGAAAAAAAATGATATATTTCAAAATGAAAATAGGAATAAAATATATAGATAATTTTTAATGAGAGATTCTTAATTATATATACCTACATGTATTTGGTAATAATTGTAATAATTTTATTTACAATAAATTACATTGATATTTTAATGGGTATTTTTTCATTTTCTTAGCATTATTACATTTTTTATCAGCTTAACTTTCTTTCAAAATTAAAATCATAACCCATGTTCTTATAATTTTTTTTAACCAATTAAAGGTTTATAAGGATAAAAGAAACCATGATCTTATCAAATCTCACGAAAATACATGGATGTCCTTATAATTTACCATTTTGTTTGATAAAAAAATAATCATTTTGAAGAAAAACATAATAGATACGAGTTACTTTTTAAAAAAATTTTGATGTTTTCAAATTCTTGGCTAAAAAATTTGATATGAGTTACTTTTTGAAAAAAATTGAAGAAAAATTTGATGTTTTTATAATAGATATGAGCTACACTTTCCATATAAAAAAGCTGAATTTCAAAAGAAAAAAAAAAAAAAAAACTCAAAAGAAGAGTATTCATGGTTAGTATCAGTACTATTCCACTCCTATCATTGAAGAAGAAAGAAAAAAACCCGATATATTCTGCGGGGGATCATGCGATGCTTCATTGTCTGCTTCAAACTCACATAGTATACGAGACAATTACCTAAGCTAGGTTCCATGAACCATTTTAAGAAACCTAATGTTAGTTAGGAATTAAAGTTATAAACTTATAATATATAAAGTGTAGGTTCTTTTAAGAAAGTTACAATATAAGGTGTAGGTTATCTTAAAACTTGAGGAACGAATGTGCAATGCACCCATAAACACTACATAAGTTAGCAGCGACCCAACACTATTTTTGTCCTCCGATGATGCTAGATTTTTTGTTTCCTCACCAAATTATTGTTCCTCTATTTAGTAAGGTAATATATAATTGTCATTTACATCAAGGCATTATGGATGGGAGAATCATTGAATCCAATTTCCAGTATTATGTTTCTTGTTTTGGATAATCACATTTTTAGGAGACATTATGATTGGGAATTGAATTGCATGCTTTAAGTTCATTGTATCTTCTTGTTCATTAGAGAAGTTTTTCCATGCCTTATATAAAAGTAATGGGAAAAAGTTATTATACGTGTCGCAAAATGCATGCGTCTCGCTAAATTTGAGGTTACGAAACATAATGGATTTAGTACATTGTCGTTGTTAAGACATTATCATATTATTAGAGTTGTCGATCTTTTTCTATCTCGAGGTAAAACAATCCATGTGCACATTCAAAACTTGTAGTTAAGATTATATTAAATTTTACTAGTTTTAGAAACTTATTTGAAAAAAACAAATCATTCAAATCTATTCAACTGAGAGCATAATTGAATTAGCTCTTTTCCTTTATTTACATTTTAAATAAGTGCTTGTAAATTAAAAATAATTAACCGTGTTTAATGAGTATGGACTTAATTAATTTTTTTAAATAAGAATTCATTGAAAGATACAAAGTATAGTTTTTAAAAAAGTAAAAATATTACAGATTAATTAATAAAATTTTAATCTAATTGAAAAAAGACTAATAATGAGATGATCCCTAATGAACAATTTTCTATACATAGCATAGCAGAAAGTGGGGAGTCTGGCCCAACAAGAAATGGATCCAAATTTTGCTATGAACTTCGTGAAGTGGACTTTAAAAAACAAAATAGTACTTCCTTTCAACAACTATAAAATTTCAACCTACATGTTATATAATACATCTCAAAATCCCTATTCCGAAATATTAATTATGCTTAATTCAAGCACGTTTTACACTTCAATTTTGTAACTGGCATGTGTCTAACACAATGAATCACTTTTTTCAGAAAGTAACTTTTTTTTTTTTGAAAAATAAATAAATAAAACAAAGGGATCCTTTTTATAAACATTGCTACGTTAACGTCAAGTCCATCACTTGCATAGGTCTGAGGGACATTTTGTTATGCATGTACCAAAAATAATAGTGGGCACCAATTAAAAAAAAAAAAAAACTATATGGCCCATTCTACATTTTAGATGTTAAAATAAACCGAGTCACATATGGGTTGCAACTTGCATAAGATTAATATTTCATTAAGAATGAGATCCATGGCTGCCAGAAAAATATTAATAAACAATGAAGCGATCATGTTTCCTACTGTATATACAGTTTGCCTTCACAAGATACACAGTACCTCTGGATTTGATTATTTTGTACAATTTTTTATAAGTTTTATCATAATTCCTTGGTTTATTATAGTTAACTTAGAAATTTAATCTATGAATGAATTTTTTTGAGGCATAAGATGCCTTCCTATCTAGTTAAGTTTGTCTGTTTGCCTCGTGCTTTTGCTTAAGCTACAAATATGCGGTTCAGAATAAATAATTACTAATTAAGTAGAGTTAAATTTTGGGATGATTATTTAATTTCATAGGATACTTTTACATTCTAATATTAGAAAAATATTTTAAAAAAATTTAAAAAAATTCTCGAAAATGAAAGATATCTCAAAATATAATTTTTTTTCTAACAAATATAAAAATAAATGTTCTTTACACAAAATATGACTCGAAACAAAGTGGCAATATGAAACGGTGAAAGACAAACAAGAAGAAAAGGTTGTATAGTTGAAATACGACAGCAAAATAATAAATGCCAATCCTAAAATTCGGTTGACAAATTTTTGGCTTACTTTTATGGAATCAAACCAAATTGATGCATTGTTCCTCTCCCAACGACTTATATGTTATAACAAGATAATACAAGTAACATGAATATCAAGCTTTCACCGAGTCACTAATTGTTGGCACATATTTATTTTTATAAATATTATAAAATATTATATTTATATTTTAAATAAATATAAATATAAATAGACTCTTATAAAAAAAAAGCATTTAATAAACAACTGTAATAAAGAGACAATCCTGACAACAAATTATAAAATATAAAAAAAATATTATAAATGAATTAATTGATTAATTATAAAATAAAGTTTATTTTATAAATAGATTTAAAAAAGCACGCCACAACATAGAAAACAAGTTTGTTAAGCATAAGGTTTAATCTGCTCGCAGTGGGCTGGGTCTGTTACACCTCATCCTCCGTGAAGGAGTGATATATTTTCTTTTATATTTCTTTTTAAATCTGTACATTTTGTTACGTGACTACAAAATATTTCTCATTTAAGAAACAAGTGATATAAAATTAAATAATAGAGTCTGACTTAATTTTGAAAGTAAATAAGTTAGATATGTGTTTACAGCGTGGAGGAGTGTTATATGATGCAGGCATGTCATATAGTGGTGATTGTTCCATTACATGCAAGTTTGAACTCCAACAATGGAAGTTTCAAGTCCAACAATGGAAGAAGAGCAATCACCTCTAAAAACGTACAAACTAACAGCGATATCAATATGGTACACAAAAACGGCGTCGTCAGCCACCATCTTCAACCCATGCAGGAGCCCCACTCCAAATTACATCCTCAAAGACATCTCACTAACAGCCTCACCGGCCCAAATCCTGGCGATCGTGGGCCCAAGCGGCGCCGGCAAGTCAACCCTCCTCGACATCCTCGCCGCACGGACTCTCCCTTCCGACGGCACTCTCCTCCTCAACTCCGCCACTCTCCTCCCATCCTCATACCGCAAACTCTCCTCCTACGTCCCTCAACAAGATCACTCTCTCCCACTCCTCACCGTCCACGAAACCTTCCTCTTCGCCGCCACTCTCCTCAAACCCAAAACCTCTCACTCAGCCCTTTCTTCCATTGTTTCCTCTCTTCTCTCTCAACTCAGACTCTCTCACTTGTCCAACACTCGCCTCGCTCATAACCTCTCCGGCGGTGAACGTCGACGTGTCTCCATTGGCCTCTGTCTCCTCCATGATCCCTCCGTTTTGCTCCTCGATGAACCCACTTCTGGTCTTGATAGTACTTCCGCTTTCAAAGTCATGCAAATTTTGAAACAAACTTGTCTTTCTCGTCACCGAACTGTTATTCTCTCTATTCACCAACCTAGCTTCAAAATCCTCTCTTGCATTGATTCCATCTTGTTGCTTAACAAAGGGTCTGTCGTTCATCATGGAACTGTTGCTTCTTTACAATCCTTCTTGCACGTTAATGGTTTCACCGTCCCTCATCAACTCAATGCTTTAGAATATGCTATGGAGATATTGAATGAGGTTAAACCTGTTACTCCCCCACCTAGTACTTTACCTGAATCACCTTCAACTTCAACCATATCGACTTCACCTAAGTGTAAAGAGGTTATACGGTATAAGAGTTCTAGGGTTCATGAGATTATAACTCTTTATATTAGGTTTTGGAAGATAATTTACCGAACGAGGCAACTTCTTTTGACCAACACTGCTGAAGCGCTTCTTGTTGGGCTTGTGTTGGGAACTATTTATATAAACATAGGGTTTGGTAAAGAAGGGATTGAGAAAAGGTTTGGTCTCTTTGCCTTCACTCTCACGTTTCTATTATCTTCAACAACTGAGACACTACCGATCTTCATCAATGAAAGGCCAATACTGTTAAGAGAAACTTCAAGTGGGGTTTATAGGCTTTCATCTTATCTCATTGCAAACACACTTGTTTTCTTACCCTACATGTTCGTTGTTGCGGTTATATACTCTATTCCAGTGTATTTCTTAGTTGGCCTTTGTGCATCGTGGCTTTCTTTTTCTTACTTTGTTTTGGTGATTTGGGTGATTGTTCTCATGGCAAACTCGTTCGTTCTCTTCTTGAGTTCTCTTGCACCGAACTACATTGCGGGAACTTCGCTATTGACAGTGCTTCTAGCAGCGTTTTTTCTCTTCTCGGGGTATTTTATCTCCAAGGAAAGTTTGCCAAAGTATTGGTTATTCATGCATTTTTTGTCCATGTATAAGTATGCTCTTGATGCTCTTCTCATCAATGAATACTCGTGTTTGGTGTCAAGGTGTTTGATATGGTACCAAGAGAATGAACAGTGCATGGTTACTGGTGCTGACGTGTTACAGAAGAAGGGACTCAAAGAGAGTCAAAGGTGGACCAACGTGTACTTCTTGATTGGGTTCTTTGTGCTCTATCGTGTCCTTTGCTTCTTCGTTTTGATTAGGAGGGTTTCCAGATCCAAAACTTAAAAAAGATCCATCATCAAATGCTGGTGAAAAATTTAAGCATTGTAGTGTTTGATTTGTTGTTTCATTTTTTTTATCATCTTATTGTATGAACTCGAGCGTTTTGGTTTGTTTGATTTCTATAAATATGATGTGAAATATATTATATATACCGCAACAGATAAAGGTTTACTTTATAGATATGAAATGGACTTTTCGTTTTCCTCTACAGAGTAATGTTACTCTCACTTCTTCATTAGATATAGTTGTTTCTTTTCCTTGAATCCTGTAATTTGGTTGATTTGGTAGTAGTAAGTGATATCTCATTTTCTTGAGACGCATGAGGATAAGCTATAACTTAAGATAAGAATGCCACATTTCATATTTTAGACATAATGATGGGCTTGCATTAACACACACTTAAAGAAAAATTAAAATTAATCATGAAATAATTAGTATGTAAATCTTAAATAAATTTCATTAAAGTTTTTGTAATTTCAAGGAAGAAAAACAATTTTCATTATTAAATTTGGTTCCTAATTCATTTTTTAAGCGATAAATAAAAATTTTCTGGTCAGTTTTTTCCCCCTTCTCATATATATGCAGTTTTATTCATGTTAAAATGGATTATTTTTCAGACATCATGACAAAAATTTTAAGAAATAAAATTGCAAAAAGAGATGATAGATAAATAAAATTAATATCTTTCATAAAGTATAAACTAAATATATTTGTAATATTTGCTAGCAACCACTCATTCTTATAGTACATGCATGGTTTGATTAATTTTCTCACATGCAAAAAGTTTGGTAGGGAAGGTTAGAGGTCAAGATTGAAGATCAATAATTCTGTATATTAATGGCTGAATTATAAGGTGGGCTCCATTTGAATTTCTTGGAGGATTTAATGGGTGAAAGCATATATAACAGCAAAACCTCATAGATATCTCTTGGCCTATTCAATTGTTCGATTTGTTTAACTTTGTTGAAGTCACGGGTCTCTCTCTTTTTACCTTTGGTTGCAAAGAGAAGGAAGAATCCAAAGCTGTCCTCATCATCATGGAAGAGTTTTTGTCGTTTGGCTAACTTGTTTGCTTTCTGCTATTCTTTTGTCTGCTGTGACTGTCACCCATAGTGTTTTGTTCACGGGTTCTTCACTCGTGCTATCCCGTGAACTTGTTCAGTGTTGGGTTTGGGGTTGCATATATGTATATAATATTTTGGATTTGATTTGCTACTTTAGACCTTAGATACATATATATATATATATACATTACAGAATGTGAGACAATATTAAATATTTAGTTTATAGGTGCATAATTGTATGACTATGTTGGACAGTGTAATCACGGATTAAGTGGTTGAGAAAAAATTGATTGAAGAAATAGGATGTTCTTAAAAATATTATACTTCATACAAAACAATATTATATGATGTAATTGATTAAACTGATATGTATAATATTAAACTTCGGCATTATATATGTTTAAAAATTATATTTGTACAGTAATAATATAAATTAACATGCTCAAAACGTAATTATATATTATCCAATGGCATTTATAATTAAGGTCCCTGGAACAGGCTTAGATGAACAGGAACCCAAAGAAACGAACACTGAAAGAGATAAAGCTGCACTCTCAGCAATTTGGATCAAAGGAAAATCATGGAAGGAAAGAAAACGCATGTGGGTCCCACGTAATCAGATTTCATCCCATAGTTGACGAAAAATGTAATTCACGGACTTCTCTTGTGTAAAACTGCAAATGACTAATTTACCTTTATTTTAATAATTTTTTATTATATTATAATCAAGTATATAAATATCATTTAACTTAATTATATTCTTCTCTTATTTTCTCATATTTGTCTCCGAATTTACTATATTAACAACTGCAATATCCAATTATCCAGCTAATCTATTAATTGAATATCTACGTATTTCTCTCTCTTCACGTTTATATGTATATATATTTCTCTTTCTTCATATTTTATAATTGTTTGCGTATTGTAATTATGTACTAAATATTTTTTTATTGGTGATCAAAATTTGCAGTTCAGTGTTAAAAAGCCTGTTGAAGTCTTGAAGAAGGAAAAGAGACACCGAATTCTAGGTTTCTAACTGATTGGCTGCGTCATATAGAATTTTATAGCCTTATGAGGGACTTTCATAATAACACAAGTCAAGCTTTCTGCTATAAATGATTTATTCCCAAATGACTATAAAAATTATGCTTTTCGTGACTGATTACTATGAGTGAGATTCCTTTGTAAATTAATGCCTTTTAAACAAGCTTGTTTGTCCTGCTCTGCTTTCTGAAACTTGATTAGCTTATGAGTTTAGTCAATTCAGCTACTAATAAATAGAATCATGAATAATTTACGACTCAATTACTCTTTATTCATTACAAGTAATAATTAGGACATTAATAGTTAGTGTTATGATTAATTATAAATTTGTTATATATGTATTTCTTTTTAACATGAGATATTTCTTAGCCAATATTTATAAATAATTATCTTTAAAATGAAGACATAAGGCATCACACGATATAATAGATTAAAATGGCACATGGCATGTGATTCGTAGACAAAAACGTAACTACATGACAAACTAAAAACAAAATCCTTACTTTATATAATACATATTTTATGCTTTATATATTTAAAATGTAAATTAAATGGAAAATAATTTAGAGAAAAAGTATTTATGACTATGAAGAATATTTTTAATTAAGATACTATTAATAATTTATATTATTTAGGAAGAAGAACATGATTATTAAGAATAGTACTAATTTTGTTATAATGTAATAATTTTTTGTTTAAGTGTATTTTTCTGTTAAAGTTTTTAACTCTGCTTAGGTTCTATTGTTTTAGTTATGACTGATCATGTATGTTTATAAACATTTGAGTGATTGCTTCCTTGATAGTCTTTTAATTCATCTCTCTTTTTTCAGTTTTTTTTTTTCCATCTCTTTCTTTGTTACTTTCTCTTCCTAGTTCTTTTTGTCTAGGTATTTCACTGTCAAGAATTAGTTCTTTTAGTTATTGGTGAATTTTAGGTTAGGATTAACAATGATTTTTCTTTAAGAAAAAATTAAAGAACTTAATTTGATGTAGATGAAATTTAAAATTAAAATTTTAAAATATTTATTTTAAAATTGTAAGAAAAAAATTAAGGTAAAGGAAAACACAAAAGTAATAATAATAATAATACTAAAATTTTGAAACAATAATTAAATACTAAATAATAATGAAATACACATTTTGTATCTATTTTTTTTAGATGCCAGACTATTATATTAGAATTGGATATTAAGTTTAATTAAATATTAAATTAGATTAGAATAAACATCACTCTAAATAAAGATAGGATGTACCAAAAAAAGATAGAATAAGCATCACTCTAAGTAATAGGATGATACCCATCAAATTAAGAATTTACATTTGGACAACCTATATGAGTAGGGTACTAACTACTTTCATTACCTCATGGAGCTTAAAGAACATGATAGATAAAAAATGGAATGAAGAAAAGAACTTAGCAAGAGCGAAATTTTTTCTTAAAACATAGAGAAAAGGCCCTAATAATCAAAATAAAGAATTGTAGGTATAGAAAGTTGCAATTATGGAGCCTAAGCAAATGAAAAAGGAAGGAAGCAGGGTGACATTAAGGAGACTACTCACACCCCCGTAGCCAGCAAGAGTAATGGTTGCATCTGCAATCACACGTGCTAGTGTTCCAGCCTCCGTAGACAAGAGCCCTCCATTGTAGGTTCCACGAGAAAGCCTTGATGACATTACTCGTGAAAGAAGTGACAAGTTGACGCCTGTTATATGCATGAATCATTGTCAAACATCATAACAATGAGCCCCTAATATGTTCTCATAATGTTACTTAATTGATTAAATGCTTCTTTTTCTTTAATTTTATAAACAGGGTTGATTTCATCAACAGCTGTAGGATAAGTTCAAAAGGAAACATATACATATACATCACAATGTCTAATGAACAAAACATTTAATGATAAAAAAAAAACAAAAAACAAAAAACAAAAACCAGTATGTTATTTTGATAGGACCTGTTCAATCCTATCAAATCAATTTGTAAGATGATCAAGCCTTTTTCATTAATTGATAATGAAATTTGGACTTTTTCTAATACAGAGTCGGTAAGAGTTGTTCTCCACAACTCTAATATTATCTTACAATTCATTCAGGATATACACCTAACTCAACTATTTAAAATTTGCGTGTAATTTGAGAGTCACGTGACATTTAAAAAGTATATTTTGTTCTCATAGATTTGGGTTTTCCCAAATAGTAAGTTTTATCGTATTTCTTAATTTTGCTTAGTGAAACATAAGACCGAGAATCCTGTGCATCTCATCATAAAGGAAGATCAGTAAGATCACTAATAAGATCATACCTTCAAGTACTTCAGCTGAAACAAACATAAGGAGACCCGAACAGATGTACTGTAGCGCAGAGTATGGAACAATTATATGGAAGCTGAAGAGTATGCCAACGAAAACCATAATTTCTGATGCCAACAGAATTTGCCTGCAGAACAACCAAACACAAAGGAGATCTCTTAGCTTCATATGTCGATAATGTCAACAATTATAAGGTTATGAGTGGATAAGTGAAAGCATTAAGCCCTTGGATCTTTTATTATTTATCTTTTCATCATGAATTTTTCTGTGAACTCCAGAGCACAGATTAGCTTTATGATAATCAAATGAAATGTAGGTTTTTCCGCAAGTTACCTGTCCTCAAACATATTGCTTATATAACTTCCCACAATAATGTTTACAGGAAGAACTGTCAAGCCAAGGCATGCAAGAAAAACGGAAACCGTGCTTGTTGTCCAGTGGAAGTAGTATGTTGTGATCACACTAGATTCTGATAGTAAAATCTCCATTGCATATTTGAGCATGAAATATATCAATAACTGAACCTGAAGATATGACATAAATATGGTCAAATGAACAGCCTTTTATTTAGTCTTCAATTGAAACTTTGTGAATTGTGATATCAAACAAATAGTACAGCAAAGAATTTATACAAGGATGGATAAATATGATGTCTAAATAATCTTGCTAGTTTTATGTGCATGTAAATCACATCAAGACAGGCACAAATAGTTGGTTTCAATTTAAGCTAAATCTATAGGTATAAATCTTCTAATTACTACTTTGATTAAGTTTTATGTCACTTCAGTATTAACAAATGACTCATAAATCAGATGCCTGAGTAAAAAAAATGCTTCTGTGACCTGTCTAAAATTAGAAACCAATTACGCGCTCAAGGGAATCTAGTCAGTCATATGATGTTCACTATCGTCTATGGTCTTACATAAATTGTTATACCAAGTAAAAGTGTTATATAAATGTGAACTTCAAAGAGGACAAGGTAATCTCTCTAAGTTGCATTTTGCAATAATGGAAGGGAATGCATATAGTGCCTAGTTCACAAGTTTTACCACAGTGCGAGGCTGACTAGTGACTAGTATAGGGTCAAAAGCAAATTGCAGTTCAATCATTTTAATTTCTCATTTATTACGTTCCATAATTAACCTTTCTATCATTCCAGAGCGTACGGAATCTCGCATGGAAAAATAGTGTTCCATTCAACAGTAACAGTGACTTAAAACATATACTTCCAATAAACTAATGATTAATGGAGATCCAACATTTTTTGGGTTGGTGCTGTAATATTTAGCGTTGCTCTCAAACCTTTACAGAAGGTGTAAGGAGTCTATATGCTGCTCCGATTGAATTAGCTGGCTCACGAGATTCCTGTGGAGCTTCTTCACCATCATCATAATCCTTATCAGCATCTTCATCTGCCTTTTCTTCTGAACTAGTCAGCAATGGTTGTTTTATGCCTTTTTCAAGCGCACTGTTTTGTGCTAGTACAGAGCAAAAAGTGTGTCATTTTCTCTTGCGGTGAAGCTTAACAAAATCAACAAACTCCATTCATATAAATAACCCATGAATTATGACAAAGCGTAAGGATAATGTGGCTTTAGATGTTTTCCTATAAATACTCAAGGGACAGATAGACAAACTCTATGTTTAAAGAAGGCTCACATAAGTTCGGAAGTGTTTCCTGTGTTTCTCCATGATTTGTTAATGCTACATTTAAGCAGCAGATTTACCAATTCACTCGAGAGCATTCCAGATAGAATTAGATATTACTGCCTAAAGATTTTTCAGTTTTTACGGCTAATTTCCTTAAATCCTTATTTGAACTTCTCAGTAATTTGTAGTGTTCTGAAGGTGCACAAAATACTCTAAATCCTTATTTGAACTGCTCAGTAATTTGCATTTGAACAACAAAGATTTTAAAAGCTCCTGAGGCAGAGAGGCTATGTACTGACGATAAATGTGCTTGTTAAAGTATGAAATAAAAAGCAAAGAAATAGGAAACTAAATTTCTGGCTAAATAAATCACTATATGCATCAATCTCTATTTCCTTTGATGAGGAAGAATCTGATATTTTATTGTTTTAGAATTATTTTGACAGTGGTCAAAATATATAGACGATGACCAGTGTTATTAATGTGCTGATTTTAAAAATTCTGGATCCTACAACATCAATGGCAAAAATCCAATGAATATCAGAAATATTCGGAGTCAGCAGTGAAATTAGAGGATTAATGCAGATGCACAATCTTACAAGGACACAAAGGAAAAAGTAGAAATCATGATGCAAAATGAGTTCAGTACCAGGATTGGATTGAGGTGGTTTAGGATTGTCTTCAATATCACGAGAAGGTTCCTTAAAAGAGATCCATAACCACACTAGATAAATCAGCCAAGCAATAGTCATAACCCACCCTGGTAAGGTATCTTGATTAAATGTAATGTTGAAAATCTTAAAATTGGTCTGTAGTAAGCCGGCTAATGCAGGACCACAGGCCATTCCAAGAGCACTGGCACTAACAAAACCTGCCGAGGCTTGCATGCGGATTTTTAAAGGAACACAATCACTAATATAACGCCGGTTAACCGCTCTAGCAGAACCAAATCTGCAATTATAACCAAGACGTTTGTCAATGGAAACAGGTCTAAAAGTGGCTAGTACTTTTTAACATATTCAGTATTAAGAAAAAATGGCTCCAGTAGTTCATGACATTATGCAATATTTATACAATTCAGTTTATAAACAAATTTTGCAAGCAACATGAAAATCAAGATATTCAAAGTAACCTATTTGAGAACAAAGATTTAATGAAGTAAAATGATAGTCATCAAGTAATGAAAGCATGTAAATAATACAAGGCTACTTACCCACATAAAAGACGACCAATTAAGAGAATCCATATTGATTTAAGATCATATGCCAATGCATACAAGGCATTGCCGAGAAAAAGAACTATGCTACTGAATACAAGAGGTCTGAAGTATGATGAATTTGACCACGCACTAAAATACACTGAAGAAAACACCTGTGCAACCGCCATTGCCCCAATCACAATACCACAAACCGTTGGTGCCGCGCCAAGGCTCATAGAGTAATCATCTGCTGTAGGGACTATAATATATGTATTAACCATGTACAAAAATGTGTTAGCCAAGTTCAGGAGAAGAGACATAAAATGGTATTTTTGTTCATCAACATGCTCATCAACAGGTGCAGGCAGCTCCTCGTGCATAATAAGTGCATGCTGGCCCAAAAAGTTTAGGAAATTGGTTGAGTTAGTTAACCTATCAACAGCTGCTCTTATCGAATCAATAACAGGATCCTGCACATAATTAAGACCAAGAAATAAATATGGAAAATCACCAAACTTATGCTGATTCTTAGCTTGCTACTAAAGCTTGTCAGAGAACATTAAGAGAAAACATGACAATTTAACATCAGTGGATGAAACAGAGTCAATATCGTAAAAGAAACCTGAAGGGGAAGAGTAGGTTGATCATAAATTGATAGGAAGCTTGCTTGACTCTGTTGATTCTCCTGAAGTTCATGGAGGTTGCGAGATAAAGCTCCCACAACAGCTCCAAGTCCCTGCAAGTTTTATATCTGTTAGTCAATGTTCATCTGTAGGACGAAAATAAAAATAACAGATTAGTTGGTTTATGATGATGTATTTCATTCTGCAAAGGTTCAAATGCAAATTTGTGCTTGAACTAAACATATTACCACATGCTTGAACACTTGTTGCAGCTGCGAGTAAGGATGATTTGCGCGAGTTTTAACATAGTAATCAGTAAATTTATAGCCAAAGCGTTTGTCAAACTTCTTCAATATCTTGCGCAAACCAACAGCATTGACCTCTACAAAGTAGAGAAGGTTTAATAGATCTTGTCCCACTGCTCTATATGCTTCTCGTAGTTCACATATTTTGCTTATATGAGGCTCTTGCTGAATAGCATCATGCTGCTCTCCAAGCTTTGCTATCTTGCTTGCCATAAGCCCTTGTTGTTCCAACAAGAAAAGGACAATCTTCTCGATCTGAATTGTAACAAAAAAGTGAGTGAAAGTGAAACAAATGTAAAACACAAATTGAGAAGTTAGAAGAAATGGAAAGACTCAGATAATAAAATAGAAGTGACTAACTCATAAATATACAATCAACAAAGAGAACAAACCTGATTATCCAGCATTCTTGAGAAATCCTTAAGTACATGCCGACGATCTAGTGTTCCAAGTTCAATTTGTTGACCATATTGCTTTACTCGTTTCTTCATTAGTTTGTAGTTTATGTAATATCTAAATTAAAAAGTCAAAATCACGAGCATGCACAAAAACGAAACCATAGACAGAAAACACAGGCAAAAAGCATACCCTTGCCATTCTTCAATTTGTCTTTCTATCAGCTTCTTCCCAAAGGCAACCATCTTTCTGCAATTATGAAGTTGTATTCATCCAAAGTAAATCAGAACAACATACAACAGTAAGCAAACATTTGAGGGTGCAACTTTCTTTTATCAGTAAGAGTGTATTACACATCATAAGAAGTACACCATGAAATTAATCCAACTTCCACCAACATATAACTCTACATACCCAATCAATATACTGTTTCTCAATGAAGATATATTTTACTCAGTTGCTTTCTTCCTAGCTTAGCATGTCTGCTGCAAGTACAAATATGCCGAAACATCCATAATAATGCAACCAAAGTTGTGAAGTCCTCTCATGCATGAATAAGAATCCACCAACATACCATGTATCAATCATCTGCATCAAAGTCTGTACATACAGCGGCCAATTGATAATAGTCAGTGTTACAGATCATGTTAAGTATTATAAAAAGGCAAATTTTAAACCAATATATAAACTACACTTGCTTATGCAAAAGTAAAAAAGAAAAATAAATAAAAATAGAGAAATTAGCAGTTATTGTATGAAAATATAATTATTATTTAATACTTAATTTTTAAGTAAGAAATTGATTACAGTAAAAAAAGAAAAAGTAAGCAATTGATTAGTGAGACCGTATAACATGATTTTAAATCTAGGTTATGTGTTTAGCAGCATATTATGACTGTGGATTATAGCAAACACGTTTTAATCAGGTTTTTATTTCTAGCTAAACACTAAGTCAACGGGTGATGTTGTAAGTTAAGGAACATTATATCCTGTATCCACTAATATTAGGTGGCAATAAGATACCTATCATTATAACAAAATTATTGAATTTTATAATATTTTTTTAGAAATAAAATTAGGTAATAGTGTAACATTGTTCATGTGGACCAAAGTTAAAATCAATTTAAACTCATACTTAAAATCAACTTTAAAGATCCTATCAAAATTATATGTTTTACTTTGTTTTGGGGACCACCAATGTCATCCATGTTGACATGTTTATTAAAAATGTGCTTTGAAGAAACTAATAGTGATAATTTCACATCTGAAAGGAACGTAATATCTTACTTCTCAACATGTTCCAAACACGCTGATTTAACATTTGCATATTGTAAAGTGCAACGACAAAAGAAATTAAAAAAAGTGGAGCCAGGATTGCGTCGCATTAGTGAGAAGAATTCAGGCAAATTAAAAGCAAGTGAACAACATGATTATTATTATTACGATGATGATTAAACCTAACAAAAGAGCCAACACGGATGAACGCACTTCAATCCATGAATGAATGTAACCGATTCCAACGTATGCAGATAATAATAGAGAGTGTGAAAGGAAAAGAAAAGGCAAACGACAACATCCTTTATAGCATAGTTTATTTGTTTACCTTTACAGTGAAGATTGTGGCGTGGAAGGAAGAAGGAGAGTGAATATGGAAGAGAATGGGAGAAGAAGAAGAAGGAAGAGGAGAAAGGAAAAGGTAAAAGGTGATGAGTGAAAGTGTAAAAAGGCGAACAATAAATAACTAACAAACAAACAAACACACCGCAAGCGGGTCCTACTCCTGCTCCTTCTATTCATTTCTCTATTCCTATTTTACTATAAATGGATGCATCCATTGCACCTCCACAAACACATTCCACCTCAATTCAATCTCTTTCATTTTCACTTTCCTACCAATTATTATTTCTCTTTTCTTCACAGCTTTAGTATTATTTATCTTATATATGTAATGCTACTCTCACAATAAATCTGATTTTTTATTTTCCTAACATCTCAAACACATGGTCATGCATTAAATAAATCATTCCCCGTAATTAAAAAAAAATATGATAAATCATTTATTTACTACTAGAGGAACTAGCATGTTACATGGAAGAGTAAAAATCACCGATCCCTTTACCATAATGTTTTCTTAATATACAGGTTAATAAAAATATCTTGTAAACAAACAAATTTTTGTTAACACAGACATTTATAAATAGATTTTAAAAAAAATAAATCAATCTATTAAGGTAGAAACTAGACTAAAGTTTTCAAAGAAGTTGAACTAAACAAAATGAAAATATTTTATTATAGATCATAAACTTATAAAATAGAAAATAAATTCGACCATCTAAACATTGGGGACATGACATGGTCTGCTTTTACTCTACCAACTTTTACATAATTTTGTATATTAACATGTTATCCAGTTCAATCTAAACTCTTTTATGTTTATTTTTTAACGGTTCTTAAAAGAATGTATTTAACTATTAAAAGATTTTTATATTGCAACATTAAAATGTTTCCAAAATTACAATTTGTCGCTAACATTACTTCAGCTATTGGAATAATAACGACTTTAGTAATAATAATAACTTATATTTAAAGATTAAAAAATAATAAACAATTAAATAATTAATTAAAATTTTTTAAAAAAATTATTTGATATTTTTGAATATTAAAAGTTCTCAGACGACAAATTCTGTAGTTTAGATGTCAGAGTGTCCCAAATCCCTAACATTCTCTGCCTTGAGGCTAAATTGTTTAGAATATCCTCATTGTTCTGAGAATCTCAGTGGTCAAATAATTTTTGTTTAGAGGGGTTTTGAGGTTTCCACATTATTCTCAAAAGAATGCTATTCATATCCAATATAACTTTAATTACTAAGTCGGTCTATTGGTGGATGATTTAAATAGAATCTATAAGATTTTAGGTTTTTATATATAAAAAATGTGTATTTAATATAACTTACTGATAAAAATAAAAATATTAATTTTTACTTTTATAATTTAATAATTTTTTGTTTTTAATTGAAAAGTAAATTTAAAATTTTAATATATTATATGCATAAAATTCACAACAAATTGCTTTTATATCATAAATTTAAAACTTTAATATCATCTGTGTCTCAATTAATTATTCATACCATTTCTCTATTAAGTCAAGACTTATATGTTTCAACCATCTCAAGACTTTCTTCTATATTTAGCTGTATTTTTTATTTTCTTAACATTTCAGTTATTTTAATTTTGAAATATATTTATATCATATTTAAATTATTTATATAAATTTAAAATACGATTTATGTATTGAATATATTTATAATATGATATATAAATATAAAATTCTTATTTGTAATAATGTATAATTATAACTATATACAAATAAATATTTAATACCAATACTAAAATACGAGCTCCTCTTGTCATTTTAATTTTAATATGCATAATTAATCTGATTGATCTGTGGATAGAATCGATTTCACCAAAGACATTAACATGGTTTAGGAATAAATTTTTAATTAATTTAAATATAAAAATAATTTATTATACAAAAAATATCTATATTATAAACTTAAATCCCAACAAAATTAATAATTATTACAGATAATAAACGCTTCATAGAATATATCGTTAAAAAAAATCCAATCGCAACGAACCCGAATTGCCACTAAAGTGAAAGGATTTTAAATCATATGTCTCTCATTCTATTATTATTTTATCAATAACTATCAATAAAGAAATTTTTTTTATTTTTTGTTAACTAATTTTATATTTTTAAATTTATAAATTATTTATAATATTTTCATGTTTAAATTATTATTTTCTCATTATTATATTATTCTTGATATAATTTAAAATTTTATTAAACTCCATGCCTGTATATTTTCTAGTTATATAAAAGTAAATTTTTTATATCTTAAGGTATTTTTGTAAGAGCGTTCATATATAATGAACTCTCGTATTCACATACTTAAATTTTAAGTATCATAATTTATTTTTATTTCAATGAAAATTCTCATTAACAAATTATTTAATTCATAAATATTTATTTTCCTTTTCAACATTGCACATTCTCTTTCTATATATACAGATATTAAGCAATTCTTTCCAGTTTTAAGAATTCCAAATTACACGTAACATATAAAAATAATAACTTATTATGTAACTCATCCAATGTAACTAAGAAAGAAGCTTGATACTAATTGATAAATTTTGATTACATTTTTTAGCAATACTAATTGGTAAAATTTATTTAATAGAGTATGTTTGTTGATTTATTCACATATTTTATTATTCTTTTCCAATTTAAATATTAACTTGTCTTTTTTTCTTTTGCATCAGAATTCAGAAGGCAGGCCCAGTGGCCCAAAGGCCGAAAACAAAAAACGAAAAGTGAAAAAGACATTGAGTTTAGTAAAACAGTTGAGTCATGATGTTATGCAGTAAAACAGTTTCCAACGGTTATTCTTCATGGCGCATCAGAGAAACTTGTTTGCAGATTCTCTCTCTCTGCAACTCACACTCCATGAAGGAGGGACTATGTGTTCATAGCCCAATGATCAAAGTGGGTCTTCAACATGACCTGTATTTTAACAACAATTTGTTATCTTTTTATGCCAAATGCTTTGGAGTTGGGCATGCACGCCATTTTTTTGATGAAATGCCTCATAAGGATGTTGTCTCATGGACTACACTTCTTTCTGCTCATACAAGAAATAAGCATCATTTTGAGGCCCTTGAATTGTTTGACATGATGCTAGGTTCTGGTCAATGCCCCAATGAGTTCACTTTGTCCAGTGCCTTAAGATCATGTTCTTCCTTGGGAGAGTTTGAGTTTGGAGCTCAAATTCATGCCTCTGTGGTGAAGCTTGGGTTGGAGCTGAATCCGATTCTTGGTACCACTTTGGTTGATTTGTATACCAACTGTGATTGCAATGTGGAAGCACACAAACTTCTTGGACTTGTGAGGGATGGTGATGATGTTGTGTCTTGGACGACAATGATCTCTTCATTGGTGGAAACTGGTAAATGGAGAGAAGCTCTACAAATCTATTTCAAAATGATTGAGGCCGGTGTTTACCCGAATGAATTCACGTTTGTTAAACTCTTAGGCATGTCTGCTTTTCTTGGTTTGGGAATGGGTTGCGGGAAAGTACTGCATGCACAGTTAATCAGATTTGGTGTTGAAATGAATTTGGTGTTGAAGACAGCCATTGTTGATATGTACGCAAAATACAAACGGATGGATGATGCTATTAAGGTCTCGAATCAGACACCTGAATATGATGTGTTCTTGTGGACTACCATTGTCTCTGGATTTGTTCAAAGTTTGCAGGTTAGAGAGGCTGTCAATGCATTGATTGATATGGAATTGTCTGGAATTATACCAAATAATTTTACATATGCTAGTTTATTGAATGCTAGCTCCTCAATTTTATCATTGGTATTAGGTGAACAGTTTCATTCACGGATTATCATGGTTGGATTGGAAGATGATATTAATGTAGGAAATGCACTGGTTGATATGTACATGAAATGCTCCCACACCACGGAAAGTGGTGTGAAAACTTTTAGAGAAATAGCCACGCCGAATGTCATTTCTTGGACTTCTTTGATTGCTGGTTTTGTAGAACATGGTTTAGAAGAAGAATCTTTTCTGTTGTTTGCAGAGATGCAAGCTGCAGGAGTACAACCAAATTCCTTTACACTATCTACTATGCTTGGAGCTTGCAGCAAAATGAAATCTCTTATTCAAACAAAGAAACTCCATGGACATATTTTTAAAACAAAAGCTGACATAGAAATTGCTGTTGCAAATGCTCTTGTAGATGCTTATGCTGGAATGGGGATGGCAGATGAAGCATGGTCGGTTATTGGCATGATGAACCATAAAGATATCCTCACATGCACCACTTTAGCAGCAAGATTAAACCAGAGAGGGGATCACGAAATGGCATTAAAAGTCATCACTCACATGCGCAACAATGAGATGAAGATGGATGAATTTTGTTTGGCAAGTTTTTTATCAGCAGCAGCTGGCTTAGGTACTATGGAAACTGGAAAGCAGCTCCATTGTTATTCTTTCAAATCAGGTTTTGAGAGATGTAACTCAGTTTCAAATAGCCTAGTTCACCTGTACAGCAAGTGTGGTAGCATGTGCAATGCATACAAAGCTTTCAAAGAAATAAATGCGCCAGATACAGTGTCATGGAATGGTTTGATATCTGGATTGGCATCAAATGGACATATATCTGATGCTCTTTCTGCCTTTGATGACATGAGGTTAGCAGGAGTTAAACCCGATTCTTTCACATTCTTATCACTGATTTCTGCTTGCAGCCAGGGCAATTTATTGAATCTGGGTCTTGATTATTTCTATTCCATGGAAAAAACATATCACATAACACCAAAGTCAGATCACTACGTGTGTTTAGTTGATCTCCTAGGTAGAGGTGGTCGCCTAGAGGAAGCTATGGGAGTTATTGAAACAATGCCTTTCAGGCCAGATACTGTAATTTACAAAACATTATTAAATGCTTGCAACTTACATGGAAATGTGCAACTTGGAGAAGATATGGCTAGGAGATGTCTTGAGCTTGATCCATCTGATCCTGCAATATATTTGCTGCTTGCAAGCTTGTATGACAAAGCTGGACTCTCTGATTTCGGTGACAAGACTCGCAAGCTGATGAGAGAAAGAGGCTTAAGAAGAAGTCCAAGGCAGTGTTGGATGGAAGTAAGAAATAAGATTTATCACTTCTCTGCAAGAGAGAAGGTAGATAAGGATGAGGTTAATGAAAAGCTAGAGTTTCTTATAAGTGAAATAAAGAATAGAGGGTATTCATACAAAGAGAGTGAAGATAAGTTATACCACTCAGAGCAACTGGGCCTTGCATTTGGTGCTTTTAGTGTACCATCTATGGCTCCAATACGGATAAACAAGAGTTCACTTATCTGCACTCACTGTCATTCTTTTATAATGCTTGTGACACAATTTGTTGATAGGGAGATAGTAGTGAGGGATAGGAAACGATTACATGTCTTTAAGAACGGCCAGTGTTCATGTAGAGGTCACTTATAATGCGTAGAAACATTTCCATCTTTTATGTTAAGCATGTTAATGATGATGCTTAATGGTTAAAAATATTTTTAGATTTTGCTAAAATATTTCGTGTTATCTCTATTGGCAATGTGTTAGTCGTTGTATCATGTATGAACTATGAAACCCACGCTATCTATTTTTGTTTTATTTGTTGCTAATACGCTAATCTATAGATTTTTTTTTCTTGGACTGAATAAAATACTGTTAGATATTATACAAAATTCTAAAATTTTGTTTTAGCCTTTCCAAAATTTTATTTCTATTTTATTCTATATATTTAAAAATATATCACTTTTGGTCTTACATGTATATTTTTCAATAGTCATAAAGTATTTTCTATACTACTTTATAGATAAAAAAAAATGATGTATTTTCAAACAGAGGAATTAAAATAGAATAAAAAAAATAGAAAGTTAAAACCAAAATTTTAACATTTTAGAAGGATTAAAAATTTGTTTTTCCTAATAATTTAAAACAGATTTAAATATATTTTTGGTCCTCATAATTTAGCACTTTTATTTTTTAATTTTTAAGTTACTGTAAAGAAATTTCCAATTTTATTCTTTGTAACTCAGAGCCTTCTTACATTTAGTCCTTATAAAAATTTCTTATTTCCATACTTGCCCATGTAAATTTTAAATGTTTCATTTTTTATTTCTAATTATTATTTTTTTTCATTTTAAGTCCTTGTAAATTATCTTTTACAAGGACTAAAATTAAAAAAAAATACAATTGACAAGGACTAGAAAAATAAATAAATTCAAGTGAAAAAAATAAATTAAATTTTTTTGGAGACTAAAAATAAAAAATAAATTACAAGGAATAAAAATAAGAAAATGACAAATTAAAAATGAAAAGACACTAATTAAATAAACTAAAAACATATTTAAACCTTTAAAATACAATAATATTTAGCTAAAATTTCTAACATATAAAATAATTAGGAACATCACCTCCCCATTACCCAAATAAATATTTTTGTAATAAAAATTAACAAACAAAATTAGAAATAAATAAAAAAAAAAAAACTACAGACAAAATCAGAAAATAATGCTTACAATGGCTAAGGATGTGAAAAGTTAAATTTCAATGAAAATAAAATATATGTTAAAAGTTTTTTCCTTTTTACAAAAATCTGTACCATGTCGAAAAACTATTTAATATTAAATACCACAAAGTTGCTGTCAAGTTGTTGAGAGTATATGTTTAGATTAACTACGACATTATAAAGTTGTTGTAGAATCACATTAAAAAAACAATAACAAGGGTTTAATTGTGTTTCTTTTTAAGAAACTTCTAAATTAATTGATAACTTATAATTTTTTAGATCATTTTATTGATTTAAGAAAGCAAATCTAAGCATTTATAAGTTCAGAGATGGATTGGTGATTCATTCTTCAATTACAACCTATCTTATATATATACAAGAATTTCTAGTTTATCGTTAAGAGTTTAGAATTTTCAAATAGGGAACCATTACTATACACGTATTGAATTTCATCATATACATGCTTTTCAACTGTTTACATGGAAGATACATGCGTGATAAGTGATAACTATCACCCTTATTCAACTCTTTCAAGTCAAATTAACACTGCTACTCAAACCTCCATAAACAACTTTTTCTTAAGTCTTAACTATTATATGTATCCACCAAAGTCTAGTGTTTAGGAGAGAACCAACACTTGTGTTCCCTTTTCTTCAGCACGCATGCAAAACTGAGAAACACGACAAAATATGAATTAAACAAGATATGTTACTAAAAGTTAAATATAAGTTTTCATTAATTAACTTAACTTTATATTATTTTTAAAAGTTTGATTTTTTTTTAATAAATTAACTGACAATAAACTAATTTCAATTATTAAAAAAACAAATTCCATTTTTTTTTCCGATTATGGTGACGTAAAAGTTTGCTAGACTAACTCTAAATTTAAGGGATATCGTGTCTTATTCAAATTTTCCTTAATAAATTATACCTTACTTGGCCATTTGATTAGATCACAACTCACAGATTTAGATTTGACGTGCATCTTGCATTACCCACGTTGCATCCTGTAACAACCATTTATCAAAAATACTCTATGCATCACACACCCACTTTAATAATAATATAATTGAATTGTTTAGTTAAGTTGTTCGTTTTTATTTTATTAAATTTTTTGTTTTAATTAAAGTTTTTAAAATAATTATAAAATTTCAAAAACTAAAATTTAAAAAAAAAACAAAAGACTAAAAAATTAATTATTGCAATTACTGGACCATGTACGAGGAACGTATCTTATTCCTTGTTTCTTTTTTAAGTGTGGGCGTTGTCTAGCTAGATTTGACCTATAAACCACACCCTCTTTTTTCACCTTTTCTTTACCATATATTTTGAGCTTAACCGGTTTGTATAAAATTCATGAGATGAGATGAACTTGCACTCCATTTTTAGGTGAAAAGAAGAGGAAGAAAAACAAAATAAAAACAAGTGATAAATAAATGACATAATAAGAAAAAATAACAAATCAGAATGCCACCTTTGCAGCCAAAAAATCAAAGGCAAAAGAAATAAAAAAAAAAAAAAAGTTTGAGTGTGAGAGATTTAAGAGATAAGAAAGACTTGTGCATAAGAAGACAAGTCTAAAAATTAATGGTATAATGCTAAATACTTAAAAAAATTATGAGTATGGAACACATATCTATATCTTATTCTTACTTACACAAACGGAATCAAAATGATTAAAAAATATACAAGAAATTGAGATTAAACTTTGTATTAATTTAACATTGGATGGTATGGTTGCCGTGTTGACAATGATGTAGAAACTTCAAACTTTGACTTGGTCACCAATTTATCTATTTCTTTTATTTTCTTAATTCTATTAATTAAGAAAAACAAAGAAATATTAAATGGGTTACCCACGTGGCAGATTCCGGAGGGAAACCGGTTCGGAAGATCTGAACCGGTTCAAGAGAATTGAGATTCAAATCGGTTTGGTTCTTTGAGACAACGTCAACCCTGAAAGACAAACCGGCTGTGATGGGTTATCGCATGTCAACGTCACCGTCCAAGTCGGTTTCCATTTCCGGGTCGGGTTCTACTTCGTCGTTTTCCGGTGGGTCCTCCGACGGCGTCGTCGGAGACTGCGGTGGCGAAGAAGAAGAAGAAAATGGTTTGGCTTCGAAGGATGGCTTAGGAGACGGAGGTGGATTCGTCGTCGGATTCTTACTCCGGGTACTTCCGGCGAGAGAATTCCGATGAGTTGGCCGGGGATGGGAATGATCTCCGGTGTATGTAACGATGAACATGTCGGTTTCAGTGTTACTCCTTTCAACTTGTTTTCGAGCTAAACAAGTTTTGGAACTGCTGCACCTATAGTAATTCCTAGGAATATAAATGTATGAAACTATGTATTAGCATTTTCCAACGAAAATGTTAATTAAAAAATTGATGAGAATTATAATTGACAAGTATATGAAATACCTTGGATATGGAGAACCCTTAATTGGTTTTTGACCGTATTTTCTCCATGCCCACAAATCTGTTGAGAGGTTATCTGCGGTTACATGGCACACCATTTTCTTCTGTTGGCTTTTTCTGTGAAACAAGATCAAAGGGTACTGTAAATGTAAATAAAAATACAATTTTTATGTTTGTGTATATGAAAGTTGAATTATTTGGGTTGTGATCGAAATTCATTGTTGATGGAAAAAGTTTATACCTTTTTCGTGATTTGGGTGTCTGAGGTTGGGTATTTGGTGAAACTGCGGGGGAATTATTCTGGGGTGGTTGAAATTCTTGTTTCTGAGGTACCTGTAGTTGAATTTGTTGTTGTTGTTCATGGAATAATGTGTTGAAACTGTGAGTGGAGGGTTGTTCTGGCACCAAATGAGGCCAAATAGGAAGGTGGTCACTAATTTGCTGCGTTTCCTGTTGTGCATAATAAGAAGAATCGGGATTGATACGAGGAGCACTAGTAGTAGTAGTGGTGGGGTTGAAGGGTGTGAACAATTGGTGCAGCTCTTGAAACTCATTGGTTATAGGTTGCACTATATTGGGAAAGGAGAATGCATCATCATATTTTTCCTCCTTGACAGTGGAAGAGGAAGTATCATTGGTGGTGGTTTGTGGAAAAATTTCTGTGGTGCTAGTATTGGTAGCAGATTGACAACTTCGAACGATGGCAAAGAGATCCCAGTCCTCAGCCATTTTATGATGCAGGGGAAACAGAATAGTAGAAAGAAACTTCAGAGTATGGTATAGCTATAAAGCAGATAAAAAATCAGTTTTTTTTTTTTTGCCCCAATAGAAGAAACAGTGTTTCGGAGCAGAGGGAGAAAATAAGGCACAAAAAATGGGCGCTGACTTTTTGGAGAGAAAGATAAGAGGAAGAAGCAAGAGGTGTTGGTGGAGCACTGAGGACTGAGTTGGGCAATTAATTATTTATACTTGAAAATCTGACACAGAGAGAGAGAGAGATATGAGAAAGTGGCATTTTGTAGGGGTTGGAGGAGTTAGAGAGATATGCTTTGTTTCTCTAAATATTGGGAAATTCACTTGCACTTCCCTTTTTCATTGACATTGTTAAAATGTCAAAGGGGGACCTAAACAAAGCAACGGTGAGAGTGGGAAAGTTCCTACGCTCGCATACACACTTGTTCTTGTTCACAAACACCATTGGGTAGTGGATAAATCGTAGGATACGTATAAATGGTGCTTACGCGCCCTTGTGTCGCGTGAGTTTGGCACTCAGATCACATGTTTAGCCACCCCAGTAATTGCATGTTTCTGTATCATCAATAATCACTGTCAAATATTAATTAGCTAACTTGATTTTGGGTCTAAAGTAGATTTGAGTAGTTTTGATGTTTAAACACAAAATTTTGAACTATTATTATTTATTAACTTGTTTTTGAAGTAAAAGTTCCATATAAACATAGATATTTTCTTTTAAAAGAAGATTTAACTTAATTAGTTAATCAGAATACATAAACATATATATGTTTAATTATTATTATAAATAATGAAATATTAAATTAATTTTAATCAAATTTAATTTAAAATCAGGTTTTACAAACTTTGGTATGTCAAAGACATTTCAACTAATTAACAAACCCATTATATAGTTGAATCACACTGTCAACTGTGATGTTCTTCTGCATGGCATGCCTTATAAGTATAACTGAGCAACAATTTAGTTTTAAAACTTTTTTTTTAAAAAAAAAAAAAAAAAAACTTTGTGTGTTGCTTTAAAACTGTATTTTAAATATAACAAATTTCTTCTGTTTTGGCAAATTTGGAAATGTTACCACTTTAAATAATTGAATATTTTAATAAACATTCTTTTGTAGATTAACATGTCTACCACTTGGTTTTTTAATTTAAAAGACTAAATAGCTGTTTGTCATTAATGCGTTGATAGAAATTTTGTATTATTATACCAAAAAATCTGCAATAAAGCGTGTCGAATTTCTTTGATACGTGTTTTCCATTTTGTCGCGCATTATATCGAAATGTACAATTATCCAATTAAAAAAACTAGGGTTTCTTCGGGTAAGAGTCTTTATAATATTTACAAGAGAAGAAAATTAAAAAAAGAAGATTTTTCATAAATTAAAATTAGTTTATATATAAATTAAGCAAATTTTTTGAAGAAACTAGTATAAGAAGACTTTTATAAATTACTAATTAGCCCAAGCATTCGATGATGTAATTAAATAGTTAATTCTCATTGAATATCAGTGTAAATATATTCTACATATACTAATAATTAATGTATAAAGTAAACTAATAATATGTTGTAGGATCATAGGAGTTGAACAAAGTTATTTAATAGTCGCTTTATATTAATGAATATGCTAGTAAAGAGTATACTTAATCCTCGCTTGATATGTGTGTAAATATATTTTACACTAATAATGCATAAATTAAACTAATAAAAATAGCATGTGGTAATACTGTAGAAGTGGAATTTAATTTGAATTCTAATCTCTAAACTACGACAAAAGAATTAACAATTAAATAATAATGCATGGATGATAAGTTTAATGGCAAATTGAAATATTTTAGTTATGTGACGGTCAAAGTCGTATACAAATAACATTCCAAAGCTTTAGAATACTTTTTTCTGTAGCAGGATTTTTCAAAATTTGTTACGTGTATGTGTGTAAATCAGTTCTTACACTAGATATTAAAACGTTCCTTTCTAAAATATTAATGGTTTTCTTACTTGAACTGGTCACGATAATAGAAAATTTATTGTTATTTGAATTTGGGAGCAACGATAGTGAGTAATTGAAAAAGAGTGATAAAATGTATTAGTTAAAAAAATAAAATATATTTGAGGAAAAAATATAATGAAAGATATGGTTTTATTTAAAAATTAAAATACGTAATTAATTTAATTCTAATCACAATTTTTTTTAAAAATATAAATCAATAGTTATAATTGAAAGTTCTCATTTCTCGACTTTTTTAAAGAAATTCATATTTAATAATTTAAATATAAATAAAAAGAAAAAATCAACATAGAAAAATTAGTATGATACTTAAAAGAGTTATATATAATTATTTTAAGTTGAAAGATTATTCTTGTCATGACAATAATAAGAAAAAAAGGTTCAGTTAATAGCAATATTCAAAGAAAACAAAATTAGGTCGAATTGCACGCGCTAAATTGGATAGGGTGTCCGTTTCGAGGTTGACAAAAAATGGCTGCTCTGCACAATACATGGGTTTTGGAAAGTGACACAATCCATAGACATTAAATTTGGGAAAATGTTGACACAATCAAGCGAAAAGAAACAAATAAACATGAAGAAAAAAGAAAAGAAAAACTGAGTGTTATCAAGAGAAAAGAAAATATAAACACGAAGAAAAAAGAATATGGAGGAAAAATAAGAGTAATCTAATTATCCTCAAGTTCATTGGGAAGTTATTGCACAATTTTTTATTTTTTATTTTGTATTATGAAGAATTCTTATATACTTTTGTAATAAGTTTTTAAATTTCTTTTTATTAAGTTAATTAATTGTTGTGTGTGAGAGAGACTTTACTATGGTGTAATTTGTGGATGTATTACATATTAATTAGTTACACTTAATGTATTAATTTAAAAGTATAAAAATATTATCATTAGTCATAATTTAGGAAAGTGATCATTCTATATGAATATTATTATATATTATAATTCAAATTCAAATTAATATTAAATTTTAATATTATTAAGAAATAAAAAGTGATTTTTAATAAAATATTATGTATTCTTAGGCCTAATTACTTGGCCCGCAATCCTAAAATATGAGGCCGACTAAATAAGAAAAATGATTGCCTCACAAGTTAAACTAATTAATCATTCAATCTAATAATTAGATCTCGTTAAGAATTATGAGGTTGTCCTTTTCATTTTTAAGTGACAATAAAATTGTATTATTTAAACTTTTTTATACCTTTTTAAAGCTCTAGAAAACATTGCAATTAATAGGATTTTCCTAATTTTTTTTCCTTAATAAATATTCTTTTTCTTCTCCCTAGGGATCAAAAGAGAAGAGCTAGTCATAAGAACAATAGATAATTAATTCACTTTTTTTTATCTTTTTCTAATATTTAAAAAACTATTATATATTCATCATAATGTAGTTATACGTGTTTTTTTTATGATTTTTCACATCAAATGAATATTTTTAATTAACAATCATATTAGCAGCGGTGCTTTTTTTTTCTTTAAACATTTTAATTAATACTCAAAATCTATTAATCAACATTAAGTATAAGAGGTTATTTCAAAAGCATCACATATTTGCATTCCGATTTCTTAAAAAAGAAAAGCGACCTAAAGAGAGAATAAAAAAACATATATCTTTTGACCAAAAGGAAAGTAAACGGTTTGAGTGGGAAAAGTTTGGTTTTAACGTGTTATTAATTTACAGGGCATAGGTCAGTATCCAAGTTACTACTAGAAAGCACTAAGAGAATATGAATTGACAATTATTTCTTAGGCATCTTTGATGATAGTGAGTGGAGTCAATCGATCAAAGTGAAAGTGTATGTATGTACGCTATTTAATGTATGTGCAAAAAAATTCTTCACTGATAACAGTAATTATTAAAAATTTTAAAACATGAATTTGAAGCAAAGATGTATGGCACCTTGAGGAAGCTTTTTTTGGTGTGTGAACCTAGCTGGAGTGTAAAAATAGTTCTACGGGACCACCACTATGATATCTTATGCAAAATCCATTAATTCCTACCCTTGTTTGTGGGAGGGGTCCAAATTTTTCAGGTAAAAGAATGAAATCTTTCAACGATAGCTCTTCATTGTTCATTCCATTATTTAGTGTTTGGTTGGCAGGTTCGGTCTATTGAATACCCTACAAAACTTATGTTGCTTTATATATATATATATATATATATATATATGCATGTGATCTTCAAAGTCCACTTGAGACAGAAGAAAATAATTGGTAGTGGATTCAGTGGACTCTAGTTTAAGCCTTGGACCTTATTAGTTAGCTTATTGACTGTAGTAATATTAAGAACAAATTGAGACTTGAAGATTAAAATGTGTACACATTTTCCCCCTGGTATTGCTTAAGCTAATAAACTAGTGTTAATACTTTCAGATGAAATTAGTGTGTACTACTGTACAAACATAGCTAGAGTATTTTTACATATGCATGCACATGAACACGTTGTGGATTAAAGAATAACTTCACAATGTTGACCAATGAATTTTTCAATCATTACTGGCTGGAACATATAGGAGAAAATTTCCATGAATGTTTATACACATGTAAGAGGGTCAGATCCATTGCAATACAACATTTTCACTGTATATGGAATCATAGTCATTATAAATGTTTAATTTATTGAAGAGTGCTAGTCACACTGTGGACACATTTTCTTAATATTTATTGTATGATTAGTTAGGATTTATTTTAAAATTATAAAATTAGGAAATAGAAATATTAGTTAATAAATAAGATGTAGAAAATATATGATGTTCAATAAAAAAAAGTGTGTGAGAAAATACATTGTTAACATTGCTCTTAATTTATTTTATAAAAAAGTAGTATAACTTGTGTTTGAAAATTGTGAATAATTGAATGAGATGGGTTCAATTTATCTTGTCATATTTCAATGGAGAGAATCTCATCTACACTGACATGCCCATCATGGTTAATTTAAGACAATTCAAAACACCTTAAGTAATTATATTATTAAATAAACACATCTTGTAATGGCAGCAATTCAAATATTGGATTTTCTTTAGTGGTTTGCAACATGTGTGACTCATTTTGATTTTAAATAAGTACTTTTCACAACGTTGAGTTCCAATATTGGAGCGCATTACGATAATAATAGCTTTGATCTTGCATTAAGAAAATGGTTTAGGTAACCAATAGGTGCCAATGTAAAGTACCAACTCTTACGCTAAAAAGAAAAAATAGTATCTACATGCCATGAATACAATAAAAATAAAAATGTGTGTTGAGTATGATGAAATTCATAACAATACAACATCCAATATTCATTGGCACAGATTAGAGCATATTGCATTCCAGTATGAGATAGAGATCAAGGAAAAAATATCAAAATTCACCCACTTCCATGGTGCTTCAATTTTTGAGAGAAACAAGGGATATATATTGTATTAAAAAAACCCCAAACACCTATCCCTAGGGGATAAATAACTTCAACGTACTCTCAAAAGAATTTCTTCCAAACATTTAGAATGAGCCCCCAGTACTCATTTGACTAGATTATGATTAATTAATTACATGATCCATGCTAAAACATGTCATGATCTACCGGAATGGATCATGATAATTTATATCTATCTTTCTCTTCTTGAATACATATATATAAATTTTAATTAATATAGTTTTATTTTTTTAATTTCTATTAGAAATGTACAAAATTTGTAGATAATATGATCATGTGTTTAGTTACTGTCTTGTGTATATGTTTGGTTTCAAGTTGAAACAACTATAGCATGCCGAAAAAACGTGTAAAAGTTGAAGCTAGAAAGAGTTAATTTGTTATTAACATAAAAGAAGTGAATTGATTTTCTTAAAGAGCACCAAGAAATCAAGCATACTCAGTGTTTAGATATGTATGGATAGAATTAATAACATTTGATTATATATGGTATTGAAATTGAGAGTTGATACTATGATTCTCGGGCTGCTCTAATGTTCTACTATTTGGTGAATAAAAGATTAAGACAGTTAGCAACAGTATGAAAAACATGAAGAGAAAAACACCAAATTAGATGCTGTGTGGATTCCAGATATATACTTTTAATTAATGGACAAGTTTGCAACTTAGATAATGTGTGCATTCCTATATACAGATATATTCTTTCTGTCATCAGACATCAATAATTCTCATGAAAAATCTTCCCACATTTGTTTATCTTGGGTTTGGAAAATTGGATTTATTATGTGTCTCCTATCATCCTTTTCTTTCTAATCTCAAATTTCTATTTATGCTTTGCAAAGCTTGCATTGCATCTCTTCCCACTTGATTCCATCTTGGTTATGGCTAGTCCGCTCTGTGCCTTGTAGCACTTCATTGACATGATGAAGAGGATGGAGATGAAAATCACAGTGATGATTGTGATTCAGTCCGAAATTCATTTGTTTTGATCCCTATGTACTTTTGGGGATTATGTTTATCTCTCAGAAACAGTATAGTTGGAAACTTCATGCATTTTACCAAACCATTGATTAAGTATTGGTGGTTGGAAGACACATTATAAGGAGTTTGATGGCACCTTAATTTTGAAGATGAAAAAGTGATACAATTATACAAAGACTGCTCTGGCTTTCTGGTTTTTATTGCCAATAATGTATTTGCTTCATAACTAACAACATTTCATTCCATCGAACTGCTTACAATTTTATAATATTTCACAGTTGACATCAATAAAACAAATAACTGCAAAGTAATGAACTTTACCTTTTTAAAGTCAACCCAAAGTGCGGGTATATATATTTTTTTCTCTGCAAAAATTTAGTATCAAGGGTGGGATTTGGCGCAATATTAAGGTACCGAGTTCACATGCTCAAATTCTGTAAAGGATCTTTTTTACTTATTTACCTTCTTGTGACACCATTAAGTGGAAGCTTCATGCACAACACGCACCTACCCCTTTTAAAAAGCTTCAGTACTGTAAGTACTTTAAGAGATGATAATTTCATGCTTTGCATTAATGCATTCTAGTCACTAGAAAGTAGAACAACTATAATGGGTGGAGCACCTACAAAGGAATCTAGGTCCCTGTTTGATATATCTATCATAGAATTTGTTCCCCCATGTTCTATGGTGTAAACTTATTAAGCAGTAAGTTATGTAACTGATATGACTCAAACCCAATAGCCACTCCCAAGAGGTTGAGAGTTCCTCTGTGATTATTGCCAAACTCTCTATCACCTTATCACAACAAATCTTTTGCAAAAAGTGCCTTGAAAATCACGTTTTTGCCTCAAAGGGATGCATTTCTATGTTTGACCACAAATATAATCTGGCCCTTATTGAGTGGGAGAGCCTCATGTGAATCATGACTTCGTATTGCATTGAGATTCCATCTATCTTCAATGTGAAACATAACAGTAACTTAATTTTCAACTGGTGATAATACGTATACTACACATTATTTGCTGGTTTGGTTAAGCATTCACAAATTAAATACTTAACTTTCAACTCTCAATCTCTCTGCTGGAGATGTGAGGATATTCAAGTGAAGGTACTACACCAATAATACATAGATGTAATTTGACTTCAAAAAGTTGTTGTGTTGTTGATTTCGTTATCATGTGCAAAGCAGTTTTCTAGTGAAAATCATAAACCATAAGACAGCTTTTCTTTGAGCAAGTTTATGCTTAATTGAACATACATAATGTAGTTGATCGTCAAACTTACTTGAATTATTGCACGAATCACGACTATCTGCGTTCACTACCTTGAGTTAGGCCTCAGGTTTGCTCTGGAACTCAAAGTCCAAATGCAGAAATTATCCATTCAGAAAGGGATACGTATGATATCTTTTTCATCCTACAGATTTTGATTTCTTTACATTTCACTACTTGTGACAAGCGTCCTAATGGCATGCAGTGTACCTCTAAACACCAACAACATTTAGCCAGATAATATTCTCTAGGATACTCGGCAGATTAATGATCTTTGATTTAGTACAGGCTAATTCAAAATAAATTTTGTCGAGCCATCTTTCGAAATGGCTCCATTGCGTGCAGTTTTTTTGGCACTCTTTAGTAGATAAATTTTGTTCATAGATTTGCAACTTGGTGCCATTAATCTTTCTATTGATATGCATGTCTTCTGAAGGATTGGTAAAATTATCGAAGGAGAAACTCCTTACGTAAAAAAACAAAGTGGTATAATAACAAAACCTGTTGAAAGTTCACTTCTAAAATGAGTAGTGGCATGTCCAATGTACTAGAATGGCAATTTGCCTATAATAGTTAGAACTTTCCCACATATAATGACGTAAGGCATAAATTGATACTTCCAACTAAATCACACAACATATTTTATGCTGTAAACAAGAGGGCTGTAACTCCCAAAGTAAGTCATTAAACACTAATGAACATAGATGAACATGTGCCCAATTTCTCCCATGGAAAAAAAAAATACAAGTTTCATGTATTATTGTATATAAGCATAAAGAAACAGTAATTATATAATTACATAAACTACTTAGTGGCTGCAATACACCATGAGATTACTTCACAGACCTTATTGATATATATTTATTTGGTACAAAATACACCCAATAATGTACCTAGTTCCTTGTGTAAGTCTCATAAACCAACTGTGCAGCAAGCATGTCCACAACAGCAGAACCAACAGATTTAAACACAGTTATTTCCTGAGCACTACTTCTCCCAATCTTGTCACCCTTCACAAGTTCCACCAAAGTCCCTCCAATTTCATCTTTTTTAATGACCCCTCTCTCAAAAGCCCCCACCAGCTCCCCTGCTTCAACTATTGCAGCTTCATTGTCCACAAACACCTTTCCCCTCCTTATAGCCTCATCATCACACTCCATCATTTCAGGCTTGAACGAACCCACCAAATCCAAATGCGCCCCTCCCTTCAACCTCTTCCCCTTCACAAGCACCGTCTCGGAATTCGTGGCACAACTCACAATGTCCCCAAATCCAACAACCTCGTCCAAACGCTCACAACCCTCAAAACTAACCCTACCGATAAACTCCTCATTTTCATTCATTTCCTTGGCCAAAGTTTTCGCCTTTTCCACTGTTCTATTCCAGATAATGACTTTTCTCAAACTGGGTACAGCTGAAAGATGGGCTCTAATCAAGTGTGGTGCTAGTGCACCAGCACCCACCATAACAAGAACTTCACTGTCACTTCTCGCTAAGTATTTAGAAGCCAAACCAGAAACACAAGATGTTCGGTAAAGGGTGAGTTCAGTAGAATCCATTGAAGCTAAAGTCTGTCCAGTGATAGAACTGAAGAGAACGTAGCTTCCCTGAACACCGGGTAGGTTGAGAGAGGAATTAAGAGGAAAATGAGTGACGAGTTTAACGCCGATGTAAGGGAGAGAAGGGGAAGAGGACCAAGAGGGCATGAGGAGAAGCGATGAAGAAGGGGAGACAGAGTAGTGTTGGCGAATAGGGGTTTGAAGAATGGTTGAAACATTGGGGAGAGAAGATTGGAAGTGAATCATAAGGGTGTGGTGGCTGAGGATGCCGCGTAGGGTTTCTGTGGATATGAAGATTGGGGAAGAGGATACATGGGTGTTGTTGATGTTGCTGTTGGGGGTAGCCATTGTTGTCTGAGAATTCTCAAGTGTGAAGCTTTTCTTTTGCAGAAGACTTTCCCTCTAGGTCAATTTAAAAAATGGAAATTCAGAAAAATAAATAAATAATTATTAGGGGATAAATTCAATGTGTTTCTGCTATCTTTATCCATAACTAAGGTGGAAATAGGTCAGGAATTGGGTATTTATATATTTAAATGTAGGGAAATGGTTAGTATATAATTCTAATCAGTCAATTATTCAAAAATATATAAAAATATAAAAAAATTATAAAATATAAAAAAAAGAAAATTAGAGAAATAATTAATAAAGAAATATATATATATATATATATATTGTGAATTAATTAGTTGATTATTATTAAGGATTGAATCCTTAATTAAGTATGAATATTGTCTAGTTATATTAAGAATGTCTAGTTATAAGTCAGGATTTTGGTAGGTCTTGACCTAGTTTTAATTATTTATTCAAATTTCTCTCTCTATTTTTTAACCACTATTTTAAATTTTTAAATATACTTTCAAATATCTATTATATTATTTTATTTTTATATTTTTTTATTGAATTTTTATTAACATACTTAATATAATTATTTGCTAAATATTATAGAAATAAATTATTATTATATTAATTCAGTAATAAATTATATAATTAGTTATTATTAATTTTTTTAACAAATTTTTTCATCTATTGCTATTTATCTTAATTAATTTTCTCACAACCATTTTTTATTTATTTATATTATGTTATTATTTTAAATATTTTATATAAAATATACTCCATAATTTACATCAACATGTATATATAAAATGGCGAGTGACAGTGCCTTAACGGATAACTTACCATTAATTATGCAAAATTTAAGTTTAGCTCACTTTTTAAGATTTGTTAAACTTGATTTCACATCTTCACAAGTTTTATAATATGCGTTAACAGTGTTAGAATTTAAAATTTTATATATACTATTTAAACTCAAGTCATTGAGATTATTTTTTCCTTTTTACTGAGTCTTATATCATGAAATTTGCAAAAATAGAATTTTATAATCTTATGTATGTTATTCAAATACTCAATCACTATGTCGATCTTAGAATTTGTTTTTTTTTTTTTCCTTTTTAAGATGATAGATTTTTAATTTCCATTCATATAAAATTTACGAGAGTAAAGTAATATTCTGATCTTTAAATTTTGGGTACTATTATTTTAATTTTGAATTTTTAAAAACAAACAGCGTAACTTTTGTATTTATTATTATTTTAATTAATTAAAATAACACACCTCTTACAAGTTAAGCACTAGAATTACTTTACTGAAAATTTTGACTTTTTATCAAGTATATATTTCAATCAATAGTCACTCATAAATGAATTAATTTTAAAGCAAATTACCAAAATAAATTCTGCATCTCTTAATAAAACATTTTTCATTCCTGCAATTGAACTCATGTTAAGAATGATTTTAATTCTTTCATTGTTTGTTGACAGATTTCGTATTACTGTGGATATAAGGTTGGGTTTGAATTTGAAAAATAAGGTCAATATAAAGTTTAGGGTAACGTTAAATTACAAACACCACGTCCTAATAGTACTGCGTTATTTTATTCCCTTTAACGAGCATCCAATGAATGAAAGGTTTCCGTGGAAATACAAAAGAAATAAAGTGTTTTACCGGAAAAAAAAAAGTGAAGTATAGAATGAAATTAAAGCACTTTATTTTCCAATTCTTTGATATCTTTTTGTACTTTAACTCATTTTATTCTGCTTTTTTTTTTTTATATGATTACCTACATTCATCTTTACTGAAGTTATCAGGTGCGCAATGAAATGCTGTTGGCATGTTAATAATAGCATTTCTGTTTGTAAATTATCTATAATCTCAATTCTAAGTAAATGATGCAGACAGCTTTCGGCCAAAGACAGAAAGAGAAAAGAGATCAACACATTAATGCATTCAACTCGCAAGATTTTGGTCAAAACATTCATCATTGGTATCTCACTTTTCTGGTAGGACTATAACTGGTGATTTTTACTTTGATTAAGTTTTCCTGTTTTGGTACAAGACCTGACTAATTAAAGAAACTTGTTGTATACAATGGCCAATAACTCATCAATATAGTGCAGCATTTTTTTTCCTGATATGATACATTAATTGCTTCTAACTATAGAATGTGTCAAATTTTTATTTCTATTTTTCAGTCTTATGCAGCAAAGTTTAGAATCACATAACATTGCATTAGACTAGAGTTTAGACTACGTATACTTGATCGACCAAAACGCCCAATGTTTCTCATAGATTTGAGGTCTCATTTATTTTAGTGTAAGATCAAATAACTTATATTGATGTGATAAAATGATTTGGTATGCATCTTAAATAGAGTTAAAATATAAAGGAAGATACAAGCAAGCGTCCTGAGTATGTTTCTACCACTAGTACACAACAAATGCTCAGAAATTCTGCAATTTGATGTGATGAAGTGTGAATCTATATTGAATATTTTTTTTTAAAAAAAAAAAAAACAAAGCATGCATACATAATATATGAAGCAAAGTAACCAAAGAGACCAAAAAAGAAGTAATTATTTGTTACCGTGTACTAATTAAATGCCTACTAAGGCATCAATCTTAGATGAAATGCTCCAACTGGTGCTGGAAAGGCTCCACTGATCAGAAATCATAGCTGCAGCTGAAGATGAAATACCACCACCACCACCAACTCCACATTTTGCTACCATCCTTACATTCTCTATCAACTCCTTGGTGCGAGCCTCTTGTGCTAAAATGTCCACCAACTGTTCTGGGGTGATGACAAGTTTTACTTTCCAAAACCTACTACTACCACCACCACCACCAATGTTGTTGCTGCTATTATTACCACCACTGCTCCTGCTAGAGAACCCTTCAATGGAAGACCTCTTGAGCATTCCCTGATGGTGATGATAGTCCAAGGACATTCTATACAATGCAGGGTACGAGGTTGTAGGAACACTGTGAGATCTAACATGCCCTTGTCTCACAGCATGTTCACATGGTGTATCTATGTTGTTGTTTTTGAGTGGTAGCAGATAGTAAGATTGGCCTGCCTCTAACTCATCGAATTGGCTTAGAGGTTTCCAAAACAGGTCGTGGCTTCTGAATATGGCATGCCCCGGGAACTCACTGGTGATGAAACTCACGGTTACTGGAGCACTGAATTCCATGATGCCACCGTTTGATGTTATCACTTTGATGGTTGATGATGCATCAGAATCTGACATGGCCCCAATGAAGCAGTTTCCCATGTTAGACTTCAAACCTGTGTGATAATAAAGTAGTATTCATGTTCTTATTTTGTTTTATATATGGTAGTAGAGCCTAGCATGATTGGAGGGAGTTATAGAGCGGGAAACTTGTGGAGGAGAAAAGTAGAGTTTGTTCTGTGGTCGGTTAGATTCTTCTCATGAGCTTTCACAAAAGCTAGGTAAGAAGAAAATTAAAGAAAAAAAGGGTAGCCTATGTTCCCATCATTATGCAATTTGGATAGGGTTGTAAATACAGCCTAATATTATCATGAAAAAAAGACAAGTTTTTAGATCTGCATATCATACTTGATTCATAGAGAACAAAAATATGTAGTTTTGTAATTACTACTAAGTAATTTTTGGTAATGTTCTCTTATTAGAGTTAGAATTATATCTTCATATTATAAATTACTAAAATAAAATTTTCATTCTGATAAAAAATAATGCTTAAAATGTGTAAGCAACTTTGTCAATTTATGGAACACAAGATTATAGTTTGGTAGTTGATATAAGAAACTCTATTGTGACAATCAAATGTTAAAATAAATAAAAATCAATTGACAAGTTCTATTTGTTAAGCACCCAAACTTTTGTTCCTTTGGCAGAACTATTATTACCATGTAGCTAGTGCATTGTATATTAGACTTAGACACAGTGATTGTTGGTGCTTGTACTGTTGAACAGCCAGCTGTGTAAATGTGAGAATAGGAATATAGATTTATACTATTTCTACACGGTTTACTTGGTCCAAGTAACTATTTATGTGCCACCTTATGTTACTTTCACAAAGTCTTTTATGAAATGAAACACAAAAGAGGAAAAATGATGTTAGAATTCAATTTTTGGTCCCACAAGGCTCGGCCCAAGAGAAAGGAAGAAAGTAAAAGTACTAGTTCACTTTCAGTTGGCCCACTTAATTGGCCTTTTTCTTTTTCAATTTGGACATTTGTTTGAAGGTGTCAAGACAGACACAGCTATAAATCCGTTGAGTTGCATAGATTATGGATTAAAATTACTAACCCTAACAAAATGTCACAGAAATTTTTTTTGTACTTTGTTATTCAATTCAAAAGTTGCAATTGGGCTAGGGCAAATCTTTGATTTGCATGTCAATTTCTATTTTACTTGGGAAAAGTTAGGCAGAATAGACTCGAAAGTTGAAAATCAGAAACATTCCATGTGGGAATGAAATCCCTCTTGGTATTCAATGGTGGTTGAGTAAATATATAAATCAAATTTTATATAAGAACGAGTTATAAAAATAAAAAAAAAAAAGGTTTGAAACGATGGTAGTTATACCAAAGGAAGTCTGAAACATGACAGAAAATTGAGTCTCTTAAATATATATTAAAAGAAAATACTCATTTTGGTCATTTCTATTCAAAGGATTGTATAAGAATGACTAAAGTTCTATTTGAATAAAATTTTCAATAAATACTTATAAGAAAATAAATTATTTTTTAAAATATTAAAATTAGCATATACATTTCAATTTCTTTTTAGAAATTCTCTTATTTAATTTCTTAAAGAAATTGATTTTAACATTACATAAGTTAATGAATAATTTATTCAAAAATATTAAAACTTAATTTTAAAAAAGATAAATATAAAGAAATAAGCAATTAATTATATGAGTAAATGTTCACAAATTGATTTAGGTGAAGTTTGATTTTAAATTGGATCAAATTTATATAATTTGTTATGTCAAATATAATCGGATGAATCCAGTCAATAATAAATTAAAATTGAGTCAATAAATTGAAAAAACAAATTGTAATATTGGTTGTGATTATGATACAAACGTACCGACGAGCTTAAAGAGATGTGAGAATAAATATGAACGGCGATTGTCCATTCAAAAATGTGTTTGGCCTCCGTCCATAAAAATAATGACTTTATGAAGCATGGATGCCTCGTTTTTTTCCTAGAAGGATTTTAAATACGTGTCTTGATTTTGAATTTAAGTATTCATGCACTTTTGTTTTTTTTACATTGTCTAATAAGATCTCTTTAATAATAATAATGTATAAACTTGTGTTTCATTCATTATTTTTTTTATTGGGATAGAATTTTTTTTTATTGTATTTCAACATGTCAATGACACGTATATTGTTATTTCAAGATTTTACCCGAATTTGAGTAAAATAATATTAATAAAATAAAAAGTTAAATATAATTCTTTTCTTTTAAGTATGAATTTTTTTATGCTTCCGAAACATCATATTTTAATTATTTAATTTTTTTATTTTAAAAGATCAATTTTAATTAAATATTATTATAATTTAAATTTTAAAATCATTAATTTAAAATTATGACAAGTTTTAACTGTTATTACGTGTGTTTAATAAAAAAATATACATACTAAAAACATAAATAATTAAAATGATATAATTTTTTAACAAAAATTACTAAAAAAATTAAAAAGTGAAAACAAAAAAAATCAAATGAAAACTTTTTAAATTTAAATTACTCAAAAAGTTTAGACGCGACATTTAGATTAAATTTAAAATAAAAACTCAATGAATTAGATTAAACTTGCACGTTCAACAATAAAACCTATTACCCAATGAAAGGAAAAATTATTTTAATTGAGTTGAACTGCTTACTTAAACAATTTAAAGAACCTAACCAATTTGTATTCACGAGTACTCGTGTGATCAGGATAAAACATGTGGCTAAATAAAAGTCATTATACGTTTATGATTTCAAAAAATATGTTTATATTAATTTTTAAATGAAATACTCTTATTAAATAAAAATCCTTTAAAATGCTCTCATTTAATATATGATAATTAATGTATATAATATAGGAGTAGATAGGTCATAGGCAAATAAAATACTCCCTCCCTCACTTTGAGTGTCATCTCCTCTATTTCCCCATTTTATTTTCTTAACTAATTTCTTTCTTTAGTTATATACAAGTAGAATATTTGGTAAAACCCTAAATCCCCACTTTTTTTCTTTTATTATTTTAATTCTTTTTGTTCTCTTTTCCTTCTTCTCATTTATTATCTTTTTTTTCCTTTTAGCTACTAGGGAAGAAAAAAAAGAAAGAAAAAAACTCTTTACTCTTTTCCCGTGAGATTAGTAGTTATTAATAAGCAAGTCAAAACCATTTGAAGATCTCGTAACTGGTTAAATATGTTGATTATATTAACGGGAATCTTCTGAATTGGTTTATTTAAATTAAGCATGCATTAACCCGTATAGATCCAACTAATCAGACCCTTGTCTTCTATTGATTAACGAATAATGAAGATGGGTCAACAAGTCCAAAGGCATATATATATATATATATATATATATATATATATATATATATATATATATATATGACACGTCCTCGTGAATGAACAATCATCAACTAAGTTTCAAAAAAAAATATAATGCTTGTGAATCAAACTAGATCCTCTCTATGTTCTTATATATTGCTTTCACATTACATGCACTAAATAAACACTTATTTACAAAACCTTGGTCCATGTGATCTTCTTTTGATTTGTATATGCACCGATGAAGTTGCCGGCATTGACCAGCTATATCATACAGCTTGCACCTAATTTAACTATTGATCTTTGGAGGAAGTGATTCTATACACTACTTAATTTGATTGTATGAAATATAAAAGATACCACAATAATGTAAAATTAATTAATTTCTAATGTGAGTTTGAGATTTTAAATTACATAGAAGGGAGTTTGGATTCCACTTGGAAACTAGTGTGGACCACTTGTACTATTTTCACTATATGGTCTTATGCATGAAGCTTATGATCCATCTGTCAAAGTGAGATAATGAAATTAGAATAAATTAATTGACATGGGTCAATTTGGAAACTAATTAAAATTTTTAAAAATTGAAAGATAATAATATATTGAAAGTCTTCATAGCAACAAGTCTATTTATCTTGGTTATCTCTAGCAATAATATCAATTCAGATATTAGAGAAGATCCTCTCTGTCCTCAAATTTCTTTTTTCTATCTGGCAATTTTCTCTCCAAAGTATCCTTTCCCCATATAAAAATTCATAAGATGGACAAAATAAATAAAGAAGGATGACAAATAATAAACAATAAACTAGTAGACATATATAATAATTTTAACATTGATTCGTCTCCTTGAGATTGGTTAATAACAATAATGGTAAATTTTTTAATGAGATTGATTAATGACGTTGTGGGATTAATTAATTTACTTCTTGTATAGGTCAACTTATTTTATAGAGAAATGATGGAGAAAGAAAATTCATGAGTTATGATAAACATTGATTGGGTGGATTATTGATTGAGTGGAAAGAAAAGAAAAATAGAAACAAAACAAAATGTGTGTTTATATTTTTTCACCATTCATTAACCAAAAAATTAGTTATCCTTATTTTGCAAAATGTAAGGATTCTTTACACTTTTCTTACGTACTATCTAAGGAAATATTTTAGGAGATTTTATTTTAGTTTTCTGTTGTCAAGTAATATGTCAGAGGCTAAATTGTATTTTGGTCCTTATGACAACTATGCTATTAATATGATACATAATGTGAGGACTAACATCATATGGAAATGATGATATGATACATTGAAGTGATATACGAGAACAGAGAATGAATTAAAAAAAAAATAAAAAATTAATAAGGTTTGAATTCAATACTTTAAACAATTTAATACTAACCCAACTATTAGGTTATAAATATCTTTACCACGTGGGTGGAAATTATGATACATGTAACTTAATAGATGACCATAATTGCATATATATTTAATATTATTATATTAATTAATGCTATTATTATAAAATTAATAATATTGAAAAATATAAATAGATTTATATATAATTTATATAATTAATATTATTTATTATATAATTATAATTTATTCTTAACACTAATAATTTATATAGTAATAAAATTATTTAATAATTAATATCAAATATATGTACAGTTTTAAATTTTTATAAGAGTAGATCTGATAGAATTACTCCACTTAATTACTGATTATGTGTATTAAGTTTCAACTATCCAATTGTTAAATTAAAAATTTTAAGTTCTTAATAAATATTAAGGCTGCAAATTTTTATAAAGTTTGAATTATTTGATATTTTATTGAATAAATTCAAATTAACGTGTAATTTTTTTGGCTTAATAAACATTTTGTTTCTTGTAATTTAGTGTTTTTTTATTTTTAGTCCTTGTAAAATTTTCTTTGTTTCTTCCATAGTCTTTTGTTTCATTTTTAATATTTTATTTTTTCATCTTTATAATTTATTTCTTTCCCACATTTAATCCTTATAGTTTATTATTTTTCACTTTAGTTCTTATAAAAATATTTATAAAGACTAAATATGAAAAATAAATCATTTGCAAGAACTAAATTTAAAAAGAAAATAAATTAAAAGAATAAAAATAAAAAGTAAAATATAAAGAATAAAAATGAAATGTCACCAAAGATTAAGGATGAAATAATTAAAAAAAACTTACAAATACTAAAAGTAAAAAAAAAAAAAAAACCTTAAATTATAATAACCAAAATATATCTTAAGCATTTTTTTTCTAAAAGATAAATGCATGTTTATTTGTCACATACAAATATTAATTTATCTAAAATTTAGTATGCATAGTTGAGATAACATCAAAATATTTATAGATTCCATAGTTAAAATATAATATATGTCACTGAGCTAACTTTATTCATACCTATATATATTGAGTAAAATGTTAAGTTGAAGATTTCTAGATATAAAAATGTTATCAAAAAGAGAAATTTTAATAAAACAATTAGATAGCCTTTTTGATAAAAATGAATCATTAATAAAATATTAATACATCACACTAATTACATAGCAACTAAGATAATTAGACAACAATAAAATAAGAGATCACAACTCTCCAACAAGCATGTACTCTTTTACACTTATTTTCTTTGGAACTCCATGATGTTCTAAAATAAACTTAGCAAATGACACATGCATTAGGATTCTCTTCCACACTTGTGTAATAATAATGTGGTTGCCTCATTTGATTATGATAGGCTTCTTGGTAGACCCTAAAAATATTTTCCAAGTTCTCATTTTGATCTTTATTCTTGTTCTCTACATTCTTCTTCTCCTTATTCTCTTCCTTGGCTGGTCCAACAGAGACTATGTCAGTGTAACACAGCTTCCTCAGCTTGCTTACTACAACCACAGGGTCAACATTTCCCATTAAAGTCAATTTCTGCTCCTTCATATCCACTGACACTGATTCAACCCCTGCAATGATCATCCCTCAAATCATTCAATCCTTAATACCAAAATGTTTTAAATAATTAATCAATTATGATTTGACTTTATAATTATATAAAATCTTACTCATAATTAAATGACTTTATAAAATTATTTTACCCTTTAATATAAAAACAAAGTTTAGTGGTTCTAGCAATGTAATGTAATGTAATGCATGTTTTTCTTTTCTTGATTTCATGAGTATATAAAAGTAAAGTACAAGAGAAAGTGAAAGGAGAATGATATTAAAATTCATACCTGAAATTTTGGACACTACCTTCATGGCTTTTTTCTTGATTTGGTTATCTTGTAGTTCAACTGTTAGTACAACTTTCTGTGACAGAGCAAGAGAAGAAAAAGACAGTTAAGATAAGACCCTTGTAATAATATTCACTTCTGAGAATGGAAAAACCAAACTAAACTTGACTACAATAGTTGATGATGCATGGAATTATGAAATTTTGAAACGAGATCTCAAACTATGAGTCTCAAAGAGTACTTGTACTTAAAAAAATAAACATGAACGTTAAAAACAAGTGATGCATGAAACTGAAACAGCATTGAGATGTTTTTTGAAATTGCTTGGAGAGGTTAAGAGTTTTCACATTCATTGACGCAGCGTTGAATGTTGCTGAGGAAAGCCAAACAGAGGAAGGGGATAGTTTGAAGGAGCTACTGTGATGGCTCTGTTTTGAAGTGATTCACTGAAGCTCTGTTTCAAGCTATTTAAAGAAAATAAAAGATAAAATATACAACAGTCTGAAAAAAAATTAGTTTGTACCACTTGAGTTAAAATATATTATCAAAAACTATCTCATCAAAATTAATAATATCGATTAATTTAATTAATAACATTAAATTTATATTTTTTTAAAACTACTTTTATTTTTCTCTTACACTCCATTGTTTAATTTGAAACAAGAGAAATAATTGTAATTAAGATATATTTTAAAATAATAAGTAATATAAGAAACATTTTATATTGGACCTTGTAAAAAGAACCTTACATACTTTTTATCCAGATCTTATAACAAGGATCGAAGCAATATTTTAAATATAAACAGTACATAAATCATCAATTTAGTTCTTTACTTATTATTATCTCTCATGAGTAGTCCTTAAACTATTAAAAATTATTTATAAATAATCTTCAAAATATTAAAATTTATGTTACATGAGTATAGAAAATTATTTTAAATTAATCCAGAATTAAGTTAGATTTTTAACATTTTAGAGATTTTTATATTTATATAATTTCTAATAATACTTTAAGTGGTATTTATTAGGGAAAATAACAAATTAGTGATCATTAATATTGGCCGATAAAATAAAATTACTGAAGAAACTAATTTAGGGATAAATTTAATTTAATGGTTTCTTAAAAACAAAGGAAGTTCAATAGTGAGAGAGAAAGTCAACTATAGGATGATTCTTATTGATATTTCTCGGTTCACGACGAATTAGATAAATTTAAAATTTCAATTTGTATAATTCATTGAAAAATGTAACCTATGCATAATTCATTTGTCTACCATTTCTCTATGAGAAAAATAAAAATTGAATAAAAAGAAGGAAGGCGTGATAAAAATACCAAAATTTTACTATTTTTGAAAAGGCAAAATTGAAAAAAGTGAGCACTCTGTTTGTGGAACTATTAGAAAAAACTTCTCTCTTCCTTCGTGGATTTTCGTGTTGTATGTTTTAGTTTTTTGAACAATTAAATAATTTTCTATTACATAGAATTTTTTTTTTAAAAAGTAATGAATAATTTTGTGTTAAGAAAAATAAAGGAGTAAAAAATTTAAATTTTAACATTTAATTTATTTTTTAACTAGCATAAGAATATTTTTCACATGAGAAGTGTTACAAACAAACTTTTTAACACATATTTATTCCATACAATAAAGATGTGGAAGATAATATTTGTCTATTTTCTCAAGAAAAAAATAAAAAAGACACACTGAACATCTAAGTTTAGTTAACTTAATTTTTCAATTATTTTGTTCTTTTATGTTTTCCATTACAAATTAAAAATTAAAATAGTAACAAATGTTAGTACAAATAGAGTGATTTATGTTTTAGTGAATGGTGGATTGAATCTTTAATTAGTTTGAATATAAAATAATCTATATTAGAAGAAGACTATATCTATTATGTGTTCAATATCCTGACAAAGCTAATCATTGCTTCCCAACAGATAAAAAATTAGAAAAGTAAGTTCAGTTTTTTTTTTTTCTTATTTTGTTTTATTTGTTTTATATATTCATTTATCTTTACAGTACAATTATAAATTGTAAAACAAAGAAAAAATGAAAATCAGAGGGAAAAAAAAGAACACTAGTTGTAGAAGGCTTTGCTAATTTGACACTCTTAACAAGAATGCTAAAATGAAGCCATCGATTATAATTTCAAGCAATTTGTTTATATGACACATTTCATCTTTCATGAGTTTCATCTTCTTATAATATATCCACAGTAATACTGGCTCGTTTGAATTATTAAACTTTTATGTATGTTGTATTCAAATGACCAAAAACAAAAACACACTAGTAACACTGAAAAGAAACACTTGCACATAAATTGAAAGTACACTGAAATTTACTCAATTGCCAATACTTTTCATAGTTCTTATATATGAATTAGACATCAAGATTCTGCATAAGTTGCACCACGTTTGAGACCAAAAAAATCAAATCCTGTACACTATACTACCATTCCTCAGTCTAAATCATAAAAAGAAACGGAGAAAAGACAAATACAATATATATTTTTTGCATTAAATATTTTAATCAAACTAAGTAGTAAAAAATTTAGACGATGACACAGCCATTAGGATCCTCTTCCACACTTATGGCACTGTAATATGGATTGTATTGTGGTTTCATTTGATAATAATAAGCATAGTTTTGATAAAACTGTAGTGGATCTGCCACATTTTCTTTTGTTGAATCTTTCTTGACATCTTCCTTCTTTTTATCATCTTTTTTAGGTTCTTGATTTTTTTCTTCTTTTGCTGGTCCAACAGAAACTATTTCTGTGTTACAAAACTTCCTTAGCTTTGCTACTACTTGTATTGGATCAATGTCTCCAATTAAGTTCAATTTTTTGTCTTTCATGTCCACAGAAACTGACTCAACCCCTGCAACAATATTTCAAATACAAGTTTAGTATTAATATCACTTAATAGTAAATATCAATGAATCATTGATCTACTAAATATATTGAGAGAGAAACTATGCCTATATTGCAATATTTTATTTTCTTTTCATTGTTTTTCTACACAGGAAGTTGAAATTCAGTTGAATACCTGAGATGCCAGAGACAGCCTTCATAGCTTTTTGTTTGATTTTGTCATCATACATTTCCACCTTCAACACAACTTTCTGTTACAGAAAAATCAAATAGTTGTTAGAACTCAACACTAACATTCTAAGTAAAATATGCAAGGAAATGATCAAAGACAAACACAAATTGAAACTGGAACACTGAATTATGAGTCTCAAACTAAGAATTATGAATTTCAAACTACTCAAATTGGAACACTGACCTTCATTGTTAGTGATGTTTCTAAAATAGAAGTAAGGAGGATTGAAAAGAAGCAGCTGAAAGAGGAAGAGATGGTTTTTCAATTTGAAATGTTGTTGTGAAACGAAGATAAGGCTCAACAGCATTTATAAAAGGTGGTGGTGGTGAGAAAGGCATAGCCGAGTCAACGTGACTTTCCAACTTAGTACCACTATTTCTTTTAGTTTTTCAGAAATTTAAAGTTACAAAATATTAAATTACATTTTTTTTTTCGAAAGCATAATTGTTTTCTATAAATCTTTGTAAAAAAACATTTATAGAAATGAGAGCATGTGTATATTACTGTGTCTAAATTCCATAACAGTAAGAATGGGAACTGTTAAGAATTTTTCTTGAAATTTCTTGGTTATTATTATTTTTTAAAGTTTATTGAATTCATAGTTATATATTTTCATTTAAATTGGCATTTGAGTGGTTAGTTATTTATTTAAAATAAGGTAGCCTCAATTATTTAGTAGAGAAGTGTTGAACAAAAAAGGTGTGAAAACTAAGGAGGAAAGCGTCATGATAATTCGTGGAAAGGGACTTGAGTCCGTCAGAAGGTGTGGAGAGTGAGTCTGGGTGATAAATGATGAGGGTTGCGTTTCGTCGCACATTCGTCACCGCGTCTGCCACACGCTTCGTTCGTCACGTGCATATCACGGGATTCAGAAATTTACCCACCATAAAATAAGTCATTAAACACCTCATAAAAATAATTGTGTAATTTATAGAAATATGTTTAGTTTTGCTCAACCGTTTCACGAGGACACGTGGAAAAAGATAAAATAAAAAATATTTTTTAAAAATTGAAATTATTTTTTTTAATCCTTTTAAAAGATTTAAGATATTTTATAAATTAACTAATAAAAATTGGCTTTAATTTTTCTAACTAATTACCTAAATTTCTAAAAAAATATTTACTAATTTTATATTAAATTCATAAACTAACATTATATACTAAACCTACAACAATATTAAAATTATCACTTAATTATAATAATAATTCAAAATTTAAATCAAGTTAAGTTTTTCAAATTGTACCTCTCAAATCTACCAAAGGGTCAAAATATTAGCGAGTGGGGACCAACTTTTACAAAAAAAAAAAAAAAAATATTTGTAAGTGGGAGATGGAAGATTTGCATAGACTAAGAAGAGAGGAGAAGAAAAGAAATGAAACGAAACGGTGAAAGTGAAGGAGGGAAAAAGATGACCGTGGTAATTTCAGTAGGACGCACTAAGGTCTATGTTATGTATGTCCACTGATGTACAAGACGCACTACACTTTGTGTCACGTCCAGTTCTTTATAAATCTGTCATAGATTTTAGCACGTCATACTTGTTATTGACACGTGAAGTAATCTCTTGGATCACGCTACACAAGTAAACGCAAAACAAACTCAAAGCTGTAATTAATTTTGAAACAATCTTATTTGGATAAAATAAAAAAAAATTAAACCTATAAATGTCAAATTGCCACAACTAAGAGTACGAGTAAAAAATATACAAAATTGAAAGAAAAAATGGAAGACGGAAAATAAGGTTGTGCATTTGGAACGTATATGAATGTGCTATTTGAAGCTTGTATGGGTTTTAAATTTAGGTAACATGTTAAATCAACTTTAATAATTCTAATATATAGTAAATAAGTTAATTCTAATATGTAACAAATCATTTAACTCTAATATGCAGTCAACCAGTCAACTCACTTATAAAATATGTATGTGGTATATATTTTTTTATTAATTTTTTATTTTTTTCTTCATATTTTATAATTAGTTGTCTAGTTGTCAACATATTTTAATTGTCTATCAAATATTTTTGTGTCAAATAAATTATTCTTAACTAATATATAGCATTGTGAGATTTTATTTTATTTTTTAATTATGTTTAAACCGAAACATTAAAAAAAAACTGAAACATAAAATATTATAAATAATTTTATTGGTTGGAAAATTTATTTAAAGGTAAATTATATCTTTTAAATTTTATAATTATTTTATATTAAGATAAAGGTATAATCTCAGAAGACGAATAGAGTTTTCAGACATATATCAGACGAAGTTGGATCATCATATGAAGTTAACAAACTAAGCAAAGATCATGAAATGATTCTACAGCTAGATTGACAACAAGATAAATGAAGCAAAGTTCATCACATTAATGATGAGATAAACATAAGTAAAGTATTGGTTTTGTCTTTTATCCTTGTATACTGAGATTTTAATCAACTTTATTATCTTTATAGAGTTTGACTAAAAGTAGTCAACATTTAAATAAAAAATGTCAACCAAATATCTATCAAAAGTTGTGTCAAATAAGAGTTAAAAAAGATGTCCTCACAGGAATTTATTGCAGAAAGCATAATCACTTTTTAAGATTCTAAATCTTGGAAAAGGAACTACTTTCTGCGCTGATGTTTACAAGCCCAGACTTCATTAAATGTTGAAAAACGTTGAGCACACTTTGAAGAAAAAAATTTAAAGTTGTTAAGTCTAACAACTACCTTAAATCTGCATCTAATAAGGCTCAAGTTTAAAGAATTGCAGTTGACGAGAATGGTGTGTTTTGAAGAAGATTAAAACTACAATAAACTTATTCTAAAACAACTTCTTCATTCTCCGTAAATAGTCTTTAGACTAAATTTCATTATAAATCTCTCTCTACGTAAAAGTTAATCTTATAAGTTAGATATTTGACCATATCGCACTATGTATCATTTGATAATCCAATGAATATCTGATTCTTTGTTTTGTTTAACTAAATTAAATAGGATTTTAAAAAATGGAGGAAGATCGAGTACCCCTTTCAAATCCACCTTTTATGGTAGTTAGCCTGAAAATACTGTGACTAAAAGATACTAGTTTAACTTAAAGAGAATGAGTCCAAAGAATGATTAGAGTTGTTAACCTAAGGAGGAGGTTGAAGCTAAGTCTTATCCAATCATAGTGAAACACTAAGATTATGTTTTCACCCAACGACTTAGATGCACTTTGAGCTTGATTAATGAGATTCACCGATGGAGAGGAAGCCTTAGAAACTAAAGTAGTGGAAGACTCTAGGGACTTGGAGAAAATGGTGTTTAACTAATTCTATGTGTTTGACCACCCAAAGAGTACCTAGGGCTAGGACCTGAACATAACAACATTGTGGAGTGTTTGTGAAGCTCTCTTGAGTTCAAATCTTGGAGTGACATCGGCAAGGTGTCCTTGTCATCCACACATAATTGTAACTAGGGAATGTTGTTGAGCCTTCGTCTTCAAGCCTTGATGGCAATAGCGACTCGTCAGTAATACTTCAATGGCTTTCACCCGTATATGGATGAAGGAGCGAGACACGAACAACACAATAAATTCATTTGTCTATTATTTCTTTAAGAGAAAAATAAAAGTTAAATAAAATGAAGGAAGACATGATAAAAATACAAAAATTTTACTATATGTGAAAAAGAAAAAATTGACAAAAGTGAGCACTCTGATTGTGGGACTATTAGAAAAACTTCTCTCTTCCTTCATGGAATGAAGACATCTCATTTTCGTGTTGTATGTTTTAGTTTTTTGAACAATTAAATAATTTTGTATTACATAGATTTTTTTTTTAAGAAAAAGTAATGAATAACTTTATGATAAGAAAAATAAAGGAGTAAAAAATTTAAAATTTAGAATTTAATTTATTTTTTAACTTGCATAAGAATATTTTTCACATGAGAAGTGTTACAAACAAATTTTTTAACTATATTCATTCCATACAATAAAATGTGGAAGATAAAAAAAAAAAAAAGACAAACTGAACATCTAATTTTAGTTAACTTTATTTTTTCAATTATTTGGTTTTATTTTCCCTTTAAAATTAAAAATAAAATAAAGTAACAAATGTTTGTCTAAATAAAGTGATTTGTGTTTTAGTTTGAATCTTAATCAGTTTAAATATAAAATAATTTATATTATATATATATATATATTATTATTATTATTAGTGTGGGTATTAATCAATTACTTAAGTTATAAAAGTTATAATGGATTTCTTGTATTCTTTAATAAAAAAAGTTACGCCCTGACAAACAGTTATAATTTTTGTTTAATGATAAGTGTTGAATTTAACAATTGATATTAGAAAAGTAGAGTTCAATTGTTTTTAGCTGTAGAAGGCTATCTAATTTGATATTCTTAACAAGAATGCTAAAAAGAAGCCATCGATTAAAATATCAAGCAATTTATTTATATGACACATTTCATCCTTCGTGAGTTTCATTTTATTATAATATATCCACAGTAATACTAGCTCGTTTGAATAATTATATATACTCTTATATGTATGTTGTATTCAAATGACCAAAAACAAAAACCCACTAGTAACAATGAAAAGAAACATTTGCACAAAATTAAAAGTACACTGAAATTTACTCAATTGTCAATACTTTTCATAGTTCTTATATATGAATTAGACATCAAGATTCTGCATAAGTTGCACCACGTTTGAGACCAAAAAAATCAAATCCTGTACACTATACTACCATTCCTCAGTCTAAATCATACGAAGAATCGGAGAAAAAACAAATACAATACATATTTTTTTGCATTAAATTTTTTAATCAAACTAAGTAGTAAAAAATTTAGACGATGACACAGCCATTAGGATCCTCTTCCACACTTATGGCACTGTAATATGGATTGTATTGTGGTTTCATTTGATAATAATAAGCATAGTTTTGATAAAACTGTAGTGGATCTGCCACATTTTCTTTTGTTGAATCTTTCTTGACATCTTCCTTCTTTTTATCATCTTTTTTAGGTTCTTGATTTTTTTCTTCTTTTGCTGGTCCAACAGAAACTATTTCTGTGTTACAAAACTTCCTTAGCTTTGCTACTACTTGTATTGGATCAATGTCTCCAATTAAGTTCAATTTTTTGTCTTTCATGTCCACAGAAACTGACTCAACCCCTGCAACAATATTTCAAATACAAGTTTAGTATTAATATCACTTAATAGTAAATATCAATGAATCATTGATCTACTAAATATATTGAGAGAGAAACTATGCCTATATTGCAATATTTTATTTTCTTTTCATTGTTTTTCTACACAGGAAGTTGAAATTCAGTTGAATACCTGAGATGCCAGAGACAGCCTTCATAGCTTTTTGTTTGATTTTGTCATCATACATTTCCACCTTCAACACAACTTTCTGTTACAGAAAAATCAAATAGTTGTTAGAACTCAACACTAACATTCTAAGTAAAATATGCAAGGAAATGATCAAAGACAAACACAAATTGAAACTGGAACACTGAATTATGAGTCTCAAACTAAGAATTATGAAATTCAAACTAAAATTGGAACACTGACCTTCATTGTTAGTGATGTTTCTGAAATAGAAGTAAGTAGGATTGAAAAAAAGAAGCTGAAAGAGGAAGAGATGGTTTTTCAATTTGAAATGTTGTTGTGAAACGAAGATAAGGTTCAACAGCATTTATAAAAGGTGGTGGTGGTGAGAAAGGCATAGCCGAGTCAACGTGACTTTCCAACTTGGTACCACTATTTCTTTTAGTTTTTCAGAAATTAAAGTTACAAAATATTAAATCACATTTTTTTTTCGAGAGTATAATTGTTTTCTATAAATCTTTGAAAAAAAATTCATAGAAATAAGAGCATGTATATATATATATATATATATATATATATTACTGTGTCTAAATTCTATAACAGTAAGAATGGGAACTGTTAAGAATTTTTCTTGAAATTTCTTGGTTATTATTATTTTTTAAAGTTTATTGAATTCATAGTTATATATTTTCATTTAAATTGGCATTTGAGTGGTTAGTTATTTATTAAAAAAATGTAAGGCCTCAATTATTTAGTAGAAAAGTGTTGAACGCAAAAAATGTGTGAAAACTTTGGAGGAAAGCGTCATGATAATTCGTGGAAAGGGACTTGAGTACGTCAGAAATTGTGGCTACCGAGTCTTGGTGATAAATGATGAGGGCAGCGTTTCGTCGCACATTCGTCTCCGCGTCTGCCACACGCTTCATTCATCACGTGCATGCCACGTGATTCACAAATTTACACACCATAAAATAAGTCATTAAACACCTCACTTAAAATAATTTGTGTAATTAATAGAAATATGCTTAGTTTCCCTCAACCGTTTTTCAACGACATTTGGAAAAATATAAAATATAAAATTATTTTTTAAAAGATTTTTTAAAAGATTTTTTCTTTTAATTTCTTTAAATGATTCAAGATTTTTTATAAATTAACTAATAAAAATTTGTTTTAATATTTAGAAAAATAAATCTGTTTTTTCTTTTTATTTTTGTTCATAAACTCTTCAAAACATCCTCGTGGTAATAATCTTAAAATAATATATATGAATTATCATTATTAATTAAATAGTTTAATCTTTATTTTCATATGAGATTGGTAAGAAAAGCCCACATATCACTTGTATCATTTAAACTTGGTTATATATATATATATATATATAAAAAAAAAAAAAGAGTACAGATACGATTGTTTTAATTAAGTGGTTTAAAAATTAAATTTTGAAAATTATATAAATAAAAATTGTTTTTAGAATTATCTTATATTTATTCAAAGTTTTAGAGGAGTTCATATCACTGCATTTAACAATAAATATTTAGTACCAATTACGATCAAGGAAAAAAATCAAATAAATATTTTAACTCTTAATCCAACTTAAAATATTAAAAGTTTATCAAATTAACAATTGAAAATTTTAATTATTCATTTAATTTCTATAATTACGTATACAATTTATTTTTGATTTCTATATTTAAAAATTACTTTTTTTAATGTCTAGATTATAAGTATTTTTAGTTTTATTTTACTTCCTACCATTAAAAATCATAGAAGTTAAAATGAAATTAAAGTATTTGTATAATTACTAAAAATATATTAAATCATGTATAAAATCACAATGTTGGTTCATTTACTAAAACTTTGTGAATTATATAAGTACTTTTAATTTTATAAATTCATAAATATAAAATATAAAATATTTTTATTAGTGATAATGACCATTTATTATATTAAATAGAATAAATTAAAGAGTACAAATTATGAAAATAAGTTGTTAAAATTAAAAATTTATCATCTTTATTGATATAATGCCCGGAATTTAAAGATTTTTAAAATACTTAAATTAGGATTAACAATTTTAAAATAAAATATACCAAGAAAAATATATCTTTAATTTATTATAACATATTTAACTTGAAGAACTAAAATTATAAATAATATAAATAACTAAAAGTGAATTGTTCATGGTAAAAAAAGTTATGTGCCATAATTCCTTTTCATGTCACCCAAAAAATAAAACGAATGAACAAAAAATATTTAAAGATAATGTTATTTAGAAATAAGGACCCAAATTTGTAACACAAAATTATGTTAGTGATACAGAAATTAATATAAAAATAACAAAGTTTGAACTTAAAATTTTGTAAAGATTACTCGAGCGATCAATTCTAATGGCTCCCATAACAAATAGACAAACAGCATCAGAAAATCACATTAAAATTAAAAATAACTCAACAATAGGTTCAATAAATGCGTAAAATACTCGTTGCTTATGATAAACATGGAAAATTACAACTTTAGTTCCAAATACACACTAAATATGTGACTTGGGGACTGAAGAATCAATGTGCCAACAGCATATTATAATCAGTGTACAACAAATCAATTAACAAAAATATAAAATTGAAATTGAAGACACGGCTACGAGTATGAGTAAAAAAATACAAAATTGAAAAAAATAATAATATGAGTTGTGCATCTGGAACGTTTCTTGTCTATCTATCAATAGGGATGCAGGAACATTTCCTATCTAATTTATTGAATATGAATGTACCATTTGAAGGCAGCATGGTTTTTAAATTTACAGTTGGTGATGTGTCAAATAAATTATTCTTAGCTAATATATAGTATTATGAGATTTTATTTTATTTTTTAATTTTGTTTACACCGAAACATTAACAAAATTGAACACATAAAATATCATAAATAATTTTATTGATTATCAAATTTATTTAAAGATAAATTATATCTTTCAAATTTTTTTAATTATATTATATTAAAATAAAAGTATAATTTTATAAGATGAATGAAATTTTCAAACATATAAAATGAAGTTGGATCATCTGGTGAAGTTAATAAATTAAGCAAAGATCATGAAATGAATATGTAACTAGATTGACAACGATAAATGAAACAAAGTTCAATTAGATTAATGATGAAATAGACGCATTCCAAAACATAAATTATTAAGTTAAAATAATTTAATATCTTAAGTTTTGATAATTACAGAACAGACGGATGAGTTATCAGACGTAGATGGAATAATGATCAGACAAGTCATTGTTGAGCACAGATGAAAAAAGTATCATCAAGCATAGACGCACAAAACTCAAAACGAAGTGTTCAAGTCATCAAGCTTCAAATCATCAAGCTTCAAATCAACTACATCAGAAGAAGAACCTTCAAAGATCAAAATGAAGTGCTTAAAGATCCAACTCAACTTCAAGTCATTAGTTCAAATGTGAAGATATGAAAACTGAAGTTGAAAACAAAGAAACAAAATTGACTAGAATACAAGCTCAGTCTATATCATTCATCTATTGAAGTTTAATGAAGTGTAAACGAAGAGTAACACATGCTTTCATTCAAATCAAGTCGTTACTCAAAAGCTTCTAAAGGGAGAAAGAGATTTGCTCTAAACCTTTACAACACGAAAAGTAAAAGTGAAATCTCTAAGCAAATCAGTCAAAGTCTGATCTTGCATTGATAATCGTTGCTACGACATTTATTATTCGATTGTTCATTCTTGCTAGATGATGAAGTACCTAAGACAAAGTACAAACATTCAAATCTATAGTTTAATGGATACTTCAAAAAGTTGTCTATAAAAAGACTTCATTGCAACGAGTTGAAGTTGACGAACTTACACTAGAAAGCTATCATATTCAAGTTTCGCTCACAAAACTTCAAACATAGTTCACTCGCCCTGAACTTAACTCTGAACATCATTGTAAAATCTCTCTCCACGTAGAGGATTATTTTTCTTTGTTATAAGCTCTGTAAAACCACTGTTGTGGTATTGTAGCCTGAGGAGGCTAAGTATTTGAATAATACCTGTTTAGCCTGAGGAGGCTAAGGTCCAAAGAATATCTGGTTTAGCCTGAGGAGGCTAAGTGTCGAAAGAATACCTTGTTTAGCCTATGGAGGTTGTGTCGAAAGAATACATTATTTAGCCTGCAGAGGGTAGGTCCAAAGAATACCTTGTTTAACCTGAGAAAGCTAGGTTCAAAAAATATCTGTAATTAGCTAAAAGTGATTGGGTTCAAAGAATACTTTTAGTGAAAACTTAGCAAGTTGTTAAGTAATTGAACATAGTCTTTATAGACGAACCAATATAAAAATATCTTTGTCTATCTGTTCGTTGTATTGACTAACTGGGAATAATAACTTAATCGAAAGTTTTATTAAAATCAATCTTTTAATAAAAAATCACTTTGCCCTTGTCCAAAGTTTTAATGTACAAACGCAAAACGCACCTTCTGGAAAAGATTTTATTAATTAATACAATTCAACCCCCTTTCTTGTGTGTTTATATTTTACACAAACTAAGTACTAGTTCTGTCTATTATCCTTATATACTGATATTTTAATTAACTTTATTATCTTTATAGAGTTTGACTATAAAAAATGTCAACTAAATCTCTATCAAAAGTTGTGTCAATCAAGAGTCAAAGAAGTTGTCTCTGGCACAGGGATTTATTGCGGAAAGCATAATCACTTTTTACAATTCTGAATCTCGGATAAGGAGCTACTTTCTGCACTAATGTTTATAAGTCCAGATTTCATTAAATGGTGAAGAATGTTGAGCACACACTTATGTTATAATGGAGAGAAAAATTTGAAGTTGTTAGATCTAACGACTATCTCAAATCTTCGTCCATGTAATGTTCAAATTTAAAGAATTGAAGTTGAATCCAAAGAATTTCAACTTTACAAAAGTGGCTTCAACATATGTAGTTCAAGTAAATGAATGGGAACTCTAACAAGAGTGATATAGTGACGAGCAAAACTTTGATAGAAATCGATGAAGCCCAGGTGTTTGTGGGAGATCGAGATCTAAGTCCATCATAGAGTTTGGAGCTACACATTTATAGAAATAATGTATCAACTAAAAACTAGTGATAATAAACACTCACTTGTGCAACTAGGTCACAAATTTGTAACAACTAACAACACTAGAATCACATTAAGGTGGGTTAGGTGATTAAATTAAGAGTTGCTAAAAATCAAGATATCATTAAAAAACCTAAAACAAATTTGCGAAAATAAAGACATAATAAATCATTCATAGCTTATTGAAAAGTGGAAGGATGTTAGATAAACCAAAAGGTATAACTAGGAATCCATAAAGACCATCAAAAGTTTTATAAGCAAGTTTACGTGTATCCTCAGTAGTAACTCATATTTAGTGGTAACCTGACCTTAAATCAATCTTGGTAAAAATATTAGCATTACCTAATTCATCTAGGAGTTCATCAATGGAGGAAAACGATCATTAATCATTAGAGCACCATATTGGTATTGTTAGTCTTAGGGATTATGATTCCCTCTTTTAATTTATTATTTATCCAACTTGAGGTAATTTTCTTGTGACAATAGGGGTATCTATAAGGTTTGGTGAACAGGGGAGGAATTAGGCAAAGGGGGAATTTATGGTCGTGTGGGCCAGTGGGAGGTAAATTATGGGGTGGTTGGAAAACTTATGAATAATGTAGAAGTAAGGCTTGAATCTCAACTTAGAGAGCGTACTCAAGGTCAATAGCGGATATGGGTGAGATGCAATCTTATATTTCTAAAACGTGAAAGGTTGTGATAGAGTGTGAATGTATAAGGTGACAAATGGTATCATAATTGGTAAAAACTGGTAAATGTTTAGTGTTACCAATAAATGCTTAACAATAAAATGTGAGTTAGCCAAAAGTGTATCGAATGAAATTTCTTCTGATTCTGATTCAGACTCAGATGAGGAGGATGAAGAAGTTTCAGATTCAGTTACCTCAGATGAGACGGTGTCTCCAGCCATGAAGCAGATATTCACAGTTTCTTCTTCTTCGGTTGATTCCTCTGAGCTTTCACTATCGAGGTCTTCCCAAATCACTAGACTTTTCTTACCCTTGTCTTTGCGAGGATTCCATCTTTTCTTTAATCTTGGATACTCTGATCTCATGTGTCCGGGTTTTCTACATTCATAGCAGATAACTTCTGAGCTCTCCTCCTTGTTTGATGATTTATCAGGGAGCTTTCTCTCCTTCTTCTTGAAGAAGCGTTGTCCTCTCCCCTTTTTCATCATCATCTTCTTAAAGCGTCTGGCCATGAGAGAAATCTCATCGTCAGACGATTCTTCAGACGAATCAGATTCAGTGGTGTCGGCTTTCAACACTTTGTGCTTCTTCTTTCCTTCTTTCTTAGGAGTTTCCTCCTTTGTTGTGTTATTGATAGACGGAAGAGCTATTGGTTCTTGAACCTTGATCTTGTCTCTTTTGCACAAGAGTACCTCATGTACTCTCAAAACTCCTATTAACTCGTCAAGAGTTAACGTCTTCATATCACGCCCAACTGAGATGGCAATGGACATAGCTTCCCATGGAGGAGGAAGACTATCCAATATCTTCATGTTGTTTTGAGCTTTGGTGAAGGTAATATCCAGCACAGTGAGTCCATTCAATATTGTTTGGAATCTTCCAAACATCATATCGATAGATTCTCCTTTCTTCATAGAGAATATCTCATATTCTCTTTGAAGTGTAGTAGCTTTCCTCATGCGCACATCCTCTGTTCCCTCATAGGAAATTTTGAGGGCATCCCAGAGTTCTTTGGCTGTTTTATATGCACAGAATTTGTTGTATTCTGTTCTAGATAATGCACACATGATGACATATCTAGCTTTGTTGTTGAGTTTCATAACAGAGAATTCTTCATTTCCCCATTCAACCTCAGGTTTGACAATAGGGATGTTTCCTTGAGTTATGATGTTCCACAGCCTGTACTGTGTGGATTTGATGTACATCTCCATACGATCTGCCCAGTAAGGGTAGTCATCGCCAGAGAACGTTGGTGGCTTGTTCATGGATGATCCTCCAGATAAGAACGAAGGTCCTTGAGACTCCATCTAGGATCTTTTCCTCTAGCAGCTGTTAAGCGCTCAACCCTTAGAGGTTGAGCTCTGATACCAAACTGTAAAAGATAGAACACAAGAAGGGGAGTTGAATTGTGTTATTAATAAAAATATTTCCTTTCGTCTGTGGGTTTCAAATGTGTTTAGACGAAATATTTCTTAGTCTTCAAGGATTGTTTTTAGGGAAGAAACGTTATAGCTTGATTATCCCCGTTAGTTAAACAAATAAGAAGATAAAAACACAGTTATTTTTATACTGGTTCGTCTATACAAGACTACGTCCAGTTACCCAGCAACAACTGAGTTTTCACTACCAACCGTGAAATGGTTTACAAGTATTATTTGCACCCAGCCACTTCTGGCTATTACAAGATATTCTTTGATCACAGCCTTCGCAGGCTAAACAACAGAGGTATTCTTTGAACAACCAGCCTCCTCAGGCTAAAATTACCACACAAGTAGATTTTAAAAAGATGTTGTAAAACAAAGAGTTTCCTCTACGCAGAGAGGGTTTTTACAATGAAGAATATTTAGAAGTCTTGAGCGAAATCTCAGAAGATAGAATAAGAGAAGCGTTTTCGCCAACTGAAATCTGATGAAGTGAAGTCTTTAAATAGGCATCCTCTTCAAATGACCGTTAGACTCATGAGAATGCCGTTGAATAGTTTCTTGAGAACTTTCTAAAAGTTGTCAGATTGTACTTGATTGATTGATGGAGTGTGCAGCGGATGCAGCAGATTTAGATTGCGTGCGCAGTACTTTTTCTGACTTGTATAGAGACTTTGACAAAAGGTGAAGACCTTTTTGACTTGCATGTGTAAGCATGAATCCCTATACTGATCTTGGATGCTTCTAATGAGTACTTCCTTAGATTTGAAATCTTGGCGCGAGTGACTCAAACTTTGCTTCACTTTTTGGACAGACGATATATGTCTTCAATTTTAAGATGTTTCATCTTATCCTATCGTCTGATGACTTCAACTTGAGACAGACGAATGACTTCCGTCTGAGGAGTCATCTTTCGTTTGTGCCTGTTCCGTCTGACTTGCTTGCTGATCTTCCGTCTGAGAAAGTTTCGTCTATCTTGTAAAAATCAAAACCTTTGATGAGTTAATCATTTTGATCTAACACTTTCTCTTCACATTTTATATATATATATATATATATATATATATATATATATATATATTTTTCCCTCTTCACATTTTATAACTAATTGTCTGCATATTCAATTATTTATTAAATATTTTTTGAGACCGTAAGGTGCATGATAAGAAAGGGGATTCAGACTAAGAAGGTGATTAGTTACTGGACACCATAGCCAACTATTCCAAGACCCCAACAAGGATGGAAGTGAAGGAATCCTACTTAACGTTAAAAGTTGTTGTAATATTAAGTGCATGGCATCTTAAATCTCCCGTTGATTTTCTAATTGAGTCCACATAGCAGCCAATTTTGAATAATAGCTTGCAAGGTTTTATCAAGCTCTTTGGATGGAAGCTTAGGACGTATAAGAGGCATATATAAAACACCAAAATGTTAGGATTATTTTTTCCTACTACGATAAACAAAAAAGACAAAAAAGTGCTAGGTTATCATAAAGAAACTAAGGAGAACTAAAATAATATCTCTTATAAGCTTTCAAGCAACAAATACATCCTTTTAACAAGTTTTAATGGATTTGACCTACTCAATAATCTTTTGGGATAAAAAAATAAATAAAAAATATTGAACAAAAAAAAGGTGTTGTAAAAATTTTACGTCACCAATAAATAAGACCTACTGCTTATATATAAATGAGACAAATTTTATTTTGAAAGCCGATTTTGAGAGATTAAGTTAGACTCAATCCATAAATTTATAGTGGTTTAACAATATTTCTCTTAGATATGCCATTAACAATAATATTCATCAAGCTAGCCAAACCACCATCACGTTTTAATAAAAGGAAACTAATTTTATGTGATGATAAAGGGGTCCAAGTTACACAAATTTAACATATTAAATTTAACATATTGAATAGACAATATGCTTATCTTTTATGAATTAAGTATCATCCACGAGATGAAATTATACGAAATAATCATATGAATAATCAACATGAAATTCTAATTTTAATTGAAAAACGAAGACAAATAATAAAAAAGAATTTACCTGGCTTTTATCCTTAAATCCTTAAAAATGCATATAAGATATGATACATACAGGAGAAATCAAAATATTAGTACTTGATAAGTGACAATACTATCAAGTGAGAGTGAGTTCTCTTGTAGGTGAACAGCTTTGTCACAACCCTACAGAAAAATTGTTGTTTCGGTTAACATGCTACAAGAGGAATTCAGTGTCTAATTAGTGAATTGAAATAGTTTTTGGCAAATGGACCCACAAACATGAGATTGAGCGAGGAAATGATGTGCAAAAGGCTAACTCTCACTCTATTATAAATTACGAACTTGAATGCAAGATTATGATTTTATATTATAAGCTTTGTATTGGTTGCTAATTAATTGTGTTTCAAATTTTTTTTTGGGTGTGTTATAAATACCACTCGTAAGTAGTTGAGGGAACTAATGTAACCAGGGTGGAGGGAGGGACCATTGTTACTTTTATTTTATTTTGTGAAGTTTATGTAAATTATTGTATAAATAATTTTGCAATCTTCTTAAATTATATAAAATTATATGTTATTCATTTAATTTATTTTTATTATATATTTTTGTACCCAGTATAAAGGATTTTGTTGACGACCTCAAAGACTCACAGTTTCATATGCAAGCTCATTTGTTTTAGGTCATGAAGAGAAGTGCGAAGCTCATTTTCACTCTTGGCAACTTCACTCAAATTTATGAACAAAAAATATTCTCAAATGCAAATACCTTAACTCCATAGTAAGAAACATGATAGAAAATTTTTGAATTGCTTTATGTTGTTGGACAGCAATGGGTGCCATTTCGAGAGATGGCAATAAACGATTAAACTCTTGACAGACAGGAATATGAGTTGATAAACGGATTTAGCAAGACACACGAAAGTGCAATAACAACATATGAAGAGAGACAAAAGAACACAGTTAGCGAGACACAAGAGAAAAAAACAAAATGGAAAATGAAAGAACAGCAAAGAGGCATTGGGTCCTCACAACGTGAGATTGACATGGGCCCATCACATTTTTAGCGGGCCCATCACAAAATATCTAGCCTCATTCATGTGGCCTAGCTTTTGGTTGTCACCTTGTGGGCCATGGGCTTTCTAAACCAACCCACCTCTCTTCGACACGTTACAAACCACTTAATTGCTACTTTCCCCGTCGTTTTTATTCAATAAATTAAATAACTAACCGACTCTACTTGCTGTGCTCTCGACCATGCAAAAAGCCACATACACATGTCAAAACAAAAATTTACAAATTAAATACTAAAAAGAAATATTGAAATATTTATATTTAAATCTTACATTTACTTTAATATTCTAATTAAACTTGATAATATACGTGTGCCCTGTTTTCAAACTTTAGAGTTTACATATTTTATACACGTAAATTCGATTATAGATTACCTCTTAAATTCGTATAGTTTATTTTATATTGAAAATAATAAATTTATAATTATAAATAATATATAAAATTATTATTTTAATAATCTAACAAAATAAAATTGTAAATCATAATTTCACGCTACATAAATAACTAATTTTAATAATACACCACTGCTTGATAATAATTTGTCTGATGTTAACCGTGATAACTTATTGAGAAATTGACATTGAAGAATGAATGTTTACAATTATTATTATTATATATATAAAAAAAATAATTCAATTATGATAAAAAAAATTGAGATATATTGAACTCAAGTGTGCAAAACAAATTATTCAAAATAACATATATTTTAATTTATTTTCTATTTTAACTTGTTGACTCGTACATTTAATAATATAAATAAGATCAAAAGTATACCAGATTTACCTAAAGTATAGTGAGTTTATAAAAAGTGAATTTATACACATAAGATATAAGTGAACTCATGGTTTGATAAAAGTTATTAAGTTAACTTGAAAGTTTGTAATAGAAAATAAAATGATTGTAGTTTTATTTTGGTCAAATTAAAGTTTAAAATCACTGTGTAACTTCTTTCTTCGGATATTTAACATTTGCATATCTGATATTTTTACAACTGTTCAATATCTTGCCTTTTCAAAATCAACCATGCTTTAAAAATCCAAGTCTTATATCCCTCCCTGAATTTCACTATCTGATATTTTTTTATAACTGTTCACATATCTTGCCTTTTCAAAATGAACAGTGTGTTCTAATAATCACGTAATTAATTTAAAAATCGAAGTCATATGAAGAACTAAATTCAAAATCAGATAACTATTTGTTTGTATCAATTCGACTTTAAAGTCGTGTTTTGCATGATGCTGATTGACTTCCATCGAATGAACACAATCCTATTATAATTCATGTTCAATCCTTAGCCACGAACAAGGATCACCCATTATAGCATGAACACTGTCACAGTGTCACAGGAAATGGGACATGGCACATCTTCTAAATAAATTATCACTCCAAGTGTGCTTTTCTATTTGGAGATATTTTGCTCAAAAAACGGTCACAATCTTCCAGATTAACTAATCCTTCTCTAATTCTATCATAATCAACCTAACTATAATTTGTCTTTAACTAAACCTACAGAGCTAAAAGTAACATAAGCATTAGGTGACAAGCCAATAATAATACTTAAAAATAATAACACAATTAAATATCTTTTTATATTTTTAAACCATCAAGTATATTCAATTTTTTTTTATTTATAAAAACAAGTGAAGAAATAAACCATAGTCTCTTGATAAGAACAAGTGCAAAAGTAATGCATTATTGAAGATTTTAAAGATATCCAAATTTATATTTATATATAAATATATGGCGACTTTTTCCTAGTACAGAAACAGGAAAAATTCAGACATTAGAATCCGAAGCTTAATTACAACGCGAACCTTAAAAACGGGAAATTCAGATGTTAATGTGTTAGATAGTGACGTGGCGAAAGATGATTGGTTGTTGCAAAGCACGAAGCGAAAAGCATAGTGTAGTGGGAAAGAACCTCTTATAAATAGTTTGTGGTTGAGCTCTAACTAACAGCCGCATATCTCTCTACACAGTTACAACGCCAAACCTTAAAAGCTTGAAACTTTTACCGAGCACACAAAAACAACGTAAGATGGTGTCCAAAAATCCGAGCCCCTCTGAGGCTTTTTACTTGGACCACTCTGCCATGGCGCTTCCCTTCGCCGGCGCCGGTGATTCGGTTGATGATCCTGCTAAGAAGACTCGGAAGCCTTATACTATTACCAAGTCTAGGGAGAGTTGGACCGAACCTGAACACGACAAGTTCCTCGAAGCTCTTCAATTGTATGTCAAGTTTACTTCTTTTGTTGTTTTGTTTTGTGGTATAATGTAGTTTGTGGCTTTTGAGGCTCAATTGAGACATGGGTCTAGTGATATACCGTGTACATGGTTTTAAATTGCAGACAAATGTAGCGGTCAGAATTGTGGTGTTAGACTGTTTTTTAACACCTTGAGTGTGTATGTGTGTTTGTGTGTTGTTTTCTGTGGTAGTTTATAAAGGATTAAGGTTTAAGGTATAGGTGTTTTACTTGGGAGCTGGGGTGGAAATTTTATGTCTGTTAGTTATATTTAGTAGTATTTGGAAATGACTTGACTAAGAAGAGTTTTCAATTTTTTGAGCTAGGGATAACACATTTTAGTATGAATGGTTGTATTGCTGGATTGGAGTCTACTTTTTCTATGGCTGATTTTGAATGTTCTGTATTGCATTGCAAGAGACTCTTTGTAGGGGAGAGAATCAGAATGAAACTAAGTTTTGTCTGTATATGAGTCACTTTGAAGGAGATGGATTTTGATTTGTTAGTTAGCAAGGATTTTGTGCATTACAGGGGTAATTTTTTAGGTTAGCTAAAATGTGGAAAACAAATTCAAAATAAGAAAAAAATGTAAGATTGATATGCATAATTACTAAAGTAGAATTTAAAAGGTATAGATTCAAGCAGAAAATATAAAATTATGAAGAAAATATGCAGAACTTCTTCAAAAGAATTTGAATTTAAAATTCAAGTAAGAAGTTAAGAAGATTGTTTTACTCTTTAAGGGAAAATAGACAGAAAAGGTTGAAATAAAATAAAATAAAATAAAATAAAATAAATCATCCTCATTCTCTAATTTAATATACATGAATGGATTAGGCAAGTGATATATCAAGGTTGGTTAGAGCAAAGATGGAAAATGAAATGTCACTTGTCAAGGTAGGGAATGGTAATAATGCTCAGTAGCTTTATACTAAAGTTGGACTTAATTCTAAGTTAACTGGTAAACTCTTCTCCGTTTAGATTGGAGTCCTCTCAACACTTACATTACAATCAGGGTTACGTGTTTAATCAGTTGAAAATAGCTTTTTTTGAGACCACAGTACCTTCCCTACCTTCCAAAGACACCAGGACAATTGGACTAATCTCCTTGGGATTGTAATAGCAATAGCATGGAAAATATATGATTTATTCATAATATATTGCAGAAAGATCAGAGCTCAGGTTCCTATAAATGCCTCAAGGTTGTAATAATTTGCTTGGTATTACTACATAAATTTACATCATTAGAAAGAAATGATACAAGTCTGTTAAATCTTGGGGAAGGTTAAGAAATCTTGCTAAATAGAAAAGAATGAGAAGAAGACAGTGAGCAGTAGCTTGGAAAATGCAATGGAGCTGGTGGATCTCTGTCTTTCAATGATAAATTTTTGTTGAAACAACCACCGGTAAGGCAACTAAGAGAAGACACAAACCTATCAGCAATAAATTTAAAGGCAAAGTAGCACCCTTGAAAATACTGCCATTCTTCTCCAACCGAGTACACCTGAAAAGAACTGTCTTGTTTAAATAGTAAATTTTGATAATAATTCAAGAATGTGTTGTAATAATTGCATCTTTATGTTGAATAGCTTCATTCAATGATAAAATTAATTTCCTATTCGTAAGCAAAAATTACTGTTAAATTTGAGCTATAATTGTTTGTTTTCCCTTTTCTGGACTCGGTGTCATCCTTTTGCATAATCTCATTGTTTTGTGCCTTTCATTCTGTATCCAGATTTGACCGTGACTGGAAAAAGATTGAAGCATTTGTTGGATCAAAGACAGTTATTCAGGTATTTTCATGCAACCTGTGACTGGAAATTTACATTAAGGACTGTGGCACTTGCCAAATAAACTATTGGTCATTGGACATGAAATGAAAAAAACATAAAATTATATTCTTTTCTCTCTTGCCTTTATTGCTTTAGGAGGGGTTTTTGAACCCATAGCCATAAAACTTCTCTTTTTCTTTGGTGAGGAAAAATTGTGTAATTTAATAACCATTCCAACCCGCTGATCATTTGAAGAAAGTTCCAATAACATGCATTTAAGATTCATTCAAGCTATTATTTATGAGTTCTGTGTGCATGCTATATAAGTATATACGTGAGCTGTCATTTAAGCATATGAAGTCATGGATAAAGAAATCATTGGTGCTGAAAATTTCTGTTGGGTTTCAGATTTTTAAAATGTGGAAAAAAAGCACCGGGCTCATCATGCTTCCTGTTGAAATTCAATTTAGTAGAGAAGAATGGAGATGGCAAGATTAAAACTTGTGAACACACCTAGTCATAAAAACTTCTATATCATGTCAAGGAACTAACTAGTTAAAAGTTTAATTTGTTATGTTGTCTTAACAAGAATAATGCAACCAGTTGACTTACTTGAAAAGCAGAAAAAAGCTTTAATGATGTTAAAAGAAGGAAAAAGAAAATATGTTTAGAATATCTCTTGATTATTCATTGATTTTTTTTTTTCACAAGTTTCATTGTTAAATGGATACCTCAAATAATGACTCAAAAATTACTACTGATTGTGTAGATACGTAGCCATGCCCAGAAATACTTTCTAAAAGTTCAGAAGAGTGGAGCAAATGAACATCTTCCTCCACCCAGACCAAAAAGAAAAGCTGCTCATCCATATCCTCAGAAAGCTTCAAAAAATGGTTATAATCTTCACTATATTTTTCACTACACAGTTTAGTGTTATTTTATCTAATAATTGTTATTGATAATTGGCAGCTCCATTACTCTCACAAGTATCAGGATCCTTTCAAACTTCATCGGCTTTGCTTGAACCTGGATACATAATAAAGCATGATTCTTCATCGATGCTTAAAACTCCTATTATTAACACTTCAATGTCTTCCTGGTCAAACAACTCTCTGCAGAACACCACCAATGCATTGCATGGAATTAAAGGTTGAACTTTCTGTACTTAAAATTTATGTTATATAATTGTGGAAATAGTTCATGGGTGTTTATTAGCATAATTTTCTGAAGTACTAATTAATTTACTGTGTTTTAGGGAAAAAAGTGAATAATTGTTGCAGTAGCAGCGGAAGTCCTACAGCACAGTTGGTTGGTGAATCAATTGGTCAAGGGAATAATAGCCATCCACTGAGAGGCAAGGGTTTAATGATTTTCTTTCAAATTTTAATGTTGTCACCTTCAATTATTACATCACATTTATGATTTCATGTGTGCATGGCAGGGTTATGGAGTGCCGTATAAGCATAATATGTATGCATAAGAATATGCTGTATGTGTATGTGTTGCTTTGTTCCAGTTTAAATACCGAAACAAGAACTGTGTGGGGGTCCATAGTAATTTTGGACTCTCTTTATTTCCCATCACCTCGGGACATGAATCTTGATCATCATTGTCCTAGTCTCCAAATTATTCATTTGAACTGTTGTTTATCTGCCAAATAATCTATAAGTTTTAGCTTCTATCTGAACTTAGTGGCACCCTTCAAATACTGCTAAATAACTTTCTGATTCTGATATTTACTATGTAGTACCTTCAATTTATTAAATTTGATGCAGTCCTGTGTCTAGAACATTTTGTCATCTTAAAGTTTACTCACCATGTGTAAATGATTGTTTGTTGTGTTTTTTTTTTTTTGTTTTTGTTTTGTTAATCATTTAATCTTATATACAGAAAGCTGTCCTTGCTCTGAACGAGTCATAACTCCCAAAGACCCACTCACTTTGACATGCAGACATACTTATGAAAATTTATCTGCACAATTTCCTTAATAATTTCTCTTTCTGTCGAAGGAAGTTTTGATTTAATGTTTTATCTTCCTGTTTTTATTGCAGTTCTTCCGGATTTTGCTGGAGTATACAGCTTCATTGGCAGTGTATTTGATCCAAATGTAACAGGACATCTACAGAAACTAAAAAGGATGGACCCTATAGATGTTGAGACGGTATGTACATGTCTATGTTTTCTTTTTGTCAATGACTCTTTCCTATTTTTCTCGGGTATTGTTTTGTAATTATCTTTGACACTATCTTTTTAATTGCTTCAAGCAATTATTTGCTGCTCCTTAACTGGAGTTAAGACATTGAAGCTTTATTTCTGAATCCTTTATGTTAACTAGTGTCAACTAGTACAACAGTATAAGTGAACGCTTCAGAGTTCTCAGACATTCATTCTCTCTCTGATCTTGGCTATATTTAGGTGCTATTGTTGATGAGAAACCTGTCTATCAATTTAGCAAGCCCAGCTTTTGAGGACCATGTAAGTATTCGAGTCAACTATCTTTGTATTACTATTACTATGAATATATAATGATGAATGCTCTTTCCTGCTCGAGTTTTACCCGTTTTAAGGCAACATCAAAGTTTGAGTATTTTTTCAAACACCTTTTCCGAGGAATTTTCATCTCACATCATGCTCTTTGGAATTTTCACCTTCTTATAAACTTGAATGGCTAAAGCTGACATCAAATTGGATGATCAAGTAAAGAAGAAAAGATGATAAACTTTATATATGTATGATGTTGTGTTATTTATGCAGAGAAGGCTGCTTGCATCATATGAGGTGGAACCTGAGACTGATAACTATATCAATGCAGATCGAAGCATGCTTGATGTGCAGTTGAAGAGTTGCACTTAGTCTGGTGGAGGCAGAAAATGGTTTCGTTTTTCACCCACTGAATGAAATCGGGTGGAATTTTGCAGGATGAGACAAGATGCAAGATGAGGCAAGATGCAAAACTAGTCTTGGCATGGCAACTGGCTGAAGTAAAAATGGTGCTGCTCCTGATTACAGCTAATCAAGGCTTTTGATTTCAATGATTCAATTTGGTTATGTATATATTAAAGGAAAATAATGTAGAAAATGTATAGGGTACATAAGTTTTGCGTAGGTATGCATAGTACCAGATAACTGTGCTCTAGAATTAGGCAAGCTGTCTAATATCTGGAGAGCGAGGCAGTTCCCTATTAAACAATTTCTAACATTGTACAGTATAAAATTTTTGAGCCTGGGATATCACTAATAAGCACTCAACTGAGATTGGTTCGGCCCATTTGCCTAGAGCATTATTCGATTGGAGAGCTATGTTCAACCCCTGATGCACCAAAGTATTATCACTCAGGGATTTAACTGACTGGAGGGAGTCTCTCTCAATTCCATCATCTATTTTATAAAAAAGACACTTGCCTGGTTGTTTGAGTTCCCTGTGATTCCTTTTAAGAATTAACTTGAAATCCAACTGAATATTAAAAACGAACAGGGCTTCAATTTGTCACGTTAAGGAATACAAAATAATAAAAGGTCCTATTAACTCCAAATTGATAGACGCGCACGAAAGAACGCTGCTCAGTTAGCCCAATATTCGAGAAAATTACTGTATTAACTCCAAAATATCCTGCTTACTGTATCATACAATATTTCTAGTTACGAAATTCCAATGTACATCGTCCTACTATCTATATATCTGATTCTGACAGAAACTAGGAAAGGTCTATTTGCACATTTTTCACAAGCATTTCACTACAAAATATGAAAAATTTGGCAGACGATTGTCATCTATTTTCCATTGTTCATTTACCATGATTCCATCTACGTTTCAGCTAGCAGAAACCTCGCAGATGAGGCTGCCAGTGACTTGCTCGCAATTTCATTTCAGTGAAACTATCAACTACAGCTGGACTGATGTTGCTATCACCCTGTAAATCTAAAAGTTGTAGAATATAATCAGTGTAACTATTACACCATTTAAACTTCAGTTCTGAATGACTCATACAAAACAATGTGCAAGTGATTTCTTACCTGGACTTGGTCTTATAAAATCCCCATAGTTTTTTAGTTCCTGATTCACAAAGGGACAGCTCTGCATTGAACTTGGCTTCTGTGCACAGGAAGCCATCTGGAGTGCAGGCACATGCAGTGGTACTCCATTTTGTGATACGCTTGATGAGCATATATGAAGTTTTCCTGGATTTATCATTTGCTGGAACAATGATTGGTTAGCTTCATGATCAAACCTTCTCAGCTCGTCATGATAGAGAGGGGAAGGTTGAGAAGATGTGCTGGATGGGAAAGAGTGGGAAAAAAAGGAATATAAGGTTGAATCAATGGAGTTTCTTTGAAAGCTACTTTGATTTTGTTGATCCCTCTCTGGATTCAGCTGTTTGGAGCAGAACTGTATGTGAGTTTGCTGTGGATACATAGAGTGGGAAAAGAACCCCAATCCAGCTCCATGGTGAGATATTGGATCACCCACGTGTGTTGTAGAACTTTCATCATTGAGTATAAATTCCACTAGCTTCTCAACCATTTCACGTGGTGATCTCGGACTATACACATCAGCTTCAATTGGATTACCTTCAGGGCTACTAGACATGGAACTATCAACCACAGGCAAATTTTCCACATCAGGCATCAAGAATAGTCCATCAAATGTAATTAAACTGTCCTCGTCAGGCAAACAAAGTTCATAGCTCGAATTTGATTCTCCATCTAAGCTGCGATTGGAAGAATTCCATTCCAACTCCCTGTGAATTTGGAAATCAGGGCTGGATGGATTTTTCTTCATGCTAACTGAAATGCCTTTACGATAGACCATAGAGGACTCACAGTCATTAATCGTAGCAGGAGAGATATGAGCCTCTGAAGGATCACTTGTTGAAATTCTTCCTGGAGAATCATAGAGACAAAGGGATGTATCACTTGATTGTAACTCAATGAAATCTTGTTCATATGCCACTTCACAATTGTGATTTCCACAATTCTCATCACTTAAGTAGCTTGGTGATCTGCTTTTCCACCATTCCATAACATGGGAAGTTTCTTGTAGATGTTCCATATCCAAGTTTGAACTTTCTTCTGATTCCATAAGGTGCACACCATTATCCATCACTGAAACAAGATGCCAAGATGAGTCCACATTGTTTACAGTTTTGAGCCATGGATTTACTGATCCATCAGTGATTAAATCTTGCTCTTCCTGGCGGGGGTTGGGACAATTTTTACCAGTCTCTAGCAGTGTGGGTGGACCAGCATCATTTCTTACAGCTCCTTGAGTCTGACTTAATTTCTCTGAAGCATCACATTGCTTACTGATTACACTTGAAGTAAGCTGGAAAATATTCGAGTTTCTTGTTGCTGGTGACATCAGAAATTCGTCTGGAGAATCCTTGGAATCCGCATTTTCGCTAGAATGCCATTTCTCCTCCTTAGCCATTCTGACAGTATCTGCATATGAATTCTCTTCATGTAAATCTATCTTGGATTGATAGTTTGCATTTCGTTGAATTGGATACTCATGTTGATTATAGGAAAAATGCTAAAATAACCTTATAGATGAAAAGTTACATAAGACAGTAAAGAAATGAAGAATCCCATGAAAAGAGATTTGACCTTTTCTCCATATTTCCCTATCTGCTATCTCTTGATTTGAACACCCAGAAGATTCAGATGAGTCACTGTTAAGCAAGTCATTGCTATCTCTAGTTGATGAAGGATGTACCTGAAAAACAACATGATATCATTGACCCTTGACAAAGCAGAAATAAATGGTTGCACTCTTAAATCTACCTTACTTTATCAGAACCATATTTGTAGATTACTCTCTTCTTAAGTTTTATATAAAATTCAAATCAGACCTTGTAGCGACAAGGAGGCAGATACGGCTCATCACTTCTATGCAATAGTTGATTACCATCATCCCGAACCTTCGAAGGAAAAATCTGAGGCACACTTTTTTGACATCTGGGATCTGTGAAAGCATGAATATTCGAAGTTATTTTGTCAAACAAAACCACAGTATCCTAAGGGCACTATATAAATTATAGATGAGTGAAAAAAAAGATTTTGGACCGCATAATTTTATTGTAAAAACGCACTGGCTAGAATTTGCCATACATTAATGACAAGAAGATTAGCAAGAAAACAGATTGAAAATTCAACAGAGTTAGAAAACCAAACATCACACACCTGGAGCACACAAAGGTAAAGATAAAAGGCCGGATGCCTCGTGAACCATACTGTTAAAGAAACAGGCACAAGTTAATTAAGAGGTAATCATCTAAAACACACAATGCCATAAGAGGTAGAATTTTTATTAACCGTGAAATTAAGTCCTGAGCCTCCGTGGGCAATTTTACTGGGCTGTACACTTTGGCTAAGTTGAGAAGAAACTCTCTTGTATATGAAATTTTTGACTGCCTGCAATACCAAATCAAAAGGACCTTAATTTACGAAACATAATAATAATAATGTGTTACTTTGTTGCTAAGTAAAAAACTGTAGAATTACACAGTAAGGACCTATTTGGAAAAACTAATTACAAAAAAAAAAAAAAAAATCTCTATAAACTTAATAAGTTTAGGCATAAGTTAAAAAATTATGTTATTCAAGAAGTTAATTTAAAATAGAATTTACAAATTAAGATATACATAAAAGTTTATTTTATCTTATAAAAAAAAATATTTCATTTTTTATTCTTATTCTTCTCTTTTATTAAGTGCTTACAGAGAAGTTTATCAAACAGATCCTAGGTCAAAATTTTCACCGTTAGGTGCATAACTCTATAGCCTCGGTCATGAAATCCGATAGTGTTATAGTATGACACTATAGTTTCCCAGCCGCCAGACAGAAAGAACATTCATAGTGGAATAAAGAATTAACTAAATAAATTAAAAACACAGCTATAATTGCTAAAAAAAAAAAAAAAAAGTTCATCAGTGTTAATATAATATGCATAAATCAAAACAGTTGAATTGAACAAATCAAGAAAATATTAATATAATAAGCATTCGAATCAAGAAAGCATTAATACAATAATCATGCCGATCAAGAAAACATTAAAACAACAATTATTAATCAGTGTTTACTCGTTAAGAACTTGGATGTTAAGATCAGAAAGAGACGGCGCCGAGAAGATCGCAGTTCCATTTTCTCGGCTCATTTTCTCGGGAAAATATTTCGTCAACGAGTATTGACTAGAATCTTTGGAAGAACGTAGTGTCCTTGAAGCAACAAGAGCTTGGACCAAATCTTGCAAGAAAGCTGTTAAACGCGTCAAGAAGAAACTACTAAAACTTAAAGACTAAGACATTGCTGTTACTAAGATCTGGCCTACGAGTGTGTATTATTAGTGTTTTTTGATGAAAAGAAAAAAGAAAACGACAATAGCAATGATAACGAGAGCAGGAAAAGCATGCGGCGGCGGCGGCGGCGGTGGTGGAGGAGGAGGTGGAGATAGCGGAAGAGGCAAACGATACATTTTCTCGGGGAGGAAGTTTCTCGGGAAAATGTGTGTTGAGAGAAGAGAAAAATGGAAGAAGAAAGAGAAAGCTTGGGGAAGAAGAAAGAATGAAGAGAGAGTGAGAATCCGTTGGAATAATTGCAATTCTATTTGTAGACACTCGACACTGACACGTAGCGACGCGTTTTACTCTCCCCAGTAATATTAACTGCTCGCTCGCGCATCACTTTTTTTTTCTTTTTTATTTTTACTATTATTATTATTATTATACAAATAATTAAATGAAAATATAACATAATTGGAACCGCTTATATTTTATATATGCAATTCTTGTATGTTCTGTTGATTCATTAGTTTAAGAACTAACTAATCTTATAACTAATTACAAATTTTGAATATCAAATGAACCACTGTTCTTTTGGTTACATTAAATGAATATGTATACTAATTGTTATTAACAAAAAGCAAGAGTAATAGTAGAATTAAAAAGATATATAATTTTTTAAAAAATAATTTTATATTGTTATTTCTTATAAAGAAACAAAATTATATTATCAATTAATCATATATCAATTTTTTAAAATAATTTTGAGATAATTATCATAAAAACTGACCAAAGGATTAAAGTTTTAAAAAAAATGTCTTAACATATAAAAATTTTACGAATTTTTTTAAAAAAATTCATGATTATTTTAATTAAATATAATAAAATTTATTTCATCATTTAGAAATCTTAATCAAATATCACTAAATTTTTAGTTACAAGTTGTTTTTTTAGAATTTTCCAAAAAATATAAGGTTAAAGTATAGTTTAATGAATGCTTTAGAAGCGTGAGCAACTTAACCATGATAAGGTGAATTTAAAATGTATATTTAGCAATAAAAAAAGGTGGAATTTTAATATGTTAGTGTGATAGCCCGTGTTTCAAATTTTATACATTATAAAGTAATGTTTAACTAATGTCCTCCTTAGAAACAACACAATGCGTTAAGTTAACAACGACATTTTGCCAAAAAGAATGCTTCTTAATGAATTTCGTATGCCCCATTTCCATCTTTTGATTCATTGCAATAAACTATTGTTTTCTTATGCGTTGTCTCAACGACGTATCATACGAAATAGATAATATTATAGATTAATTTATTTTTCTTTCAAAGATAGATTAATTTTGATACATAATTAGTACAAAGATTATTATATCCATCCATTAAAAATCATTCTCCATATAATTTTTAAAATACTTATTACAAAAGTTTAACAATCGTATTAATTGTTAAATAATTTTGGAGCTTCATTAACGATTTTGAGCCTTTGCCACTGAACCAGAGTTCGAAATCTCGCTGAACCGTGTAGGAAATGGTAAACGACGAGGCGATGACGATGAAGAACATCAATTGAATATCCCACTTGCAGTAAAATTTAACATTGACAGACACTATCTCTGGTCTAACAAAAAGTTTAAACCGTTTCTACCAAGGAGATTTAAAACTAACTGCTTCTATTAGCCCGAGCCAAACGTTAATGTTACTCACGTTTATTGCCACATAAAATATTTTCTACTTCCACTTGGAAAATTGGCTCCTCAGTTCGTGCATCAAATTCATCTTAGGAATTTTGGGTGGGGCATTCTCCATTATGAAAACCTAATGGAACTACTATCGCTACTTAGGAATTCAGTGCATAACCTCATGGCCTCTAAAGATGTGTACTAGTTTCAAATCGCTTGATGAAAATGATGAATTAACCTTTTCATCTCTGGAGACTCTAGAAACGAACACAACATCGTCCAATTTCAATTTACTAATCTTGCACCACCAATGCAGACTGAGAGAAGAGAGTTTAGGATATATTCACAGGATCAGTTTCATTGATGTTTATACCAGTGATACAAAATTGGCAGAGCGGAACAGAACACATTTAGACATAACAGAACACAAAACCAAGGACCAATGACATAAAAATACAAACTGTGTAGACAAAGACTCTTTGACGCATCTACCACAGACACCAAAGATAATATTATGAAACACATTAATGGTCTTAGTCAACTTCCTCCATCTTGCTCTCCTCTGCGCCATCCTCCTCCAGTGGGGGCATATCTTCGTCTCCACCGGTCTCCTCCTCATCAATGCTGAGACCAAGCTTCAACATCCTGTGAATTCTAGCAGCAAATGTGTTGGGGTCATCAAGGCTGAAACCAGAAGTCAAGAGTGCAGTCTCAAAGAGAAGCAACACAAGGTCCTTCACAGATTTGTCATTCTTATCAGCTTCAGCCCTCTTCCTTAACTCCTCCATGATTCCATTATCCGGGTTTATCTCCATGGTCTTCTTGCTAGACATGTAGCTACCCATGCTGCTGTCCCTCAATGCCTGAGCCTTCATGATCCGCTCCATATTTGCAGTCCAACCATACTCCCCAGTCACCAAACAGCATGGGGAATCAACAATTCTATCAGACACAACTACCTTCTCAACTTTGTCTCCCAATATCTCCTTAATTGTCTTGCAGAGTTCCTCAAAAGACTTTTTCTTCTCCTCTTTCTTCTTTTTTTCCTCCTCGCTGTCATCATCCAACTTCAGCCCTTCCTTGGTAGCAGAGACCAGCTTCTTCCCATCATACTCTTTCAACTGTCCAACAGCATATTCATCGATAGCATCCACCATGAAGAGCACCTCATAGCCCTTCTTCTTCAGTCTCTCCAAAAATGGAGAATTCTCCACGGCCTTCTTGCTCTCTCCAGTGATGTAGTAAATGTCCTTCTGACCCTCCTTCATTCTGGTAACATAGTCTTTCAAACTCGTCATCTCATCTCCACTCTTCGTAGAATAGTACCTAAGCAAATCAGCCAACTTGGCTCTGTTCTGGCTATCCTCGTGGATCCCCAGCTTCAAGTTCTTGGAGAAAGCATCGTAGAATTTATTGTAATCCTCTTTATTCTCCGCGATCTCATTGAACATCTCAATGCACTTCTTCACAAGGTTCTTCCTAATCACCTTCAGAATCTTGTTCTGTTGCAACATTTCACGAGATATGTTCAGTGGCAGATCATCGGAGTCAACCACACCCTTGACGAATCCAAGGTACTCCGGAATGAGCTCCTCACAGTTATCCATGATGAAAACCCTCCTAACATAAAGCTTGATGTTGTTCATCTTCTTCCTGGTATCAAACAAATCAAAAGGAGCTCTTCTAGGAACGAATAAAATGGCCTTGAACTCAAGCTGACCCTCGACTGAGAAGTGTTTAACAGCCAAGTGGTCTTCCCAGTCATTGGTGATACTCTTGTAGAATGAGGCGTATTCCTCTTTGGTAATCTCCTCCGGCTTACGCAACCAGATTGGTTTCTGCTTGTTAATGAGTTGCCATTCATGAGAAACCTCCTTAATCTTCTTCTTCTTCTTACCATCCTTCTCCTTCTCCTTGTCTTCATCAACATCCTCAACATCCCCTTCCTCTTCCTTCTTCGGCTCATCATCCTCATCATCACTAATCTCCTTCTCAGTTGTCTTCTCAGTCCAGAGGTAAATGGGATAGCTAATGAACTCAGAATGTTTCTTCACAAGATCCTTAATCCTCCTCTCTTCCAAGTATTCCAACTATAACAAACAACCACAATAAAATCAATAATCAATTTCTATTACAAAGAACGTTGAACAGGCTATTCACTAATTCCCTAATAACTAAAACATAAAAATTTACCTGATCTTCCTTAAGGAACAAGGTAATCTTAGTTCCTCTTCCGAGTTGTTCACCATTGACATCTCTAGTAACTGTAAAGGAGCCACCAGCTTGTGATTCCCAAATATATTGTTCATCATCATTGTGCTTAGTGGTTACAATAACCTTCTCAGCAACAAGGTAAGCAGAGTAGAAACCAACACCGAATTGACCAATCATGCTTACGTCAGCACCAGCCTGCAAAGCCTCCATGAACTCCTTGGTACCAGACCGCGCAATGGTTCCCAAATTATTCACCAAATCTGAAACACACAACTTGATTAGTAAACATTAACACGTAATTATGATTAATTAATTTCGAGGCGCGTGCATTACCTGCTTTGGTCATGCCGATACCACTGTCGATGATGGAGAGCGTTTTGTTAACCTTGTCAGGAACCAATCTAATGAAGAGCTCTGGTTGAGCATCCAACTTGCTCTTATCCGTGAGACTCTCAAATCGAATTTTATCCAACGCCTATAAATACCAAACACAATTCAGATCAACAACACTTGAAATAACGAAAAACTCAGAATCAATAGAGGAAATTAACAAGAATGAAAAGTGAAGTTACATCAGAGGCATTGCTGATGAGTTCTCGAAGGAAAATCTCCTTGTTGCTGTAGAATGTGTTAATGATGAGGCTGAGAAGCTGATTAATCTCAGCCTGGAATGCAAAGGTTTCAGCCTCGCCCATTGCAACATCCGCCATTGCACCACGAAACTAATAAGAGCTGAAAATTGCGCGCCAAAAAGCTATCGATTGCAAGAGGTGAATTCAGAATTGATTTTCTTCTTTGATGGAGAGATTGGAAGATGGAGGAGATTTAAATAGCATAGCACAACCAAGTGCTTCATACTACACAGGTCTAGATTCTTCTACTTTTCTCTCGATCCTTTTCAAATTAAAATTATAAATCCTTATATTTGGGCTATTTATTTCCGTTATTTTGGGAGGGAAACTCATATGGTTTTGTCGTTCAATTTTACGCATGCATAAATGTAATTAGGACCAATTACCAATTACTAATTAATTTAACTAATATTCTAAATTTTAAATATTATACTTATAAAATGTGACTTTATTTATTTAAGAATTAAGACTAATAATAAATTTCATTTTTAAAATATTTAAATTAAAAATCTCCGTAAATAGGTGCTTCTTTTTATTTCTCAGCGAATCGCGAACTTTCTCCACAGGCTGTTCGTTCTGGAATCTGGACCCTTCTCCTGATCTTTCTCTCTCTTTGTACGTTTTCTTTTGTGATTTTGTCTTAACATTGTTTTAATCATTAAAAATTAAATTAATTAAATTCGAGAAGAAAAACATTTTATTAACATTGACAGAAAATCATGAGTAAAATTTTGCATTTTTTTCCCGTAAATAAATTTATGTTCAAAATTATTTTAAGTATTCATGTTTCCAAAATTTCTAATATTCATGGTTGAAGAGCTGTGATTAATATTTGAGAGTTGAGACCGAAATCCTAATATATATTTAAAGTAATTATATTTTTCAATGATGTTACGCTCTATTAAATTTCATATTAACTTTATTTTTAAGAAAATTTTCATATTAGCTACTAAAACATTCAAAGTTGTTATGTTTGATTTTTATATATACATTGTTATTTACAATAATATCTCAAACCTATTGGCCTGATGATGCAATTTATCTTTGAAATATATTTATTAGCTAGCTACTTCTTTTATTTTCTTTATCATGAAAAGTTCTTTATCACGTCACAACTATTATTGGGTTTTAATTCATTTTTAATTCCTAAAACTATCATTATTTTTTTACTAAATTATTATAAATTTTTACATTAACATTAAATTAAAATTAAAGTTGCAGCTGGATAGTAATTTATGAGAAAGACCTAGGCATCCAGTGAAATATTATATTTAGGTATATAGAATGCATAAAGATCTCGTACTCACTATCATGTTTTATGAAAAATAATGCATCACTTTATTTCTTTTCTTTTTCAATCGCAACAATATTTTGAACTTTTGGCAAATAATACAATTAATTACTCTCTTTTTATTTCATTAATTTTATTAAAACAACGGAATGAATAATATTTATTTAGTAAAGGAATAATACTCCTTAAACAAGAATAATCTTCCTTAATGTGTATATTGTAGTCTCTCTACTCTTCAACTTCTGGCACTTATTTTCAAATTATGATTTTTTACATATAATAGTGTTCAAGATTACACACCACCACTAATTTGAGGAACTGCTTTGGGATCAAAGTCAGGTTCAGGGTGTGATCTATAAGAACCAGTCATCCAAAATACACATTTCATGCTAAATGTTAACAAATTAAAAATAGAATTATTTTTATAGGAATCCATAAAATTATGTTATTTATAATTTTTTTCCCCCCCAATAATTTATAAAGTAAATATTTTTTCTTTTAGGTTCTTAACAAATATTCTAATTAATGATATCTCCAATGAGAGCTGCTTAGCTTTGATATACTAGGTTACTTAACAGAAATGTTTTTTTTAACATACCACATGTGATTTTGAGTTTTTTAAAATTAGAGTTGTTTATGTATGAAAAGTTTCGTATGGGCTACTTAGCATTTGAATTTATAATTAGGAGAGAGAATATTAAAGGGAGAGAGTATTTATTAATTGAACGATTTGATCATAATAAATTTTATTGGAGGAAAAATAGATTGAATTATCTAGAACTTATACATAGTATATATCAGAGTTGTTTATGTTAAGAATGCTTTAAGGCCAAAATTAGCAAAATCTTTTTCAATTTTAATGGGAAAATGTAAATAGGTTAAATTTAAGAGGAAAAACATTACTATCTTTAAAGTTCAAATAGTCAAGGTTTGAGATAAAAAAAAAAAAAAGGAAAATATTAATATAAAAAAATTAAAATTAATTCCAATTAAGACTTGAAATTTTGAAGTATTAATTTAAAAGAAAATTTTAAATAAAAAATCTTGTAGTGATTGAAAATTTGAAAAAAATTAATGATTTGAAAATGAAATTAATTAATAAACATATATATATATATATATATATATATATATAATCGTGTAAAATAGTTTTATACTGTTATTTAGTTATGAATTATGTTTGTTAGAGTATTATATTTTTATTTTTCATAGTTTATTTCTACATAAGTATTTTTAACATTATATCAATCAAAAAATTAAGAATTTAATGATAGATGATTATGTAAAACATTTTAAATTAATAATACATATTAATTAATCTCTAAAAAACTGAAAAAAAATACTAAAATAAATATAAGAATCATGTGTCACAAAGAAATATTATAACAAAAAATATCAACGCAGTTAGATTTCATAACCTTTAACATTTATATCTATATCTTATATGTTGAACTGTCCAATTATCATAACATTGATCAACGTCACATTATAAGTTATGTAATTTGTTAGCATCATGTCAATAAATATGTTAAATACTGAAAAAAAAAATGACTGGCAGAACACAATTACGAGATCAATTTTTTTATTTTTTTATTTTTTGAAATTATGAGATCAATTTCACATAATTAAAACATGCATGGGAGAATAAATTGCGTAATTATTATAATTAAATGATAAAAATGAGATTAAACCTAATTTATAATATATAATTCAATCTTAATTGGCTTTATATTAATTGTTATTGTCTCTCCTCGTCTTCTTTAATTAAAGAGTTCGTTCTTTTATTATCTTGTTTAAATTCACAAATTTAATATTTTGGTTAATTTATTTTTATCATTTTCTTAGAATAATAACTATTATCATGACCATAAAATACATGAATCAATCAATTAGTATAAATTGTTTCAATTTAGCCAAATTATTAGATATTTGAAGCTTTATTGTTTATAATAATTCTACGCGAACTTAACTTTAAAGTTAATGTGACCCATAATAGCTGAAAAGAAATTTTTATCATGTTGAAACTTAACTTCACATTTTTGCATAAAAAAAATTAAAATAAAATAAATCAAAATTAAATTAATCTTATCAAGTGGAATTAAACTAAAGAAACAAAATCTAATTCTTCTCATTCTTTTTGTATTATTCCGCCAAACCTTGTTTAAATCATTTCATCATAGAACTTCTTCTAATAATTACAACAATAAAATCTAATTTAAGAATTAAGACATTATGTATACTACTTCATTCTGGGCCAACCTTAATAGTTTATTTCATTGTATAACAGGTTTACTTCCTAATATAAGCCCTCACATTCTAAGACTATGCATAACTAAATACCGTCAAAATTATCAATACACAGTTTGTGGTTAATTTTAAGAATTTTTTAGTATGTGTCAGATTGCGTGTTAAGGAGCTGCACAAGACATTAAAGGATCGCTACCAACACTGTTTATTTTTGGGCCATGTTTACTCATAAAAATGCATTTGTTGAAAGATATAAATCCTTTGAACCATTTTCATACCTCATAAATTAATCTTTAACTACCAAAGAATTCTGATAACAAGATTTGATGTTAATAAACTTTGTTATCATATATATATTATATTGTAGAAATTTTATAAATATATAAAATTCTATATATTTATAAAATTATTTAGTAGATTAAATACTTGAAAATTAACATTATAGAATCTTTAATTTTAAAATAAATTTATATTAAAATTATCTTTTATATATATATACATACATAAAAAGTGAAAATTCTATAACTTAAAGACTTTTTATATTTTAATGGAAGATTTTTCAGTAATGAAAGGAATCATTTTTGCTATTTTCTCAATACTAATAAAAGTTTTAAATGTATATAGAAAATAAAAATATTTATTTTAACGGTGAAATAATAAAATTATAGTTGCAGGATAGAGTAAACAAATCGATGAGATAGATGAGCACACAAACTAATGTTATGGGTAATGCGATTAGATCAAGTCAAATCCAAAGAACATAGCACGTGTCGAGCATGTGAGTGGGGCACGTGATAAGGCAAAGGATGCTAATGGTTGAACTAATAATCCGTGTGAGAGATACTGCAAAAGAAATGAGATGAAGAAAAAAAAAAAGAAAAAAAAAAGATAAAAAAGAGGCATTGCCAAGGAAGCTGTAGTTGCTAGCTAGTGAGTCACGACACTAGTTTTTTGCTGTTGTTGGCAAGTGCACATTAGCGTTTTAATCGTAGTGGTTAGACCTAATACATTCATTTTGTCATTAACTTTTTTACTACATGCAAGTCAACATTCATTTTTTATTACATGCCTTTTCTCTTTAATTATGATGATCACATGCTATATTTATTATTTTCTTCATTGTCAGTAAGTAAATTACATATTTTAGCAGTTGAAAGATAAAAAATGTTTAAAATATATATTTATTATTTTAATTTTAAAATATATCTATTATATTTTAATCCATGAATTATATAGTTTATTATCATTTTATTCCCACCATCTTATAATTTATTCTCATTTTGATTTCATAAATTAATGAATAAAATATATATATATATATATATATAATATAATTCAAGAATTAAAATGATGATAAATATTTTTTAAGGATTAAAATATTATATCTAATTTATTTTTAATAATTATTTTACTATTTTTTATCTTTTAGAAATTGAGTTTTTAAACTTATATACTTTTAGAAATTAAAATAAAGATTTCTTTAATTATTACATTTATTAATAATATTAATCAATTAACCACAATTCACCGTATCTATCTATAATGTGTTAATAAAAATTTTATAATTATATATATATATATAATCTATTATTTTATTATAATTAAAAAATTATAAAATAATTACTTATTTTTTAGTTACTTAGTTTACGTGAATATATTATAAAAGAATGGATTGTTCTTTAAAGTTACGTAGGATTATTTTTTTTTTTAAAAAAAATCACATTTATATAATATTTAGAATTCAATTAAATCAAACCGAATGAATCGGTTATTGATTTGACTTAGAATTGACCAAAAAACACAAAATCAAATCGATTTTTGTTCCAAACAGATCCATTACTTGTGACCAGCTCTGCCCTCCAGACCTATGACAACGCTGTCGTTTTGTTGAACCGCCAAAAACCGCTATCTCGCAAGGATCCCTCTCTTTGCCTTACCTTCCCCAATGCCACTTCCACATCTGTCATCGTACATTGCTCCAACTTCTACCCCTTATCGTTCCCCAAATTACCTAAATGCCACAATATTCATTTATTTATATTTTATACATTTTCCGTTCCTTTACTTGCTTTTTTTGTTTTATATATATAAATGAGTAGAATCATATAAAAAATAGGATAAAAATAGTTAAATTGCTATTGATTTTTTCATAAGAAATATTAAGAGATAAGTTATTTTAATAAGGTCATTTCATTAAATATTTTACTGAAATTAGTCTTATTAAAAACACAATATAATTGAGGTCCGTTTTAAGTGAAGTTATTATAATTGTAGTGTATTTGAGAATTGAAAGAGTTAAATTTGTGACACCTTTGAGAGATACATGTATTAGAGTTGAAAGTGTTAGTTACATGGACTTTCTGGAAGTGTATGCACCGGCCACTAAACATGCTTAAAGAAAAAGCAACACATAACACAACCAAGTTGAACATACCTGCAAACAAGTATCACGAGGCCGAAAGTCTTGGGCACTTTTCGTATCCGTTCCCATGGTTCTAGTATAAAAGAAAAATATGGTTAATTTTTTTTTACTCTACGATGTCTCTTTCTCATTTTCATTCTTCCTTATTTTCGCTCCCTTTCAATCTTTCTTGATTTTAAGTCTCTCTCATTCACGTGAAAATTTCTCAACTATCACAAAAATAATTACGTAATTTATAATAATTTATTTGAATTTCTAAAATTATTAATTTTATTAACGTAAAAAACTCATTAAAATTATTAATAATAGTAATAAAAATTTCATTTTATTAGTGTTAAAAACCATTATAACTAATTAATAATAATAATAGAAATCAATTTTGTTATTACACAAAACTCATCACACATAATTGCTAATGATAATAGAAAATAATTTTGTTAATATAAGAAACCTAGTTAGTAAAATTATTTTATTAGAATTAAATTATTATTACATTTTAAGAATTGACTTTGTAGGATGTAGAAATTTTCAAAATGCTAGTTTATTTAATTATTGTTTTTAGCTTTGAAAAATTAGTAAATTTTAGAATATGTGTTTAATTAATTTACATAATGTTAAAAAACCAGTAATTGAAATAATTAATTTAAGTAAAAATATTTATTATTAGTTTAAAATTAGTTTATTATCAGTAAAAATTAGTAATTACTTATTATAAGTAAATATATTTATTGTTACATAAATTAGAAAATTAGTTTAGAAATTGATTACTTTGAAATAATTAGTTATGTAAATTTATTTATTATTTATTTATTAATATATCAAATTAGAAAATTATTGAAGTAAATTGTTAAATTGCTTAAATTAAGTTGTATGTTACGTGAATTTTTAAATTGTTAAGGCGATGAATTGATAGAATGCTCGATCAAGGAAAATTTCTCATGGCTGAAGGTGTCACGTAACTCACGTTAATAGCGTGATCCCTTGGAAGTAAAATTCTTAATATTTTCGTTCAAATAAAATTCCTTTCAAACCCACCCCATATATTTTCCCCTCCAAAGTTGAATGAGATAACATTTCTATATTATCTTAAAAAATATTATTTCATATTTTATTTTACTCTCTTTTCCATACATCTAAACAATATATATATTTTTTTTATTAATTTTTATCGTCTATATTTTCTCTTAAACAAAGCATCAGAAAACACAGTTGTTGTTTCGAATACATGCCTGACTTAAATGTGTGTTAAAATTCATTTGAAAATCATTTTATTTGGATTTTGCGAAAAATAAGTTCTATATAATTGCATATAGTTAAATCATGAAATTATTTATACTATTTGATTTGATATGATTTTATATTTAAAGTTCTTATTTGTTAAGGGTGGCATGAAAAGAAAAATAATTAACAATATTGAATCATTTTTATTATAACTCTAAAATTTTAGTTATAATAAAGGATTTGTTCTATATTTTCGTATATTTTTAATAATTTTTCCAAACATATTTTTCAAAATAGTCAGAAGAGAAAAAAAAAGAAGAAAGAAAACTATGTTATTCATAATTTTATTTTTTTAAAACAAGATGTGTATACATAAAAAAAAAAAAAAAAAAAAAAAATGGGTTTGATGTAATTAGAACAAGTGTCGGTGGCAGATGTTTGAAGAAAGTCCCACAGGGTTATTGTTCGAGGAGATTAATATTGAAATAAAGCGAGCATCAACACCTTGTTTGATTGTTGTTATAAAGCATAAAATTGTGGTCTATATACAACCCCTCTCTTTCAAGTTACAACCTTCATTTCTCACCAACCTCACTCACACAAACACTACTCTTTGCCCCATGGCGGCAGGACTCTCCACCGCCACAAGCTTAAAGCTTTACAATCTCATTCAACCCTCTTTCCCTAAGCCAACGCCACCACTCTTCTTCAACCCCTTCAAATGTTTCCATCACACCACAATAACCCTTCCAATTCGACCTTCTAGAAGAGTCACTCGCTTCACTGTTTGCGTTCTCACCGAAGATCCCAAACGCAACCTCCACATCAACACAGTAGAGGAACAAGTACAAGAAAAAGAAAAACCCAATCCTCAAGCTGTGTCAGAACGAGTGGCAGAGAAATTGGCCAGGAAGAACTCCCAGAGGTTCACTTACCTCGTTGCAGCTGTCATGTCTACCTTTGGCATCACTTCCATGGCTGTCTTCGCCGTTTATTATAGATTCTCCTGGCAAATGGAGGTATATTTATATAAATATATATTGGGTTGTTTTTTGGTACAAGTTTGTGTTTTTTTTAGTATCTGAATTTTGGGTTGTGTTGGCATAGGGTGGAGATGTTCCATGGTCTGAGATGTTAGGCACATTTTCACTCTCAGTTGGTGCTGCTGTAAGTCTTGTGACCAATTTGGCATCTAAAAGTTTCTAATTTGAAATTGGGTAATTCAATTCTTGGTGTTGAATTCAACTGGGTATGTCTAATTTTCAATTTTCAGGTTGCTATGGAGTTTTGGGCTAGATGGGCTCATAGAGCTCTCTGGCATGCTTCCTTGTGGCACATGCACGAGGTATATAATATATATACATATGCTTCCAATTCTTCAATTTTCCGTTTTTTGAGTCCTTCGAATAAAATCAATTAGACAAAAAAAAAGTAGCAAATTGAAACTTTGTGATTAATCAAAGATGAAGTTGAATTATTGCAGTCTCATCATCGACCAAGAGAGGGACCATTCGAGCTTAACGACATTTTTGCGATAATTAACGCTGTTCCTGCGATCGCGCTTCTGTCGTACGGTTTTTTCCACAAGGGTCTGGTTCCTGGCCTCTGTTTTGGTGCAGTAAGTGTATCTTTCGTGATCTAATTTTTTAATCTCCTAATTAACGGTTTCATTGGGATCCGTTAATTGAAATTAATAATGATGTTGAATTGACCATAATTACCCTCAAAAACTCTGAACAGGGTCTAGGAATCACTGTGTTTGGGATGGCCTACATGTTTGTCCACGATGGATTGGTTCACAAAAGATTCCCTGTGGGTCCCATTGCCAACGTGCCCTACTTCAGAAGAGTGGCTGCTGCTCACCAAGTAATCTCACTTTCACGCACTATATTATCCCACAATTTTTTATTTTACTTTTTATTAACAGTTTAATTTTTTTAATCAATGCAAAAGGAAAGAAAACGTGTTGTGTTGGTGTGTTATTGTTTGTTTTTGGAATATGATTTGGTATGATAATCTTAAACTTTGTTGTCTGTTTTCAGATCCACCATTCGGACAAATTCAACGGGGTGCCATATGGGCTGTTTTTGGGACCAAAGGTGAGCCACGTTGCTACTTCTGTTCTCTAGTATTTTGTTCATTTAACAACTTTCTTAGACCCCACAATAAAGACTTTTAGATGTTTACATTTATATTTTATTTTAAGTGATTTTTTTTTATATTTTCATTAAATTCTTAACAAATCTCTGTTGGTAAAAAGTTTTTTTTAATATATTATAATAAATTCTTAGTCATTATTATTAAGACTATTGTTGCTTGTTAATTAGATGATTAATTATTACTTCATAACTAATATTTTTATGAATTGTGTTCACCAAATCGTTTGAAAAGGACTTATTTTAAAGTTCACATTAAATCTCATCACCCGAAAAATAAATCTAGATAAGTTCACATATATTTTTGAATTTGTTTCTGAAAAGAATAGGAAGGGAAATTTTATTTTAAATTCCATCGATGTTTTGTGAGATTAGAAATTTACTTTTTTTTTCCCCATTTGTATGTACTTCACTAGAGTGTTGCATATTTCTTCGTGTGCTGATTAATACCCTTTGTGTTGTAAAAATATGGTACAGGAAGTTGAAGAAGTAGGAGGTATAGAAGAGCTAGAGAAAGAGATAAGTAGAAGAAGAAAATCCGGTTCATGATCATGCCATTAATATCAGAGTTATTTGAAAATTAGAATGAGTGTAGAGAAAGGGAAGAACAATAGATTGAATGAATGAAATGATTTGAATATATTTTTGCTTTCACACAAGTATTCATATTACAGAATCATATACAACACAAAAGTAGGTTAAAAATATATAGATGTATAAACAGAACATGCTTGAGTTTTGTTTTTTTAATTCTCTAATATTTCAGAAAGTGAAAATGAACATGACTGTTCCTTCAGTTCGTTTTGTCCATTGTGGTGTTGTTGCACATGACACTTTTCCCTTTTGGGGTATGGAGCTATATATGTATGCCAATCAAATATTAATTTATGACTGTATAAATAATTTTTTCATAGAGGAAAACATTCTTCTTTGCCCTTTGACGTCTACCAAAAGACATGGGACGACTAATTGACCCATGCCAGAGTATTAATTTTGCAACGACCATAGAAATTTTATTAAGGTTCCTTTTTCGTATATAAATGATTGTAGGTAAATTATACTTTGTCTTTTATTTTATTTTGAAAATTTGTATTTATATTAACAAAAGTAGTTGCTAGTTTAAATGAAAACTTAAACATTAGCTAAAAGATTAAAAAATTAATGACGTACAAGCTATTAAGTTAGTTTATTAAAGTTTTTGATAAAATTCATTGTTGAATTATCCAACAAATATAATGAAATAATATAAATTGACATATACATAAAAAAGTTCAAATGTTACTTTTAAGAACATAGCATACGATAAAACACTCAAAGTTAAGGAATATAAGTTTGTTTACGAGACATCTTTACTTTGATTAAACAAGGATGCAAGTTATTAAAACCTCTCAAAGAACTTTTTAATTAAAAATCGTAGATTTTTCATGTAAGGAGTGGGACTTATTCTATGCATTGCTGGTTATATATATAGTGTTGTATATTTTATATTTTGGGATAGGGAGAACTTAGAAATGTCAAGTGTGTTTTATTTTAAACAACATATACTTCAATAAAATTCTTTTGGCCTTTAAAAAAATTAAAAAATAAACTTAGGTTTAATATATAATATATGAAAATAAACGTAGTTATATATGCTGCTGCCCGTTAATAGAGTTTTAATTAAAGAAAGACTTGCGAATCGCACATGAGATCACATGTTAATCATAAATTGCACCACTTGATAATTTTTTATATATATTATAATAAATATGGATATTATATGAAAAAATAATAATTTTTAATTTATTTGAGTGGTAAGTAATTTAACATAAACTAATATTCTTAGAATTTCAGTTAAGTTAAACCAAGAAGTTCTTAAAAAAAAAAAAAAATCTTACTATATAACTCCTACAGATATTTTTTCCTGAAAGGACCTCCTATAGATATTAGGTAAGTAGCAAATTGTAAAGTAGGGAACTTAATATCTCATGGCATTATATATATTTATGTTATGCAATTAACAAACACAACAAAATATGAGTTGCATGTCAATTCAATCTAGGGTGAAGGCCAATTACAGGTTTCGTGGGGATGATTACTTGCCTCATTGATCATACTTTTTTGCTTTCTTTCGGTTTGGTTCTATCCTATATATGTAGATACGTGTAAGGCACATATATGCTTGCTTCTGGGTTTCTCCATTTGTTAATTTGCACAACACTAAGACCAAATTAAATCGTAACCTTAGTGGTTCGTGCACTTCATCACCTTTATGAATATATACACTTGCACATGGATTGGACCACCTTTCATTATCCCTATGCGAGGTTTAGTGATGTTTTCGTTCTAATTTATATGTCAAATTTGAGAAGCATGTCAAACATTGGCTTCTCCATCGATCACTTTTTTAAAGAAACAACAACTGAGCCTAATGGATGTAAGAATATCATAATTTGTTCTCTTTAACGTCAAAATCCATTTGATGCAATTATTAATTAACTGTGCAAGTTGCGGTGTCTATACACATTTGTTTTCTTTATCTCATCTCGCTAACGACCAAAAGTTGGCACAAACTCAGCTGTACCGCTAATTAAATTATCAGATCAATTACTGTTATTTAAATTTATTTATTAAAAAATTACTTATTTTAATTAAATAATTAATTATTTAAGAAATAGATGTAATTTGATTATTTTAAAAAAGTAAGAATCTACTTTTTTTTAATAGAAACAATTTAAATAAGTGTCTTACTATCAGTATCTTGACATTGGTTAAAAAATTAAAGAGAAAATATTTATTACACTAACACAGAAGAAAATATTGAAAAATGTAATTTTACAGATTTTAATAATTTTTTTTCTTCTTCCTTAACGAGTACCTTGAAGAAGATACCCCATAAAAAATATATATAATTGTTTTTTAAAATAAAAAAATACACTTTTTAACAAATAAATTCAAATAAACAGACCATGTATTACTGTCTCTGATAAATTGTTTGACTACTTTTATAACATATCTCTATGCATGCTCCTACATGAGAATAACACAAGGTGAGAGTCATGTGGATTGTATAATTTGTAGAATTTGGTAGTCCCAGATTAGTTTCTAGATTAAGGTAGTCATAAATATATGTCATGGATAATAGAGACAGTGTGGGATCCTATTCTATTCTGTCACCACCGTGTAGCCACACAATAGGAGGCTGATTTTGCCATTTACCAACTGATAGATACTAACTACCATGTCCAAGTGAGGTTGGCTTTGTGACCTTATTAGCCAGTGGCCATTTCTCACATTCCTTGTGTGCGATGTGATAAGTGGTTTTCTACTGTGTTAGACACATATTTGGTTACATTGAAATGGTTTTCTATTCTGACAATAAGAAAGTTACATAGAAGAAAAATGTTTGTGAAATAAAAGATTTGGACATTTGGCTACATTAAAATGAATTAAAATAAAACATATTTTATCGTGAATTTTTAAATAAAAATTGTGTTATGTGTCCATACCTGTGTATTGGGCTTCGGCCCAATAATGAATTGGGCTAGAGTTCCTTCACAAATAACATATCTGAAAATAGTATTACCAGGAATATTATTCCTAAACTATTTTCATAAAATAAATGCACAGTAACTAACATGTATCACATCGTAAACTCAAATTTTAGAGCTACTATTGTGTGAAAAGAAAAAAAACAAAAACCTCAGTCCATAATAATCATAGACTTAGATTGAATGTTCAATTTATAATAGATATGCTAAAACTATTTTAAAAGCCACTTCCAAGTTACTCCAAGTATCTTATTTTGACTAGTGGCCTTAACTCAGGGCATTAAGAATCGAACAAATTCGTTTTAAGCCGTCAAGTGGATTATAAAATAATTGAAACCTGAAAAAAAAAAATATTTTCTTTTAGTTTGATTTAGATTTTATCTCTTGTTGAGAAAATCAAAGAAAAGAAATTTATGCACAATACTAAACCATTTTATACCCTAACCTAACCAAATCTATTATATATATAATAAATTTGTTAACTTTATAATAAAATTCTTAAAAATTATATAAAATTTAATTTATAATTAAATGATAGTATAAAATTGTCTAGTATATAGATTTTAAATTCAAAATTAAGTGAAATAGTACATTATACATATATTAATTTTAAAAAATATTAAAATTTAAATTAAAAATAAACATAATATATCAAGAAAAAGTTAAGAAAATCCAAAAAACAAAAAATCCTAAAGAAACAACCCTCCCTGATGTAAATCCAGAAATAATCCACTTTGATACACCACAATACATCCTTTAAACGGAAAGAGAGAATCTCAACCGTTCCCTGGACCCTCACCGATTCATACAACACAAAAGAATGAAAAGAAGGTCCCACAAACGACGACGATGGGGCCACGTGTCGATTGTAACCCGAACAAACACGAGCTATCACCGTAGGAAAAGAAAAGTCTGATTTTTCTAGACTATCCTTTTCTCATAATCTGACACGTGTCCCACCACCATTCGTTATTCACATCGTTCATGTTTCCTTTCCTCTCTCATGTTATCGGTTACTTACTTCGTTCGTTCATTCCTCTCTCTCTCTCTCTCTCTTCAGTTTTCACTTTCTTCTCCCACACGACTACGTTTTCTCTAGATCCAACCACTTCCGTTGCAACCAACTGCTTCTTCTTTATTTTCCTTCAATTTTTCTCCCAATCTAACGCCCTGGTAGATTAGATCTTCCCCTCTTTTCTCTATGCCATTCCCCCAGGTTCGGTTTTTTGCATAACTTTGCAATTTTTTGTTGTTCAGGGGCTCCTTGCTTCTGTTTTTTAATTTTTCTTTAATGGGTATCTGGATGCGGTTTTTAACTACGTGTTGAAGTGATTGATTTTGAATAAAGTTGAGGTTTTTAATTCCGGGTCGAGTAGATCTTCCGCCTTTGATATGTGGGGTTGCATGATTTTGACTTCATTTGAGTTTATTGATATGTTTGGTGTTCCTAACAAGTTGAGTGGATCTTGTCAGGGTTATAATGGTTTTCTTTTTCGTTTTTTGGTTGTCTCTGATGTAAATAAAATTTGATGGTAAGAAAACGTGGTCTTTTCTGCCCTTTTTCTTTAATAATCATCAAATCTGTTCACTGAAGGTAAATAATTGGCTTGAATTGTGGTGGGTATTCTCTTCAGGCAACAAATCATAATTTTTATGCCTTATAAAAGTCATTGAAGAAATTTAATTTCAAGCTATTATTATTCATTTTTGGCTTGGTTATTAGGTGGCTGAGTATTGGTGGATGATTTGATTAATTTACCACGAACCAGTTAATACTTAGTACTAGTTTAGTACTGTCTCAATTATTAGCATGGTTAAAGCAGTGTTGATGCGATGTGGAAATCAATTATCTGTTTTTCATATGGATCAAGTCTTAATTTGACTTGTTAAGTTGTTATCATGATCTTTTATTTGGTTTCTGTGTTCCCATCCAATAAGAGAATGGTGTGTCCTTGTTTTTAAATAATTTATTAGTTAGGTCTTATACAGATTTCACTGTTTAAAATAAATACTAGTAATGTGTCTTTTGCATTTCATTTTCACGCATGCCTGCACTTTTAATTCCTCATCTGTCCTTAACTAGCATACACACTTGATTTGAGAACTTAATGTACTGTTACTGCAAAGAATTAATTCGATTCAGTCATGCTACTGTGTATTTTTTTTTAATTTTTTTTTGCAATATTTTTAAATCAATGAAATTTTTATGCTTTAGATTTAAATAATGGAAATGTATCACTTTTATGGTTTTTACTCAAGCTTGTTTAATAACTAAAACTTGGAAATTAGTTGTTACATTACAATTATGGTATAAACATTTGAACTTCATCTATATCCTCTGTTTACATTTGAATTTCCTGTAATTGTGTATTTGCGTGTTCCATGTTGGCCTGTTTAGTCTCTTTAGTATTTAATTCTGCCATGCTTGGAATATTTTAGGGCTTCTTTGTAAATGAATCATGTCTCTATCTTGTTACCACTCTCAATTTGTGATTATTTTTCTGTGGTTTTTTCATACTGCAGCTGGGAAGGGGGAACCAAAATAAGAGTGTGGCTGCAGGATTTATTAGTAGTGTTGTAGACCTGTTGATTTTTTCAGGATGGGAAAGTGCAACGGCTGTGGGAAGTTAGGAAGAATGAGACCAATGGATGGATCAATGAGTGCTTATGAATTTTCTTTGATGTTATCTCCTGTTGTTTCTTTTTGGGATTGTATATTCCGCAAAATGAGGTACTCCTACAGACCTGAGTGGGTGTAGTGGTTAGAATGCTAAGTTAGTACTAGTCTTGACACTTCAACTAAATAGAGTATATTAGCATAACAATTTAGCGAAAGAGGGAGTAGTTATAGAAAAAAAATGTATACAGCTGCTCTACTCTAAAGGAAATTCTCTTGAAAGATTCACAAAAGTTATTTAAAGTATTAACTATTTATATAGATAGTCAGTTCTATGGATAACATGGCATGTAACAAAGGGCAGCATGTGAGAAAGGCAAAGAAGAAGCAGGTGAAAGACGAGTTGGATCGTCTAAAACAAGCTGAAAAGAAAAAGAGGCGCTTGGAAAAAGCTCTTGCTACTTCTGCTGCCATCATTTCTGAATTGGAGAAGAAGAAGCAGAAAAAGAAAGAAGAGCAACAGAGACTTGATGAAGAGGGGGCTGCGATTGCTGAAGCAGTAGCTCTGCATGTTCTACTTGGTGAAGACTCCGATGATTCTTGCAAGGTTGTTATAAATGACAGTGGATGCAAAACATGGAATTACAATCACAAACTTGACCTCTTCATGGGTGCAAGAAGAGCTTGCTTTCCTGATCTAGATAGTGGCACATGGTCTGTGACTGCTGAAAATGGTGAGTGGTCTTTCACATCTGGGCCTCTTGAAAAGAATGCGTATGAACCTCTATATGAAGAATCAGGATGGGGTTCTCCCGGATTCTCTGTTGATCTTATAGCAACACAAGCAGTTAGATCACTCCAGATTGCAGAGGATGGAAATAAAGCAAGAATTCTCTTCTAATGGAATGCTGAAATGACATTGTTTGTGTCTTTGCTCGTCTCTGGATGAAATCTTAATCTTCTGTTATTTTGCTGGAGGTTGTCTTCTGTATATTATTACATAGTGTGTGCTTGTCAGCTATATTCTGCTTCAGTTGCGACTGAACCTTCCTGTTGCCGTGTCACCATATTTTCTTCTGATTTTCATGTAACTTTATGCAAGGCTGTTAATTTTCTCTGTGTAGTGACTATGAAACTAGAGTGTTGTAGAGATTATACTTTTTTGAGTTGATTACCAATAACTATTATATATGCTCGAGTGGACTCACATTTTATATATATTTTATATTGTTGCCTCTTGGATTACGTCTCAAATGGTTCCCTTTGCATCTTGCACTTGCAATGTTACACAGTAGTTTATTTTGTGATAGCGTTAGTATATTAAAATATAATTAACCAACAGTTATATGTTGGATTCTGTGTGTTATGTTCGTCTACTGGGAAATTAAACAATTCATTTGACTTTTGATATTTAGTTTTTAACAACTAAACTACGAGAAGCAAAGATGGATACTGATGAACAATGTCAACGTGGTGCCACCACTTTCAATTTTAAGTCATTAAATACAAGTCTGAGTAAAAGGAAACAGGGTGCAACACTACAGCATCGTGGGAAGGGACAGCTGAGAGAATATACAACGAAAACGTGTTGTGCTGCCATGTTGGAGAACCAATATGAAGAAGAATCACCATGGAATGATGATGGTAGTGTTATTTACCACATGCCTTACAGCTGACAACACTACTTTTCTTTTGAGAATAGAGTTCATGGCTATTGGCTTCACGCCATTGACTTTTGATGTTCTGGTGCTTCGTAAAAGGAGCCCATATTATCTAGTGGCTTACATCATTACATACATCATTAATTCTATTATTCTTTTCTTGAATAACTTATGCGTATACTTTCTTTCTTCTCTTCAGAATGCATATTTTCAATATTTTCAAATATATTTTTAGTTCTTAAAAAATGAATAAATTTTGATTTTGGTCATAATATTTTTTTCTTTGTTTTTTTATTCTTCAAATATTTGCTGTTACTGTTTTTAAAGCTGTGACGATAGGGGATTCTTTCAATTTAATTAATAGTTTACCAAAAAAAAATGTTGTGACAGTACATGATTGTTTCAATTTAATAATGTTAGATAAATATTTGGAAGAACAAGTTTTGTTACAATAGTTCTATGTACTTGGAGCGAAATTGTCTTTTGATAAAACAGTGATGGTAACCTTCTACCAAAAGAACAAACCAGTAGCAGCAAACACTGGAAAAAGAAATCAATTTGGGCCCATTTTGTTAAGAATTAACAAAATGGGTCCAGTTTGAAATAATTTAAAAATATGATGTTGTTTTGTAGGATGTGTTATGTCTCATAGCTCCTTCCATGTGACTGTAGTTGAGTGGAGGCGCAGCTCCTTCCATGTGACTGTAGTTGAGTGGAGGCGCAGTACTGTGACATGATTTCATATATGTTAGACACGTGTGTCAATGAAAATAAAGGTGTCACAGGTTGTGACGCTTTTCGTATTTTTTCTGACGAGTCAATGGGTCATAACATGCGGGCCAATGAAAATGAAGGCGCCGTGGTTAAGTGTATCTTCTGACGAGTCAACAAAGTAAAGACGTCACGATCAATTGCGAATTCTAAAAAGTCAACATTTATTTAAATTTTTTCTTAATTTGGATTTTATTGTTTTTTGGAAATAACTTTCATTAACGTGGAAATTAAATTTTTTGCTAGTTGTTATTTTTTAGTTTTAACCACTGTAATTATAATATTTGTAATTGTGAATTTTTTATTTAATTTTAGAATAGTTTGTGTAGTTATAATAATTGTATTTTGGATTTTTTTTAATGTAGGAATAAAAAGCTTCACCATTTTATAAAATTTGTGTACCATTTCAATTTTATGATTAGATTATCATTTTTCATTCAACCATTAATTGAGTTTTTCAGTTCAAATTTTATTTACATTTTTTCATTTTAACCACTTTTCTAATATGGTATCAGAGTTTATTGTGAGATTATTTGTAGATGTTGGGTCATCCATTATCGGGTCGATATTAGACCATCCGTTTCAATAGTTTCCACACTTGAACAATCCAGTCTTTCAAGGTGCACATATTCAAAAAGTGAGTACAATTGAAATAGACTACCTGCTCTACACTCAAGATACTAATTTTATCAAAGTTATTTGACAAACAAGTAATAGAACCTATTTTAGATTCATGATTAGATTATCATTTTTCTTTAAATCATTAATTTAGTTTTTCAGTTCAAATTTCAATTAATTTTTGTTTTATTTTAACGTACTTTTCTAATATTGTATCAGAGCCTATTCTGAGATTATTTGTAAATGTTGGACCACCCGTTATTAGACCGATATTGGACCATTCGTTTCAATAGTTTCCACGCTTGAACAGTTCAGTCCTTAGAGGTGTACATATATAAAGCAAGTGCGGTTGAAATAGACTATCCGCTCTGCACTCAAGGTACTAATTTTATCAAGTTATTTGACAAACAACTGTTAGAACCTATTTTAGTTTCACGATTAGATTATCATTTTTCTTTCAACCACCAATTGAGTTTTTCAGTTCAAATTTTATTTACATTTTTTCATTTTAACCCACTTTTCTAATATGATATCACAACCTATCTTGAGATTATTAGTAAATGTTGGGCCACCCGTTTTCGTGCCGATATTGGACCACCCGTGTCAATAGTTTCTACGCTCGAACATTCTAGTCCTTGGAGGTGCACATATTCAAAGCGATTGTGGTTGAAATAGACTATCCGTTCTGTACTCAAGGTACTAATTTTATCAAGTTATTTGACAAATAAGTGTTAGAACATATTTCAGATTCACGATTAGATTATCATTTTTCTTTCAACCATCAACTTAGTTTTTCACTTCAAATTTTATTTACATTTTTCATTTTAATCTAATTTTTTAATATGGTATCAGAGTCTATCCTGATATTATTTGTAGATGTTGGGTCACCCGTTATCGGACCGATATTGAACCACCCGTTTCAATAGTTTTCACGCTTGAATAGTGCAATCCTTGGAGGTGCACATATTCAAAGCCGGTGCAGTTGAAATACATTATCCACTCTGTACTCAAGGTAATAATTTTATCAAGTTATTTGACAAACAAGTGTTAGAACCTATTTTAAATTCATGATTAGATTATCATTTTTCTTTCAACCATCAATTGAGTTTTTCAGTTCAAATTTTATTTACATTTTTTCATTTTAACCCACTTTTCTAATATCGTATCAGAGACTCTCCTATGATTATTTGTAGATGTTAGGTCACTCGTTATCAGGTCGATATTGAACTACCCGTTTCAATAGTTTCCACGCTCGAACAGTTTAGTCTTGGAAGTGCACATATTCAAAGCGAATGCGGTTGAAATACACTACCCGTTTTGTACTCAAGGTACTAATTTTATCAAGTTATTTGACAAACAAATGTTAGAACCTATTTAGATTCATGATTAGATTATTTTTTTTTCTTACAACCATCAATTGAGTTTTTCAATTCAATTTTTATTTACATTTTTTCATTTTAACCAACTTTTCTAATATGATATCAGAGCCTATCTTAGAATTATTTGTAGATGTTGGGCCCTCCATTATCATACCAATATTGGACAATTCGTTTCAATAGTTACAACACTTGAACAAAACAGTTCTTTGAGGTACACATTCACAAAGTGAGTGCGGTTGAAATAGACTATCCGCTTTGCACTCAAGGTACTAATTTTATCAAGTTATTTGACAAACAAGTGTTAGATCCTATTGTATATCATGATTAGAATATGATTTTTCTTTCAACCATCAATTGAGTTTTTCAGGTCAAATTTTATTTACATTTTTTCATTTTAGCCCACTTTTCTAATATGGTGTAAGAGCTCATCCTAGGATTATTTGTAAATGTTGGGCCGCTTGTTATCGGCCAATTTTGGACCACCCATTTCATTAGTTTCCATGTTCGAACAGTGCAGTCCTTGGAGATGCACATATTCAAAGCGAGTGCGGTTGAAATATCTGTTCTCAAGGTAATAATTTTATCAAGTTATTTGACAAACAAATGTTAGAACCTATTTTAGTTTCATGATTAGATTATCATTTTTCTTTCAACCATCAACTGAGGTTTTTTTTTTTAAATTTTATTTACATTTTTTCATTTTAACCCACTATTCTAATATTATATTAGAGTCTATCTTGAGATTATTTGTAGATGTTGGGCCACCTATTATCGGGCCGATATTGGACCACCAATTTCAAAAGTTTACACGCTTGAACAGTCCAATCCTTGGAGATGCACATATTCAATGCAAGTGCGATTGAAATAGTCTATCCGCTCTGTACTCAATGTACTAATTTTATCATGTTATTTAACAAACAAATGTTAAAACCTATTTTAGTTTCATGATTAAATTATCATTTTTCTTTCTACCATCAATTGAGTTTTTCAGTTCAAATTTTATTTACAGTTTTTCCTTTTAACTCACTTTTCTAATACGGTGTCAGAACCTATCCTGGGATTATTTTTAAATGTTGGGCTACCCATTATTAAGCCGATATTAGACCATCTGTTTCAATAGTTTCCACGCTTGAACAGTCCAGTCGTTGTAGGTGCACATATTTAAAGCGAATGCGGTTGAAATAGTCTATCCGCTCTGCACTCAAGGTTTTAATTTTAACAAGTTATTTGACAAACAAGTGTTAGAACCTATTTTAGTTTCATGATTAGATTATAATTTTTCGTTCAACCATCAATTGAGTTTTTCAGTTCAAATTTTGTTTACATTTTTTCATTTCAACCCACCTTTCTAATATGATGTTAGAGCCTATCCTGAAATTATTTGTAGATGTTGGGTCACCCGTTATCATTCCGATACTGGACCACCCATTTTAATAGTTGCCACGTTTGAACAAACCAGTCCTTGGAGGTACACATATTCAAAGCGAGTGCGGTTAAAATAGACTATCCACTATGCACTCAAGTTACTAATTTTATCAAGTTATTTGACAAACACGTGTTAGATCATATTTTATTTCATATTAAGATCATGATTTTTCTTTCAACCATCAATTGAGTTTTTCATTTTAAATTTTATTTACATTTTTTCATTTTAACCCACTTTTCTAATATGGTGTTAGAGCCTATCCTGAGATTATTTGTAAATGTTGGGCCGCCCGTTATCGGACCGATTTTTTACCACCCGTTTCAATAGTTTCCACGCTCGAACAGTCTAGTCCTTGGAGGTGCATATATTCAAAGCGAGTGCGGTTGAAATAGACTATCCGCTCTACACTCAAGGTACTAATTTTATCAAGTTATTTGACAAACAAGTGTTAGAACTAATTTTAAGTTCATGATTAGATTATCATTTTTCTTTCAACCATCAATTTAGTTTTCCAGTTCAAATTTTATTTACATTTTTTCATTTTAACCCACTTTTCTGATGTGGTATTAGAGCATATCCTGGGATTATTTGTAAATATTGGGTCACCCGTTATTGGACCGATATTAGACTACCTGTTTCAATAGTCTCCACGCTTGAACAGTCCAGTCGTTGGAGATGCACATATTCAAATCGAGTCCGGTTGAAATAGAGTATCCGTTCTACACTCAAGGTACTAATTTTATCAAGTTATTTGGCATACAAGCGTTAGAAACTATTTTAGTTTCATAATTAGATTATCATTTTTCTTTCAACCATCAATTGAGTTTTTCAGTTCAAATTTTTTATACATTTTTTCATTTTTAACCCATTTTTCTATTATGTTATCAGAGTCTATCCTGAGATTATTTGTAGATGTTGGGCCACCCGTTATTGGACTGATATTGGACCACCCATTTCAAAAGTTTTCATGCTCGAACAGTCTAGTCCTTGGAGGTGCACATATTCAAAGCGAGTGCGGTTGAAATAGACTATTCGCTCTGTACTCAAGGTACTAATTTTATCAAGTTATTTGACAAACAAGTGTTAGAACCTAATTTAGATTCATTATTAGATTATCAATTTTCTTTCTACTATCAATTGAGTTTTTCAGTTTAAATTTTATTTACAATTTTTCATTTTAACCCACTTTTCTAACATGGTATCACAGCTTATCTTGCGATTATTTGTAGTTGTTGGGTCACCCGTTATCGGGCCGATATTGGACCACCCGTTTTAATAGTTTCAGCCCTTGAACAGTCCAATCCTTGGAGGTGCATATATTTAAAGCGAGTGCGGTTAAAATAGACTATCCGCTCTACACTCAAGATTCTAATTTTATCAAGTTATTTGACAAACAAGTGTTAGATCCTATTTTAGTTTCATGATTAGATTATAATTTTTCGTTCAACCATCAATTGAGTTTTTCAGTTCAAATTTTATATACATTTTTTCACTTTAACCCACTTTTCTAATATGGTATTAGAGCCTATCCTGAGATAATTTGTAAATGTTGGACCACCCGTTATTGGGCCGATATTAGACCACCCGTTTCAATAGTTTCCACGCTCAAACAGTCCAGTCGTTGGAGGTGCACATACTCAAAGCGAGTGCGGTTGAAATAGACTATCCGTTCTGCACTCAAGGTACTAATTTTATCAAGTTATTTGACAAATAAGTTTTAAAACCTATTTTAGTTTTATGATTAGATTATCATTTTTGTTTCAACCATCAATTGAGTTTTTCAGTACAAATTTTATGTACATTTTTTGCATTTTAACCCACTTTTCTAATATGGTATCAGAGTCTATCCTAAGATTATTTTTAGATATTCGGTCACCCGTTATCGAGCCAATATTGGACCACCCGTTTCAATAGTTTTCACGCTCGAACAGTCCAGTCCTCGGTGTGGGGTGGGGTGGGAAGTCCCACATCGTCTAGAGATATGACATGTTGCTTATATATAAGTTAAGTGCAAACCGTACCCTATGAACCGGTTTTAAAGGGTTGAGTTAGGCACATAACCCACTTTTCTAATATGGGTGATAGGCCTAACTCTACCCTATAAAATCAGTTTGTAAGGTGAGGACTGCTCCCCACTTATATTCATGCAACATGCCAAATCTGTGGATGATGTGAGATTTCTGACAAATATTAATTCCAATTGTTCAAAAAAAATGTCAAAGAGCCCTTCACAATTGAGGCGCAAGGATAAAAAAAAACTCAAAATTATTAAAGAAGTATATGCTAGGGTCATTAGGAAACAGTGGCAAAGCTTTGCAGTCAAGAACACGCTTTGATCCATATGCAATTCTTATTTGCACTTAAACATTTATATTTGTAAATTATTCTTTTCAGTATAATTGGTGATTGCACTACTACGAATTTTTTATCATGGATTTGTGAACCTTTAAATGTTTGACTTTGATTAATGATATATGCATGTTAACACAAAGCTCTTTGTAGAAAATTCCAAACGAGTTCACAACAAAATATGGTGGCAATCTACCAAATCTAATCTTTCTCAAGGCTCCAGATGTCATTCAATGGAAAGTTTACTAGACTAGACATGAAGATGGTGGCATTATTCCTCAAAAGGGGATGGAATTTAGCACCTATTATTCTCTAAGTCACGGTAATTTGGTGTTATTTAAGTATGAAGAAACATGTAACTTGGAGGTGCACATATTAAAAGCGAGTGCAGTTGAAATAAAGTATCTGCTCTACACTCAAGGTACTAATTTTATCAAGTTATTTGACAAACAAGTGTTAGAACCTATTTTAGTTTCATAATTAGATTATCATTTTTCTTTCAACCATCAATTGAGTTTTTCAATGCAAATTTTGTTTACAGTCTTTCATTTTAACCCGCTTTTCTAATATAGTATCAGAGCCTATCCTGGGATTATTTGTAGATGTTGGGCCAACTGTTATCGGGCCGATAGTGGACCACTTGTTTCAATAGTTTTCACGCTCGAACAATTCAGTTCTCGACGTGGGGGTGTGTTGGAAGTCCCACATTATCTAGAGATGTGACATGTTGCTTATATATAAGTGGGGTGCGAACCTTAACCTATGAGCCAGTTTTATAGGGTTGAGTTAGGCATATTGATAAGTCACAAAAGTGAGCTATTTCTATACTCCTTTTATAATATAAATTATCCTTTTTAGACTCTTAATCCACCTAAAATAACTCTAAATTAATCTTAATTTACAATAATTTGTATTAGAGCTTGTTGATGGTGCGTTAAGTGTTTGAGGGAGAAAAATAGCCAAAAACAGGTGAAAATGTGCCCTGGAAGGCATCTCTCGCGAGTTGGATCACAACTCGCGCTACAACTCGCGCGACTTGGAGCTCCAGTAAAGAAGAAAATCTCTCTGGAACGTCATCTCGCGCTCATCTCTTCTCATCTCGCGTGAAGACACCTTTCTTGAAGAGTAAGTTAACTCTTTGGCACCTTATCTCGCATTCACCTCGCGTTCAACAATATCATCTAACGCGAGGTGATGTAGCTTCAAGAAGAAGTTAACTCTCTGACACCTCATCTCGCGTGCATCTCCCGCCTAGCTCCTTTATCTCGCACGAAGTGACTTGGAGTATAACACAAAATTCCTCTCTAGAATATGACCTCGCACGAGTTGGACTCGCATCAGGCCTAAGTCCAAAAGGTTAAAAGGCTATAAATAATCTTCATTCAGCAGAGTTCGCTTAGTACACCCAGTCCGGAGATAATTTCTAAAACCCTAATCCTCAAACTCCCGACGGCTAACCCAAGACAGCGACTGCTCTTCAGCTGAGAACTCTTCTAGTTCATAGACGACGACAAAATTCAACTACGAGCAAGAACAGAAGGAAATTCTAGACTTCACTATGTATTCTCTTTCAATTATTACTTGTGTTGTTTCCTTTTCTATCATGAACTAACTCCCCCTTTGATTGAGAGAACGATGTAACCCTAATTATCCTCTTTATATGATTCTTGATGTTATTCAGTATATGTTTGAGTGTTTTATTCTTCGCTCTTAATTCTATTTATTAAATTGACAACCTAATAAATTGATAAGGTAATCTAGAGACGCTCTGACAAAGTAAACATCTAGAGAAAACAAGAGAATGAAATCATTATTGCGCTAAGATCCTAGAGATAGGAATAGGTAGTAATGCGAATTGCACCTAAATTGCCTTTGGATTCATAGAACTAGATCCCTAATTAATTTGGTATTAATTCGGTTAACTTAGGAGGCGTGAGTGATTCTGAGAGGAACGGTCACGAGTGCAGGAATCCGTCCGACCATGATTATACTTGAATAACATAAAAGGAAATTATAAAGGGGGAATTAGTGGTGAAATTGGAATCCCAATCACTTTCTTTTCTTGAACTTAAATCTATTTTAATTTGCTTTCTTCTCTTTATAATTCAAATGAACTTTTGAATTAAGAACCAACATGTTATCTTCCACTCTTGTGAAATTAATAAAATAAATTAAATAAAAATATAGTTTTCCGATTTGATTGTCCTTGTGGGATCAACAACCCTCGTTTATAAATACTTATTACTTGATAACTGTGGTATACTTGTCATAGCAAGGGATGCGTTTGGTGTAATTATCACTTGCATAACGCGTATCATGTAACACTCCAGAAATTTAAATATAATTTGAAGAAGATTAAATTACTATGCAAATAGTAATTACTGTGTAAATAGTAAATTACTGTGCAAATAGTAAATTACAAAATCAAGAACATTCTCTTAAACTCTCTCTTAGAAATCTCTCCAAATTAGATAGGAGCAAGTAAGTAGGGGAAGGAATAGAGAAGCTAGGAGAAACAGGTAAGGGGAGTTTGTCCTTATCTTACTTTACTATTTATGTATATCGTATTTTACTATTCATGTATACCGTATTTTACTATTCATGTATATGGTACTATTCATGTATTCTTAGTATGCTCTGTGGTTGCGGTTTTGTCCGATCTTCCACATCAGAACAAAATTATTATTGTTGTTATGCTAAAGTGTTAAGAATATTCTTAGTATGCTCTGTGGTTGCGGTTTTGTCCGATCTTCCACATCAGAAAAGAACTATTCTTGTTGTTAGGAAAAGGGTGGTAGTGTGAAAGTGCATGTTTAGGAAAGTTCTGGCTAAGGAAAGACCTGGTTATTAAGGGAATCCATTTGTGATTTCACCACTCTTTCCTGGGAACTTACCTGGTGTACTATTCACGGACTACGGTCACTTATACGTTACTATTCACGTATACGTTACTATTCACGTATACGTTACTATTCACATATACGGTACTATTCACGTATACGGACGTTTACATTCTCACGTATACGATCGTTTCACGATATACGATCTTGTTTATGGGTGTTTCTTGATTTTTTATTGGTGGTTATTGATTGTTTTTGGTATTTTGAAATATGAATGATTTTAAATGATATTCTAGAAAAGGGAGGTAAAATTTTCATTCATGCATACATGCCTCAAAAGAGGTGGCCTCGGTTAGAGGGACGGATAATAAACTTAAGCGTGCGTCTTGGTGGGATGCCGACTTGGGGATTTTTACGGTGAGAATTCATTTAATTCATGATGATCACATGATTGTTTATGAGATTCTGTGCACCACTTGGGAAATCCCAACCGGCCTGGTAAAGTTATTCGATGATTATATCGTATTATCTATTATGGTACCACATTGCATATTTTTTGGGAGTTGAGGTTGGAGCATGCATCATATAGAAATTTCATTTAAGTCATAATTCATTATTTATTTATTTGATTTTGAAATATATCATATTAATATTTTATATGCTATTAATGGAAAGCTCACCCTTGCGTGTTTGTGTCTGTGGTTTGACACCTGTGATGATCCTGAATTTTATTCGGAGGAGCAGATTGACAGGTAGATTCAGTAATCACGTGTGGAGATGTCAAGGAATGTTAGCTAACACGAGGATGTAATAGAATAATGTATATATTATAATTGTCACAATATTACGTACCTAGGTGACATTTTGTAAATAACCTTTGATGTATGATTGTGATGTGATTTATGTGATGTGTTTTATTTTGGTGACGTTTTGTTAGCAATGAAAAATTATTTTAAGATTTTATTTAAAGAAATCTAAATGAAGGGAAACAATTTCAAATAATAATAATAAATAAAAATATTTTAGCAATGAAATACGGCGGGGCGTTGCAGTTGGTATCAGAGCAGGTCGAACCAGTTCGACTTGTGAGTTATGTGCTTACTATGTTTTTGTTGTGTGTTAATGATTGTTTGTTTGTTTGCTTGAGCGGTTGTTTGATTATTCATTGTGCATTCTGGTATAAAGTAGTAAGAGTAAGAGAAATAATTTTTTTAATATTAACAGTAATAGATGGCAGGAAGAGACGATAGAGCAATAGCTGAGGCACTTGAAAATCTTGCTCAAGCAATTGGAAATCAGAATAGGAACAACAATGAGCAAAATGGATACGGTGGTCTTGAGCGTTTTCAGAAAAATAATCCACCTACTTTTGGAGGTGGATATGATCCTGAAGGTGCTCAACGATGGCTGAAAGAGATTGGAAAGATTTTCCGGGTAATGGAATGTTGTGAAGATAAAAAGGTAATTTTTGCAACTCATATGTTAGTGGAGGAGGCAGAATATTGGTGGGAAAATATCTGCCAGTATGTAGCAAAGGAGGGAGAAACAATAAAATGGGAAGAATTTAAGGAATTGTTTTTAGAAAAATATTTTCCTGAAGATATAAGGAATAAGAAAGAGATGGAGTTTTTGGAATTGAAACAAGGGAACTTAACAGTGGCAGAATATGCGGTTAAGTTTGAGGATCTAATTAGATATTCAGCACATTATCATGGAAAAGATGGTGAAAGGTCTAAATGTGTTAAATTTGTAAATGGTTTACGGCAAAATAAAACAAAGCTATAAATTATCAAGGTATTCACCAATTTCCAGTACTTGTAAATATGTGTAGAATATATGATGAGGATTCTCGGGCTAGAGCTGTATATTATAGAAATAAAAACAGTGGAGGACCCATTAAAAATAAAAGAATGGGGTTCGAAAATAAAGGGAAACCATACCAAGTTTCTCAAGGATTTAGGGAACGTCCTAATGGGAATTTCTCTAAAGCTCCTATGAGAAATCGTGAATATAATCCTGTCAATGTCAAGTGTTTTAAGTGTGGAGAATTCGGGCACTATGCTTCATCCTGTATCTTCTGTTACAAGTGCAACATCAAGGGGCATCTAGCAAAAGACTGTCCAGCAAAAGGAAACCTGCAAGGAAAGCAACCTGAAAAACCTAAAGCTCAAGGAAGAATTTTTTCTCTTAATGGGAATGAAATTTCGGAACCTTTGATTCGAGGTAAATGCTTCATAAGTGAAACTCCTTTAACTGTATTATTTGATTATGGTGCTACTCATTCTTTCGTGGCATATTCTTGTGTACAAAAATTGAAACTTCTTGTGTCTTCATTAAACTTTAACTTAGAAGTAAATACCCCAACTGGGACTTCAGTTTTAACCTCCGATATTTGTCTAAACTGTAAAATAAAAATTTGTGATAAAGCTTTCTGTGTCAATTTGATTTGTTTACCCCTTCAGCAAATTGACGTTGTTTTAGGTATGGATTGGTTGTCCACTAATCATGTTTTGTTGAATTGCTTTGACAAAACAATTATTTTTCGAGACCCGGAGGTGAGTAGGGATGTTGAAATTATTTCCATAAATAAAGTTTTAAAATCTTTAAGGGATAATAATACCCAAGTATACATGATCACCGCTAATAAAACTAAGTCTCGAAAATGAAGTGAGTAGTGTGCTTAGGTAGTAAAAGATTTTGTTGAGATATTTCAAGAAGTAGATAAGTTACCTCCTGAAAGAGAAGTTGAGTTTTCTATTGATTTAGTTCCAGGAACAGGACCAATTTCCATAGCACCATATAGAATGTCTCCTGTAGAATTAACAGAAGTCAAGAAACAAATTGAAGAATTGTTAAGTAAACAGTTTGTAAGACCTAGTGTATCACCCTGGGGAGCTCCAGTTTTGTTAGTTAAGAAAAAGGATGGAACCATGAGAATGTGTATAGATTATAGACAATTAAATAAAGTAACTATTAAGAATAAATATCCACTTGCCTAGGATTGATGATCTTATGGATCAATTAAGAGGGCATGTATCTTTAGTAAGATTGATTTAAGATCGGATATCATCGGATTAGGGTAAAATCCGAGGATATTCCAAAAACTGCTTTTAGTACTCGTTATGGGCACTATGAGTATTTAGTTATGCCTTTTGGAGTAACTAATGCTCCAAAGATATTCATGGATTACATGAATCGAATTTTTCACCCTTATCTTGATCATTTTGTAATTGTATTCATTGATGATATATTAGTGTACAGTAAAAATAGGGAGGATCATGCCAAACACTTAAAAATAGTATTACAGATTTTAAAGGATAAAAAGCTTTTTGCTAAATTATCTAAGTGTGAATTTTGGATGGAGAAAATGAGTTTTTTAGGTCATGTGATAAGTCAAGGGGGAATATCTCAGAGATCCTGTAAGGTACAATCTGTTTTTTGGAGTGGGAGAGACCTAAAAGTGTAAATGAGAGATTAGGAGTTTTCTAGATTAGCAGGATATTATAGGAGATTTATTAAAGATTTTTCTAAAATAGCTTTACCTTTGACTACTTTGACCCGAAAGAACCAAGCATTTATTTGGACCACGAGAATGTGAGAATAGTTTTCAAACTCTCAAGGAAAGATTGACCACCGCCCAAAGATTAACTCTACCTGATCCCAAAGAACCTTTTGTAGTGTATTGTGATGCATCTAAAATGGGTTTAGGAGGAGTATTGATGCAAGATGGTAAAGTGGTAGCATATGCTTCTAGACAACTTAAGATTCATGAGAAAAATTATCCAACCCATGATCTAGAATTAGCTACCGTAGTATTCACACTTAAGATGTGGAGACACTATTTGTATGGAACTAGGTTTGAAGTATTTAGCGATCACAAAAGCCTTAAATATTTATTTAGTCAAAAAGAATTAAACATGAGACAAAGAAGATGGATGGAATTTTTAAAGGATTATGATTTTGAACTTAATTACCATCCCTAGGAAAGGCTAATGTGGTAGCAGATGCTTTGAGTAGAAGTCTTTGATTATGTCTTCACCGATGATTAGAGAAATGGATTTATTAGAACAATTTCGAGATCTTAGTTTAGTGTGTGAAACTACTAATACGAGTATTAGATTAGGAGCTTTACAAATTTCTAACACATTTTTGGAAGAAATTAGACGAAGCAAGAATTTGATCCTTTTCTCAAAACTCAAATGGAAATTTTGAATCAAGGAAAAAGTAGTGAGTTTAAGATTGGAATGGATGGTATTTTGAGGTTTCAAGATAGAATTTGTATTCCTAATATAACAGAAGTTAGAAAACAATTTTGGAGGAAGCACATAAAAGCAAATTAAGTATTCATCCTGGTGCCACTAAGATGTACAAAGATTTGAAAACCATGTTTTGGTGGCCTCGAATGAAGAAAGAAATTTGTGAATATGTGTATTCTTGTTTAATTTGTCAAAAAGCTAAAATAGAACATCAAAAACCTTCAGTGTGTCTGCTACAACCTTAGAAATACCACAATGGAAATGGGATAGCATATCCATGGATTTTGTGGTAGCTTTGCCAAGAAGCCCTAGGGGATTTGATTCAATTTGGGTTATAGTAGATCGTTTAACTAAGTCTCGCACATTTTATTCCTATTAATATTAGGTATTCTTTAGATAAATTAACTAATTTGTACATAGGTGAGATTGTAAGATTACATGGTGTACCATCTAGTATTGTATCGATAGAGACCCTAGATTTACTTCAAGATTTTGGGAGAGTCTACATAAAGCTTTAGGCACCAAATTAAAACTAAGTTCAGCCTATCATCCCCAAACTGATGGACAAACTGAAAGAACAATCCAATCTTTAGAAGATCTATTGAGAGCTTGTGTTTTAGAACATAAAGGTTGTTGGGTAGACTTTTTGCCTTTGATAGAATTTACTTACAATAATAGTTTTCATTCTTCCATTAGTATGGCACCTTTTGAAGCCTTATATGGAAGAAAATGTAAACCCTTTGTGTTGGACTGAATCAGAGAAAGTTTAATTTTAGGACCATGAGATTGTACAACAAACCTCGAAAAGATTAAATTAATTCAGAAAAGATGAGAGCGGCACAAAGTAGGCGTAAAAGTTATCATGATAAAAGAAGAAAAGATTTAGAATTTGATGTTGGTGATCACGTATTCTTAAGGGTAAATCCTTGGACCGGTATTGGGAGAATTTTAAAATCCCAAAACTTTCACCGCGTTTCATTGGTCCCTTCCAAATAATAAAGAGAGTAGGTCCCGTGGCTTACCAAATTGCTTTACCCCAATTCTTTCTAACCTTCATAATGTCTTCCATGTTTCCCAACTTCGAAATACATTCATGATTCATCACATGTAATTGAGTTAGATGATGTACAAATAAAGGATAATCTAACATATGAAGCATTACCAATAAGGATTGAGGATAGGAGTATCAAAACCTTAAGAGGAAAAGATATTCCTTTAGTAAAGGTTATTTGGGGAACAGATGATGCAACATGGGAACTGGAAAGTGAGATGCGGAAAAGCTACCCTGCACTATTTGAATGAGGTAAATTTCGAGGACGAAATTTTTTTTATGGGGGGTAATATTGTAACACTCCAGAAATTTAAATATAATTTGAAGAAGATTAAATTACTATGCAAATAGTAATTACCGTGTAAATAGTAAATTACTTGTGCAAATAGTAAATTACAAAATCAAGAACATTCTCTTAAACTCTCTCTAGAAATCTCTCCAAATTAGATAGGAGCAAGTAAGTAGGGAAGGAATAGAGAAGCTAGGAGAAACGGTAAGGGGAGTTTGTCCTTATCTTACTTTACTATTTATGTATATCGTATTTTACTATTCATATATACCGTATTTTACTATTCATGTATATGGTACTATTCATGTATTCTTAGTATGCTCGTGGTCATTTTGTCCGATCTTCCACATCAGAGCAGAATTATTATTGTTGTTATGCTAAAGTGTTAAGAATATTCTTAGTATGCTCTGTGGTTGCGGTTTTGTCCGATCTTCCACATCAGAAAAGAACTATTCTTGTTGTTAGGAAAAGGGTGGTAGTGTGGAAGTGCATGTCTAGGAAAGTTCTGGCTAAGGAAAGACCTGGTTATTAAGGGAATCCATTTGTGATTTCACCACTCTTTCCCGGGAACTTACCTGGTGTACTATTCACTTGACTATGGTCACTTATACGTTACTATTCACGTATATATCGTTACTATTCACGTATATCGTTACTATTCACGTATACGGTATTATTCACGATACGCAACTCGTTCACGATACTTGCATGATCACGTTCACGATACTTGTTTATGGGTGTTTCTTGATTTTTTATTGGTGGTTATTGATTGTTTTTGGTATTTTGAAATATGAATGATTTTAAATGATATTCTAGAAAGGAGGTAAAATTTTCATTCATGCATACATGCCTCAAAAGAGGTGGCCTCGGTTAGAGACGATAATAAACTTAAGCCGTGCGTCTTGGTGGGATGCCGGACTTGGGGGATTTTTACTTTATGGTGAGAATTCATTTAATTCATGATGATCACATGATTGTTTATGAGATTCTCAGGCACCACCGGGAAATCCCAACCGGTCGGTAAAGTTATTCGATGATTATATCGTATTATCTATTATGGTACCACATTGCATATTTTTGGGAGTTGAGGTTGGAGCATGCATCATATAGAAATTTCATTTAAGTCATAATTCATTATTTATTTATTTGATTTTGAAATATATCATATTAATATTTTATATGCTATTAATGGAAAGCTCACCCTCATGCGTGTTTGTGTCATGGTTTGACACTGTGATGATCCTGAATTTTATTCGAGGAGCAGATTGACAGTAGATTCAGAATCACGTGTGGAGATGTCAAGGAATGTTAGCTAACACGAGGATGTAATAGAATAATGTATATATTATAATTGTCACAATATTACGTACCTAGGTGACATTTTGTAAATAACCTTTGATGTATGATTGTGATGTGATTTATGTGATGTGTTTTATTTTGGTGACGTTTTGTTAGCAATGAAAAATTATTTTAAGATTTTATTTAAAGAAATCTAAATGAAGGGAAACAATTTCAAATAATAATAATAAATAAAAATATTTTAGCAATGAAATACTGGGCGTTAGCGGTTGGTATCGAGTTAACGAACCGGTTCGACTTGTGAGTTATGTGCTTACTATGTTTTTGTTGTGTGTTAATGATTGTTTGTTTGTTTGCTTGAGCGGTTGTTTGATTATTCATTGTGCATTCTGGTATAAAGTAGTAAGAGTAAGAGAAATAATTTTTTTAATATTAACAGTAATAGATGGCAGGAAGAGACGATAGAGCAATAGCTGAGGCACTTGAAAATCTTGCTCAAGCAATTGGAAATCAGAATAGGAACAACAATGAGCAAAATGGATATCGGTGGTCTTGAGCGTTTTTCGAAAAAATAATCCACCTACTTTTGAGGTGGATATGATCCTGAAGGTGCTCAACGATGGTCAAAAGAGATTGGAAAGATTTTCCTGGTAATGGAATGTTGTGAAGATAAAAAAGGTAATTTTTGCAACTCATATGTTAGTGGAGGAGGCAGAATATTGGTGGGAAAATATCCGCAAGATGTAGCAAAGGAGGAGAAACAATAAAATGGGAAGAATTTAAGGAATTGTTTTTAGAAAAATATTTTCCCGAAGATATAAGGAATAAGAAAGAGATGGAGTTTTTGGAATTGAAACAAGGGAACTTAACAAAGGCAGAATATGCGGTTAAGTTTGAGGATCTAATTAGATATTCAAGCACATTATCATGGAAAAGATGGTGAAAGGTCTAAATGTGTTAAATTTGTAAATGGTTTACGGCCTCGAAATAAAACAGGCTATAAATTATCAAGGTATTCACCAATTTCCAAGATTGTAAATATGTGTAGAATATATGATGAGGATTCTCGCTAGAGCTGTATATTATAGAAATAAAAACAAAGGGAGGACCCATTAAAAATAAAAAAGAATGGGGTTCGAAAATAAAGGGAAACCATACCAAGTTTCTCAAGGATTTAGGAACGTCCTAATGGGAATTTCTCTAAAGCTCCTATGAGAAATCGTGAATATAATCCTGTCAATGTCAAGTGTTTTAAGTGTGGAGAATTCGGGCACTATGCTTCATCCTGTATCTTCTTTACAAGTGCAACATCAAGGGGCATCTAGCAAAAGACTCATCCAAAGAAAAGGAAACCCGCAAGGAAAGCAACCCGAAAAACCTAAAGCTCAAGGAAGAATTTTTTTTTCTTAATGGGAATGAAATTTCGAACCTTTGATTCGAGGTAAATGCTTCATAAGTGAAACTCCTTTAACTGTATTATTTGATTATGGTGCTACTCATTCTTTCGTGGCATATTCTTGTGTACAAAAATTGAAACTTCTTGTGTCTTCATTAAACTTTAACTTAGAAGTAAATACCCCAACTGGGACTTCAGTTTTAACCTCCGATATTTGTCTAAACCGTAAAATAAAAATTTGTGATAAAGCTTTCGTGTCAATTTGATTTGTTTACCCCTTCAAAGAAATTGACGTTGTTTTAGGTATGGATTGGTTGTCCACTAATCATGTTTTGTTGAATTGCTTTGACAAAACAATTATTTTTCGAGACCCGAGGTGAGTAGGGATGTTGAAATTATTTCCATAAAAAAGTTTTAAAATCTTTAAGGATAATAATACCCAAGTATACATGATCACCGCTAATAAAACTAAGTCCGAAAATGAAGTGAGTAGTGTGCGGTAGTAAAAGATTTTGTTGAGATATTTCAAGAAGTAGATAAGTTACCTCCGAAAGAGAAGTTGAGTTTTCTATTGATTTAGTTCCAGAACAGGACCAATTTCCATAGCACCATATAGAATGTCTCCCGTAGAATTAACAAGTCAAGAAACAAATTGAAGAATTGTTAAAAAATGCACAGTTTGTAAGACCTAGTGTATCACCCCTGGGGAGCTCCAGTTTTGTTAGTTAAGAAAAAGGATGGAACCATGAGAATGTGTATAGATTATAGACAATTAAATAAAGTAACTATTAAGAATAAATATCCACTCGCCTAGGATTGATGATCTTATGGATCAATTAAGAGGGGCATGTATCTTTAGTAAGATTGATTTAAGATCAGGATATCATCGATTAGGGTAAAATCCGAGGATATTCCAAAAACTGCTTTTTAGTACTCGTTATGGGCACTATGAGTATTTAGTTATGCCTTTTGGAGTAACTAATGCTCCAGCAAAAAGATTCATGGATTACATGAATCGAATTTTTCACCCTTATCTTGATCATTTTGTAATTGTATTCATTGATGATATATTAGTGTACAGGTAAAAAAATAGGGAGGATCATGCCAAACACTTAAAAATAGTATTACAGATTTTAAAGGATAAAAAGCTTTTTGCTAAATTATCTAAGTGTGAATTTTGGATGGAGAAAATGAGTTTTTTAGGTCATGTGATAAGTCAAGGGGGGAATATCTCAGAGATCCCGTAAGGTACAATCTGTTTTGGAGTGGGAGAGACCTAAAAGTGTAACGAGATTAGGAGTTTTCTAGGATTAGCAGGATATTATAGGAGATTTATTAAAGATTTTTCTAAAATAGCTTTACCTTTGACTACTTTGACCCGAAAGAACCAAGCATTTATTTGGACCACAGAATGTGAGAATAGTTTTCAAACTCTCAAGGAAAGATTGACCACCGCCCCGATTAACTCTACCTGATCCCAAAGAACCTTTTGTAGTGTATTGTGATGCATCTAAAATGGGTTTAGGAGGAGTATTGATGCAAGATGGTAAAGTGGTAGCATATGCTTCTAGACAACTTAAGATTCATGAGAAAAATTATCCAACCCATGATCTAGAATTAGCTACTGTAGTATTCACACTTAAGATGTGGAGACACTATTTGTATGGAACTAGGTTTGAAGTATTTAGCGATCACAAAAGCCTTAAATATTTATTTAGTCAAAAAGAATTAAACATGAGACAAAGAAGATGGATGGAATTTTTAAAGGATTATGATTTTGAACTTAATTACCATCCCTAAAGGCTAATGTGGTAGCAGATGCTTTGAGTAGGAAGTCTTTGATTATGTCTTCACTGATGATTAGAGAAATGGATTTATTAGAACAATTTCGAGATCTTAGTTTAGTGTGTGAAACTACTAATACGAGTATTAGATTAGGAGCTTTACAAATTTCTAACACATTTTTGGAAGAAATTAGACAGAAGCAAGAATTTGATCCTTTTCTGAAAACTCAAATGGAAATTTTGAATCAAGGAAAAAGTAGTGAGTTTAAGATTGGAATGGATGGTATTTTGAGGTTTCAAGATAGAATTTGTATTCCTAATATAACAGAAGTTAGAAAACAATTTTGGAGGAAGCACATAAAAAGCAAATTAAGTATTCATCCTGGTGCCACTAAGATGTACAAAGATTTGAAAACCATGTTTTGGTGGCCTCGAATGAAGAAAGAAATTTGTGAATATGTGTATTCTTGTTTAATTTGTCAAAAAGCTAAAATAGAACATCAAAAACCTTCAGGTCTGCTACAACCTTTAGAAATACCACAATGGAAATGGGATAGCATATCCATGGATTTTGTGGTAGCTTTGCCAAGAAGCCCTAGGGGATTTGATTCAATTTGGGTTATAGTAGATCGTTTAACTAAGTCTGCACATTTTATTCCTATTAATATTAGGTATTCTTTAGATAAATTAACTAATTTGTACATAGGTGAGATTGTAAGATTACATGGTGTACCATCTAGTATTGTATCGAGATAGAGACCCTAGATTTACTTCAAGATTTTGGGAGAGTCTACATAAAGCTTTAGGCACCAAATTAAAACTAAGTTCAAATTTATCATCCCCAAACCGATGGACAACCGAAAGAACAATCCAATCTTTAGAAGATCTATTGAGAGCTTGTGTTTTAGAACATAAAGGTTGTTGGGTAGACTTTTTGCCTTTGATAGAATTTACTTACAATAATAGTTTTCATTCTTCCATTAGTATGGCACCTTTTGAAGCCTTATATGGAAGAAAATGTAGAACCCCTTTGTGTTGGACTGAATCAGGAGAAAGTTTAATTTTAGGACCTGAGATTGTACAACAAACCTCAGAAAAGATTAAATTAATTCAGGAAAAGATGAGAGCGGCACAAAGTAGGCAGAAAAGTTATCATGATAAAAGAAGAAAAGATTTAGAATTTGATGTTGGTGATCACGTATTCTTAAGGGTAAATCCTTGGACCGGTATTGGGAGAATTTTAAAATCCCGAAAACTTTCACCGCGTTTCATTGGTCCCTTCCAAATAATAAAGAGAGTAGGTCCTGTGGCTTACCAAATTGCTTTACCCCCAATTCTTTCTAACCTTCATAATGTCTTCCATGTTTCCCAACTTCGGAAATACATTCATGATTCATCACATGTAATTGAGTTAGATGATGTACAAATAAAGGATAATCTAACATATGAAGCATTACCAATAAGGATTGAGGATAGGAGTATCAAAACCTTAAGAGGAAAAGATATTCCTTTAGTAAAGGTTATTTGGGGAACAGATGATGCAACATGGGAACTGGAAAGTGAGATGCGGAAAAGCTACCCTGCACTATTTGAATGAGGTAAATTTCGAGGACGGAATTTTTTTTTATGGGGGGTAATATTGTAACACTCCAGAAATTTAAATATAATTTGAAGAAGATTAAATTACTATGCAAATAGTAATTACTGTGTAAATAGTAAATTACTGTGCAAATAGTAAATTACAAAATCAAGAACATTCTCTTAAACTCTCTCTTAGAAATCTCTCCAAATTAGATAGGAGCAAGTAAGTAGGGGAAGGAATAGAGAAGCTAGGAGAAACAGGTAAGGGGAGTTTGTCCTTATCTTACTTTACTATTTATGTATATCGTATTTTACTATTCATATATACCGTATTTTACTATTCATGTATATGGTACTATTCATGTATTCTTAGTATGCTCTGTGGTTGCGGTTTTGTCCGATCTTCCACATCAGAGCAAAATTATTATTGTTGTTATGCTAAAGTGTTAAGAATATTCTTAGTATGCTCTGTGGTTGCGGTTTTGTCCGATCTTCCACATCAGAAAAGAACTATTCTTGTTGTTAGGAAAAGGGTGGTAGTGTGGAAGTGCATGTCTAGGAAAGTTCTGGCTAAGGAAAGACCTGGTTATTAAGGGAATCCATTTGTGATTTCACCACTCTTTCCTGGGAACTTACCTGGTGTACTATTCACGGACTATGGTCACTTATACGTTACTATTCACGTATACGTTACTATTCACGTATACGTTACTATTCACGTATACGGTACTATTCACGTATACGGCACTGTTCACGTATACGGTACTGTTCACGTATACGGTACTGTTTATGGGTGTTTCTTGATTTTTTATTGGTGGTTATTGATTGTTTTTGGTATTTTGAAATATGAATGATTTTAAATGATATTCTAGAAAGGGAGGTAAAATTTTCATTCATGCATACATGCCTCAAAAGAGGTGGCCTCGGTTAGAGGGACAGATAATAAACTTAAGCCGTGCGTCTTGGTGGGATGCCAGACTTGGGGGATTTTTACGGTGAGAATTCATTTAATTCATGATGATCACATGATTGTTTATGAGATTCTGTGCACCACCGGGAAATCCCAACCGTCGAAAAGTTATTCGATGATTATATCGTATTATCTATTATGGTACCACATTGCATATTTTTGGGAGTTGAGGTTGGAGCATGCATCATATAGAAATTTCATTTAAGTCATAATTCATTATTTATTTATTTGATTTTGAAATATATCATATTAATATTTTATATGCTATTAATGGAAAGCTCACCCTTGCGTGTTTGTGTCTGTGGTTTGACACCTGTGATGATCCTGAATTTTATTCGGAGGAGCAGATTGACAGGTAGATTCAGTAATCACGTGTGGAGATGTCAAGGAATGTTAGCTAACACGAGGATGTAATAGAATAATGTATATATTATAATTGTCACAATATTACGTACCTAGGTGACATTTTGTAAATAACCTTTGATGTATGATTGTGATGTGATTTATGTGATGTGTTTTATTTTGGTGACGTTTTGTTAGCAATGAAAAATTATTTTAAGATTTTATTTAAAGAAATCTAAATGAAGGGAAACAATTTCAAATAATAATAATAAATAAAAATATTTTAGCAATGAAATACGGCGGGGCGTTGCATATCACACATAACTCACTTTTCTGATATGAGTGATGAGTCTAACTCAACCCTACAAAATCAGCTTGTAAGGTGAGGATTGCTCCCTATTTATATACATATAACATATACGATGTGAGACTTCTGAACAAATATTAATTCCAATTGTTCAGAAAAAATGTCTAACAGCCCATCACAATTGAGGCGCAAGGATAAAAAGAAACTCAAAATTATTGATGAAGTATATGCTAGGATCATTAGTAAACAGTGATAGAGCTTTGCGGTCAAGAACACGCTTTGATCCATATGCAATTCTTATTTGCACTTAAACATTTATAATTGTAAATTTTCCTTTTCAGTATAATTGGTGGTTGTACTACTACGAAATTTTTATCATGGATTTGTGAACCTTCAAATGTTTGACTTTGATTAATGATATATGCATGTTAACACAAAGCTCTTTGCAAAAAAAATTTCAAACGAGTTCACAGCAAAATATGGTGGCAATCTGCCAAATCCAATCTTTCTCAAGGCTCTAGATATCATTCAATGGAATGTTTACTGGACTACACCTGATGATGGTGACATTATTCTTCAAAAGGGGTGGAAGAAATTTGCCACCTATTATTCTCTAAGTCACGGTAATTTGATGTTATTCAAGTACGAGGAAACATGTAACTTGGGGATGCACATATTCAAAGCGAGTGCGGTTGAAATAAACTATCCGCTCTATACTCCATGTACTAATTTTATCAACTTATTTGACAAACAAGTGTTAGAACTTATTTTAGTTTCATAATTAGATTATCATTTTTCTTTCAACCATCAATTGAGTTTTTAAGTTCAAATTTTATTTACATTTTTTTCATTTTTATCTCACTTTTCTATTATGGTATCAGAGTCTATCCTGAGATTATTTATAGATATTGGGTCCAGGCTGATATTGGACCACCGGATTTAACAGTTTCCACGCTCGAACAGTCTAGTCCTCGGCGTGGGATGTGTTGGAAGTCCATTGTAATTTGTGTATGTTTTGATTGTTTTTATTTTAGATGGTAACTCTTTTTACAAAATGGTACAAAAATTTTATAAAATAGTGAAGCTTTTTATTCCTACATTAAAAAAAATCCAAAATATAATTATTATAATTACACGAACTATTCTAAAATTAAATAAAAAATCAACAACTACAAATACTATAACTACAGTAATTAAAACTAAAAAAATAACAACTAACCAAAAATTAATTTCCACATTAATAAAAGTTATTTCCAAAAAAAATAAAATTTAAATTTAATTTTTTTTAAAATAAATGATGAGTTTTAAGAATGTGCGGTTGATCCACGTGTCATGACCCTTTACTCTATCTCACGTTAAACAGATATCCTAACTCGTGACGTCTAATTTAGCGATAACGTCTTCTAACAAAACAACGCCACAACTGTAAAAAGTTTAAAGCCAGCCATATTTTTATAATTTCTTTTTTAAACAAGACCAGGTTGATCTTTTTGACCAAACACAGTGAAGCACGTCGCTATATAAAAAGTGGATATCAGCTTCACGGCAATTGTTTTATCTCATTAGAACTCGAATTTTTATGGTGCCCAATGACAAGAAATTAGGGGGAATCAAGTTCATAAACTACTTCTAGCATCAAGATCAACTTCATTTCACAAAAATATGCACACACCATCAAATTTATTTCAATTTTATTATTTTAATTGTTGTTACTCATGAGTTATGAAAAGTACCATGTGAAAAAAAATGTGAGATACAGCCCAATAATGAAATGTGAACCAAGATCAGTTCATCAACCAAACTTGAGCTTTTGAAAGGAACAAACTTTGGTTTTGTTGATTATCCTACATAGCATTAACAAGCGCTTTTTTAACAAGAATGGACATACCCGTCAATAATGCATCAAGTTCTTAAACAATGATCAACTTTTCAGTAGGAAATGTTGAAAAATAATGAGGTGGAGATTTAGGCCATTAAAATTCAACCTAACTTCTACAATATCCATTTTGTCTAGAGAAAGTTCTAAAAGAAAACTATCACTTGTCTATATTCGGTGTTACAGTTCCTTTACCAGAACACTAAGGAATGGAATTGAAATTAGAACCTTGAACTGAAATTCCAATTATGTCAAACAAACGGATCACCGGTCACAACAAATCTGTAGCTCATAAAAAATTGTCTGATTCAGCTCTAGCTCTAGAATAAGTACAGAATTTCTGTATGAATAAATAAATAAATTATACTACAAAAATTTAAGCACTCTCCAGTATCAGACAAGACGATATTCAAACACGTGTAAGAAAGATTCAACGAACTAGTGCTATATAAAGGGCCTTCCATGAGTAAATCTTGCTAATTATGGTTTTGATGCAATTTTCTTCAAAAGAAAAGAAAACTTAACAGAAAATAAGGTATGAAAGCTTAGGTACTGCTTTAAGGCCTCTTTTACCTATGAAAGCTTAGGTACTGCTTTAAGGCCTCTTTTACCCATGTGATTTTTTTCACATCAGCAAAAATTGCTTATATTTGTAGCACACTCCTCGTATCTCTATCTTCCTTCATTGTTCATTAGCTGGGAAAACACTTGACTAGTACTTACATCTGAAGGACAATTAACATAATCCCTCTCTATGCTTCTGTTGCTAGAAGGATTTCCATGAACAACTGTAGTAGTCACACTCACAGCTTCACTAGCACTGCGATTGGCATGTGGCTCCCTTTGTTGTACGCTTTCTTGGAGCTGAAGTGCATACTCCAAATTCCATAAAACATCCCCCATGGCTGGCCTATCAACACCATACTCAGCCAAGCATTTCTCTGCAGTTTCACAAAACTTTTTCAAGGAGCTTTCATTGACCTGTCCAACAAGATGTGGATCAACAATATGCCCCAGCATGCCCTTATTCAACCATTCAAGTGCCCATTCAGCCAAATTCACCTGTTCTCTTGCAAGTTGTGGATCAACAGCAGGTCTGCCACAGAGAACCTCAAAAAGCACAACACCAAATGAATAAACATCTGATTTGTCTGTGAGCTGTTGCCTCCGGTAATACTCGGGATCAAGATAACCAAAACTACCTTTCACATTAGTACTCACATGTGTTTCATTGATGCATGGCCCTGACCTTGAAAGACCAAAATCAGCAACTTTGGCCACATAGTTTTCATCAAGTAATATGTTGGTTGATTTGATGTCGCGGTGGATGATTCCTTGAGCAAAGCCAGTGTGAAGATAGTGAAGGCCTCTGGCTGCACCAATGCATATCTCAAGACGCTGCTTCCAAGAGAGAGGTGGTTGTCGCGAAGAACCATACAAATGCTTCTTCAGTGGACCCTTTTCAACATACTCATAGACAAGTATCATTTCTGAATTCTCTTCACAGAAACCAACTAGAGAAACAAGGTGGCGATGGCGAATTTTGGACAAAACTGTTATCTCAGTATGGAACTCAGGAAGGCCTTGTCTGGACCCTGGCATACCTCTCTTGACAGCAACCTTGACATTGTCTCTGAGCACTCCTTTGTAGACCATACCAAACCCACCAGACCCTATAATCAGATTTCTATCAAAATTATTTGTTGCTGATTGTATTTCAGCAAAGGGGATCTTCATGCCAAGAAGTCCATGAGAACCAGGCTCAGAGGATCTACTAAGGGAACTCCCTCCAAACATACTTAAAGGTGTCCATGCAACACTTTCCACTGTCCTTTGTTTTGGTTTCTTCTTCCTGCATTTGGCACCAAGAAGAAAAGCAGTTACAACTAAAAACAATACAACCATTCCAGCAACAACTGAACCCACCAACACCCACAAATTCTTCCTCCTATGCACGACACTAGTACTGATGTCATTGACCATCTTCATTATCTCAGCACCATTCAATATGGCATTCATCCTTATAGAACTGCTCAGCTCAGAAGGACCAACACTCACTTGAACAAAACCTGAATCATCTGAATTAGTAACAAAATCCACATAGACAGGTGATGCAAGTGTGTGGATTGTCATGGCTGACAAATCAAGATCCTTGTATGCAATGTATCCATTTATATACACATCAAAGTAGAGCAAGTTGAGAGCAGGACTAACAATATCACAGAAATGCAACCTAACCAAGAGGGGAACACTACCAGGAGACACAGGGAAGTTCCAAGTTATGTTGAACCTTGAAGCCAAACTTGAGTTTTCCCTATTCATCTGCTGAGCAGTCATGTAAACATTTTCAGGTGCAATCTCTCTTGTTGCACCCCCTTTCTGGTAATTTGGTGTGTGAGTGCTCACTGCAGGCTTTGATGCACCCTTAAACACCAGATAATCCTCATCAGGAATCCAAGTCCTCCAAAGAGTGTCATTGAAAGGAGTTATTTTCAAACCCCCAACATTGATTCTATGAACAGTTTCCAAAACCTTAGATGAAAGGTTTCTATACTCTTCCATCCCAGAAGGACCAACTAACCTGGCTCCAAAATCTATAACAAAATCCACAGGTGCAGTAAACACCTCCAAAGCATTGACAAAGGCAAAACCTGAGTCACCAACAGGCTTAAACAAAATCTCAAGAAAGTTTGACTCTACTTTCAAAATGAACTCTTTGATCAACAGATCATTAGGAGGCTGGAAATCGCTGAGCACAGAGACCCCATTTACAAATACACTAAATTTTGCTGATTTCATATCAAAAGTTTGAGCCTTAATAGGAGAGAAATGAAAACGCACAAAATGGGTACCATTTTTTTTCATGTTAAACACGTACCTCCCAGTGCTTTTGAAAACTCTTGCTGTGTGGTACAAACTAGGCAAATTCTGAGGTGGCTTAGCATATGTCAGCGAAATGGAATCATCAGAAGAGAGAAAAATGGAATCAGCCATGAAGACTCGGTTAAAGAGTGAAGCATTGCTGTGTGATCCACAATTAAGAAGAAAGTTATCTGTTGGAGAAAATGAAACAGAGAAGGGTGTTAAAAACAGAAAAACAAAAAGTATGAGGTTTTTGGTGTTCATTGAAGAAATGTTTGATTCTGGGTGTTATGGTTCCTTGAAGAGTGTGATGTTAGTAGCACTAGAGTGAGGAAAAAGAAAAACTCATGACATGAAGTGTTATTAGAGGATACAAAAGGGAAGAGAGAACAAAACAACTGCAACAAAGGACAACAGAGACAGAGACTTAAGTTCCGGTGAAGATTTTAAGAAAGTGGATGTAATATAGTACATGGAATTTGGTCACTCAAGTCAAAGTATTGCACCTACTTTTTCATTTGCTTTTGATGGTAATGAAATTCAAACACTTTTGTACTAACTTTCACACAATCTGCATTAGTTTTATTTTCTCTGCATTTAGCTTCATACCTACAATATAAAGATAGCATGTGGTGAGTGGTGACTACATTTTCACAAATTAAATTGTTATTAAAACTTTTATCGATGAGATGACAGAGGACTATTGGGAAAAAAGTTAATAGATTTTCTTAGTACCTTATATAAGTTAATAGAGCAGTTTCGGCATGCAAAGATCATTTTTAAATATTAATTAGGGGAAAAATGTTAAAAAAAACAAAAAGAAAAAGTGTAATACTATCTTAAAGTGTTTAACCCTACTGTACATATGAGATTTGTATAGAACTCAAATTCAGAAAAAAAAAAAAATTAACATATTTATTAATATTGTATTCAACAAATAAACTTCGAATCATTTAAAAATATCATATTATAAATTATATTAAATAAACAGAGTGTACTTGCTAATATTTTTACTTAGCATTATGTTTCTGATATGAGTTAAAATTACACGTCAATTAGATCAAAATAGGTTAATTCAGTTCAATTCTGAAAGACTTAGACAAATTATGTATTTTCTTTTATCAAATATTTTTTAATTAATGTTAAATGAACCACGTATATGCCCTCAAATTCAACAATATAATTATTCAAAATAGTCATAAATAATGCAAATAGACATTTGTGTAATAAAATTTCAGTGTAAATATCAATTAAAATAGACACTAATGTAAAGGAAGTGCAATGGCGTACAAAAAGTGTGGAACAAGAAAGAAAATGCAAGAAAATTACATTATTAGGTGATAATTAAATTAACTTAATTAGTAATTAAGATTTTTAGATATTAGAATAAATCTGAACTATGAAAAAAAGAAAAAATAAGAAAATTTAAAAATGAGATGAATCATCTTCACATTAAAATACCTACAAATAATTTCAAAAAATTTATGTATGATATTTATTTAATTCAACTTATTTTAAATTTAGAAAATATCAACCTAATATATAAACCAATTATCATCAAATTTTATTAACTATTAGATATAATTAGAATAAAAATATCCTGAATTATCACATTTATTGAATTGACTCATCCTATTAACACCTATGCAATTTATATAATCTTTAAAAAAAAAAAAAAACGATAAATCAATAGTTCTTTTACCGTGTATCCTCCAAATTCTTGATGAAATTTTCCAATTTTCGGCAAACATCATTGGTTCACATACCGAAAAGATTACCCACAAATATTTGACAAATTTCAATTTCAGGTAAGATATAAGATTATGTACCATTCATCAAATTCAAAAATCTCCTATTATCAACCACATATAGTTAACGCGTGTCTCTCCAACCTTATCTTATGATGTAGTAGGATATAATTAAATTCTTAATGTCTTCCAGTTCAAAAAGGCATATGCATGGTGCATGCCAGCTTCGCCAAATAGTGCTGATTAATTTATTCTTCTAAGGTACACCACTCTAATATGATCCTCAATTTATAATTTTGTGGTCACATTGTCACTTATCACATGGGTCAAAATATATATAGTACAAGAATTTTTTTTTCAACACATTTATTAGCTTCAATTGAGGTTATTCTCAATATGTCGGCATGGTTGCTTGAAGCCATAGCTCAGCATTACACAAAATGACATCATTATTTGTTAAAATTATTAAAAAATTAAAAAAACATAAAAAGAGAAAGTAGTAGCATACAATAAAAGACTTACCAAGGAAAAAGTTGAAAAATATTAATTCTTTTTCATAGTGGATGTATGGACCATTGTTTTGTATGGTTCACATTAATTAGTTTAGTTGTTTATGTTGTCGCTTCTTCCAAAATATAGTTGAGCATATTCTGCCACTTCTTTAGCTTAGAGGCACCTGTCTTAGTATTAAAAGGTCACATGTCCACTTCTTTTATGTTAACTTTTTCTTGATAACATAACAGGTTAAATAATTTTACTTTAAAATAGTAGGAAAAAAAAAATGAACTGTGATTTTTTAAAAATTCTTTCCTGACATTTATGTACTGACTAAAACATAATTTTGTTTGACTACATCCATGTGATTAACAACATACATTTATGTGATTCTTTTCATTTATTAGTTTCTAAAGGTAACCTTTACATTTAAGTTTAAGTAAAAGCTTGGCAAGAGTTATTGATTTTATAAAGTTTAGCCTACTTGGAGTTTACTTAAAGATTACTGAATTGTAAGGAGTAATTGAAATGTACAAGAAAAACAATTTATCAAAGTTCATATGCACCACAAGGATATTATCTACCAGATTATCACATTTACCAGGTATGCATGTATAAGTTTTGTTAGGCTATCTACTAAATTTTTTTGAAAATAACTTGATGTGTGTTCTAATTTGAACAAGAAGACAAACTTTAGATAAAGATGATTTAAAATTGGAAAAACTTTTATTTATATATATATATATATATATATATATATATATATATATATATTTAGTACATGGAGGATTAAAGTAGTAAGTGCAAGATCTTAAATGAGATTTCAACGTGTTATTATATAAAAAAGTGTTTTTTAGAAGTATTCTCTTAATAAAATAGAATTTTATTTTAACGTTGACATTAATTGTTAAGGCTTGATTTTAATTTAAATTTAAGAAATATAAATTATATATGTTACTTTAGAATTTAAATCTTAAGTATGAATTTGTATTGAATATTCTAAAAAAAAATTAGTTTCTAAAATTAGGAACAAAGAAGATAATTGATCTAATAATTAGGAAATGAAAGTTAAAGATAAAGAAGGAAAGGAATAATTGAAATCTTCCGTTAAAAATAAACTAACCATTACTGATCACAGGAAAAAAGCTCAAAAATTGGCATCTCATTAGAAATTCATGATTTCTTTCTTGCTACACCTATATTTGTTGTCAGATATACTTGACAGAAAGAGGATTCCTTCTACAGCAACTACATATCAGATATTTTTGACAAATATTTTTTATATGAGATTATTTGAGACAGCAACTAAATCTAAATAAGGGTATTTTCTATAATTGGAGACAAATTATTTAGATTGAAAACAATGTTATGTTTTTGGTCACACCATTGCTTCTCACTTCATTTTTTTTTTTTTTTTGAATTTTTAATTATTGTTACACAGTACAGGTTTTGCTACTTGTGAATAGGCATTCTTTGTGTTGAGGTCATAGGTGCAAGTGGAAACTTAGGGAGTGTCATCATAATGACACCAAGTAATTTCCCATTTCTTAAAGAATGTTTTCATGTAGACACTACCCAATCCAGTAAAAGCCCAACACTTAAGGAGTACCTCACCCCAGTCCCCACTAAAACTAGGTATATGGGCCAGTCACCAAAGGATGATGAACCAAATATTTTTAAGATTTATTATATGTATTTTTATGAGTTTTAATTTTATTATTAAAATTGATGGCATAATTATACTTTTCTTATATTGATATTTAGTTTTAGATTAATTTCGAAATTTTTTTATATACATTTGTAATTTTTAAAATTATAATATATTTTTAAATTTCTTATTATGTTAATATTTCTTGTATCCCCCATCATATCTCAGTTTTAAATACTCAGAATTTTTCCTTTTTATACTATTACAAATTTTCCTTTACATTTCAAATATCAATTATTTATACTCTCGAATAATTTTTCAAATTTTCTATTTTCTTTCTATATTTAAGTCACTTATTATTTATTTATTTGAATTATATATATTTTATACATAAATCGAAGATCTTTATTTATGTCGAATATGAAGATCTTGAACATACGTAAGGTAAGTAAATCTTTTAATACAATTTATTCCATACTCAAGATCACTATAAATCAATTTGTTGTAATTATTTATATCAACTAATGTTTATTTTTTTTTTAAAAAGCTTTGTTCATGTCTTTAATTTATTATGATTAAATATATCGATATAATGTACAAAACACTTACAATTCTAACATAAATATTAGAAATATTAGGAAAAAAGTTACGTTGACAGTAATTTATAATTTACTGTCTTACTGGATTTTGTTTGCATTCTTTCACTCATTATATAGATTGAGTAACATATAATATTCAAACAATATCATATGTTTTCTGACGTTTGAAAAAATTCCATCCTATAGCTAGCATAACAATCCATCATTGCAAGCATAATAATAGATATAAGATCGAGTTGCCTACATTAACATATTTTTTTTTAAGAATAAGCTATATATGATGCCATTCATGAAAATTGTTTATCCAGTAGTAGTAATTAACAATTATAAATACGTTTAAACGAATCTGAGTCGTTAACGAAAACCATCAGTATTTAATCCAAATTCTAAACTCAACAATTTCCAAGCATATATATATATATATATATATATATATATATATATATATATATATTTACTAGTACTGCATGTACTGCAGAATCAGTACGTACAGAAACTTAAGTCAACTGTACTATCGTTATGAAAATTTTGAAAGAACTATTAGAAACCCTAATTTTTCAAATTTGATAACCCTAGTTTTTCCAATTTTATCTCATTCGAAATGATTCCTATGAAAAATAATGTTGTTTCTACTAATCCTTAAATTTTGTAATTTTAGGTGTCAATACATGTAGGTAATTAATCTTACACATATATAATATCGTTTCATGCATTAGATTAACGGATAAATTAAATTATAATAATATTTAAATACACAAGAATTAAATTGTATAAACATTCAAAGCTAAAGGATACAAAAGGATACTTTCATGAACCAAATCGCATACTCCAAAAAAAATCATTACAAGTAAAAAAGAATCACTAGTTACACATTGATATGAAGTTACATGAAACATTTTATACAAATATATGTATATATAAGTACTGCAGTGTCTTGTTGCTGCGCTAGCTTGTCCTTGTGCGTTGTGGATTTGCATTATTTTGAGAACACGCAGATCCTGTATATATGCATCTATATATACGAATTTAATAACTAGCGTTATTTTATTTTGTCCTAAGTGGATTTCGGCTCATTGGCACTGAAAAATTATTACCATTACATTACAGATAGAAACACTCGTTAGTAATGGTTAATTCTGCAAGGTATAAATAATACCAGTTACACAGATATTACGTACATTCAATGTAAACAGCACAGAATATATTGAGCACATTTTCACGTGATTTTAATAATATGAAATCTGATTGGAGCCACTTGTACCATTCTTTATAATAATTGTTAAGTACAAATAATTGGCCCCACACATAAGGTGTCTGACTTTTTTTTCTATATATACATGCACCTTGTTAAACTATACATGAAACATCGTTACAGAGGCTTAAACTCACAAGTGAATGATGAGGAGCCACACATTCCTTAGGATACTTTTTGTTTTGGTGTTTATTGGGTGGCTCACTGTTTGGATCTTGTTGCCCACCTGGGTTTACAAGAACACTTGGACTCCCAAACTGAAAAGCAAGTTAAATTCCACATACTTTAGAGAGCAAGGTGATTCTAATTTCATTTAACCTAATTCATATTCATTATATCTATACATGTACACATTAGTACATATCCTTAAGACTAAATATACAAGAATTTCCATTAATTATGCATATTCCTCTCACTCTGCTCTTTTTTTTTTTGTCCAATACCTACTTTTGAATGCTAATTATGTAATACTGTTGACTGTTAATTTTAGGGACAAACCTCTTGCTTTTCACATTCCCCGTTATGTTCATAGGGGCACTGGGATGTATCTATCTTCATCTTCTCCAAAAAAGAACAGAAAATCAACCTGCCAAAAGGTACCAAGAAGAAAACCCATCATCTAATACATGGTTCTATTAATTTTAGAGAGAAACTAAGAAAGAAAAGAAGGATGGACTTATTTAAACACTAGAGAAGATCCAAATTCTTGGATATTATACTTGTCTTCTATTGAAGTGATAGATATGCATATGTTTTTGGTTTCAGGGGAGGAACTGTAAACAGATGGTTATGTTATTTGAGACGTCCATTTATTGTGATGTCTACAATAGGAATTGTGACAACTATGGAGATGATTTTTGCACTCATGTTTGCTGCACTCTTGATTTGGTCCCTTTCTAATTACTTAAAAATCAGCTTTGGGCACCTCCATATGCACAAGGCGAGTGAGAAAGTGTAAGTACTACATAAACTGCTGTGAGCCCCGTGCTAACCTAAAAAAATTAAAAGGGTCTGAGTTACAGTTTCTGTACAAAATTTTGATAATTTTAGTAGTTTATTTATATTTTTAGTATTTTTTGCTGTTATCATAAAATTAAAATTACTAAATATTAGTGTAATTACACAAGAAGGAGTCATGCGTTATTTTTCTTTAATTTTATAGTAATTTGACGTCAAAAATTAAAAAAATTCACAGCCAGGAATTAAATGTGGTTAAAAAATTTTAGATAGGTGGAAAAATAAAATTTGTAATTGTTGAGTACTAAAACTTAATTAACTTAAAAGTATATATAAAACAAGTTTTGCATCCTTTTGCTGTATTTGGCAGGTGGCAAGCAAAGTTAAGGAGCGTATCTCTGAGACTTGGTTACATAGGAAACATATGTTGGGCGTTTCTGTTCTTTCCAGTGACAAGAGGATCTTCAATTCTGCCCCTTGTTGGACTCACATCTGAATCAAGCATTAAGTACCATATCTGGCTTGGACATCTATCTATGGTTCTTTTTGCTGGGCATACCGTAGGTTTCTTCATCTATTGGAGCATAACACACCAAATGAAAGAGGTACATATTTTATATATCAACTTTGTTTTGTAATTATAGTTAACTAACCAATTTCACGAAACATGTATTTATATATATATATATATATATATTTATATATATTTTTATATATATATATATATATATATATATATATTTTCTCATTACACATTATATTAAGTTGTTTATCTTTTATAACTGTGCATTGCAACTATCTATCAAATATTTATCTTATATATATATATAGAAGCCAACTCTAACCAACAAGCATTTAATTAAAAATAAAAAAGTATACCCATATAATTACAGCCTTATATTCATAGGCCCGGACCATATACAATGCTGTGATAGGAGGATGATCAATCATGCAACTGAGATCTCATATATGTGTGGCTAGAATTTTTATCTCTATCTACGTGGATAAGTTGTCCCTCGACCATTTTTTGAAAATATCTGATTATTAACAAGTATATTTAATTAAGAAAGATAATAGTTACTAAGGTTCAAGTCTACATGAATCCTTTTAAATAGTTTCAAATTGAAATATTTTTAATTTAAAAAATATTGCTAAAAAAAGAGATTTTATTAGAGATGATGAATTAGATTTTGGGGAGAAATTAATTATGGGATTTTGAATATTTCATGCCAATAACATGTTTTAAAAGAAAAATAGATGATAACTAAATCTTTGCCAACGTTATAACAATCTTCGTATTGATCATAAACCTGCGTTGATCCACTTCTTATGAAAGTGGGATTCAATTGTTTAAAGCTCTGAATTTCTTGCAACCTTCAATTCGTCCGAGTCTAGCTATACATAAACTAAGAAAAAGTCACAAATATATGTGTCCATAATTAAAATGAAGGGTGAATTCTTAATTTGTATCGCATATTATATGTTCATAAGAGTACAGTACTAGTATCATCAATAAAAGAAGTCTGGTCAGAAACGTTCTTAACCTGAGTATATATAGTGATAATTTGTTCCATGAATTAATGATATAACTTAACTATAAGCATTTTGGTATTGTAGGCGCTAGAGTGGAGCAAGACATACGTATCGAATTTAAGTGGGGTGATTGCAAGTACAATAGCGTTAGTGATGTGGGTCACAAGTATTCGACGTTTTAGGCGTAAAATGTATGAGGTTTTCTTCTACACTCACCATCTCTACGCTCTCTACATAATATTTTATGGTATCCATGTGGGAGTTGCATATATGTGCATGATTGCTCCGGGGATTTTCCTCTTCTTCGTTGATAGACACCTCAGATTCTTACAATCTCGCCGACATGTTGCATTGCTATCAACTCGCCTTTTACCTTGTGCTACACTTGAACTCAACTTCTCCAAATCTCCAAGTATGCCAATCAAATTGCTATGCTTCTTCAATCTTTATTCGTTCTGCTGCTTAGTTTATTCAACAGGATAATGTCTTAAATGCTAGCAACATTGTCTATAAATGCATCTTATTATTGGGGCATCAAAATTAAAATGTCTATTGTAACAATTTTCATGAAATTTATGTTATCAGAGGTAAATCCAATGGCTAACTGTTATTATGACATTTTTTTTTGGTAATATATGAGAATAAATTTTATCAACTGACCTAAACTAAGTTTTGCTAACAAAATTATGATTTTTGATCTAATTCCTTCAGGTTTACAATATAACCCAACAAGCATGGTGTTTATAAATGTGCCCAAAATTTCCAAGCTGCAGTGGCACCCTTTTACCGTGATTTCTAGTTGTAATATGGACACAGATATTCTGAGTGTTGCCATAAAAACTGAGGGTAGCTAGACAAACAAGCTTTATCAGGAGCTTTCTTCGTCTGATTTGGATCATCTCAATGTTTCTGTTGAAGGACCCTATGGACCAAATACTTCACATTTTTTAAGGTGTGATACTCCCAAGTCACAACAAACAACTAAAAAAATAAAAATCAAAATGCTTCTCGTTGATAGCATATATATATATATATATATATATATATATATATATATATATATATATATGATCCAGCCTTGTAATGAAATAATTTTCAACTGTAAGCTAATATTTACATTAATTTGTCACTTAACAGGCACGATCAGCTTGTGTTAGTATCTGGTGGAAGTGGCATAGCTCCCTTCATATCCATAATCCGTGATCTCATATTTCAAAACCAACAACAATCACATGTTCCAAGAGTCCTACTTGTTTGTGCTTTCAAGAATTCTTCTGATCTAACCATGTTAGATCTCATGCTTCCTGCTTTAGGCTCAACAACTCAAATCTCAAACCTTCAATTGCAAATCGAGGCCTACATTACAAGAGAAAAAGTAGAGCCCCCTTGAGATTCTCAAAAACAGATCCAAACAAAATGGTTCAAACCAAGCCTCTCTGACTCTCCTATCTCAGTAGTATTAGGCCCAAACAACTGGTTGTGGCTTGGTGCTATTATTTCATCATCTTTTCTCATGTTCCTCCTTCTTTTGGGGATTATCACTCGTTACTATATCTACCCTATCGAGAAGAACTCAACTGATGTTTATCATTGGACCTATAAGGTTCTCTGGTTCATGTTTCTACTCTGTGCATGCATATGTACATGTTCCAGTGCAGTTTTTCTATGGTCGAAGAGACAAAACACTTTGGAAAGTAAACAAATCATGAATGTAGAAGTTCCATCACCAACAAGGTCACCAGGGTCATGAATTTATGGTTCAGAGAGAGAGCTTGAAAGCCTTCCCCATCAGTCTCTAGTGCATGCAACCAATGTTCATTATGGTGCAAGGCCTGATCTCAAGAGTAAGTTCTTTTTGTACATTTTTTAACTTTGAGTGACTAATTTAATTATTGTTTATACTATATATCTTGAAATGGTGATACAATTTGTTAATGTTGCAGAAATTCTGTTTGAGTCCAAAGGCAAAGATATTGGAGTGTTGGTTTGCGGGCCAAGGAAATTGAGACATGAAGTTGCTAGAATCTGTGCTTCTGGTTTAGCTGATAATCTTCACTTTGAATCTATCAGCTTTACGTGGTGATGTGATGTGTATTACGGCATCAACATGCTTGTGTATATGTTTTATATTGGCTAATTGTTGTTGCTTTACGTGGTGATGTGATGTGTATTATGGCATCAACATGGTTGTGTATATGTTTTATATTTGCTAATTGTGGTTGCTTTACATGTTTGATGCGATGTGTATTATGGCATCAACACGGTTGTGTATATGTTTATATTTCCCGTTGTCATGACTTCATGTAAGTTTCAATAAGTTATTCAAGCTCCATTTCTCATTGTAACTAATTGTGTGAAAGTATAAATAAAGTTTCACGTCATTAGAATAACAGAAAAAATATAGATTTATAAACCATAAATGAATAAATATAAAATGTATACCATAGGTAAAGAGATAAGTATAAGTATATTAAGTAATATAATTTAATAAAAATAAGAAATAAAAAGAAAATAAAGGTAGCAACTAAGTGTTTAATATGTGTGGATGTTCATGTATCACCACTTAACATAAATATTTTTATCAGTTTGAAGTTATTAAATAATGACGAATAAAAATTTTAAACTCAATTAAATTAAAAATTTTCAAAAATAAATTACGTATCCATGAAAGTATAGTTGTTTAAATTCATTAATCCAACGATAACATTTAATTAAACTTTACATAATAAATAATAAATATAGATAAATAGATTAAAATTATAAACTTAGTTAGTAACTATTAAAATCAAGTCATCCAATTTAAAAATCTCAATCAAAGATAATCTCAAAAATATGTCAAATGTAATCTTCTAAATCTCATATTAAAAATTACTTAAAATTTATATAATAAAATAAATATAAACAAACTGCTGTATCTTAATTTAAAGTCTTATATTGATGAGCATGAGAGGGAAAGATGAGTTAAAGACCTCTATAAGATAAAGTGATAGGTTTTGTTCACTTGCACCATATTTTTAAATATAGTAACGGATTGTTTTAGGTTTTATATTGTGTATGAAAGGGTTTGTAATTTTTGTCAGAAAAATTATATGTGGAAAGGTTTGTAATTTTGTCAGAAAAAATTACATGTGGAGTTTATAATTTTGTCATGAAAAAATTATATGTAAGGAGGGTTTGTAGTTTTTCTACTAAAAAATTACAAATAGTGAATTTTGTTTTAGTGGAACCGTGAACTAGGTTTTAGAGCACTGAACCACTTCAATCTTTTTGTGTGCTCTTTTTTTTCTCCCCTATACTTATTTAGGTTGAGTTCTTAACAGTGATATTAGAATTAATGATTCGATTTGGCGAGAGATGGATCCACGAAGGTCAGATGGACCTATTTTGATATGATTCTTTTTATCGAAAGTCTTCCGCTACGGGGAGAGAGAAAGTATAGTGGTCCTTTGTTTGAACAGATGATTTTGTTGGGGTGCAATCAAAGTCCTAGATTAGAAGAACAAACAATACAGAGCTTGAAGGAGAAGAAGAATTTTGTCCGTCAAAAGATTCTGCTATAAGAGGTGCTATAAGAGGATGACGCTACAGAAGTTAAAAGATTTTGCAATTAGGAAGGATTGTTCCAGAAATTACATGTCAAAGGTTTTGTAATTTTATGCCAGAAAAAATTACAATTTGTAATTTTGTTAGAAAAATTACATGTGAAGTGGTATATAATTTTGCCGTGAAAAAATTATATGTAATGTAGGTTTATAATTTTTTCATTCAAATATTATAAATAGTGAATTTTATTTCAACAAAATTGAGAATAAAGTGTTAAGGTATTTTTGTGTGTTTTTTTTTTTTATTCTGATATACTTATTTCAGGAGATTGAGTTCCTACTACAAACTAAAATAATTAAAATAATTCGTATAACGATAAAATGAAATAGAATCCTTCACATATTACTACGTATTAAGATAATAAAAATATATAATATTATTTATTATTAAAATAAGTTAGGTTTATTTGATTCAAATTTCATAAATACATATTTGGATAAATTATTTTAAAATTAGAATAAAGCTCAGATACAACTCCTTATATTATATATTGTTTTTAATTATCCATCTTCTTTTTCAATATATGGAACCACCTTTTAGAATTTTTTTTTAACCTCTTATATTTGGCAACATAGTCATTTTATACACCAAAAGGAAAAATAGATATCTTTTCATATTTCATCTTGAAATTAATTTTCATATTATTTAAAAATTATCAATAATTAAAAATAATATTATATCGTGATATAAGTTGTTTACCATAAATTAAATCATACTTTATATGTTACAAAACTATTAATCATGAAAATTTAATTGAATAATCATAATATAGTTTATATATTTATAAATATTTGTTTATTATAAATTTCAGTTATATTGCATATATGGTGAAAATAATATTTAATTAAATTTAACTAACCGAATAATATTAATAGTAATTAGGTGAAAATAATATTTTAACTAACAGAATAATATTACTAGTAATTAGGTGACCATAATATTTAATTAATTTAATTTGTTCACTTTATCATATGGTTGGCCTTATTAATCATAAAATGATTGTTCTTCTAATCTCAAAGTAATATTAATTTATTTCTCTAGTTTCTTCTTACATATTTATTGAAATATCGTGAGTGGCATATAAAAATAAAATATCTACAATGAAGTAATTTTAGAAAAATTATTTAAATAAACAAAATATTTATTTGTATAAAGTCTTAATATTCCCTCTATGTCCTAAAATGACAATAATTTTATGTTTTGATAAAATTTCAAAATGATCATTTTTCTAGTTTGCTCTCAAATAATTAGTGAAAGAGTGGGAGTTGCAGTAAGGCATCTATATTTTTAATAAAATTATTTAAATAAATAGCATATTTATTATTAACTGAATCTATTTACAAAACCTAAATCAAGTTGGTAGACAGAGTAATATATAACAATTAATAAAAAATAAATAAATACATTGACAGCTGCTTCAATCCATGAGCGGAGGCAATGGGGCCATGGCTTCCCCATCGAGTAAATTTCTTATTATATTTTGTATATATATTATGATCCCTTATAATATTTAATTTTAAAATTTAATATTTTATAATATTTAGATAAAATTTAGATTTGTAACCTACCTTGCTGGTTTATATTTACAGTATAATAAAAAGATAAATGATAAATCAAATGTATTTTTAATTTGTATTTTTTAAAATAGAAAATAATTTTAAAAATTGAAATATCTATTTCTAAGTCAAATCTTATTCATTATTTAAACACTTTATCTTTTATTTCCTGCAAAATAAAAGATAATTTTAAAGATTGATTAAGTTTTACCTAAAAAAAATTTAACTCTTACTTTATATATAAAGAGGATGCTGTTTTCTTAAATATATATATATATATATATATATATATATATATATATGCTTTGATTTATACTCTCTTTACTTATGTATACATGTTTGATTTGAGTAGATATAATATTTTAATAGTTACTCTACTGTCTAGAAAAGTTTGGATTACGATGCCCAAAGACACCTTCTTCTTGCATTGGTTTCCAAGCATTCAAGCAAAGGCTGATTCAATATACTTTGGCCACCAAGGTTTGTCACTATAAATTAATCAGAATGGGAGTAAGTTACTAAATTGCATTTTTTGGTGAGTAATATAATACACGTAAAATTTCTGATCATGATGATTTTTGCAACTAAAAGAGAGATAGAATTAAAGATACAAACAAGAGAAAAAGTACAAGATATGCAATTGTAAAAGAATTGAAAAGAAAAAGCAATTTTGTGCTGAGAATAGTATTAATCTTCTTCTTCTTCTTGGTATATTGTTTCCTTGATAAGAATCTTAGCTTGTTTGTTTGGATGAAGAATAATTTTATCATTTTAGAAAATTTAAAATACATTTAATAACTACAATACATATACAAACAGTTATAAAATATGAAGAAAGAAATACGTGTATATAATATGTGTGTGATTTATGAATGAGTTGGCTGAATGATTATATATTGCAGTTGACTGTAAAGTAAAGTTATTTATTTATAACCAAATTAACACTGAAAGGTCCATTACTTCATATCTTGTTTTTTTTTTCATCAGTTTCATATTTACTAATATTCATAATGTCAGTTATATAAAAAAAATCATAATGTCTGAGTGTCTAACAAATCAAATTTGTGCTGATTTCTTGTTCTTAGCGAGATGGGATTCTTAGAGTAATTGGTCCCCTTGGGATAATCTCTGCAAGAGAGTTCCTTTTCATTATCATGTTTGTTTTACTATGAATTTATTCCTTTTCCTCCTACTTATGTTACTTTAGAATTTAAATCTTAAGTAAGTATTTGTATTGAATATTCTAAAGAAAAATTTTTGTTACTAAAATTTGGAATAAAGAGCTATAAGATTGACCTAATAATTAGGAAATGAAACTTAAAGATAAAGAAGGAAAGGAATAAGAGGAAAAATCAGAAATTTGAAATCTTCCATTAAAAAATAAACAAACCATGACTGACCATAGGAAAAAAAGCACAAAATTGACATCCCATTAGAAATTCATGATTTCTTTCTTGCCAGAAATAAGATTCCTTCTACAGCGACTATATATCAAGTATTCAGATTGAAAACAATGTTATGTTTTGGCCACAACATTGCTTCCCACTTCATCTGTTTTTTTAAGTTTTAATTAGTCACACAGTACAAGTTTCGCTACTTGTGAATAGGCATTCTTTGTGTTGTGGTCACAGGTGGAAACTTAGGCAGTGTATCAACACGCGGGACCATTTATAAACAAATTACACATTTGATATAATGTGAACAAAGAAATGCTCATTATGGCCCAAAACATGATTGGGTTTGATCGCATTTTGGGTGCAGAGCATGTGGTGAGAAAATGTGGCCGAAACAAGCCACATTTTACATGCTGTTAACACGTGACGGATATACAAAGGTTGTTATATAATGCGGACAACAGTAACCGTGTTTTGCATAGTGTTGACACGTGACGGGTATGCAAATTAAATGCAGATAATCGCTGACCGCATCTTTCACCGTAAATTTTCTCATTTCAGTTTCACTTTCTCTTTTTCACGGCACTCCTCCATTTCTCACACGGCTACTTCCCCTCTTCTCCCCGTTTCCACTTTTCCATTTCACTTTCACCTTCTCCTTTTCACAGCACTCCTCCATTTCTCACACGGCTACTTCCCCTCTTCTCCTCCGTTTCCACTTCCCTCTCCTCTTATTCTGATTTTTTAAGTGGTCTTAGTCAAATTGGTTCTCACCTTAACAGAAAAGAAAAGGTAAGTCTTCTTTCCATTATTTAATTAAAAATAAGATAAGTCTTTTTCTTCATTATTTAATTAAAAGATTTTATTTTACTATTCTGTTTATTATTATTTAAATTTATTTTGCACTCTGTTAAGTTTTAGTTAGTTAGGAAAATTGTTTTAGTTCTAATTAGGAAAATATAGTAATTTGTATTTAGGAAAATGTAGAAAATAATTGTTAGAAAAATAGTAGATTTAATAAAATGTAGTAATTTATTATTTAAAAAATATAATAATTTATTGTTATTAGGAAAATGGTAGATTTAATATCTTTTAGTAATTTTTTAGTTAGAAAAAATGTAGTAATTTTTTAATTAGAAAAAATTTAATAATTTTTTAATTAGAAAAAATGTAGTAACTTTTTGTTGTTAGAAAAATGTTAGATTTAATATAATATAGTAGTTTTTAGTTAGGAAAATGTAGTTATTATTATAAACAATATAGAAAAATATTAGTTAAAAAGAATTAAATTGTATGTAAAATTTGTTACATTTTATTAATTTTAAATTTTGTTTGTAATGTATGTATTTAATTTTTTATATTTGTTATATTTTCTTAATTAGAAAGTTGTAGTGTAGTAAATTGTTGTTAAATTAGAATTTAAAAACTATGGTAATGTTGATAATTTTTGTCATATTGTATAAACTAATTTATATTAAATTTAATTAGAAGATGAGATTAGTAAATTTTATCATTAATACAGGAGTTTTAAATTAGATCAATAAAATTTTATAACTCGCCTATAAAAAGGATAAGGAGATTCAACACAATGTTCTGGACAATGGATAACATACAAACTTGATTTTGACTCGTCCACCCTACATATTTGATGGACATTCATCAGGTATCTTGATACAGCCGTTTGCACTTCACTTTTACTATCAAACTCCAAACCAACAATTAATTCTTGTCCAATTGATCAATTTAAATCTACAGTTAAGCCCCATGAATCTTCTTGACCAGGGTAGTCTCAATTAATGTTTGTATAATGTGTGGTGGTATACTAAAATGGTTGTTCACTTCCACCTACATAAACATCACATTAAAAAGTATCTTCTAATAAAATTAAATTATTATAAAAAAAAATTCCACTAACCACCTTGTGTTTGAACAACATCACGTTGTTGCAGGTTAACACTTAAACTATTTTCATCATCATCTTATTCAGGTAAATTCTCATCAAAATCTTCTTCATCGGATGATGATTCAATATATAAATCAGTCACAACGTAATCTTTATTGTTGTCATTAGAGTTTATCCTAGTGCAATATCTTTCGTACGAACTACGTACACTTCCTCCAATTGTACCTGCATTATTCTCAGACGACGCACCACCTGCAACAACTACTTCAACACGTAATTCTATAGGGTCACCATTCTCTTGTGGAAGAAAGTTAGTTATTATGATGTCAACGTTAACAATTTGTAGTGGAACATATTGTTGACCTATTAAATATCTTGTAGTAATAAAACAAATAACTTAGTTCAAATTTAACTTAAATTTATCATGAATTCTATTTTTTAACGAATTAAAAGTTAACCCGCGTTTAACTTGTAAAACTCTTCTTGGATCTTCGAATATAATTCCTTTATTAGTCTTGATCATCCTTCCGTTTATATAAACAACAATAATCACAGCAGAAGCCGAAGCCATATGTCCACAAATTTACTACAAAAACAAAAAAATTCAATATCAAACAATATTAAATTAATATATTAATAATCAAAATTACAATATATTAAATCAATTTAACGAAATTACATACATATTATCTTGATAAACAATAATATTACTTAAATATTCTTGCAATAATGAATAAACAAACTCATTATATTAAGAAAAAATAAATAATATTAAAATTATAAAAAAAAATGTCGTCTGAGTTTGTACCGGATTTGACCCAAACCAGCCAACATCAGAATGTGTTATATAAAAAGAATACGGTCCAACTTAATCCACGTTTCTGCATGCAAACCACGTGTCATCACCCTATAAAATGCAATTTGCCCTGGCCGCTTCTGCACCCAAATGTGATTGGGTTTGATCGCATTTTAGGCCATAATACAACTTCACTTGTCAACATTATACCAGAAAAATAATTTGTTTACAAACTAACCCATTGTTCCGGAAACAATCTCATTCAACTCAATTACCCATCAACATGACACCATGTAATTTCCCATTTCCTGGAGAATATTTTCAGGACATGTAGACACTACCCAATTCAGCAAAAGCCCAACACTTAATGGGTACATGGGCCATTCCACCCCAAGTAGGGCCCACCAAAGGATCATGGGCCAAATATTTTTAAGATTTATTATATGTATTTTTGCATCGTGAATTTTAATTTTATTCTTAAAATTGATTGCATAATATACTTTTCTTGACATTTGGCTTTACTATAATTTAGCACTTATTTTATATACATTTTTCAATTTTTAAAATTATAAGATATTTTTAAATTTCTTTTCATGTTAATATTTCTTTTTATACTATTATAAACTTTCCTTTACATCTCAAATATCAATTATCTATACTCTCGAATCATTTTTCAAATTTTCTCTTTTCTTTCTATATTTAATTCGTTTCTTACTATTTATTTATTTGAATTATATATATTTCATGTATAAATCCAAGTATTTTATTTATCGTCGAATGGGAAGACCTTGAACATACGTAAGGTGAGTAATTATCTTTTTAATACAGTTTATTCCATACTTAAGATTACTAATTTTTATTAAAAGAAAAAGCTTTGTTTATGTCTTTAATTTATTTTGATTAAATATATCGATATAATGTACGAAATACTTACAATTCTAACATAAACATTAGAAATAGTAAGAAAAAGTTACGATTGACACTAATTTATAATTTGCTATCTTACTGGATTTTTTTGCATTCTTTCACTTATTATATAGATTGCGTAACATATAATATTCTAACAATAGCACATGCTTTCTGACGTTTGAAAAAAATCAATTCTAGTGGATTATCATACCATATACCATTTACATTACTTCATTAATCCATCATCGCAAGCATAATAATGGATATAATATTGAGTTGCCTACAATAACATTTTATTTTTAAGAATAAGCTATATATGATGTCATTCATGAAAAAATTTTATCTAGTAGTAGTAATTAACAATAATAAATACATTTAACGAATCTGATGAGTCGTTAACGAAAACCATTAGTATGTAATCCAAATTCTAAACTCAGCAATTCCCATGCATATATTTACCTGTACTGCATGTACTACAGAATTAGTACAGAAACTTAAGTCAACTGTACTATCGTTATGGAAATTTTAAAAGAACTATTAGAAACCCTAATTTTTCAAACTTGATAACCCTAGTTTTTCCAACTCTATCTCATTCGAAATGATTCCTTTGAAAAATAATACTGTTTCTACTAATCCTTAAAATTTATAATTTTAGGTGTCAATACATGTAGGTAATTAATCTTACACATAAATGATATCGTTTCATGCATTAGATTAACGGATAAATTAAATTATAATAATATTTAAGTACTCAAGGATTAATTTGTATAAACATTCAAAGCTAACGGATTCAAAAGGATACTTTCACATATTAATTCGTATAATCCAAAAAAAACAAAGCCATTACTAGTAAAAAATAATTGAGAAATATTCAGCAGACTACTTTAACATGTAACCAATCTCAAAAGAATCACTAGTTACGCGGAACATTGATATGAAGTTACGTGAAACATTTTACATATACAAATATAATATATATATATATATATATATATATATATATATATATATATATATATATATATATATATATTACTGCAATGTCTTGTTGCTGCGCTAGCTTTTCCTAGTGCGTTGTGGATTTGCATTATTTCGAGAACACTGCACGCAGATCCTGTATATACGCGTCTATATATACGAAATTAATATGTAGCGTTATTTTATTTTGTCCTAAGTGGATTTCGGCTCATAGGCACTGAAAAATTATTACCATTACATTACAGAATAGAAACACTCGTTACTAATGGTTAATTCTGCAAAGTATAAATAATGCCAGTTACACAAATATTACGTATGTAATGAGCACAGAATATATTGAGCACATTTTCACATGACTTAAATAATATGAAATCTGATTGGAGCCACTTGTCCCATTCTTTATAATAATTGTTAAAGTACACATAATTGGCCCCACGCAAGCATAAGGTGTCTGACTTTTTTTCTATATATACATGCACCTTGTGAAATTATATATGAAACTTCGTCACAGAAGCTTAAACTCAAAAGTGAATGATGAGGAGCCACACATTCCTTAGGATACTTTTTGTTTTGGTGTTTATTGGATGGCTCACTGTTTGGATCTTGATGCCCACCTGGCTTTACCAGAACACTTGGACTCCCAAACTGACAAGCAAGTTAAATTCCACATACTTTAGAGAGCAAGGTGATTCTAATTTCATTTACTCTAATTCATATTCATTATATCTATACATATACACATTATTACATATCCTTGAGACTAAATATACAAGAATTTCCATTAATTATGCATATTCCTCTCACTCTGCTCTTTTTTTTTTTTGTCCAATGCCTATTCTTGAATGCTAATTATGTAATACTGTTGACTATTAATTTTAGGAACAAACCTCTTGCTTTTCACATTCCCCGTTATGTTCATAGGGGCACTGGGCTGTATCTATCTCCATCTTCTCCAAAAAAGAACAGAAAATCCACCTTCCAAAAGGTACCAAGAAGAAAACCCATCATCTAATACATGGTTCTGTTAATTTTAGAGAGAAACTAAGAAAGAAAAGAAGGATGGCCTTATTTAAACACTAGAGAAGATCCAAATTCTTGAATATAATACTTGTCTTCTCTTGAAGTGAAAGATATGTGTGTTTTTGGTTTCAGGGGAGGAACTGTAAACAGATGGTTATGTTATCTGAGACGTCCACTTATTGTGATGTCTACAATAGGAATTGTGACAACTATGGAGATTATTTTTGCACTCATGTTTGCTGCACTCTTGATTTGGTCCCTTTCTAATTACTTAAAAAACAGCTTTGAGCACCCCTATATGTCCATGGCGGATGAGAAACCGTAAGTACTACATAAGCTACTGTAAGCCCTGTGTTGACCCAAAAAATTAAAAGGGTCTGAGTTATAGTTTTGTACAAAATTTTGATAATTTTAGTTATTTTTTTTTTTTTAAGTATTTTCAGCTGTTATCACTAAATTAAAATTATAAAATATTAGTGTGTTTATATAATAACGAGTCACACGATAAATTTTCTTTAGTTTTAGAGTAATTTGACGTTAGAAATTTAAAAGTTTATAATTCGGAATTAAATTTGGTTAAAAAATTTTGGATAGGCTAAAAATTAAAATTTGTAAAATTTAAGTACTAAAATTTAATGAACTTAAAAATATAAAACAATGTTTTGCATCATTTTTTTTTTTTTTTGTGTTTGGCAGGTGGCTAACAAAGTTTAGGAGTGTATCTCTGAGACTTGGTTACATAGGAAACATATGTTGGGCGTTTCTGTTCTTTCCAGTGACAAGAGGATCTTCAATTCTGCCCCTTGTTGGACTCACATCTGAGTCAAGCATCAAGTACCATATCTGGCTTGGACATCTATCCATGGTTCTTTTTGGTGGGCATACAGTAGGTTTCTTCATCTATTGGGGCATCACACACCAAATGAAACAGGTGCATATCTTTTTATATATATGCCAACCCTAGCCAACAACCATTTAATTAGAAATAAAAAAGCAAACCCATATAATTAGTTCCTCTATTCATAGTCCCGCACCATATGCATGTCTTTGATTTGATGATCAATCATTCAATTGATATCCCATATATGAATGGCTAGAATTTGTTAGCTCTCATTGTGCCAGGTCTACATGATAATTGTCCCTCAACCCAAAACGTGATTACGAATTCAATTCAACTTTAAAAAGTCATCTGTAAGGTAAAAATTGTACATTTTATAATTAATTGTATTTTTAATGTAGATAATTTATTTATAAAATATATATTTATTTTTTTCTCTTTATATTTTATAATTAATTATTTATATATGTATTGCAGTTATATATGTATATATATATATAAGCCAACCCTAACCAACAACCATTTAATTGAAAGTAAAAAAGTTACCCATATAATTACGAAAAATATTTAATAGATAATTACAATACGCAGACAACCAGATAATCAGTTATAAAATATAAAGAGAGAGAAATACATATACGTATAAAGTGTGAAAAGAGAGAAATACACAAATATTCTGTGAGTGAGTTAGTTAATTAACTATATATTTTGTAAGTGAGTTAGCTAGTTAACTGTATATTACAATTGTTAGTGTAGTAAAATTGTTTAATTACTGTCATTCGTATGCCCGGAGCATATACAATGCTGTGATAGGAGGATGATCAATCACGCAATTGAGATCCCATATATGTGTGGCTAGAAAGTTTTATCTCTATCCACATGGATAAGTTGTCCCTCGACCTTTTTTTTTGAAAATATCGTCTGATTATTAACTAGTATATTTAATTAGGAAAGATAATAGTTCAAGTCTACATGAATCCTTTTAAATAAAGTCTCAAATTGAAATATTTTTAATTTAAAAGTTATTGCTAAAAAAAGAGATTTTATTAGAGATGATGAATTAGATTTATGGGAGAAATTAATTATGGGATTGTGAATGTTTCATGCCATTAACATGTTTTAAAAGAAAAATAGATGATAACTAAATCTTTGCCAACTTTGTAACAATCTTCGTATTAATCATAAACCTGCATTGATCGATTCAATTGTTTAAAGCTCTGAACTTCTTGCAACCTTCAATTCATCCGAGTCTAGCTATACATAGACTAAGAAAAGGCAACAAATATATGTGTCCATAATTAAAATTAAGAGTGAATTCTTAATTTGTATTGCATATTATATGTTCATAAGATTACAGTAACATCAATAAAAGAAGTCTGGTCTGAAACGTTCTTAACCTGAGTATATATAGTGATAATTTGTTGCGTGAATTAATGATAAAACTTAATTATAAGAACTTTGGTGTTGTAGGCGCTAGAGTGGAGCAAGACATACGTATCGAATTTAGGTGGGGTGATTGCAAGTACAATAGCGTTAGTGATGTGGGTCACAAGTTTTCGAACTTTTAGGCGTAAAATGTATGAGGTTTTCTTCTACACTCACCATCTCTACACTCTATACATAATATTTTATGCCATCCACGTGGGAGTTGAATACATGAGCATGATTGCTCCGGGGATTTTCCTCTTCTTCGTTGATAGACACCTCAGATTCTTACAATCTCGTCGACATGTTGCATTGCTATCAGCTCGCCTTTTACCTTGTGCTACACTTGAACTCAACTTCTCCAAGTCTCCAAGTAAGCCAATCAAATTGCTTTGCTTCTGCAATCTTTTTTCATTCTGCTGCTTAGTTTATACATGCAGATATTAAGCGTAGCTCTGAAAAATTATTAGATGATCTTAAACCATTCATTCATAGCTACTCTTTATATTACACATATTTAAACATTGTTAGTATTTTTACATAAATTAAAATTTTAATACACAATATATATATATATATATATATATATATATATATATATAGATATTAGTTGAGATCATGACAAAACCAAAAAAAAAATAATCAATTTCATATACTTATTAATAAGGAAAAAAATGTTGAACAATAACAAGAATGTCTTGTTATATATTATTTTCATACCAAGAGCATAATGTCTTAAATGCTAGCAACAATGTCTATAAATACATCTTATTATTGGGGCATAAAAATTTAATTTTTATAGCAACAATTTTCATGAAATTTATGTCATCAGAGGTAGATTGATAGAAATCTCACATCGTCTAAAGATATTGTCTGTCACATATATATAAGTACATATATATAAGTGGGGAGTAATCCTCATCTTACAAGTCAATTTTATAGGGTTGAGTTCGACCCATAACTCATTCTGGTCCGGCACAAGTCCACCTATCCCCCACTCTAATTCGGTTTCGGCACAAGCACATTAATATATGAGAATAAATTTTATCAACTTACCTAAACTAAGTTTTGCTAACAAATTATGATTTTTTATCTAATTCCCTTACTTCAGGTTTACAATATAGCCCCACAAGCATGGTGTTTATAAATGTGCCCAAAATTTCCAAGCTGCAGTGGCACCCTTTTACAGTGATTTCTAGTTGTAATATGGACACAGATATTCTGAGTGTTGCCATTAAAACTGGGGGTAGCTGGACAAACAAGCTTTATCAGGAGCTTTCTTCGTCTGATTTGGATCATCTCAATGTTTCTGTTGAAGGACCCTATGGACCAAATACTTCACATTTTTTAAGGTGTGATACCCCCAAGTCACAAAAAACAACTAAAAAAATAAAAATCAAAATGCTTCACATTGATAACATACATATATGATCCAGACTTCTAATGAAATAATTTTCAACTGTAAGCTAATATTTACATTAATTTGTCACTTAACAGGCACGATCAGCTTGTGTTAGTATCTGGTGGAAGTGGCATAGCTCCCTTCATATCCATAATCCGTGATCTCATATTTCAAAACCAACAAGAATCACATGTTCCAAGAGTCCTACTTGTTTGTGCTTTCAAGAATTCTTCTGATCTAACCATGTTAGATCTCATGCTTCCTGCTTTAGGCTCAACAACTCAAATCTCAAACCTTCAATTGCAAATCGAGGCCTACATTACAAGAGAAAAAGAAGAACCCCCTAGAGATTCTCAAAAACAGATCCAAACAAAATGGTTCAAACCAAGCATCTCTGACTCTCCTATCTCAGAAGTATTAGGCCCAAACAACTGGTTATGGCTTGGTGCTATTATTTCATCATCTTTTCTCATGTTCCTCCTTCTTTTGGGGATTATCACTCGTTACTATATCTACCCTATTGAGAAGAACTCAACTGAAGTTTATCATTGGACCTATAAGGTTCTCTGGTTCATGTTTCTACTCTGTGCATGCATATGTATATGTTCCAGTGCAGTTTTTCTTTGGTCGAAGAGACAAAACACTTTGGAAAGTAAACAAATCATGAATGTAGAAGTTTCATCACCAACAAGGTCACCAGGGTCATGGATTTATGGTTCAGAGAGAGAGCTTGAAAGCCTTCCCCATCAGTCTCTAGTGCATGCAACCAATGTTCATTATGGTGTAAGGCCGGATCTCAAGAGTAAGTTTTTTTGCACATTGTTTAACTTTGAGTGACTAATTTAATTATTGTTTATACTATATATCTTGAAATGGTGATACAATTTGTTAATGTTGCAGAAATTCTGTTTGAGTCCAAAGGCAAAGATATTGGAGTGTTGGTTTGCGGGCCAAGGAACTTGAGACATGAAGTTGCTAGAATCTGTGCTTCTGGTTTAGCTGATAATCTTCACTTTGAATCTATTAGCTTTACGTGGTGATGTGATTTGTATTACGGCATCAACATGCTTGTGTATATGTTTTATATTTGCTAATTGTTGTTGCTCTACTCGGTGATGTGATGTGTATTATGGCATCAACAGCTTGTGTATATGTTTTATATTCGCTAGTTGTCGTTGTCGTGACTTCATGTAAGTGTTAATAAGTTAGTTATTCAAGCTCCATTTCTCGTTGTAACTAGTTATGTTGGAAGTATAAATAAAGTTTCATGTTATTAGAATAAGAAAAAAAAAATATAGATTTTATAAAACATAAATAAATAAATATAAAATGTACATCATAAGTAGAGAGATAAATATAAGTATAATAAGTAATATAATTTGATAAAAATAAGAAATAAAAAAATAAGTTAACAATTAAGTGTTTAATATTTGTAGATGTTCATATATTACCACTTAACATAAATATTTTTATTATTTTGAAGCTATTAAATAATGATGAATACAAATTTTAAACTCAATTAAATTAAATGTTTTCAAAAATAAATTACATATCTCTTAAAGTATAATTGTTTAAATTCATTAATCCAACACTAACAGTTAATTAAACTTTACATAATAAATAATAAATATAGATGAATAAAATTAAAATTATAAACTAAGTTAGTAACTATTAAAATCAAGTCATCTAATTCAAAAATCTCAATCAAAATGTTTTTGAGAATATAAAAAATATGTCAAATGTAATCTTTTAAATCTCACATTAATGATTACTTAAAATTTATATAATAAAATAAATATGAACAAACCAAAATAATTTTGTAACACAATCAAATGAACATAATCCTTCACATACAACAAATACGTGTATCGATAGTATTAAGAGAATAGAAATATATAATATTATTTTTTGTTAAAATAAGTCGAGCTAGGTTAGGTTTATTTGATTCAAATTTCGTAAATGCATAACTGGATAAATTATTTTAAAATTAAGATGAAGCTTAGATACAACTCCTTATATTATATATTGTTTATACTGTTTTTCAATTAAAATTAAACAGTGTTTCACTTCCGTGATTTACATGATCATTTAATAAAATTTTAATTATAAAGATTATTAAAGTAAAAATTTAAATTTAATTGGAAAACAATAGAACAATATATAATCGACGGTAGCAAAAACAAAAATCTTGAAATTAATCCAACCCAAATAAATGTACTTAAATAAAGACAAAAGTATACCCAAATTTACAGAGAGGGAGACAGAGAGAAATTAAAAGAAGAGGAAAAGAGAAAAGAAAAAAAAAAAGACACATAAAGTAACCAATGTGATAAGTGATAATTAAAAAGAAGAAAAAAAGAAATTAGGATTATCATGATCTTATTCGTTTCATATATTGTTTAGCAGTAGATATTTAAACTTGTGGAATTTTATAATAATTATCTTAAAGAATATTATTGAATATATTGATAAATACAATTTTTTATATTATTAAATGTATAATTATTAAACTCATAAAAGCATATAAAAAATTTAAATTTAATTACAAAATTATAAAATAAAAATTATATACTAATATTATTCAAATTGTGGTCATGAATTTAATTTAGCTTTATAAATCAACTTTATAAATAAGACGATAATTAGTTTTTATTTATATACTTTTTCGATCTGACATAAGTTGCTCGTGAACTTACTTGTAAACATATATGATAATTAGCACGTTAGTACTAGAATAATTTTATATTTTATATATATATGAACTAGAATTATTATTTGAACGAAAGTACTTTTATAAACCAATCTTTAAAGAGGATTTTTTAATTATCCATATATTTTTTCAATATAAGGAGCCATCTTTTAGAATTTTTTTAACCTCTTATATTTAGCAACATAGCCCTTTTATACACCAAAAGAAAAAACATATATTTTATCATATTTTGTTTTGAATCTAGGCTTTCATATTATTTAAAAAATCATCAATAATTAAAAATAATATTATATCGTAAAATAAGTTGACTACCAAAAATTAAATTATAATTTATATGTTAAAAAATTATTAATCATGAAAATTTACTTGAATAATTAAAATATAATTTATATATTCATAAAATATTTATTTATTATAAATTTCAGGTTATAATACGTATACGGTGAAAATAATATTTAACTAAATTTAACTAACAGAATAATATTAATATTAATTACGTTGACAGCGGCTTCCATCCATGAACGGAGGGAGTGGGTCCCCATCGAATAAATTTCTTATTATATTTTGTATATATATATTATGATCCCTTCTCATCTTTATTTTAAAGTTTTTAAATTATAATATTTAATTTTAAAATTTAATATTTTATAATATTTAGATAAAATTTGATTTATGACCTAATTTAGTGGTTTAGACTTACACTCCAGTTAAGAGATAGATAAATAAAATATATTTTTAAGTCACAATCTTTTAAAATAAAAAATAATTGATAAAATTGAAGTATTTATTTCTAAGTTAAATCTTATTTATTATTTTAAATACTTTATCTTTTGTTCCTCGGAAGGTAAAAGATAATTTTAAAGATAATTAGATTTTACCTACAAAGTATAAATCTTATTCTATATATAAGGAGATGCTTTCTAGAAGTAAATATGCATTGATCTATACATTCTTAAGTAAGGTTGTCAGACTCGAGAGTTTACGTAGACTCGTAATATATGTAGAAACTTGACTCACAGAGTTAACTCATAGACTCGTAAAAAAAATTATTTATAAATAACATATAATTCCATTTGTAAATAAGACTCGTCATTTATCAATACTAAACATGGATAACTCATCAATTCACCTATATAGCAATACTAGGTAATAAGTTTATATAAATTCATTATTTCAAGTTCATATAAGTTTACCTATACTAGTAGAACATGCACCAAATTCATCAAATTCACTTTAAGAACAAGAGACAACTGAACAGAACATAGAATAACAAAACAAATTGGATGGAGGAACGACTACACAGGCATAAACCCAATAAGTCAATAACAATTGTTCATTATTGCGACGGAAAGGTCCAAACCTCGAATTGGACTTCAACTCAACCTCGAACTTAACCACAATCTCGAGTCTCAACCTTGACGGTAACAAAAAAGGGAAGGGCAAAGAGAAAATGGAAATCTCGCTCGGGGTTTGACAATAATCGCATAACCCTCAATTGTCTAATCGATCAGACGAATTACTACTCAGAGAAAGGAAACCTAGGTCAAAATGCTCCCACAACTCAACTGCTCAAAACACAAATTATTTTGTATTTTGTGCTTAGTGTCTAAACTTGTAGTGGACTCGTAGACTCGAGAGTTTACTCCAAGTTTGCTAGAATTTACTCAAAAGAGAATTTATTCCTGAGTTGACTCGCTGAGACCCACTAGACTCTCAAACTCGTAAGAGTCTAAGAATTAACTCTAGAGTTTGATAACCATGTTCTTAAGTATTCTAAGAGTTACTCCACTATTTAGAAAAAATAGTCTTTTATTTACTTCTTAGTCGAGGATTTCCTTTAATCATCGGGTATTCACTTTTTAAGGTGAGTACAACTTAAATCTCCTTTTCTGTCTATTTTCTGTGCATATATTGTATATTCACGTCAGTAAGGTTTTCTATTTAATCCAACCAACTATCAACTAGTTAAGTCTTTCATGTAATATTTACATATAACTTTCTCGTGACATTTATACACGTATGTATTTCTATCTTTTTCACATTTTATAATAGTTGTTTAGTTGTCTGCATATTCCGTATCAAATATTTTCTTTTATATATCTCATATTTTTTTACTTTGGATACTCTGTATATATAAAATTTTACTTACCTTATTTTATACTTTCACTGCATATTTTTCTTTTCTTTTTAACAATATTTTTATACTTATTAATTTAATTTCATCGTAAAATTTTATGCATTTGACTATTAAATATTTGTAAAAGTTAGTATCTTTCTTTTTGAACGTAATTACATATTTATTTTACTCATAAAAAACATAAATTAAAATTTTTATATACATCATATACGTGAAAGTTTAATTTTATTTATCTATACCATCTGGTCCCTCAAAAGATTTTCGGCTCCGCCCCGGATTCCATCCTATGACCAACTGATTGGGTATAAAGAAATTTTGTTGAAAGAAAGAATACCCTAAAAATAAAAATACTTATTTTATCGAATACGAGTAATTTAATAAGTTAATTAACTTTGTAGTTTTTAAATGCCAATTACTAGTTTTTACCCTTCCAATAACTTTATTACTAGTTTTTATTTCGACTAGTTTTATTTAGCATAATCTATATTGATGTATGAAGATTCCAACTATGTCCCCCACATGGTACTTATTTATGTCGTATGTTAATGTAAAGACATGCAATAGGCATCAATGGTCTAACGTGTGGCTTTAAATATGTGACAATTGACAATTGCATTGTAAGGAACACTAACGCCAATACATAACAAATATGTGTCTCACCAATTTCTTCCTTCCTAAATAATAGTCAAATTCAAGTTAGAAATTAAATCCGTTTCCTCGTTTGTGGTGGACGTAGAAGGACCAAATTTCCACTACTTTACTATATAATAATTACTGGTTAAATAATCTACACGTGACCAACGATTGGAATCGTGAATTTAAAAATGTATAGTAATTAAATATACATTTATAAATTACTTAATTTCCTAGCTATGCATATGGGACTTAAAATTATATATATGTATGTGCAATGAATAAAGTTTCTCACAGAAGGGAGTATTTTTACCACAAGAGGGGGAGAGGAAGTGAAGTGATGAACTCAGAGACGAGTAGAGGTGCTTCTCCAATGGTGAAGTATATGCAAAAGGGGATATGGTGGTTCTCAGTGTTGATCTTTGTTGGGTATGTAATAGTTTGGATTATGATGCCCACAGACACCTTCTTCTTGCATTGGTTTCCACGCATTCGAGCAAAGGCTGATTCAATATACTTTGGCTACCAAGGTTTGTCACTATAAATTAATCAAAATGGTTGTAAGATACAAACAAGAGTACAAGTGATGCAATAGTAAAAGAATTGAAAAGAAAAAACAATTGTGTGCTGAGAATAGTATTAATCTTCTTCTTCTTGCTATATTGTTTCCTTGATAAAAATCTTAGCTTGTTTGTTTGGATGAAGAATAATTTTATCATTTTAGTAAATTTAAAATACATTTAATTTGAATTGCTTTTTTTTTTAGTGAAATGAATCAAATGTTATACATTATTTTATACTGTTTAAAGAAATTAGCTTATTTTCAAGTTGTTCACCCAATGGAATTGTTATTCATTAGCTATTATGCATGTGATACAAGAAGAAATACTTCTGAAGCTTGTAAGTATGAATTAGCTTGAATTTCTTTTTGTGTTTCTTTTTCCAGTTATATTTAAATTTTTATATAATCACCTAAACCGCCATAGAGTCTGGTTTATGATGATTGATTTCTGCCCAAGAAATTATTACTTCAGTCTAAATGAATCATTATTTAAAAAACTGGCACATTTTTTTTTTTTTTGTGTTATTCTATGTTTACATCGGTTACTGTCACTTGGTGATTGACTTAATTTTATATATTTAGTTAGTAACATGAAACTATCTTACTAATTTATTTGCATCTTGTCTGCATGCACAGGTTCAACAATACTAGTTTACACATTTCCCATTTTATTTATAGCCACCTTGGCTGGTCTATACCTTCATTTGGAGCAAAAACGTTCTAATCATAACACTGAAAGGTACCTTATTTCAAATCTTAGTTTTTTTTTTTCCATCAGTGTCATTTTTAATAATATTCATAATGTCAGTTATATAAAATAAAAATCATAATGTCTGAGTGTCTGACCAATCAAATGTGTGCTGATTTCTTGTTCTTAGGGAGATGGGATTCTTGGCATCATGGAAAAGACCATTGCTTGTAATTGGTCCTCTTGGGATAATCTCTGTGAGAGAGTTATTTTTCATTGTCGCGTTTGTTTTACTATTAATTTGGTCCTCTGCCTCCTACTTACATAGCATGTTTGCAAGCGTGGCACAAGATGCAGCTAATCAGAGAGAGCAAGTGTAAGAAAATTACTTATCACTCTTAATTTAACATGAATTTTCAGAACATATAACATTTGTTATTGGTTACTAAGTGATATTAATAAAATAATTAATGCACAGGTGGGAAGTCAAGCTAGAATATTCATCCCTTGCTTTAGGCCTTGTTGGGAATATTTGCTTAGCTTTATTGTTCTTCCCGGTCTCAAGAGGATCTTCAATTTTGAGGTTCATGGGCCTAACTTCAGAGGGAAGCATCAAGTATCATATCTGGCTAGGACACATTGCAATGGCCCTCTTCACAGCTCATGGTCTAGGTTATATTATTTTTTGGGACAAGACACATCAAATCTCAGAGGTAAAATATAATAATGAGTAATTGCACTCAACTTGTTCAAAGTCAATGTCCCTTTGTCACATTTTTTTCATTTTTCATTCAAATGGAGTTTTGGTCAAAAGATTTTTAAGAGAAAAAATTAAAAATATATATATAAAGAAAAGGATTAATGTATACCTAATATGTTATTCTATAGTCAATGAGAGAATAATGAAAGAAGGAAAATATAAGTATAATGAATAATATGATTTGATAGAAAAGAAAAATAGAAAGAAATATAAGGCTAAAAAATATGAAGTGTTCAAATATCATCATTCTTTATAGAAATTTTCTCTCCTAAATTTTTTTTTAAAAGATATGAGATTTTCTATAAATTAATTAATGAAAAACTAATTTTAACACATAAGTAAAATTTATTTTTTTTTTATTTTTTTTATAAATTTTTTAGAAAAAACACTCAAACATACCTATAACAGGTAATATTATTTTGAATCAATTTTCACGTATGACACAGAAATTGGTTTTAGTTCTACAAGTAATTGAGTTAAAGCAATTTTAAGTAGTCTGAGAGTTGTTCTATATTCCAATATAAATAATATTATTTCAAAATCAATTTTATAATGAGCAAAAGATACATTAAGCCATCATCAAACTATGTAACTGACCAAACATGACAATCTACAAACTTGCATGCAGATATTGAAATGGAGCAAAGTTGGTGTCTCAAATGTGGCTGGAGCGGTTGCTCTAATTGCTGGATTAATCATGTGGGCTGTTACCTTTCCTTTCATAAGGAGAAAAGCTTTTGAGCTTTTCTTCTACACTCATTACCTTTACATTGTCTTTGTAGTTTTCTATGTTCTACATGTGGGATTTTCCTCCTCTTGCCTAGTGCTTCCAGGATTTTACCTATTCATGATCGACCGGTACCTGAGATTTCTACAGTCACAGCAGAAAATTCGGTTGCTTTCAGCACGTGTTTTGCCTTGTGAAACTGTTGAACTAAATTTCTCCAAGAACCTAGGTGCATCATAGACTCTAACTAGAATTTCTTTATGAACTCTCTATCTGGTTTCATTTCGAGTTGACAAATTTCCATTCTATATCTTTTTGCTATAACAGGATTATGTTATGCTCCTACAAGTATCATTTTCATAAATGTTCCTAGTATTTCCAAGTTACAGTGGCACCCTTTTACAATCACCTCCTGCAGTGATACTGATTCTGATACCCTTAGTGTTGTCATCAAAAGCTCAGGAACTTGGTCCAATACTTTGTACCAGAAGCTATCATCTTCATCTCCAATGTCCCATCTTGATGTCTCCGTTGAAGGACCCTATGGACCGGCTTCAACCTTTTACTCGAGGTACATGAGACTAACCAGAGGAACTTTTCCTCTATGTTTTAATGAATCTCATTCTTTTGAAGCTATCAAATTCAAAGCATATTATTGAATTTCTAGGTAATAGATATTCTTTATGCTAGACTAAATTTCACAAGGCAAGACTTGATAAACCTTTTCATGCAGGCATGAAAAGCTAGTGCTGGTATGTGGAGGGAGTGGCATTACTCCTTTCATTTCCATAATCCGTTCGCTAATATTTAAGGCCAATGCTGAAGGGGGCAAAACTCCTAGAGTTCTTCTTATATGTGCCTTCAAGAAGTCCATTGATCTCACCATGATAGACCTCATCCTTCCAATCTCAGGAACCGGCAGTGCCTTTGATATCTCATGCTTGCAGCTTCAGATTGAAGCCTATGTAACCAGAGAGAAACAGCCAGAGTCGAATGAAAAAAAGCTTGTTCAGACATTATTGTTCAAGTCAAATGCATTAGATGAACCTATTTCTGCAGTCTTAGGACAAAACAGTTGGATCTATCTTAGCATTATCATCTCATCCTCCTTTGTGTTGTACCTCCTACTTATTGCCATCCTAACTAGATATTACATATATCCAATTGACCATAATTCGGATCAGATATACCCTTATTTCTCAAGGTCCAGTCTAAGCATGTTATTCATATGCATATCTATAGCCTTTGTAGCAACATTTTTTTTCCTATGGAACAAGAAACAGAACAAGGATTTGGGAAAGATTAAAAACATTCACACATCAAATCCATCAACTACTCCGGGTTCAGGATACTACAATGCTGACAGAGAATTGGGGAGTCTTCCCCTCCAATCCCTTGTCCAAACGGCTAAAGTACATTATGGAGAAAGACCTGACATAAAAAGTAAGATTTTCTGATATTTTATCTCAAATTACTTAATCGAAAATTTTCCTTCCTTGCAGTGCCATTTCCTGAAGTTTAGTTAAATCTATTTAATTTGAATGTTTCTCTGCTAAATGACATCAAACCAAAAATTATTATACTATCAATAATGCTTATTAGAAGATATGCCACTCAAATTATGATATTGTCAGGGAAAGTTTCCAGCTATATTTTATAAAAAGTAAATGATGTATGTCCATGTAAATCCTTAAACAGTGAAATTTTCTTTCTCTGGCAGAAATACTCTCTAGCTGTGATGGATCAAGCATTGGAGTTCTTGTCAGTGGCCCAAGAAAAATGAGGCATGAAGTAGCATCAATCTGCACTTCTTTTTCAACAAAGGACATACATTTTGAGTCCATTAGCTTCAGCTGGTGATCTATAAATATTGTTTGCATTATTTTGCGTTAGTTTCATACACTCTTGTGATACAGCGAACAAAATTAAGTATTCAGATTTCAGTCTGTCTGTACATGTTATACAAAGTGGATCATTTTGCTTTATATTGAGTTGTGATAATGTGATTATGTTACACTGGTATTAATTCAGAAATTCACTCAGTCACACAATTGCACGAAACTGAAACAACAGAACATAAATGATTATGTCTAATTTATTAGTATAAAATGCAGAAATACAAAATTAGGGTAATAGAGGAACTTTGAGAGTCCTCTTCTCTCCTATCCCAATCCCGAGCCTGAATTCGAATTCCCTCCTCCCTCTTGCCGTGTTAGGCTTATTCTTTTATATCTCATCGTCTCTCTGTTTGAAATTCTATCTCAATCAGCCTCTGCTATACTATCTCATTTTACTTAGGTGAAAACTTAATGATCAATTATGTTGGTCATATGTTTCAATTAAGAGGACAAGAGTTCTTTATTTCTCAAATGCCTACATTGTTGGCTATTAAACATGACATTTGGTGGACAGAATAGCATTGATAACCATAGGTGGTGTTGGTCTTCATCTATATATATCAGACTTTTTGTTCAGCCCTCAAGCTCTATCTATAAGAGAAAATTAGATGAAAACATTTGTGGGCACTCACCTACGAGTTTGCAACTTTGCATCTACAATATTAGTGTGCTTGTCAATCTAACTAACCAAGGGATGCAGATGAGCATCTGTACATACTGAAATTTATGTTCTGCCTTCAAAGTCTTCATACGAAAAATTATATGAAAACATTACCTATCAAACTCAGGGAACCTTGCCAGTTGCCTTGTGATATTACTGATTAAAGATCATCATACAAGACATGAACTCAAATCTAAAAGATTACAACAAGGTAAACTATTGTTCTTGTCCAATTGACTGTGTAAGCAATGTAGAGATGTGTTGCCTGGCTCAAATCAAAAAATATATATTCACCACAAAAAAGGAATTTAACTAATTTTTTACTGAACTACTCACCTATTAGACTGACACAAGTTAGAAGTATATATACATCATCATTAGAGAGAAAGTCAATAATGTCCATTTCACAACCTTTTCACTTTCGTTAAAATAGTGGCGGGCAATCAATAAGACCGAAATTTCAGGCTATAACCACTTCATGTTCAAGTCATATATTTACTACAGAAGTCAAAACCACATCTCCTAGGTGGATATGATGTATGCAAAGTAAAAAATTGTATGCCCAGAATCCAGGTTTAGGTTATCCTACCATTAAAACTCTTCTGTTGTTATTTCACATTATTCAAAGTATATCCTACCATTAAAACTCTTCTGTTGTTATTTCACATTATTCAAAGTATATTTGACAACGCAATATTTAGATTTTAGACATAGCCACTGGGCTTTAAGTATCAATAAAAATAAAAAGAGTGAGCCAGTCTAAAAATGATATTGCCCTTCCCAAAGGAGATGAGACTGTATCTCATCCAACTTGCTTTTCACATCCCCATCCACTGATATCACCACACCATGCACATGCACACTGTCTAAATAAATGTAAGTAAATCGTACGATGGTAGAAAATGAAGTGGACAAAGAACATTTCAGTTTCAGTCTGCTCAGAAGAGGCAGCTTTTGCTTTTCTTGATTTATGAAAGCAAATTGACAACGAAATTCAAGTAAACTTTTTTTATAATATAATATTAACAAGGATCCCAAAAAGGTTCGTTTTAAATGACAAACCAAAGACATTACCTTAAATGACAAACCATATCAAGAAAAGTATTTCAGATCTACCATAATTAGAAGAGCTATTCTAACCGTAAAATGTATCTTAAACTTACATGTAGGGAGTGCCAGGCCCATTCGATAGTGCAAAACATAGGCGACACATGAGAGTCCCATTAGCAAGCTAATGTATTTGACCCTCCCCTAAAAAAATTAATTTAATATCGTGTGGACCAATGGCCCACATATCAGATATTAAACTGATAAGAACAGATACTACACTTGATCTTAGCCAAAAGGCCGAGAAAGGTATGAGTTTACATTGCTTGAAACATCTCTTTTATAGTAAGATGTGGAGAAATTGCTATCTCTTCTAAATGATGTGGGACTTATTTACGATACTTCTCCACAACAACTGCCTCTTATAACTCGGAGCACCGGTGTTTTTAAACATGTTGGTACAAAACACTGGTAATGTTGATAAATGAGTGAACTAAAAATTAAAAAAGAAACAACAACTTTGAGTGGTTGAGACTGGATGTTCTTGCTCTGCCTGGAAGAGAGAAACAATAACTTCACTTCTCCGTAACAAGGTCTGTAAAATGTGTCACTGTTCATCTGAAATATTTTAACTATTGAATCTTCAGTTTTCTTCAAATAGATATCCATTATATTGACACTGAACAGTGAATACGCACAACCCCCAAAATAAGTGTTCTCTTCCTATACAGGAGGGGCCGTAGAGTTTGTGTAATTGAAAAATGAGGATTAAGACACTAAGCACATGCACATTTCATAAACCATCATGGTTCTATGCTAAATTCCATATACCTGATTTATCGATCCCTTAAGCACTACTCACCTCATTGACAATTCCTATTTCATTTCTTTCACCCCGTGTAGGATTCTGCATGTTTTGTGTCTGTAGATGAAAAGATATTCTGCATCAAAAATTTATATGTTACATGACCTGTTTATATTCTGCATATGTTGCCATTTTAATTCTTTTGTGATTTAATAAGATTTTTAATGCCCGTTTAGGTACGTTTAAGACGCAAACGTGGTTTGCCGTGGGTACGTTTAAGACACAAAAGTAATTTTGCAGCTTCTGTCTTTGCTGCAATTTTTAAAATTTCTAGCACGCTGCTGTGGGAATTACTCCTAGATAGCTACTCTACAACATAGCAGGGATTTAGGATTCTTCTGGTTGAGAGGAGGCAAATGGAGACAATGAAAACAGAAGTAGAAATATATCAACTAAAACAGAGTTGTTAAAATAGGGTGTTAATCACACTAATGAAGCAATTGATATTGATTTAGATGTAAGAAAGCACTAATTATATTAGAATTTACAAAGGGTGTTCAAATCCACTCTATTTTAAATAAAGGATCAGTAATCGAAAAAAAAAATCAAAAACTGATATATTTCAAATAAAAAAGATCGTGAATTTATTGGACAATTTAGTTTGATTTGTTTTCTGATTTTGAAATCAAATCAAATGGTATGTTTGTTTTCTCATTATTTTACATATTATTTTTCAGAATACACTGTATTATTTATTTATTTCATATTTTCAATTACACAATTAGAAATTCATTTTATTTTATAGAAAGTTTATGTTGAAATATTATTTTATATAAATATTTTTATTTTTTAATACTTACAAGAAATTTTAAAACCACTTAATCCCATATTAGATCTCAAAAGATTAATTTGATTCAGATTTCATAATTAATCCAAACCAAACCAACCATTGTGCATGTTTAATTTTGTCGTTTAATTCAGTTGGATTTAAATATAAATGATTCATGCAGCAAATCACTTTGTATGAGCATTGTTTCCACTGACAACCTAAGATGGTGAACTAATATTGAGTAACACAGCAGCACGGTTTACAAACTGATGTTTTTCGTCTTTCTTACCGTTGATACCTCAGCCCTCATCAGCACTAAATTCAGAACCCGATCGGAACTGCTTCATCATCAAAATTCAGGACAACTATTATTCTTTGCATAACAAAACGAGCTTCCAAATCAGGAATGAAAAAGAGTTATTATGTGCATAAGAATGAAGAAAAGCATGCATTGAAAAAGATTGGGCAGAATCCAACTTGTCTACTGAAAACATTCTACTAATCTAAGATGAACAAACATGTCTACCAAAAAAAATACCACAAGCAATGCCAACATCTGTGGCACAAAATATCCACTGTACTACTGCTATATCAAGTTCTTTACATTGTTACTGAAGAAATCAGTTTTTGGACAATTTTGGTGACTCTATCAACTTGAAATTGACAGTAGAGTCATTCCACATTCGGTAACTGGATAAGCTTGGAGTCTTGCAGTGTGTTGCCGGGGAACCAAGAGCAGATAGAGACAGCACATCGGGCAATTGCTCCGGTATCTCCTCCATGTATGCACTCTCAGACTGAAAGGATGGGCAAAAAGTTAGAAAAACAATATGGCGAGAGATAGGCCAGGAGAAACATGTGGAAAACAAACCTTTTTCATTTTACTTATTGCAGACAGCTCAGAGGAAATTGTCATGTGGTCTTCTGAATCTGATTAAATTATAAATAAAAGACTAAGTAAATCATATCTACCAGCATCAGCACCCAAAAAAAAAATCTACAAATATAACAGCATTAACATTCTCAAAATCCAGCAGTCTGCAACTATAAATATAACAGCTATAACATTTACCCATAAAAATATAAGTGCAATAACATTTACCATCCACAAGTCCAACAGTCTTGAAAAATTGATGCACGTTGGTTTCAAACTGTGATTTGATACATTTTTTATGATCGTGCAACATTTGTTCTTCAGCAATTGCACCGGAGTGAAGAGGTTCCTCTGTCAGAGAACTCGGTTTCAGGGTTTTCTTATTTTTTATCTCAGGAACTTGTGGCTTCCGGGAGTTTGAAATGTCAGAAAGTGCTTTCCTGCTACCAGTAAGTGATTTCTCAGAAGTTTTGCCCACAATTCTTCTGTTACTTTCAGGAGCCTGACCAACAGAGGGTTTGCCTGTGTTCAATGAACCATCAAGCGCTTTCTTTCCATCAAATTGGTTGATGGGCTTGCTTGCATTGGATAGATCTCCAAGTGGTTTTCTTCCCCCAGCCCTGGTTTTCCTCTGTCCTGTTAAATCAGCCTTCCCGGGAACAGTTCCTGCTCCTGTACCAGCATTAAGAATTATAGCCCAGGCATGGTAAACACCAAGAAAAAGCAAGTAATGATGAAAATCTTTTAAACCAAAAGACCAGAACAATACCATTAACATGCACATTGAGGTTTTGGTTTTGAAGCAAGCGACCAGTTCGTGTAGCCATTCTGTTAATGTGGTCAATGTTGAAGTGAACGACCTGCATATATATTGTAAAATGTTTAGACCATCTTAGAAAACTTTTACATGTCTAATCCTGTATCTCTTTCAATAAAACTCAAACAAACCCCAAAATATCATAACATGGACCAAATTACCGATTCAAGATGTCAAATTTTGAACGTCCTGCATATAGTGTAAAAGAAATTACACCGTCTTAGAAAAACTTTATATCTAGTCCTGTCTATCTATTTTCAGGAAACTCTACAAACCCTAAAATCATCACTAGGAACCGAATCACCCATTCAAGATGACATTTTTCACTAGTCCCTTCAGTTCACCAAACTAGCCTAAGTAAAAGGGTAAAATCAATACAAGCCTCAAAAATTAAAAAAATAAAAAACCTAATATGCAGGTATTCATGTGATTCTAGGATGTGAAAGCCCAATTGAAGAAACCAGAAAACCCCTGAAATCATCTCTTCAACTCCAAAAAAGGGAAACCCCATTCAAGATTTCAAATTTTCAACCCAAGATTTCATAAATCCAAAAACCCTCACTTTTCTTTCTTCTAACCTAACTGAAGAAAAAATAAAAGAAAATGAAATAACATATTCCTTTACACTGCGGAGAAACATACAAACCATACATAAGTTCAAGATTCCTCATCAATTAAATAATTCATGCAATCAAAACCTCACAACGAAGGGAAAGCGAAAACTTACAAGTAAGGCTTCTTTGATTCCTTTGGTTTCACTAGCAATTTTCTCTCGCTTTGTTGATCACTGTGAAAATGAAGTATTGGCACAAAACCCGCTCTTTTATATGAACGCAACGGGCTTCAACGGTAACTATTATTTTCTTTTACATTATTGTCCCTCGTGAGGAAATTTATTTACATTAATACCCACCCAATTTCTAGCCGTTGCCTTTGCCAACCTACGATTTGGTGACGCAATTTATTTTTCTTAATGATTTTCTTTATTCTTTTTTATAGTTTTTGGTCAGTTAATATTTTTCTTTATTTTTCCAAATTTGACAATAATTTATTTCGTCTATCCAATAAAAAATTATGTTTAGTCTTAGGAAAAATATTTATCTGAAAATTATAAAAAATATTCTGCTCTTTTAATATTGTATTATTACTTTAAAAAATATATAACACTCATATCACGTTACACATAACTTTAAAGTAAATATATGTAGAAGTATTGGAGGTAATGGTATTTTTTAGCATGAAGTTCTTTTCATTATTCCGTTGTATGAATCATAATTGGGCAACATCGAATTTACTCATATTAATAAGAATAAGAATCTAAGAGTAAACTTAGAATAGGATGCCTGAAGATTTACTTAAATATTTATTTTATATAATTTAGCTTTTAAATATTTAAATATCTTATTATTTTTTTCTGTTAATCTATTACTATCCTTAAATTTAAACAAATAAATTTATTTATAAGTATGATTATTTGTCTACATGTATTATTATTATTATTCATTAAGTATATCTCATATGGATAAAGATGATTATAATTTTTTTAAGAGAATTAGAAATCTTATTTTCTTCAAGAATGATCACTAATATTAATATAATGAAATTGTAGAAAGTAATGTTATCAAAATTTACTAAAATATATTAAATATTTAGAAATTAAACTTTTACGTGCGATATTAGATTTCCATGAACTAAATTATATGTTAAACCTATTAATAAATAAACTAAATTTCATTTTGTGATTAAATTAACTATATTTTCAATTAAATGTGGTCAATGTCTTGTACTTTTCCATTTATCAATTTGATTCTCAAAGTTTAAAAAATATATAAATTTTCTCGTATTAATTTTCCCATAAAATTTCCAAGTTCTGGGCCGTGGTTTATAATCCGAAAATTAAAAATAAAAGACAAAAGTTAACATTGCTAATCATTAATCGAAACAGGTTTTTTACGGGGTTAAGATTGTTTTCGGTGACATTTTCACTGCATAGTATCTTAGCATTAAAATTAAATAACTTAAATTTTAAAAATTATTGTAAAGTTGTGTTAAAATATCACGAACGGATGGAGTGCTAATTCTACTCTCTCAAAAATAATTTCCCGGTTTTTATTATTTTTATTTGAGAACCTCGCCTTGGGAGACTCAATTTATAGCCTCTGTGGGTGAAGTAAATATAAGCTTTTATTGAATGTTCATGGATAAATTATTATCATAATGATCATGATATTGTATTTATCATACTTAAATGTTGATAAGGAATGTTTTTTAAAAAAAATAGAAAGAATAGAGAAAAAATATGGTGAGAATATGCTTGGTAAAAATATCGAAAAAGTTAAGAGAAATTAATACTCATTAAATAGAGTAAAAATAGAGATTTCATGGTTGAAGAGAAATAAGGTAAGAATAAGTTATTTAATTTGAAAGAAGGGGGAAAATATAAATTATAATATTGAATTATTATTTACCATCTAATTTTGTTATTTATTTATTTTATTAAGTTAACTAATTAAAATATCTATATAATTGATATAGTGGGATATTTGAGACACCAAACTCGTGTTGCATAACATAAATTTATAAATTAAACCAATTAAAAAATAAATAATATATTAAATGATTTTAATTAATTAAAACACATATATAATTAATTAATTAAATATTTTAGATGCAACAAGAGTAAATTAAGTGGGTTTTTTTATAAGAATTTATATATGTAAACAAATTTCCCTTTTACAAATTTCCCATATACAAAATCCAATTGTTAAGGTACTTCATATTCTAGAATCATCCTTCTGACAGAGTTGTTGTCTTCTAGTAATAAAATCATGGTTTGAATTAATAATAAAAAATTGAAATTTTCTCAACAACCACGAGGAATTGCTACTAGTAGTTTATAGAGTCATTAGACTCATATCTCTTGTGAGATTATATAATGAAAAATATTATATTAGAATTTTTATGTGTTATATTAATTTTTTATGTTAATATTATATCATAAATCTTAAATAAAAGATTATTATAAATGTTAAATTTAAAAAAAAATTATAATGTTACAAAACTAAAAAATTATTTATATATTTTGCTCTAATTTACAAGACCTATCCGAGTGTGTCATTTGTACTCATTCTTCCTCTGTCAACATAATAAATCTATTAAGTATAGTTTTTCTTTTCTAAGCTATATATTTATCTATGTATACATACTTTCTTTTAAAAGTCTCAAGTGAACGATGCTTCAACTTTAAAAGGTTATAACTTTTTTGAAATATTCACATTTATTCTTTTACTTTGAGATGGACTTCTTATACATTTGGAAGACATGTCACTGATTATCAATTCAAACATCAAACCTAACAACTAACATTTTCAACTTACCCAGGTTTTTTTCCAACCTCATGTTTAACCTCTGTTAACATCGATTTCATACCGAATAGATATGGAAGAAGAAAAAAAATGAGAAAATAAATAAAAGAGAGGAAAAGAAACTGATGTCAGTTTGTATTAATCAAAAGAATGATTTTTCTTAAAAGAAAAAATAAAATTGAGACTCACATATATAAAAATCATCATGTTGAAAAATTGGAGCAAACACTATTTAATTATGGAAAAAAAAAATATTTGGTAGACAACTGAGATATGTAGATAACTGATTATAAAATGTGAAGAAAATATATATATATATATATATATATAAAAAATGTGAAAAAAAAGAAATACATGTATATTTTATAAGTGAGTTAATTTATTGACTGCGTATTACCGTTTTCAGCGAAATAAAATTATGAAAAAAACATGTTGCATAGTCTATTATAAATATGTGAGTTCTCCACGAGATTGAGTCTTTTCACCTTGTCTATTATTGTTATTTAGCACCTCCCATTTTAAGTAAAAACAACCACGTATAAACATCTCTATTTTGTTCCAGAGTTTTTCCTCACAGTAAAAAAAATTAATAATGTTATTAAGAAAAAATAAAAATAAGTTGTATACCGAACTGAGGACGAACACCGAGCTCATCCCCCAGACCCAGATTCACCTTATTGATCGGGCCGAGCTTGAGAGAAGCGTGACATATCTGGACATATAAAATATGGACATATACCTTTTTCCTGATTTATCGGAATTCTTGGGTCTAAAGCAATCTTCCCCAAGAACCTACGAATATAGAACCCTAATTATGATCCCTATAAATATCAATAGAGGACTCAAAATCGACACACAAATAAAACCTAATTTACTCATACAAATCAACGAGAGTTCTCACCCCTCACGCCGCCGGAATTCTCAGGATCGAGCTGAGCTCGAGCCACCTCAAAATCCAGCGAGAACAAATTGATATTATAAAGATAAATCAGTAATTTAATATATAAAAAATTTATTCTATGAATCTAAATAACTATTTCTATTTTATATTTCTTATCTTTTTTCTTTTATTAAATAACTTTAATTATATTGTATTTCTCTTTATTTTTTTTTCTTTTCTCCTCCTACATCTTGTTACTTTATTCAATACAAGCTTATGGATTAACATCAAATTATAAATATTGGATGTTTTTATAATTTATTTTCATTTAGAATCAAACTTTTTTTTTTAAATTATTAAAAAATCATTGATGATGTTTATAATAAATAATAATTTATTAATTATAATGCACATCTAATAAAAATAACAAAACTAAGATGGATCGAGTTTAAACCCCTCATTATAAAGCTCTTTTTAAATTAAAAATAAAATAAAGAATTTATTTTCTTGTATTTTTTTTACTTAAAAGTTGTTTGATAACTTAAGGAGGTACTCATTTGGTATATCAGAATTTATATATTATTATAAATTTTTCAATATCAATTTTCCATCTTGGTGGATAAAAATAAAATTTTTTTTAGTTTTATTTAAAATCAGTTATTTAATTAAGTGAAAAATATTATTTATTAGACAAAATGTGTAAAATTAATTTAATTGACGTACAATTATGTTGATGATAAAATAGATAAATAAAATATCAAAGTAAAAATATTTATAATTAAACTTTTAAAGATGTCAAAATGTATTTTACTTGATAAAATTTAATTTTAGTAATTATTTGCAAATAAACTATGACATGACTTTTGCATCCAGTGACGCAAGACAATCAAATGTCAAGTGGAACAAGAAATAATCTGTAAATCATTTGAACTAGACATTTGAAAACAATGGAGATAAAGAACCTTGGCACAAGCACAATTAAGAAATACAAGACATTAGAATTAAGAAGAGAAAAAAAAAAAAAAAAACAAACCTCTGCACAAGCATGAACTACTTACTCCTTCTTTTTATTTATTTTATCAATATGGTCTGAAATGGTAAATGAATAATCTGTATGTAAAAATATTTATTGAAAGAGATCAATCTAAAATATTTATTAAAAAAAAGTTCTTATTTAAGGAGAGAAAATCTGATCTAACATTAAGTAATAGTGAATTTGACTTTTTGTTATTAATAATTTAATATTTTCCACTTATTTTTAGAGAAATTTTATAAAATATATTCTCCACATTCAACTTTTTTGTTTTTTAAATATAAGATAAAAATAAATAATATATATTAAAAATAAATAATAAAAATAAAAAATAAATCTTTTAAAATTATGTTTAAATAAGTGGATTCCTCATCAAATATCAACCGTAATTATATTTTATAGACACTATTTCATTTTTTTCCTGTTTTGGATCCTAAAATGTTAATCATCATAGATACTGTTTCACGAGTTATTCTTATTGTCTATGTATGTTAACAAAATAAATCAAGCTTTTGAAACATCTAATAACAAAATAAAAACAAGAATAAAATATATAAGATGCTTATATCTCAAAAATAAATATTAATTATGATAATTCATACAATATAAAGAAAAGTTAATTACTAACATATTACTTTTGTAAATAAAGAATTTACAAACATTCTTTTCTCTATTAGTTAATTAAAATAATATTTTCTGGAAGACTAAAAATAATATATTATGAAAAAATAGTTACTATCTAATCACTTAATTAATTAGAAAGAAATTAATTACATTTTCAAAGCTATCTTATTAAGATAGATATGTAACAGGAAAATTTTACTGAGAGATTTAATTCACAGTAGATAGATATATAATAGGTAAATAGATACATAAGATAGATATTTCATATGCTTGGAGAAATTTTATAAGGGAAATTTTTGAGTTAGGGATTTTAATAAAAAATAAATAAGAATTTTCACGCTCTTTATCTGTTCCAAATTGCAAGAATGGAACCCCCTGCCCTATGTTACAACGAGGGATGTGTTACGCGATAAATATTAAGTTGCAACATATGCACATGATCCATCCACCTATTTATCTATAATGTCAAGTGTCTCTCTTTTCGGTTCTTTTCTTACTTATTTTTTTTTTTTTTTTGAAAAGAAAATTTGGCTAAGTAACAACAACCTTGAATATATATGCTATCATAGCCCACCTTGTATCAACTGAAAAAAATCCGTCAACAAATTATAGCTCCTCTACTAGTACCTAGATAATGCTTACACAATAGCCAACTAGAAAAATATAAGCATTTATCCATAAAAAATAATAACAAATTGCACAATGCATAACCCGAGAGAAGAGAAAAAGAATTTGACCTTTTGACCTTAGGAAAAGAAATGAAATACATGACATATTCACTTACACTTCAATTATTATAGGATAAAAGTGTAACTATGAAATGCAAATTGCATCATAAGCTGGCTGTACCAAACTACAAATTTATACAGCCTTACAAATCAATTAGAAACCAGAAAATATCCTATAATCATACTATGCACACGGGTAAGCTCTTTGTACCAAACTGCAACCAACTTCTTTCAAACACACAAGTGATGATGATAAAAGTACATAAATGAATCATCATATTCATAAATGCGCTAAATTTTCTCGAAATCCTAACACTTTTTATTTACTTGTTTGGTAGAACGAAAGTAGTGGAGCGGACATACTTTAATACAATTTTTCAACTCAATGTTTTGTTTTTTTTTTTTTTCACCCTTTGATTTAACCAAATCATAGTTCTCTAGATAACATCAAAATACTAGTAACAATGTTGGTATATCATATTCATGAAAATTAAGAAAAATAAGAATTGAGTTAACTAACTAACACCAAGCAGATGCCACAGTGAGGGTTCTTCCCATCCACCCAAAGCAAATCCCACCATTTTCTACTTTTATTGCAACTCGGTTCCCAGCACTGAGTCGTGCTTTGATAGACTCGGCCACCCTCTGACTCAGTGGCTTCAATTTGAACCCAGCCATGCCCATGCGTGCCCGCCACTTCCCGAAAACCTCACACCTTTCCACGCGGTCCCTTCCTTCGCACGCCACCGAGTTCCAAATTTTCCGACTCAGTCCCTCCTCTATCTTAACTCGCTCTGAGTTTGCCCGAGTCATTGTTGAGTCCAGCGAGTGAAACAATGCGCCATAATATCCACACGACTCGGCCACACGTGCTACAAATGGCGCTGTATTAGTATTCACCTCCTGTTCCACCAGCGTGACCACGCGTGGAGCGAGTGCCTTCACGCGCCGAAGAAGCTCATCACGCGGGTTTTCTGTAGACACACTCTCGTCGGGCATTTTGTAAAGTTTGAAAGCGAAATTCACAGCTAGCACATCCTCCTTGTCACAACCCAATGACTCGCGAGTCAACTCAACGAGTTTTGGACTCTTCACTTTGAATTCAAAACCAATCCCCAGTTTCTCTGCGTGTCTCCCCAGCAACTCGCCCACCACCGTTTTCAACCTTTCGTCGACGCCGTCCTCCGCCACAGTAATGATCTTCACGGCGGCCGGAGAACCCTTCCGACGCGCAGAAAGCTCGTGCAGGAGACTCACGTATTGACTCCCGTTTCTGATGTCGAAATCCACCACACACAGTTTCACATTCTCTGATAATGCCGATTCAAGAATTGCGATGTTGGCGACCAGGAGAGCGACTTGAAAAAACAGCGAGTGTTCGAAGAGCAACTGTGTCGACTCTGCGTGTTCACCGCTGAACAATTCGGCAACCGGCGGTGGATAATCGACCATGTTCATCCTCGATTTGAGCGCCGAAACCATGCAATTCACAAGGCGTTGATCCGAATTCGTAGATTGCAATAAACGGTTTAGAATCTCCGTCGCAGCGTCGGAATTTCCTTCTGAAATTGCTGACGCAGCCTCCGTTAGAGATTGCTTGGAACAGATCGAAGAGTTAGAGGAGGACGTTGTTGTGGAGGAATTAGACGACGTCGTTGAGGAAGTGCGTGACGGAGACGCGGGTTTTTGTGGAGTGATGATTAGATTTTGAATTGTGTCTGACCATGCAGAAGTGTTATTGGTAATAACTGAAACGGCTTCGCCTTGTTCGTCTTCGTTGTCTTCTAGGAGTTGCTTTTCCAGTTCTTGTAACCGATGGTTTATTATGTTCTTCTCCGATTCGGGAGGTACCGTTAGTCGAACCTGAGGGAAATTTGTATTGGGGAGGATTGAATTATACGGGGTATGTGGCTGTGAGTTAACGGCGTTAGGGTGAAGGTGGTGGAGAAGTGGCATGCCGTAACGCTGCTGCGACGGAAACTTGGGGAAATCGGAAGTTGAAGTGGAGAAATCCATGTGTTGGAAGTTTCTAGGCTTTACAGAACGAAGTAGATAGTTGGACAGGAGTGGGTTAAGGTTGTTGCAGTTATTGAGGTTGCTGTTGTTATTATTATTAAGGTTATGGGTTTGGAATTCAGCGAGAGTGCGTTTCCCAACGAGGTTGGATGTTTGGCGTTGAGCGATGTGGGACGAGGGGTTCAGCAAAATTGAAGGTTGGGTTTGGTAAAGAGGATGGTGGGTGGTGGTGGAGTGGTTGTTCATCGTGGTTGAAACCGCCGTAGATCGCCCCTGGAAACCCGCTGCTCCGGCGTAGAAATCCGAGGCTCCACCGCGAGGGAACCCCGGCGACGACATCCCAAGGTTTTGGCGAAGAAAATAAGGATGCAAGAAACTAAAACTAAAAGGTTTGGTTTTTGGAGAAACGCATGGGGACCAAGAGAGGGAGAGAAAAAAGAGAGGGTGTTTGTTTTGGGTTTCTGGTGAATATAATAGAGGGGATTTTAAATTGGATTAAGAAAGCGAGTTGAGGGTTTTTCTATTCTTTTATTTTACTCGGATTTTTTCTTGAAGGGTACGGATAATGTGAATGGTTGTTTTAGGTTTGAGTTTGCACATGCTGAGATAGGTGCCGTTGGATTTGTTCAGATTAGGAATTTCAACTCTCACACGAATCATGATGAACCACACCTGAATCAAAACGCAGTCGTCTCTTATTCAATAATAACCAACTTCAACTCGTGAATACTCTTCATTCACAACCCTTCTCCACGCGCCTTCCAATAATAATATGTTCCTAGTCAAGATTTTCTCAGTATCAATTTCATCGTCAAATTATTCTCTCTTTTTATTTACTTTTTCATTTTTATCATTAAAATTAATTATTTAACGTTGAAGATAAAAACATTAAATATTTAATCTGTATTCTCAAGGCAATCATTTTTTTGTTTGATGTTTTAATAATAATAGCAATATAACAAAATTATAAGCAAATTTATAATTTGTGGTATTTTTATTGGTATTCATGTTTACATATCAACAATCAGTTTTTTTTTTTTTAACGAGAATTGTTGACTGATATTTAAATTTATGAAAGAATCTTCACTTTTCATGTTGCATTAGTGGCCAAGTTCTTTTGCTAATTTTGTATTGTGAGAGCTAACATGTGTTTTAGTGTTTGTTTAGTCAAAAGCTCAAGTTTTTAATGTAAAATTTTGTTTTGATCTTGGAATTCTTGCATGTTAAAAAAAAATATTGTTCGTAGAAACTTTTACCTTCAACATAAATCATATTTTGAAAGACTATTCTTTGACATCAACAGTAAATAGAGATAGATATATACCATTCACAATATATATATATATATATATATATATATATATATATATATATGTGTGTGTGTGTGTGTGTGTGTGGAGGAAAAGATAATTTTAATGATAAAAATCTTAAGAAGAAAAGTCAAATATCTATTTAACAAAATAAATTTAATTAATTTTTGAAACAGTTAAACCTTTAATAATTATTAATTGTGTCCTATCAAAATAATTATTAGTTTTTTTAATTCAATAACTAATTGTGATTGCTTTAATCATTGTTTTTTCATTAATTTCTAGGCCCTTTCTTAGCATTTTTTTCATTAAGTTATTCAATCTTTTTGAAACATTTAATACAAGATTGGAGTAACTGATTTTTAAGATTCTTTACATAATTTTACGATTTTCTTTACAACAACCCATTCTCTTTTAAAAAAAGTAAGAATTATCATTATGGAAATGATATATATTGATCTAAATAATGTATTTTATTATTTTTAAAAAAAAATCGAAGTATTTTATTTTAAATTATTTTTACATATCTAATACCATACATATTCGTTATTAATAATAAGAATATTTATTATACTCTGTAATTTTTTTTTGTTTTTAAAATTTACTAAAATTGATATGTCAATGTTAATAAAATCAAATTCATAAATACTTGTTTAATATAAAAACTAATGATATTCTTATTATGAATGATAATTTTACTGGCGTCAAATATGAACTCTTCTTTCAATTATTTAATGAGTATATTTAGTTTTAAAATTACTGGTCAAATAAAATAATTATGTAATTGTTCCCATATGACAATGATCAATACATTTTTTTTTTCTTTAAGATATATTTTTTTTTAATGTGTAAAAACAGTTACAGTGACCAGTGAGTTGAGTATTAATTGATAATTTATCATGGTCAAGGTGAATAAACTCAAATAACACTTCATAAATTATCTACTAATAAAAATTAAATTCATATTTTATAAAATAGGAGTTTATTATTTAAAAGCTAGAACAAAATTTGTTGGCCTTTAAAATATATAAATGAAGGCATTAAAAAAAGTGAAAGGAGCTAGAGCACGGATCCAATGGAACGGGACAAGGTGAAACTGAAACATGTGAGGGCGAAGAGGAGCAACAAGTGTGGTAGGCGCGTGGAAAGTGTGTTGAATAATGATGTTGTTGTACTTGTAATTGTTCTGAGAATGAAAATGAATGAAAAGATCTTTTTATTCGGAAACGTTAAGGGGACACTTATGAACCAATTCTAAAACGGCACAGGCACATATACAAAAACTAAGTCCCCAACAAAAAGCACCATTATGACGAATGTCATGACGTGGACCAATCAGAACCACCAGTCATGCCAACTCTGTTCCATCCCTCGTGTCTCTAACATCTCTCTTCTGGATTCCAAATTCCTGAGTTACCGGCTCTTCCCTGTGCCTCATATGCCTTTTACCGACACCAACCCGTTCCTCCCAGATACATAATTAAAGAAAATTCCCATAACCTGATCAACTATTTTAATAATTTCCCATAACCTGATCAACTATTTTAAAACATATAAAAAACAAATTCAATATATTGTATATAGATACCAAAAAAAAATAAGTAAAATCCATCAACAGACTCGCTCTAATCGGTTTTTCTATTAAATTTTTGTTTTAAGATAATAAGTTAGTCAGGAATCCTTTATTTTTCCAACCCAATCCCTCTTTTAATAAATCATTACTTAATAAACTGTTTATAATATAATATCTAAAAAAAGTTTAAATATTTTTCTACAAATATATTTCTCATAAGGTAAGAGAATCAATATTTCAATGACAGATTTCAATTATATTTAAGTTAATCTCTCACTGATATCCAAAATTTAGAATACATTATTTTTGTTCTAATATTTAAATTCAACTCAAATTGTTATCTTATTTTGAATAGATTCTACCATATATTAAAAACAACAAATACAAAGACTCGTTCATTTTGATGACATTATTTATAATAAATTTTGTAAATTCTTGTAAGTCTACATAGAAAAACTCATTTTTCATATGATATCTAATTTAACCCTCTTTAATAATGTTGTAAAAAATAATCCTCTATAATAATAAGTTTTTTTTTTTTAGAAAAATCGATTCTTAACTATGAGAATCTTAATAAAAATTTGTATTGAAGAGGTCAAAATTGTTTAAATGATATTTTGTGAGGTATTTTAAAGTTTTTTTGGTACATAAAATATGGCCGTTATGTCAAAGTACATAAATAATCAAAGTTCAAACTATGATATTTCATCTTGGCAAGCAATGGTATTCCGCGGACGGCGGCATCTTAAAGACCAAACACGTATTAATTGTCTGTGCTTTCTCCAAACACATATTGTGAAAATCCTTTGTTTTTTTAAAAAAAAAACTTTTAATTATTGACAATTTTTATTGTGGCATAATATATTATTAGTTTTAATTTATACGAGTAATATATTATTAGTTATTAACTTCATTAGTAGAATTATACCATGCTGCTGCAAATTATTTAAAAAGTAATCACTAACGCGACTTTATTTATTTAATTTTTTACAACATCTTGAGTTTGAGTTATCAATATACAGTTACGTTAATTATTTTCAATAAAAAATGGCTTTGCATTTGCTCAAGACTTTACAGAGAAAAAAACAACTAAGTTCCAACATATATATAAAGGATATTTTTCTGAAAGAAATATGAAATTTACAAAGGCATTTTGATAAAAATACTAATCATGATATCATACATATGGTTTAGGGTTTTTTTTTTATAGATTACTTTGCGTACGTGTTAGATCAATATATTCCTTTTATTTTTGGAAATAATTTGAGTAATTTTTAAAATATAAAAATCATATTAAATTTTTTATTTGAATCCCGACAACTAAAACTTTGACGAGGATGAATCGAAAATACCATTATCTTAAGGTTTAGGGTTTTTTAAGAATACCATTTTTTAATACCATTATCTTAATTTTGGAGTAGTTAATTTTTTTTCAGAATGAATTATATTTTGATCATTGAAAGTATAATTTAGCTTTTAAAAGATAAAAATAAGAAATAATTTCTAAAACTGAAACATATTTAAAAATATTTATTATTTTTTAATCTCAAAATTTAGTTAATTATTTTTATTTGAATTTCTAAATTAAAAAATTTAAATAATGGTAGATGAGCAAATTTGACAAAAAAGTTTCATACAATATCCCCTTGTCATTGATCATTGGAAGTATAATTTAGCTTTTAAAAGATAAAAATAAGAAATAATTTCTAAAACTGAAATATATTTAAAAATATTTATTATTTTTTAATCTCAAAATTTAGTTAATTATTTTTATTTGAATTTCTAAATTAAAAAAAATTGAAATAATGGTAGATGAGCAAATTTGACAAAAAAGTTTCATACAATATCCCCTTGTCATTGGTTATAATGACTATTCGAACTCACTTGTTGTAATCACTTGACTTTGTTTGTAAGAGTGTAATTAAAAAGAAGGAAAGTATAATGAATGAAAAGAAACTTAAAAAAATAGATGAAGATGATGATGAAGGGGAAACAAAGATTCTCTAATAATTTCATTTTGACAAATTTGCAGCAATTGTTTTTGGATATAAATAGACATCAGGACTAATATTACGTCATTGTGTACATATGCAGAGATTGATAATTTAAGTCTCATACATTTTTTGTACTGAGAGAAAGAAAATAGGAATATTATATGAAAAACAAAGTGAAAGAAAAAACATAGTTTATTGTTCTTATTTTAGAATATGTCATATGTCAATTTCTTTCCACTTTGGACCATGACTCTTTTTCCCATATGATTGGTGGTTAGTTTCTTAAGAATAACTTCTTCTTTATTTTATATTTATTTAGGGGAATGAAATCATTTCCTTTAAATTAACAATCTAAGCAACATACATTGACATGGGGATGGGGGAAATTTGCAAATTAATTTTGTCCAAGTACCATGCATCTGGCTTCAAGTCTAAGCCATTGCCATATATGTGTGCAACATCTTCTTCTCTAAAAATAATTGAGCATTCTTTTGGTTACAGCTTTAATCTCAGATTCCATTATATAAATTTACCAATTACAAATGAGTTAATTTCTCCCTCTATGATAAACTCAACAAAGATTATAAGTCTTGTGTTGAGGTATTTGACCACATACAAGACTGCCCCATTTTTCAAACTTTGTACTTTCTAGATGCTTCTCTGGTCACTAGCTGAACAGAAAATTGAAAATTCTGTAAGTTTGATTGAATTTCTAATTGACAAATACAAGACTGGTCCCAACCTATTGGCATGGCAAGACTGACAAAAAGAGTAATGAATTAAAGGATGTAATATGTGTTTCAAAGCCATGATTATGTAAATGTAATTAATTTAAATTTGTTAAATTAGGGATCAAATTGTATATATATAATAGATTTTATGAAATTACATTAATGTTTCTTGTTTTTTTTTTTAATTTTTACACATATTTTTTTTAATTAATTGAAAAATATGACACTGACATCTCTTTTATACATTACATTAACACTTTTCAATTTTAAAAAATCACATTAAAACCTCCTATAAAAGTGAATAGAAATAATACTAAAAAATAGAAAAATATCCAATATAATTTCACAAAACTTTATGGTGTTTTTATAATTTACTCTATAAAAATATAAAATTTATAACAATCATAAAAATGTTTAAGTTAAAATGTATAACGTAAACTTGTTGAATTTTAAAATAATGTTTACTTTAAATCATACTTACCTATTTGATATATAATGTATCTTTTTTTTTACAATTACAATATGTAAAACCAAGCTCATAAAAATCACACACACACACAGATATATATATATATATATATATATATATATATATATATATATATATATATATATATATATGTTATATGATAATAAATCATATAAAAATTGAGAATAATAAAGTAATAATTAAATCATGAAAAAGTACTATCTGCAGCTTTCTAAAAAGGTTATTAGTTTGACCAATTTTTCTGACAAAGCTTTATGCTGAAAATCAAAATTGTATGTAGACTAAGTAAGGTCTTCATTAAGTTCAGCATGTCCTGTTCTGGTATATTATGATTTATGAGTGGGAAATAAATAGTGTGACATAAGATTAATTTTTTACCACACATAATCATTATATTAAACTTCAAAGACCTGTGATTTTAAGTGGACTACCAGAGTTCTAACGATTTGACTATAATCGATCTTAAAAGTAAAAAAATAATAATAATCCAAATTAAACCAGACATTTGTGTTTTAATTAATAATTACTGAATTCGATTGAATTAATCGTTAAAATTTCGTAGGATATTTTTTTTTTATATTTCAATTGGTCTAACGTTAATCGAAATAAATGAAATTCAACAATGATAAGTTTGAATAACATATTGGTATTTTTTAATTTAAAATAACTTGAATAAAAATAAATATTATATATAGAAATAATTTTATATGCTATTTTTAAGATTTTTAACATGAGAGTTCATTGAAAATTCTAATCTTCATTAAATCACGCATTTAATTTAATTTGTTTTTTTTAATTTTATATTATTTGTATTAGATTAGTGTCTATTTTGAATTGAAGTTTTATTAAGTTATTTATTTTGTATTATGGATTATTTTTAAGTAATTTTATTGTTATATAAGAGTTTTATTTGAGCTCGGTATGTATTTATACATTTTTACATTGAATTAGTAATTTAATATTTGATTTATCATTAATATTAGTCACGTATTTACTATATTTATTATTAAATATTATTAAATGATATTTATTTAAATTATAAGATCATACTAAAGAGAATTGGATAAATGAGATTTTTACGTACAATTTTAATTATATTTTTATCATCAACCTAATTAGGTTAAGTTGTAATTTTTTTTATTAAATCCAAATTAAACGGAACAATTAAAATTAATTAATTTTAATTTTAATTTATCCTAATCAAACCAAACCCTTAGCATCCAAACTTAAAGAGTAAGTAATTAGAGTTTTATTTATTTAACATATTTAAAATCAATTGTTTGCTTTTTAAAATACTTTTTTTAGTATGGAAAAATTGTTGAAGTTTTTAATACATTTAAACGTGCTTCTTCGCATTTCCACTTTTTTTTTAGTTTGTTCGAAAGAGCGGAAATATATAAATAAAAATTAAATTTTGAATTGAAGTACTTAATGTATTTTTGAGAAAATAACCTCTTAATACTTTTGGCTTTTTTTTTAGAAAAAAAAAAAAAAAAACTTTTAAAGACAATTTTCAGCACTTAACAATTTTAGATGAGAAATTGATTGCTGAGAATATTTTTGGATATCCGTCACTAATTTCTAACTTTTTAATTATCTGAATATCTGAAAAGCCTAATGGTACAAATTAATTTAAAGTAAAAGAAAGACATAGGAAAGGGTCTCACAATAATCCAAAATAAAACCAATTCGATGTAAAAAAATATAAGAGAAAGGGTCTCGTTAATTTTCATTTTCCTTTAACTTAAATACTTCTATTTTATTTTATTTTATTTTTATCCAATGAGATCATAAAACTAATTCTTATATACATATACAAAAAAAAAAAAAACTCAAATGCAATAAATTCATTTGTTTTATGAATTGAATATTTTACAAGTATGCAATTTAGTTCATGTGGTAATAGCAATAGGACAAAGAATTTGACAAATTGAGAAGAGTAAAGGCAAAAGTTTAAGAAAATTGGTTGGCTAATAGTAAACCCATCAAAACCACAATTTCACCTTCCTTTTTTTTTTCTGCATGGAATATTGGTCTGTAAGGACGCCACGTGGCATGTGCAAGTTCATGTGCCACTTGTATCGTGTCTACCCCTAACCTAATTTCCTCCTCCATACTTTACCATTCACTCTCATTTTCTATTTATTTTTTTTCTTTTTTCCTTTCCCAAAATGAACACCCCAAATTCCAAGTTCACCTAATCACTTTTGCACCCATCATCCTACAAAGGGATACCTAACTTTAGGCCGGTTAAGAAAATATTTTCATTCTTCATTTTATTCTTTTTTGTAAAAAATTTCTTGCATATATGCTACTTACAATTCTATTTTTCATGTACTGTTTTTTTATGTTTTATTTTATTTTTATATTCTAATTTATTTTTTTTGGTTTTATATAATTTTATCTTTTTTAAGAAGTTAATGGAAGTATCATACGTGATAATAATTTCGCGTGTCTCATTAAATCATTTCTTAAAAAAAATTGAGATCAAATTAAAAATTTTATAGATTTAGAGACCGGATTAAACATAGGACAAATATACTTAAGTTTGATGATGCCTGCAATGTTAAATTTTTTTTTCTACAATTTAATGAAAAAATAACACAAAATCTAAACACATTGTAATATTTGTACTGTTTAAAAAAATTGTTTTTTAATATATTCAATTCAATTGACAAGTGTAGGGTGAATTTATTAAAGAATACGTGGATTTGAATTTCTAGTAATAATTCTTTAGATAGAAGCAAAGAATTTAAAGAGTTACTTAATAAACAAGACAGATTAGCGGTCATAGTTTCACGGCACGATATCGTATCATAGTGTCATACATAATTAAATTTTGTGAATATTCCAATAATTTTCATCTGAGCAATATACTTAATTTAGGTTTTTTAGTGGATCCAAAATGGATTTCTTATGCTACGTCACAGTTATATTTTACTTCATTGGTGCAATATTGATTTTTAAGCAAGAAATTGTTTTTTTTAACCAATTGTTTCATATGTAAGATACAGTGCTTGAATTTAAATAACCTATCCTAACAATTATATCAATTTAAATGAAAGAAAAATGAAGATCAATTTCTTAATTTAATCATCGTGCTTTGATCAATTTCATTAGAATCGTCCTCGCTTCTAGAATTTTAAAATTATTTACATCGCAAATCTATATATCACAAATCCCCAGATATTTAGATAAAAAATGAGAATCTAATAACTTTAGATATAAGGAAATTAATAAATAGACTACATTCATTTGGTTTTGTATATAAAATGGATTAATTAATTGGGTAGAAAAAATAAAAATAAAAACTGAAATTACACACATTAAATTAAAAGGACAAAAAAAAAATAATTAAGTACAATGATTTTTTTTAATCAAAAACAGATGACATAATACTTTACAAATAGCAAGTTATATGATTTTTTTTATTGGCAATATTTTTTTTGCGAGAAAATATTAGTACGGGTAAGTTGATCTCGCATAATACTTTTAATTATCAGTAAAACATTCTCTTATATTTTTTTGATCACTTAGAGATCTACTTTACCTTCTTTTGAATTCAGGAAGAATCTGCTTATATTCTTTTGTATGGGTTTGGTTCACATCCCCATGCCTTTTATTATCTTGATTTATTTTTTATTTAATGGTAATTGGGGTATGTTCATATGATTAATAACTAATGTGATCGAGATTCTTATAATTATTGTGATGTCTTTACATTCTCTTCCTTTTCCTCAAAAAACATTTATTAGTGAGGTATCTTTGAATTTTATCATCCCGGCCTTAGTAAAATTCAATATTCTGTTATAGATTTTTGTGAATAAAAAGCTTTCAAGTCTTATTGTTTTATGTAGTATTTAATTACGTACTAAAGAAAACTTCTAGGTATAGAAAATTACTTTAATTTTTCTTGAAGAAGTGGGTTTGAAATATGCTTGTTTTTTCTTTTTTATATTGTTTTGAAATTCAAAGATAAAGTTAGTGGGATTTATATAAGAAGATTTTTGCATACCCTTTGTTTGTCCCCTGCACCGATTAGGAGCCACACTCTTTACATAGTTTCATTTAACAATCAACACTTGGCAATTATACAATTCATTAAACTTATGGTTGTGATCAAGCAATGCCAAATATCCGTTACCATTATCTAATATCTAATGCCGTGTTCATGAGAGTTTGCTTTGACTCTTAAATGTTGTTCACATAATAATACACTTTGAGTTTATGTTAAAGACGTGAGAATGATGTGCAGGGAGGGGTGAAAAGTTTTAAGGTTTACTTTAGTTATTTTATTTTCTTCTACTTTATTCTTAAGATTTTATTAATAAAAAAAATATGCTTTCCCTATAAAGAGCTTTGTGAATAAGGTAAATTGCGACCCCACTGGGCCATAGTTGAATTCGTTCTAAGCAATTAATTTGAACTTACAGGTTCCATCACATGCATATATGGCCATGCATGATAATTATTACACCCGGATTTTATGGATATCAACAAATAGGATTTATCCGTGGGTATGGATATTATACTATCCTTTTGGTACCTTTTTACATGTATAATAGTTCGAATAAAATGTTATATATTAAAATATATTTAGAAATATTAATTTATAAACTTTTAGTATTGTTTGATTTTAAGTTATGATTTTATTTTGGATGGTTCTAAGTGATGTTTAATATTATATTTATGGTTATATTTACGTTATTTAAATGCGAATTTTCAATTTAGTTCTACCAATATTTTAATCAATATTCACTATACAAGTAAATAAAACATAGGTTATAGGTATGTATAGGTATATAGGATCAGATACATGTATTTTTTTAAACATAGATAAGGGGACGGGTACTATTGGAACCTTCGTTTTGTCATAACTACGGTCGCCCTATAAAATTGAAAAACGAGTTTTTTCAAAGACAACGAGAAAGAAAAATACGTATGTATATAAAATATAATTAGAAAAAAATATATATATATTATATGAGTGAATTAACTAGTTAACTGTGTGTTGTAATTGTTAGTGAAATAAAATTATTTTTTAAATAGACTTTTTGATATTAGTAAAATTTATACAATTTATTAAATATTATGAATAGTAATTCCTATTTTACTAGTCTTATTAACTACTTAATAAAATTTATAAGAATTTCAGCCATCAATCAATCGTAAATGTAACGAAAGTAATAGATAAGAATTAACCTTCTTACGATTAAATAATCAATTGTTCTTTAAAATTAAGGCGATGTTAAGGTTTTTCTTTTTTTTGGGAAGTGACTTATTTTAATTTTTGGATAGTGTTAACTAATGTCACGTGGAGGAATAATATATGTTATATTAAGTGACATAAAATCAATGAAATGGATTAATATTTTATAAAATATTAAATTTAACGTGATATTATATGTGACAAAAGGTTAAATTGAATGCAATGTTATGATGGAGACATGTTGTGGAAGACTAAAATGAAATAAAAAAATATATATATACTAAAACATGTGAGATTAATTTGAAATAAAAAGAAAATATTCAATAACACGTGAAGGGCCTTATTGAATTTAATGATAAATTGTTTTGATTATCAATGATTTTCCTTTTTTCTCCTTCGTTTTGAAGACTTTCACTACCTTATTTTTTTCTTTCATTGCTTTGTTTCTCTCATGAAATTAAAATTGTGTTTTCTTGTCTTAATTTTTTCTTTCTTTGGTAGAATACATTTTCACCTCTATTGTTATTTAGTCCACACCTACTTATATGAAACAATCAATGAAGAAATATTCTTCATTAAGTCTGATGATGAGGTTTTTTAATAATATCACTGGAGAAGAAAGGTACGAATGATTTTATAAAGTATAATTTCATATCAATTGCAATATGGTATTTTAATTTAGGTCATATGAACTATTTAAAATGTTTCATTGTGGTTGTTTATGCAATTATACACTTTTATAAAAAAAAGTTCAATTTAATTATCCACTTGTAGACTTATTACGTGTGACACTCAATTTTTCCTTTAACACATGTTTCATATTTTTATTGACGTAGCTGCATATTTACATGCCACTTAATATGTCATGTCATATCTTCTAATAACATCAGCTTCCGATACTCTCCTGAATAAAGAAATGACTTGTAGATCCTAAAAAATATTCTTGAATTATGTTAAAATTAACCACAACCCTCTATGGTTATGCGTTTAATAAATATTGATATTTGATTACTATAATTATACAATTCTATATATATAACATGATCTATTGTTTCTATATTATACATTTTAATTTTTTTAATAAATCAAATTTATCCAATTTCATTGTTTGATTTGATGTTGATATTAATCAGTTCATGTTATTATTTCTTTTAAATTTTTAAATTATTTATTAATTCATCATATTATTCTATTTTAATGTATAACATGATATTAAAATGTATAAAATATTAATAGTTATGATATATATATATGTGTGTGTTTTTAAAATAATATTTATTAATTTAATGGTTAAATCAATTAATTTAATTTATATAAATTATTAAAATTTAAACTAATAAATCTTATACTTGATATGAAATTTTTTATCTTGATATATAATATTAATATACTTTAAATTTATAAAATTTTATCTCAAATTTAAGAGATTAAAAAATATCAATGACTCAAAAAAATATAAAAACAAAAAGTGAGAATTTCAAGAGTTACAGGCAAAGACTAAAACTTAGAAATTTTATAAAATCATTAGTTCAATAAAAAAAAAATTACTTCCCAATAAAGATATTCTTCAATTGCATAATTAAATGCTATATCCCAGGTGAACAAAATGGTTAATTAATAAATTAATGAGGATAAACTTGTACTTAATAAATGTTAGATTAATGAAGTGCGTAGCCAAACAGGGAAGTCAACTTAAAAAGTCAGAAGCCTCAACAGCGGGAATTAACTAATCACACGAGTCCAACACGCTGCCGTAAATAAATAAATAAACAAGAAAATCTTGTTAAGGAACTGATTGATTAAAAAATTAAAAGATTTTTTTAAAATATAAAATATGTATTTGTTTAATTTTTTTATATATATGAAATTACAATATAGATTATTCCTCAAATGTATACACCATGTTTTTAAACAATGTAATCTTTAATAATTAGTTTGTAATAATTCATAACCAATCATCGATTGAGTTATATTATTTTATCCTATATAAAATGATGACAGTTTATTATGTTAAAAAGATTATTTGACCCAAAATTTTATTAAATTTATCTCTTATAAAAAGTTATTTTTATTTTATTTATTTATTAAATTTTAACATTCTCAAAAGAAATTAACAATCGTCAAAGATATTCGTATATTACAGTAAAAATATTTATCATTAATTTAAAATATAATTTTTGTTTTTAAATTTTATTTATAAATTTATAAATTTTGAATTTTAATTATAATATATTTTTTATATTCAAAATTATTTATTTATTATAAATTTTAATTATATAACATAAATATTTATCGTATACATTATATTATAAAATTATATGTATGTTTAATGGATTCATTTTGGACCATAGATATTGTCACATAAATGTTGTATTTTAAATACTTTGATTATAGACTATTGATATTATCGTAATAAATATACACGTTCAAATCCAAACAAAATTTGTTTCATTTAGAGTCCAAAACTATATTTAACTCCAAATAATTTTGATCGATACTTTCATTAATGTAATCAACTTATATAATAAATCAGTATATTTAAATACACTGTTTTATTATCTTTTTTGGTGAACAGTTATACACTATTTTATTTTAATTTTTTTTTTATTGAAGGATTGAGGAAGAAAATTAAAATAGTTTTGATTCATTGGATTGCTTTCTATTTTGGTTGAAAGGACCAGTTCAAAGTTTTGCCCTCCGAATTTTTTATTTCCTGGTACAAATTTTATTACATTATTCCCATTATGGACATCGATTCTATTATTGTGCCCAACAAAAAACACACGTGGAGTTTTTTAGGTCCAGAAAATATAACACAAAAGATCATTAGGCCCAGGTACAAGCCCAGAAATAAGATTCTTAATTAACAGACTGTTGCACACCCCTTATTTTTAAGCACACCTCCCCGCAAATTTTATTTAGTAATGCTATTTTTTTATTGTTAGGAATTAAAGACATTGCCGGGGAGTTAAAGCATTCGGCTTAATTAACTAGGCTAAATCCTCTCAATCAATAATACCATTATATGCATATCTTAATTCAATTTTTCATAAATTAAATTGTAGAACTATGTAAATTTTTCATATATATAGAAATGATTTAAAAAATTATGCAAGAACAATTTGAAAAACTGATTTTTAAATATTTCTTATATACCTTTAGAAATCAAACTCTAGAAGAGTTACAAAATTTTGTAAACTTCTAGAAACTAAAATTAAAAATATTATAAAATTTTACCACTTTCTAAGACTAAAACTAAAATTTATGTCAAAATGGGACTCTAGGATGGTATGTTTCAGATCTGATGGTTCCCACCGTGAGATGTATGCTTTCAGAATTTAGTTTCTAGAAGCATTAAAATTTTGCATATTTTCAGACTTTAGTTTCCAAAAATGTGTAAATATTTTAACACTTGCAAACTTTAATTTCATGAAGTATGTAGAAATACTTTAATTTAAAAACTGTTATTATATATATATATATATATATATATATATATATATATATATATATATATATATATATATATATATATATATATATATGAAAATTAGCCTAGCAAGTTATGTCTGACCATTTTTTACTGATAAATTATAAAAAAGTGAAATGTTTTTGAAAAGAAATTGATGGTTCATAATAATTTTATATGGTTCTAAACGAGAGATAGTTGTAGTGCATAACTCTCCAAGTTTGTTTTGTGGACAGAGAGCATTGAGCTATGGACAATTTTCAATCATAGTGTCATGGCTTCCATCTACTTTGCGTTGCCTGTGACTACTCCCCTCCCTCTGCATTTCATATAGTGTTGATTGAATTAGATTTTTAACCTTTCTAGAATATAATCTAGAGTTAAAGTTTCTGTATTTTGTGTTTATTTTATAATTAATTGAGTTTTGAAATTCAAGAGAATCTTCAACTTTGGACTTATTATAATGTATTTAAAATAAAATAAAAAACAAAAAATGTCAACTTTTATCATTATTCGACTACAAATCATATACATCGCATGCTCATACATGTCTTCAAAATTGTCATCCACGTTCATCATGCAATGATTGATTTTTATATGAATTAGATAAAAAAACAACATATTTGTGAGATAAAAATTTAATTACTAGAGAAATTTATTTTAATATATAATTTTATCATTGACATTTCATCTTAATGTTGAAAAATATTAGTCATAATTTTAGCATCTTCGTCATTACCATTCTAATATTATTTTTATATTTAACATATTAAAACAATAACACCTAAGATACTTTAAAAAAAAATAATAGCACCAAAAATGTTGACAGTAATATTATAACACCTAACAAGTAAAATAATACCATATTACAGTAACACACTAAGATAATAACATGTAGTAATATAATAACAACTTCAAAATTGTAAAATTACTGCTTATACTAGTAAAAAAATGTAATTATTTGTAATCCAAACTAAATTAACACCTTAAAATAAAAAGAAATAGTAAAATAATAACAACCTCAAAGTTATCACATTACTACTTATACTACTAAAAAGCTTAAATATTATTGATAACATCCTTAAATAATAACAGAATAATAACACCTTTAAAATTATAAATTTCTTACTGCTATTATTAAAAATAACGCAACAATTAATAAAAACATCATAAAATAACTTACTGTCACAAATAACAGATGGTATTATAACAAAACAATAAATTTAATTATTGAGATGGTTAATAAATAAAATTACACCAAATACATGATAAAATAACGTAATAAAATTATAATACAAATTAATGTTGAGAAATCAATCTAAAACATACGAAAAAAAATAGTTAAAGTGCTTCAAAATTTACTCATTAAATATAATTATAAACTCTCTTTAAATATCAATTTTTGTTGGGAATGCATTCTACTTCAAAACATAATATAAAGGAGAAAGAAAAGATTATGGACGAAAAAACTACAAACTCCGCTTACCTAAAATCTAAAACATTCATTATAGATTTAAGGATGTGATGCAAGTGAACAAAACTTAATACTCTACTTTATATAGGTTTTTCACTCATCTCTTTTTAATATTCTCCGATGTGGGACTTTAAATTTACACTCAACAAATTTCTCCTTAATTCAAAGTCCTACACTTTTACAATAATCTCTTGTTTACATCAAAATTAACAAAACTTTTTTTTAGAGCGATCTTCTCTTGCAACAGTAGAATCTTCTAACTTCTGAAAATTGCTGCAAAATCTTCTGATTTTTGGAGCAATCCTCCCTTGCAGCAAAAATCTTCTAACTGACAAAATTTTTCTTCTCTTTCAAACTTTACATCTTCTAGTATGAAATTTTGACTGTATCCCAACAATTTTTATACAACAAAATTATAAATCATCCTACATATTTTAACATATATTACCTAAAATCTAATACATTTATTTAAAAATATAATATAAGTAAATAAAATTTATTCTTTTACCTTATATAAATTTTTTACTTTTTTTAATGGTGACAGCGTGAGACTTTAAATTATCCAAAACACAACAATTAAGATAACCTCGAAGAAATTTTTTTTACTCTTAATATTTTAAATTTTGTATTTCATTTGTGTAGAAATGTTATATATAGGTGCCAAGCAAAAGGGTGGAACAAAGTTTCTACTCACTCTCCCGCCAATGCAATTTACTGGACACATCAAAACAGACCCTCACTTGAAAACAAACCTCAATGACTTAATTGAGCTAAAAATAAGTATCTAATTAAAAATTGTTAAATTGTTTATGGACCCTGAGATTAATTTAAACAAAATTTTAATAAATTTAAAAATATTAGTTTCCAAGATATGTTAAAATTTTAACATTTATGAAAATTAGTTTCTAAAGTGTATTACATATGTTTTGAAAACTAATCTGCAGAGCATCTACCAATTGTTGAAGTTCTTTGATTATTTATAATATTAAATACATTCTAAAAACTAAAGATATTTACAAAAGTTACTTATAATAATCATGGTATTATTCTATTAAGTGGGTCTAAATCTAATATAGACAATTATATTATTTTTTTTTCAATAATTATTGTATACTTTTATCCTATTTTTTATTTTTCCTTGACTGAAATGGACATTGAATTATCGTGAACTATAGGTAACAACGTAACAACTCTACATAACGTAGTCATTGTTGTGATGTGCCAGTTGTGGATTGCAATGAATGATGACAGTGACATTTTCCACATCAAATCTGTAATTGTACTTCATACTCACCATTGTTCATCAAATTCGTTCCACCTTTTTTTTTCTAAGTTTATTTGCTCATTCTATTAGCAATTTTGTTCTGAATTCTCACAATCACACACCGACACAGCTGCTCTTTGTTCAAACGATTTCAAGTTGGGTTAAATATATTTTTTAGTTTTCCAACTTTTTCATGTAAAAAATTTTTAGCATCACTTTGCTCAATGATTTTTTAAAATTAAAAAATAATAATTATTTATTTCACTTTTATTATTTTATTTATTTTCATTTTTTTTTAATTTTTAATATATTTGAATTCGTCGCTATTGATATCCTTAATTTTTTTTTAATAATTTGTTGTTATTTTCATTTATATTTCAATAAAAATAATTAAGAAATAAGAAATTTATCTATTATTTTCTAATGGAAAAAATAATATGACCGTGTTTTACAAAGTTAAAATCATATTAAAAATTCACTCAAATTTAATTTATTTATATTTTCACTAAATTTGATTCCTTTTTATTTTCAATCATTAAAGTTTTGTTTCTTGTCATTTGTTAGATCTGTTCGGATAAAGTAATATAATTATTATTCACACTGACTATTATTATTATTTAATTTTTTTATAAATAAACTTAAATGTTTTTTTTTTAATCTTTCTCAAAGGTTGATTAACAATTTATATTTTATTAAATAAATGCTATACCAGCAAAAATCAATCTAACGTTAACCTGTAGTATAGAATAATTTAAATAAAATATTTATTACTCATTATCAAGTATTTTAACCACCGTGGATACGAATAATGTCTTTAAATTTAAAATAAATAATATTAAAAGAAATGGATTCGGTTCTTTTGTGAGGAGTGTGTAAAGTTAAAAAATAAAGTAAAATAATGGTTGTTAATTAAAAAATAATAAATAATATTATCACTAATTTCAGATATATATATATATATATATATATATATGTGTGTGTATATATACACACTTATAATTTATCATAAATATTATAATTTTTTATTCAATAATTAAAGTGCATTTTATCCTTAAATGTATCTTTTAGTTTAGGGAAAGAAAGAAATATGCACCAAAAATATACAAAATATTTAAACAAGCTGTTAACAAACAATTTAAAAATAAAGTAATAATATTTTTCTTCAATTCTCAAAGTATGTAGGATTTTATATAATTGAGTAAAGTTTTTCAACAAATATGTGTAACATTGTCCAGTAGAAAAGAAATAAATATGATTTCCACAAGATATATCTTTAAAAATACATGTCGAACTTTGAATATGTTGAAAAATTACTTTTTTTTTCGCTGCAAATTTAGGTCTAGTCCTATAATAAATATAAAAAACCAGTGCGAAGGATTTTATTATCTGGGTTTAAATATATCATTATTTATTTATTCCTTAAATTTGGGATAAAGTTAATTTTAATCTCTTAAGTTTAAAATAAATATTTAATCCATCTTTTAGAAACGTAATTTTAATTCTTGAAACAATATCCGGTAAGAGTTATAAAATATTATATAAACGAAACTAAAATTATATTTTTTAGAATTCCAGGGACAAAAAATATTAATTTTAAATTTGGAGGAATAAAATTAAATTATAGAATAAAAAGTATATTTAAGCCTATAAATTAAATAGTGTTTTAAATTATTATAAATTTTTCTATGAAAAAGAAGTTGTTAATTAAAAAATTTTGTTGCAAAAATTCAACTCCTCCATTTTGAACATGAAAAAGAAAAACTGAGTTTGGTATCAAAGAAACACATCATTCATTTCATTCCTCTTGTGAGGGTGCACAGTACACAACATCAATTTACAACCCCCTTTGTTCCTCACTTTCCATTCCATTATTTATGTGACGTGGCACATTTTGCACCGTCCATCTTACCTACTTCCTCTTCACTCTGTTTCCATGGTTTTTATTTCCCCTTGCATATCACGTTATCTTCGATGTGTTTCATTGAACTATACTCTAAATTAAACATACATTTAAAAACAATTAATGAGTTATTTAAAGTATTAGCTATGAGAAAATACACGTGTTTTTTAAAATAACTTATCGTATTCAATAAGTTTAAACTTTATTAAAAAATTAGGGTTAAATATGTTTTATCACCATAAATTTTTACAATTTTATGTTTAGTTTTTCAATTTTGAATTATTTACTTTTTAATATTTATTTTAAGATGTGTCAAAATTTATTTCAATCGAATTTTTATATCAATTTCAACAATAATTCATTTAAAACGTCCATTTCTTACTGTTTATTTTTTTAATGGATGTAATCGAAGCGGAGGAATCTTGAGGCCAAAATTAAAAATTATTTTTGATAAATATTTTTTAAAATATAACATGTGTATATAATATGTAATATATTTAATATATAGTTAGTTGTTTCAGAATTTCAAATGAATATATAATTATATTTATTTGACGAATATTTGAACTCGATACAAAGAAAATTAAAATAAAAATTCTAATAAAGAGTCCGATGCTATTAGAAAATAATATAAAATTACCTTATAATATATATAACCACAAAAAATAACTACCATTTATGTCTAATAAGAAAAATAATAATATATTTAACAATTAAATTTTTAAGTAAATTACATAAATACCCTTTTACATTTTGTGAAATTATATACATTTTTTTAATTCATACACAAAACTCCTTAATATTATACTAACACTTCTTTAATTTTAGAAAAAATACACCAAAACCCTGTAAGAATAGTAAAAATAATCCTAAAAAACATAAAAGTATCAAGTGTAATTTCATAATATCTCTCATGAGATGTTTAGGTAATTTACTCACAAATTTAATAATATCTTTTCTTTTTATTTAAAAAAATGAGTTGATAATTTTTTTAAAAAATATCTTTCAACTAAAAGAGATATATGAAGATAAAAAAATATAAAAGTAGATAATAACAAATTTCAATTACATTTAATAATAAGAAAATTTTTGTATCTAATAATCTCATTCATTAAGAAAAATAAATTAAACAAACAAAATGTGCATCACATGTAACAATAAAAACATATCTTTAATTTTATATATATATATATATATATATATATATATATATATGAAAAAATATATAAAAAAATTAAAAATAATCTATGTAAAAATAAGAAGGGGTATGCTGAAGTGGTTAGTGGTACCGGGTTCACAAATTGATATTTAATGAAGTATTTCATTCTTTTCTTCTAGAAGAAAAAAAGTAACCAGAGAAGAAGTTACGAATTATATTTATTAATTTGTGTAAAAGAAAGTTAGGAGAGAGGCAGTAACAAACTGGTACGAAAGTTGCTGCTAGGATTATGCGATATTTCATTAAATTTTGTAAACTAAATGGAAACATTAGTTTCTCATCATATTCACATGTCAGTGTTACTTGTTGTGATATTAATCTCGAAAAGCGAAAGAAAATTAAAATAAAAAATAATGACATGTGTATTCGTACGATGCATAAATAGTTTGGGAAAAAGTTTTGTATCTTTGCAGGATTTAAGTGGGCGAGGAGAGTGAATGGTTGATACACGCATTTGTGTTGTCCGGAGTTAAGGGAAAGAAGGACGGAAGGGAGGGAGGATCAGAGTCGTACACGTGTAGGGTGATGGACGCTCCCCTGTTGGAGGGGTTGGCGGCGGAGAACGGTGACTACGCGGAGGTGAAGGGGTTGAAGGAGGCCAAAGAGGTGTTTTGGATTGAAACTAAGAGAATATGGCATATTGCGTTTCCCATTGTGTTCAATATATGGTGTCAATTTGGTGTTAACTCCATCACCAGCATCTTCGTTGGTCACCTCGGTGATATTGAACTCTCTGCTGTTTCGCTCATTAACTCTGTCATTGGCACTTTCGCTTTTGGTTTCATGGTTTTTCACTTTCTCTTTTCTCTTCTCTTCTCAATCAATATTTACGTACTTGTTAAATTTCAATTATTTTTTATGCTGTTTGTCTCTGTTTTCTTTCTCTGTCTTGTTGCTTAATTAGTCCAAGGAAATGTCGTGTCTTTCTCTGTTTTCTCTCTGTTGTTATGTTTTTCACCTCGAGCTTGCCTCAGTCCTCATATATTCTTGTTTTACGTAGTTTAAGACTGTTGGGATACCAAACATACGTAGTATCTTTACTAGTGCAAGGCCTTTTAAGGAAATCTATAGTTAAAATCTCATAAACTTCACAATATCTTACTTTTATGGATATACATACGAAGTCCTCCTCGTCATCACATGTCTTTAACAAAGACAAACACATGTTCTCACTTCACTAAATGGATTAGGAATCGAATATAATAGATTATATTAAAAGATTAAGATCCTAACGAAGTTGGTCTCATACTGTATTTATAATATTCTTATAATCTTATTGTTTGATTGTCCAATCTCATACTGATTTTTTTAATCTTCTCTATTTTTATTGGTGAAATTAAGCAGTTTTTGTTTTCTATCAAGTCTCGTGCTTTTTTTTTGGGTACCGGGTTTTTGAGTTTCAATTGTTTTAAATGTTGCTTTTTATAATATAAGTAGGAATAAGTGGATTTGTTTGTGCTGTGTATATCTTAAGGGACATGGCAGGAAAACTTGCTTGTGCAGTAGAAACCAAGTTGTACTTGTTGATGAAATGTTGTTTTTTATAAGAATAGAATCTAACGGTATTTCTATGAAACTTGTAGCTTGGGATGGGGAGTGCAACTGAGACGTTGTGTGGTCAAGCTTTTGGAGCTGGGCAGGTTCATTTGCTTGGTGTTTATATGCAAAGGTCGTGGGTGATTTTATTCGTGACCAGTGTTTTGCTATTACCAATATACATTTTTGCTGCTCCAGTTTTGAAGATTCTTGGTCAACAAGAAGATATAGCTGATCTTGCTGGGACTTTCTCTGTTTGGGTAATTCCACAGTTTCTTTCACTTGCCTTCAATTTTCCAACGCAAAAGTTTCTTCAAGCTCAAAGTAAGGTTAATGCCATTGCATGGATTGGGCTGGTGGCTTTGATTCTGCATATTGGGATGCTTTGGTTCTTAATTTATGTGTTAGATTTAGGCTTAACCGGTGCAGCTTTGGCATTTGATATCACAAGTTGGGGGATTACAATTGCTCAACTTGTTTATGTCGTGTACTGGTGTAAGGAGGGATGGAATGGATTGACATGGTTGGCTTTTAAGGATATTTGGGCCTTTGTTAGGCTCTCTCTGGCATCAGCTGTAATGCTTTGCCTTGAAATTTGGTATATGATGAGTGTCATAGTTCTTGCTGGCCACCTTGATAATGCAATCGTTGCTGTTGATTCTCTCTCTATATGGTAAGTTCATGTTCACCTCAGATTATGTGTACAGTAAGGGTAACAGTCAAAACTAAAACTAGTGAATAGACTCTTTAGTGACTTTCTTGGATGAATTGCATATTCTTTGTATTTATACAACCTATATGTCTTCTGAGCTTTTGCTAATACATTGAATGATGTTTTATAGCATGAATATCAATGGCTGGGAAAGCATGATCTTCATTGGAGTAAATGCAGCTATAAGGTATGAAACTAGAAGTGATGTCTTACAACAATTAATGAATTCCAAGGTGTACCTAGATGCTTAGTTTCGTGCTTTGAGTCTGATTTTTGTCTGTCTATATTGGTGAATATGTTTACAACTTCACATTGTTAGTGTTAATAGTTTGCAATTCAAGTTTTTCTGCTAGCCATGTAATATCTAATGTGTGGTTCTTGGTTATGTTTTTCTTATTTTCAGTGTCAGGGTTTCCAATGAACTTGGGCTTGGAAATCCAAGAGCTGCCAAGTATTCTGTCTATGTGACAGTCTTTCAGTCGCTTCTCTTGGGAATCCTTTTCATGGGTATCATTTTGGTGGCTAGAAACCATTATGCAATCATTTTTACAAACAGTGAAGTTTTGCATAAGGCCGTTGCCAAACTAGGACCCCTCCTTGCCGTGACAATGATTCTAAACAGTGTTCAGCCAGTGGTTTCAGGTATGAATAGATTAGTCTACTTTATGATGGATAATAAATCATTCCTTTTATCTTATTAACATTTTTGAAATCATTCTTGCAGGTGTTGCTATTGGAGGTGGATGGCAGGCCCTAGTGGCCTACATCAATGTAGGTTGTTATTACTTATTTGGGCTTCCACTTGGGTTCCTTCTTGGTTATAAGGCACATTTGGGGGTTGAGGTAACATATCACTATTCTATCTGTACTAATTTCCATCAAAAACTCCTTTGATAAAATTCATATATTTAGTGGAAACTGTTAACTTACCTCGATTTAGATTTGCAAAATTTAAAGAAGGAAAATAACAAATTGTTTGTTGATGAGTGAAAAGAAAAATATTTAGTAGACAATTGCAGAAATACATATATGATATGTATATATTTTGTGAGTGAGTTAACTGCGTATTATAATTGACTATCAAATAAAATTAGAGTGAAAAATGTACATGTGCCTGATTAAATTTATGTTCTTGATGATCTTTATCCAAGACTCATTAATTGTTTTATAGATAAAAAAAAAAAAATTGGAATTGCTGAAAGAGAGAAGAGAAAGAAAAGACAGCTCTCCCTAATGATTCTGATTTTTTCCCCCACATTTAGGGACTTTGGGGTGGTATGATATGTGGAATTATTCTCCAGACTTTAATGCTCTTGGTCATACTTTACAAAACCAATTGGAATAAAGAGGTATGCAATGCTTCTCATATTACTTTGCATTCCCAGTTACTTATTGCAATATTAGAGGGGCAAATATTTAATATTTGGTGCAGGTAATAACCATTTTTATGGCAAAAACCAAAAGTAAATTGCCACATGGTGGAGGATGTTCACTGCTTTGCCTTTTTTGAAATACAAAGCTACATAATTACCTTTTCTTTCTTATCCTTAATCTTTCCCTGCTATATAATTTGCTTCAATGAATATAAATATTGTAATTTCTTTTAGTCGTTTAACTCTTCTCAACTGTAGGTGGAGCAAACATCTGAACGCATGAGGATATGGGGTGGACAAAAATTAGAAGTTGATAGGACAGTAGCTTCTACATAATCTTGTGTACCTTACACTTCCACTGGAGGGGTTAATTCTCATAGTCATATTTGTTTTTTTTTGGCGTGTTCTTAGTAAAATAATGGCCAGTATTCTAACAAATCCATTTGGTCCATTTTGCAATGCAGGGTTGTTTTCCTTCATTTAGATAGAGAACATAGTCCAGCTGGAGAATGTACCGTTACTTTTTCATTTTTCCCCGTTCATGTGAAAAATGAAAAACATCAATATTTTCTTTTACTCTTGGCACAAAACGTCTTCGTTTATAGCTGCTTCTATGTAGTTTTAACACTTACAAAAAAAAAAAAAATTTTAAAAGAGGTTTTTGGACTAAAAAATATAAATGAAGGCATATTAGAATGTGAATTCTTCAACTTTCAATTCCGTCTTTTACCTATGTGGTTGCTCAAAAGAGAACAAATAAAATAATTGAAGAAGCAAAATCACAATATAATTTGAAAAAAAAGACTAATAAAAATATTTTACATAGAATAATTTTTTATTTTTTTAGTTATCTTATTATTATAAGACTAAACAAAATGATTAAATAAAAATGCTAATGTTACAGCCTGCCTATAAATATCAGACTAAGTTAATATATTTTCTAGCATAAATAGCGTCATACAAGTTATTAGTGTATTTTTTTTTTCCATCATGCATCATACATGTTTAATTTGATAAATGGATCATAATAAAAAAAAATTAATCAACTTAGTAATACATTATTTTGATTTTTCGATTTCGAGTTTCGTGAATAAAAGAATAAATTTGGTCACGTATTATCCCTTTCTAGACATACATAATCATAGGTTGAAGATTGAGACAATCACTTCCCAAACTTCATGACAATTTGTCTTCGGACTCTAAGACAATTACTTCCCAAACCGACAATTTGTCTCCGGACTCCGAGACAATTACTTCTCAAATCTCATGACAATTTATTTCTGGACTTCTTTGCCGTGAACTAAAACACATATTCTATGATAAGGATTAAAGATTTAAAGTTAAATATATTGTTTTAACTATTAGCAAAGTAAATTAACATTGATTTTCTCAGGCAATGTAAATCAGGGCATGTCTTTGTTTCTTTATGCACTTCCAGCTATTTTTTTTTCGTAATTGAAGGGGGTTTTTTCTAAGGAAAGCACCAAAACATTTTTAAGAAAATGAGCAAAATAGGCTTATTTTATGAGTCCTTAATTAGATATATAATTGTTGGACATTTCATTAACATTATTTTATAATTTGTTAATGTTTATTAGGTGGTAACAGAAATCATACTAAAAAAAATATTATGAATGAGTTAAAAATGTTGGAGTTAATACAACTATAAGATGTCAAGAGTACAATTTAGTGAATCAGGCATGACTCACCTAATTATAATAAGGAAGTGAATTATCATGACTCACCTAATAATAACTGCGGAGTGAATTATTGAACTTAATTAAAAATTAAATATATGTTAGAAAAATTTCATTAGTTTATACAATTTTTTTAATTAATTAATCTTAATAATTATATTTTAAATCAATAAACTTCATTCAAAATTATCATCTAAAAAATTTCATTTAAAATTGAATATATCAGTAATAATTTAGTGAATAATGATTTAATAAAATAATTTTTATGTGAGTTACTAGCTTGTATGCTAACCTAACTTACCACAAATTTAACACATGTGGATTATGTTAATTTTATATTTATTATATATATAAAAGTAAAAGGGTAGCATCTCCTAGTCCATGGTCTGAATGAAAAAAGGCCCACCAGAAGGGAGCTTAGGGTAGCAGGCCCAGCCCAAACAAGTTTTGCAATTTTGGGATTTGGCAAAGAGGTTCCGACGCCGTATCGTTGGTAAGAAAAAACGTGAGAAAGTAGGAATCCCTCTTTTGTGTAGTTGGTTTCCCTCTCTTCTCGCCACTCACTGTCTTCAACAACAACACACTCCGTTTTCCTTCGCCGCCTCGGTAAGCTCCTCGCTTTTCCCATCTCAATTTTGTTCAAATTATAAACACTTATATTTTGTTTCTTACGAATTCCACACATTAAGATTAAAACCCCGAACTTTGAGAAGTAGTTTGGGCGAATTCATGCTCGCTAACGAGAACCTTCTAGAGAGTCACATTACGGTTAGATTTCACTAGTTGGTTATGGATTCGAGCGACAGTGGTCGCGGTTACTCCAAACGCGACAGGGACGACGACGATTGGGAGTTTACCGACAAGCGTAAGGAGAGGTCTAGGAAGTTCGGGGACGACGGCGAGGGTTCCGACGGCGGCGGCGGCGGAAGGAGGAAACGTTCGAGCCGAGCGGATAGTGATGATTACGATTCGCGCTCGAAGCAAGGGGGGAAGAAGAGGCAGGAGGAGAGCACGTTGGAGAAGTTGAGTAGTTGGTATGAGGATGGAGAATTGGATGAGAAGGCTGCGAGGAAGCGTGGCGGTGGCGGTGATGGGGATTTGCATGAGAGTGTGGTTGATAAGGTTGATGGGAAGGGGGAAAGTGGACGGGATAAGGGTGGTTCTGAGCAGGGTAAGAGTTCTAGGAGGAAATGGGATGAGGTTGATGTTGGTAGTGTGAGGAGAGTGCAAGAGGAGAAGGGGGAATTTAGAAGTGGGAAGCATGATAGTTCGAGGGATAGGGAGAGGAGTGGATCTACTAGGAGTGAGCATGGGGAGAGTAAGGTGTCTAGTGGTGATAGGGTTGTGAAGTCTAATAGTAAGGAGGATAAGAGAGGTGAGTCTGAGAGAGGGAAGAGTAAGGGGAAGGTGGACTCGGGGGATGTTGGTCGTGAGGATCGGATTGAGAAGCCTAGGCACCATAGAGCGAGTGTTGGTTATGATGGGGCTGAAACTTGGGATAGGTCGTTGAATGTGGATGAGGATGGACATGGGAGGAATAGAGATAAGAGTACGAGAGAGATTGGGAACTCGAACAGGTCGAGGACTCCCGAGAGGAGTGGGAAGCGGCATCAAGATTCGGAGAGCAGTGAGGTGGATTATGAAAGAAGTGGTAGTTTTAAGAGGAAGGAGCAGGAAGGTGATGGCTTTAAGGATGATAGATCCAAAGGGAAAGATGATAGTTGGAATGACAGGAGGAAGGATCGGGAAAGTTCTAAGGAAAGTTGGAAAAGGAGGCAGCCGGGTAATGCTGACAAAGATTCGAAAAATGAGGAGGGTGCTTTTGATGACAGCAGAGATTGGGAGTTGCCTAGACATGGTTATGATAGGATGGATAATGAAAGGCCTCATGGACGATTTGGTGGTAGAAAAGATGTGAGCAGAGGGGAAGCTGTTAAAACGTCCACGAAGTATGGGATTTCAAATGACAATTATGATGTGATAGAGATCCAGACCAAGTTTTATGACTACGGGAAATCAGAATCTACGTCCAACCATTCCAAGAGAAATGAAGGTCATCAACAGTATAATGCTAAATCGGGTGCTAATGATGAAGAATGGGGATATCATCAAGAAGAAAGGTCAAGGAAGAGTGATTTATCTGGTTCTGGGACACCTAGTGAAGATATGAAAGAGAGATATGCTGATGATGACTATGATTTTTATGGGGGAAGAGGAGGTCAGAAAGGTGTTTCATCTGCTCGAAGTACTGGTGGCCAAAGTTCTAGTAGTGGTGGCTCACAGCCTCAATATGGAAATCTGGACTCTGGATCTTTTAACAGAGGTGGTCCACAGGGAATAAAAGGGAACAGGGTTGGTAGAGGAGGAAGGATTAGGCCTACTGGAAGAGACAATCAGCAGGTTGGATTGCCGTTGCCAATGATGGGATCACCCTATGGACCTCTTGGGATGCCTCCGCCTGGGCCAATGCAGCCTCTTTCACATGGCATGTCTCCTGCTCCCGGTCCACCAATTTCCCCTGGAGTCTTCATTTCTCCATTTGGTCCAGGTGTTTGGCCTGGAGCTCGAGGTGTCGATATGAATTTAATAGGTGTTCCACCTGCAGTCTCTCCTGTACCCCCAGGTCCTTCAGGTCCACGGTTTAATGCTGCTAATATGGGGAACCCACCGAATCCTGCAATGTTTTATAATCAATCAGGCCCTGGAAGGGGAATTCCCCCAAGCATTTCTACTCCTGGTTTTAATCCTACGGGATCAATGGGTCGAGGAGCCCCACCTGATAAAACTCCAGGGGGATGGGCTCCTCCTAAAAGTGGTGGGACTCTTGGTAAAGCTCCTTCCAGAGGTGAACAGAATGATTATTCTCAAAACTTTGTCGACACTGGTATGCGGCCACAGAATTTCATTAGGGAGCTTGAGCTCACAAATGTCGTAGAGGACTACCCTAAGCTCCGAGAGCTTATACAGAAAAAGGATGAGATTGTGGAAAAGTCTGCATCTGCTCCCATGTATTATAAGAGTGATCTCAAAGAGTTTGAACTGTCTCCAGAGTTCTTTGGAACGAAGTTTGATGTCATTCTTGTAGACCCCCCATGGGAGGAGTATGTGCATCGTGCCCCTGGAGTTGCTGACCACATGGAGTACTGGACATTTGAAGAAATAATGAATCTCAAGATTGAGGTAAGCTGTTATTCTGTTTGTGCAATCAATTATTTTGTTAGACCTGTTTCAGTCTAAGCATTTCCATCTGGCTTAGGTTTCAAATGCAAATGAAAACCTTTATGATTATGACTAAACCTTTTTGGAAAAGTTTGATTATGAGTAAACTAGTTGGGATAATAACTAATTATTTTGGTACCCTATGCTGCAATAAGGGATAAGATAAAAGACAGTAAATTGGGAAGGGTAGCTGTGATATTGAAGCTTTTGCTAATCTAATACGGTGTATTTTTTCTAGTGGTTCTCATCATATAATGATCTACCCATATCAGAGCCACTTTGAAAGTTAGTTGTCTATATTAGTTAGCTGCCTTCCTTTTGGTTTCTTTGTACAAGTGTGTAGTATTGTCTTTTGAATTAAACTACTTATTTGTTTTGCTCCTTTTCTAAGGCTATAGCAGATACACCTTCTTTCATCTTCCTTTGGGTGGGTGATGGTGTGGGCCTTGAACAAGGTCGTCAATGTCTAAAGAAGGTATGCTATCAGAACATTGAAATTTCCCATGGGATTTATCTTTAATCATTGGTTATGCTTCTTATCATATCCTACTTTTATCTTCTGTTGCTTTGTTTCTATCTTTACCTGCTTTTCTCTTTATGGGGTTGGGGCTCGGTTTTTACAGTGGGGATTTCGCCGGTGTGAAGATATATGTTGGGTAAAGACAAACAAAAGTAATGCAACTCCAGGACTGCGGCACGATTCTCATACTTTATTTCAACATTCGAAGGTCGGTTAAAATTTCTCTCATTTACATGCACAGGTTCATTTCAACATTTGAGCTTATTTATATAGTTATTTTGATATTAGGTGAATATAGTAGTCTTCCTTAAACTATTTTGGTCTTTTATGTTGAAGGAACACTGCTTGATGGGCATAAAAGGAACTGTTCGTCGAAGTACTGATGGCCATATTATTCATGCCAATATTGACACTGATGTCATTATTGCTGAAGAACCTCCTTATGGTTAGTATTACTAATTGTGCCTATAAATTGAACAATCTCAATAACTTCATACTTGAATTTCTTTGATACTCTCTCTCTTTCCACACACACACATGCCATGTGTTCACCTCTTTTAGGGTGTCAATATTTATTCACCTCATTTAGTAGGACAAAGCTTTTGTTATTGGTGATACTAAATCTGAAGACGAAATTGGTATTCGCTACAAAAACAATGAAATATGTAACAGCAAAACTCCTTTTCTCACTAAGTGGAGTTGACTATATATACAGGAAATGAAACAACATCTGTATTTTGTCTAAAACTAAGTTTTAAACGTTCTGTTGGACACTATCTTCTGTTTGCTCAACTCATTACTGGGGGTCCTATTGGTCTTCTCATAGCTTTGCTAAACCGTCTTAAGCAAGATGCTATCATCTTTTCTTCATAGGTGTTATTCCAAAATAGGTATGAGCTGGGAAGCAACAAAGTAGATATTGCCCAGCAGACAATTGGTGCAAAAACTAAACAAATCTGATGAATTGCTACTCTAATAACTTTAAGTAGGTGACAGACTTGCATTTTTACGTATGATCTGACAGGAGGCCCAACATGATAACTGTATGATATAAATGAATGAGTATATCCTACCTTCTAATACACTCAGTAAGAAAAATCCTCATTTTACAATCTATTATTACCTTGAGGAAACTGGTTGTTAGGGTCATTGTAGCCCCATTGTGCTTACAGGCTAAAAGGCTGGTCCAGTGGAGAAGTTCTTTCTCTTGAAAATTGTTAAAAATTGGTCAAAACTCCCTGGACTATGACAATTTTACTGTATCATTCTTCAGTCAATTTTTTACCAATTGATGGCAGTACTAGAACAGCAGAAATCAAAAGTGAAACATAACACATGGTGTTTGAGCAAACCTGCTATCTCCCTTACTGACTTCTACTCTTCTGTCCTTTTTCACTTCTCTCCCTAACTCCTTTCTTATAGCTATATAGGTCTACTTCCTCCCCTGATTCTTTCTTTTGCCTTACTAAAAGCATTCAGTTGTTTCTTTGTATAAGTCACTCAATCCCACTTCATTGCTGCACATGCAATCTGTTACATTGATGATTCAATTCCGCCTTCTATTGTTTCCTAATACCTTATTAGTCATTAATTAGGTCATTTAGGTGGTTTCCTACCAGAAATTAAATCGATAGATCACCTCAAGTGATTATGACTTTTTGTTTCTTTCCTGGGCACTTTTATTGCCAATCCTGCTATTGATGCTTCAGACAGACCAGAGTTACCTTTTCTTCACTCTTTCCATAATTAGCATCGTGAAGTTTGACACTGGAAAACCTGAATGATGTCAAAGAAGATAAAGTGTTTGGTTTCTTATAGCTTTTTAAAAAATTGCTGCATTCTTGTACGAAGAATAAAATGGGCGTCTCTTCTAATTCTTTCTCATATCTTGCAGGTTCAACACAAAAGCCTGAAGACATGTATAGGATTATTGAGCACTTTGCCCTTGGAAGGAGGAGACTAGAACTATTTGGTGAAGACCACAATATCCGAGCTGGTTGGCTTACTGTTGGTAAAGAATTGTCATCTTCAAATTTTAATAAAGAGGTAAGAAATTTGAAATGCCAATGTACTTACTTGACCTTTAAGTTGATTATCTCCCTTTTTTTAATTTTTGTTAATACATTGCTTTCAAGTTTTTTCGTTTTAGAAGTTGAGTAAATTTGACTGCATTTTCTATGTTACTGTAGGATATATTTTGTTCTGAGAACACCTCTCCCATCATAGGCTAAATTCTAGAAAATATATTCGAGCAGTTAGTCCTCTATTTTTAATTGGGCTAATCCATTGAAAACATTGGTTTAGTGGCTGAGAGGTGGTTAACTGGGTCAGAAAGCTTATCCCTATAGCAGTCTTTTGTCTGAAGTAGCTGAGAATAAGGTTTCATCATGCATCAAATTTGAAAGAGTTGAGAAAAATTGGGAATCTAATTAAATTAAATTAAGTTCTTTGGAAAATTTTCTTACACTTCATCAGCCGTTCTATGGCACAGGTCAAGTTGCATTATTTTGACCTACAGATTTGGGAAAGTTTAGCTTATATTAATTAAATTAAACAGATGCTAATAGCCAGTAACTGAGTTTTTCTTTTTATGAACTTAGTTTTTGTTGTTAGATGTTGTCCATTGAGCTTAAACATTCTTTACCCTCTTTAATTTATATTTTAAATCCTGATAATTTGTCAAGCCTATCTTCCACTTTAGTTCACATGATAATAATGCGTTTTCATCTTGACTTCATTCCTTCAGCATTTTAAGATTTTATTCTGTCTTGGTTGGGTATACCCATCTGTTTGTTCCAGCAGAGTTTATACTTGGTACTCAATATTATCTCCCTTTACTTGATGCTGATTGTCGGTGTTATGCTAACTGATTAGCCGCATTGATTGGATTTGGTTTAATTCAGGCATATGTGAAAAGTTTTGCTGACAAAGATGGGAAAGTTTGGCAAGGAGGTGGGGGAAGAAATCCACCTCCTGAGGCACCTCATTTGGTGGTGACTACTCCTGACATAGAGGCTCTTAGGCCAAAGTCACCGATGAAGAACCAACAACAAATGCAGCAGCAAAATTCAGTATCCATTTCTTTGACATCAGCTAGCGGGTCAAACAGAAGGCCTGCTGGCAACTCACCGCAGAACCCAACTGCACTCGGCGTCAATCAAGACGCATCTAGCTCAAATCCTTCTACTCCAGCTCCTTGGGGTTCACCTCTGGAGGGTTTTAAGGGACGTGAAGGCTCTGTATTGCCTTCTGATGATAAAGTAATGGATATGTACGGATTTCATGGACCAGCATCAGCAAGCTATCTAGATTTTGAATCTTACAGACAAATGAATATGTTGTAGCATAACTTTTATGATAAACTTGCATGATAATATATCGGGTAATTTTTTCCCCGCTAATATAAATGGGAAGAAAATTTTCTCATTTTGTCTGTTCATTCTTTTGGTAGCATTGGTGATTGTTTTGGTTAACCAGGCTAATAAAAAAAGCCGTCGGATTACTGTAAAATTAGCTACATTTCATGTCGAATGCTTAGAATATAATTTCAATTCACATACTTCCATGGCAACGATGGTGCATAGTGGTTGGGTTCACAAGTTGGAAGTCTCAAACCAAACGGATGAATTAGTAATCGGAAGGGTTGTTTAGTCAAAATTTAATTTAGTTTCATGGTGTTCGATTTGGTCAAAATCCATGAAATAATGCGTATAAAACATTGATTTACTTCAAGGTTTTACGAGGTAATAAATGGTAGATTGAACCGTAACACATTACATTGTTTGAGTAGAATGAATCAATTTCAAAGAAGACCAGACACTGAGGAGTTGGATTTATTACCAAAAAAAATCTTAAACAAAATATTGCTAACGGTTAAACTACGGTTCGAGTGGTTAACTACCTAATTGAAAATTACTTGGGCAATCATAAATATGCTTATATCCATTATATCCTAACTTGTTTTTTCTTTTACAGTTCATTTCATAAATTATTTAAGATTTTATTAAACGTTCATAAACATAGTGAGTTGCAAAGAGTGATAGTTAAATCCAAGGATCAATAATGACAAATAAATTCCTGAACTTATAATGAATAACACCATACCATAGCAATTCAGGAATGCATATGATCATATTTTTGTTTTTCTTTATCTTATGTCTTGTTGTTAAGAGATAGAGAGCAAATAATCTGCATTGGTATGCCATTAACTAGAATAAATTCAGAAACACTTTACGTGTTAATGTTAGTCTTTACTTTCTACACAATTCTAATCACTACCTCCTTGTAACAAAATTGCGTGACCCTCCCCTTCACTAATGCCAATAGTAGTGCCCAAATTCCTAGCAATGAAGTGATAATTGAAAAAAATTACTTTTAACTCCCTATCCCTATGAATCCAGAGGCAATGTCTCACTTTCTGGCTTCTGAGGTGGAGGCACAGTAGTAGCTGTTTCCTTAGCTGTTTACATCAAGATTAAGCCAACAAGTAAGGTGAAGAAAAATGGGAGTGAAAAGAGAGAAAAACAGAGAAAAGTGCCACCAAAAAGACTAACCAGGAGGCTGGATTTGAGACTCATTTTCACCTTCCTTAGGAGATGTTTGCCCCTGCAGTTGTGCAGCAGATGCCTTCAGCTGCTCCTCTGTAACCTTAAGATAATCCTCAGAGCTGTATGCTTTATTTGGATCTGGCGTGCCATCTGCATTATCAGAGATATATAACTATATTCTAGTATTCCACATCTAGAATGTATATTGGCAATTTGACACTACAATGAATGCAAACATGAGATTATTGTAAAAGTGATCTTAATTGATAGTCTGCATAAGATGGTACTTCAATCAGGTAGACCAAATCGTATATTGTATAAGGATAAACAACCCATCCAGATTTAATACAGGCTAAATTACATGGAAAATATTTAAAAAATAAATAAAATTATACAGGATTACTCACTTGGGTCAACAGTGGATGATAAAGTAGATGGGGTATTGCGTAGATTGGAATTGTATGGATTCTGGGTTGGACTTAAATTGTCATCAAGACCAATCTCCCGTTCAAGTGTACTCTTGAATTCCCTTGAAACATCCTAAATGGCAAGCAATAACATCAAAGCATCTATGTGAAGGAATTGGTATAAAAAATTTACTCTAGAGTATTTAGCACCAACCTGAAGCTCCCTAATAGTGGGTTGAAATGCACGCAATGTTTTCCCCAGATTTCGTGCAACCTGCATTCAGTGACTCAGTCAAAGCCAAAGGAGTCAAGAAAAGGGAAAGAAAAAAAAAATTACCATCATTACTAACAACAAAGGTTTTGCAAAATATCGTAAATAATGTGTCTCATAAGGCTCAGAGTACCTCTTAGGTTTCTTTTTTTTTTTTAAAACAGCAAATGTTAGTTGTTAACTGTTAATTTTTTGTTAGCCAAAGAATTTGAATCCATGACATTCCCCTTCCTCCTTCAACCTTAAGTCCCTTTCCCTAACCACTAAACTGACCTTATCACTCCCATAGTGCCTTTCTAGTGAATGACTGAACTCCTACTGAAGATAAATCAATTTTGTAACCTGAGTGGCAGGAAACTTATACTGCTTCCCTGAGAAATTCTCTCAAGCAACCAAAGTATGTGGAGCAACCTATTATCCTTTACTGTTTCATTGAAAACATCACAGTTCTTGTTAACTATATAAAGAGGGAGAAGCCTGTCCTATCCTACACAGTCAAAACACAAAGGTGAAAGCGTGATTATTGATTTATTTATTTTTTAAAAAAAAAAAAAGTTGTAGACATCTCCGGTAAGCGTGATTAAGGAATGTTAGACCTTAGGAAAAATCATCATCTGGAATATTATTGTCATGCATTTCTGGACTAATAAGTAATAACTTATCTAAACCCTTTTCGTGTAACTAGACATTTTTATTCAAGAACCAAAGGCACCAATGATGGCTGACAGATAGCCTGATTATCATAACCTTTAAGCTTATTCTAATTAATAGGTAATGTGCAATGGCCAATGTATGCTATTACACACATTCATTTTGATGAACTTCATTTAAAAAGTTAAAAAAGAAAAATCCTTTTGGCTATCTGCATTGCAGAACATGTGTTATAACTATTATCAACAAAGGTTGAGCTTTAAGAACATCTATCTGCCATCAGTTCAACCTAATGATGTTCAAGATGAATAAAAACTAGAGCAGGTTTTTAATCATGCACCCCTTTTCTCTGTTACTCAGTGGTAGGAAGAAGACAGTCTGAAGTAGTCTGATTCAAATAAAAACATGAAAAAACATTAACTTTCAAGCAGATTGGATAAATGTTACAGGTGATTATTTCCATCACCATCAAGCTATTATTTTTGCGTCTTTGAGGTTTAGCTCTGGTACTTAAGAATCAACATGTAATATATAACAAGACAAATTCCTAATTAACATGAGTGTTGATTCTTGATCACTTAAAACTACATAAGAAACTCGTGTAAACCACAGAAGTAGTAATATCAATGAAGAAGCCTGAATAAATGTTACCAATATATTGTTTCTCTAGCAAAAGGATGCACCTTCGATATAAAAAGAAGCAAAGAGAAAAATGATCAACCCTTCAGCACTGAGTTGATTGAGAGTATTGAAATTTGATAAGCCTAAGAAAAACTTCTTTCAAAGTTCAATGACTGTTAATGTTTTCTGAGTTTGGAGTTTAGACACTCTGGGATAGGTGGACTTTCAAATGTCTAATTCAAGTAAAGCCATGACCCTGATGTGTATCTTTTCCTTTCCTCAGCAAGATAGAGGGGACATTTTTATGGCTGTTTGATATAAAACCACTCTTGGACCTCCACACTAAACTTTTAGGAGGACTGGTTCCTTCACAAGGCACCAAAGCCTTATGACAAAGTGATCAAAGCTTCAACATTTGCCTCCCCAATCTTCATCACTGGAATTGAATTTCGTTATTTCAGCACATGTTATTGACAGCTAGTACTTTATCGACCAACCCATTATTAAAAACCATTCTTCAACAACTCAAGCATATAGATTAGAACCACTAATTCCATGACAATGAGAAACACTAAACATCAAAACAGGAATATAGAAATTCATTCAAAATTCTTTTAATTAATCATAATTCTTGCAAATTGGCATAAAAAACACATCAATGATCAAACTAACCTCAGCTAGACCTTTAGGACCAAAAACCAACAAAGCAACGACCCCAATTACCAAAGCTTCAGGAGCTCCAACCCCAAATAGAGAAGCATAAACCACCTTACCCTTACACCCTCCCTTTCTATCTGCAAATAACTATAATAAGCTCAACAATCATGAAGAAAAAAAATATTCACACACCAAAAAGTTGATTGTTTTGTTACCTATGTGAAAAAGAGGTTTTGGCTTAGCTGAGATACCCAGATGCTTTAAACCACTCCAAGGTGAGAAAAGGCCTCGACCCAGTGGAGAAAACATTGAAGAGAGATGAAATGGTTGGAAATTTGGATGATAAATTACAGAAGAAGATTGTGACACTGTACAGTTCCCCAGTTTCGGACATAACATTGATGAAGAAGCCATTGCCAAGGATCGTGTCATTTGTAAGACACTGTTTATTTTTTGAAGAGTTTGATGAATGTGGAACGAACACTGAGCCTTGGCCCGCACAAACAATCCTATCTCCAATTTAATGGTCAAATCAAAATCAAAATCAAAATCAAAACTATTCTTCTTATCAATTGGGCCTTTCAATTTCCAACTTTCTAAAATCTTGTCTTTGTAATGAAAATTTAAAATTACTCCTACAAATGTTATGTAAAACTAACTTTGAAAATATGTATTACTTTGATTTTTTGAATATAATAGTAATTATTTTTACTTATTTTTTTAGTAATATTATCGTGTTGTATTGTATTTAATTGAATTAATTTGTTAGAAAATAATAAGATTAATTTTATAAAGTTATTATTTCTTTTATTTATTTATAACTTTTGTTATGTGTGTAACAAAAATATAGGAAGTTTGCTACAAGAATTTATAAAATATTCCGCCGCTGAAGTAATGAGTTTTTGAATTATAAATTTAGATTTTAAATTTTAAATCATTGTTTTCATTTTCACAGAGGATAATATTTTGAATTTTCTTTTAATAAGTTTAACAAACAGTCTCAAACAATTATGAGCGTACCAGTCTTCTTCCGCAGATTGGGCTGACAGTATGGCTTTAAAGCCCACCACTGCTATTCGTCTATTTTTACAACTGGTTTTCTTCCTACACCCGTAATATTTCTACATGCACCCATTTTTATCTTCCTGATTGGATTTTTCCGGAAGTTGAAAAATAGGGTGCAGCTTAGATTTTGAGGGTGTTAAAAGCAAATCTCTTTTTACAAATCAAAAGTGATCATAATCGACTCAATAATCCCCACACGTGATGCTTGTAAGATTAAATAAACAAGAACTAAATGCCACCTAGAAATAAAACACACACATCTTATTTACACTTTTCATCTTGTATTACAATGATGTGATTTTGGTCTTTAAAATTTTAGTTGAGTTAATTGGGTTCACTACTTGTTACAATAGTGTAATTTTGATCTTTCAATCATTTTTTTATTAAAATTTAATGGAGTTTGTTAGCATGATGCTTGATTATGATGCAAAATTTGAAGTGGCATTGAGATAATAATATAGCGTGAAATGAAAATTTATATGTATATCAGTGTGACGGTTCTACATAAATAATGTAATGACAGTAAGTTTTTGCGTTATTGTTAAGTTATCATCTTAGTATTATTTCACTACAATATCATCATCAAATATCATATTAACAAATTCTACTAAATTTTTAATAATAATATGGTAAAAGGATTAAATTTGCTTAGTTGTGATAGTTGGACGAACCAAATGTCTCAATTAAAATTTTAGGAATTGAAATCATACAATTATAATACTCAGAGAATCAAAAGTACAATCGAGCCATTTTTTTTTTCAAAGAGAAAGATGAAATTACTCCACTATATATTATTTATTTTTAAAATGAAAAAAAGAAAAGAAAACCTGGTTGGATCGTGTATCTTCAAAGACATAACTTTTAGGTATGCAAGTATGAGGCAATTTTATATTTTGAAGGATGGTTACATATGTAAAAGGGGCAATATTGATTGTAGAAGCGAATCCTCAATTCTCCATGGCCAGGAATTATTTTCCTTGGCATATTAAAATGTGTGTGTGAGAGAGGAGCATCTCATCAAAGTAGTAGGTAGTTTCCACCTAATGGACCTACCAACCAATGAATTAGCTCAGTAAATAAAGGTACATAGTGTTTCCTCTTTCCCTCACTTGACTTCCTTTTATCATTTGAAAAGAAAATCTATCAAGTAAAGCATACAGATTGGAATTTACCTAATAAGTATTCCTTTAGGATATACTATTTCTTTTAATGTTTTATATGTAACTTCTTTCTATTTAGAATTTGATTCTTATTGTCATGCATACATTTTGGTTTTGATTCCTATAATAAGGTTAATTCTTTTGTATAAATAAATTATAAAGGCTCAATTTAACTCTTAATAAATAATTAAAATGGAGTAAAATAGTACATTCAAATTAAGAAGTATTTAAGAAAATTTATATTTAATAGCGTATGAGACATCATATATACAAGTGGTATGTGCTTTACATATAAAGTACATGTTTCCTATAATTGGAACTAAAATGCCATCCTCTTGCAAAACACCAATTACACCCTGCCAATACAACACATGTTATGGAAATGACACGAGACATCATTGCCAAAAGCAGAATAATAGCCCAATTGCTGCAAGTCTAAGTTAAACATTCTTTAACCAATTTCAGTGATGTTATGTCATATATAACAACATTCTTCTTACACTTGAGCATGTGAACTTAAACTTTCATAATAGGCACAACATGGGTTGGATTGACCAATCATAAAAGAGTATATGCAAAGGATTGGAATCCTAGCCACTGATAGATCCTGAACCATATACAGTATACGCAAAGGCACAAGAATATAATACATGATTTGTTGATTCCTCAATGAGATTACAAAGGACAGAGTTTGTTGTTTCTTCTTAGTTTTTTATTTTCTACCACACACAAAAACTTCTCCAGGAAAAATCCCAAGTCCATTAACCTTCAGTTCAGGAGCACATTTTACTAACTTCACACTCCTTTTGTAAAGAATTTTCATCTAGTCTTGGGAATTTTGATTCAAGACAACACTCCCAACACCAACTTTTAGTCCAAAAGTCTATTAAAGATCCCTCCCCCAGAACTCTACATACATTTTGTAAAAACCAATTGTCCTCATTTCCTATGCCACACACTGACTTTACATCTTCCCACCCCGTAGGCCATGCAGGTTATGGCCATATTCCCCATACTTGGAATTAATTACCTTAACACATAAACTTTCTTTCTCCACTAGCATTTCCACCTCCATTTAGCTATCATTACCTTATTAAAATTTTGGAATTTTTTATTCCTAGTCCATCCCCTCTTTTGATCTACAACAAACTTTCTCCCAACTCACGTATGCTAGTTTTTTATCTTCCTCAACCCTCCCTAAAGGAATTTCCTTTGGATTGAAACTATTTTGTTACAGATAGCCCTTAGTAATTGAAAGAAAGATATGAAAAATAGTGGAAGAGAGGAAAGTACTAACTAGATCAGACAAATCCTACCCCCAAAGGATAATTGTTGAAGCAAAAAGCCCATTTGGAGAAATAAACTAATAATAGAGAAAATAACAACACCGAGATTTAACGTGGTTCAGCAATTTGCCTACGTCCACGGCTAGAGAGCAACAATAATAATTCACTATGTCACCGAAGAATTACAAGCTCACTAAGTGTTTCACTCACAACCCAAGACCCAATTACACCCAAGATCACTCTATCTCAATTCTCTCTTAAACTCACAAATCTTCCTCTCACTACTAGAACTCTTTTCTCACTATAGAACAAAAGAAGATTAAGAAGAGAGAACTCCTTATAGGATTGGAGTTTGCTGCTTTGGTGTGTTTTACAAATGAGAAGGTGAAGGTATTTATAGGAGAGATCAATGACCAACTTGTGGTCATACGTTTTCCAACCAAGCATCATTTTTCAGCCACAAACTAAAAGCTAATAATGGACATTCACTTAGTGCTCCACTGGTGGTCTTGCTAGTGCTCCACTAATGGTCTTGAAAGTATGTCTTTTAGTCATATCACAAATCTCCACCTTGGCTAAAAGACTTCCATAGCTTTCTTGCTGCTGCTCTCCTTCTTGAAGGTTTAATTATTGGACACATTAATCAAGTCCAGACAATGTCTGAACTTGGTTGTTGTAACTGGTTTCGTCATCATGTCTGCCGGGTTTTCTGTTGTGGGTATCTTCTCAACTCTAACAGTTCTTCTTTCCACGATATCTCTGATAAAGTGCATTCTGACGTCAATATGCTTAGTTCTTTCATGATACATAGCATTTTTAGTCAGATGTATAGCACTTTGACTATCGCAGTAGATAGTTGTTTCTACCAGTTGTATACCCAACTCTTCAATTAATCCTCTCACCCAAATAGCTTCTTTTACAGCTTCTGTTGTTGCGATGTACTCTGCTTCAGTTGTAGACAAAGCAACAATTGATTGTAACGTTGCTTTCCAACTAATAGTACAGCTGCACAATGTAAAGACATACCCAGTGAGTGATCTTCGCTTATCTAGATCTCCGGCATAGTCTGAGTCAACATATCCAACAACACTTCTCGTGGTGTCATTCTGTTTCTTGTAGACCAAACCAACATCAATAGTACCCTTCAAGTAACGCAAAATCCACTGCACAGCTTTCCAGTGAACTTTACCAGGACTTGCCATATACCTGCTTACCACACTTACTGCCTGTGCAATATCTGGTCTAGTGCATACCATGGCATACATAAGACTGCCAACTGCACTAGCATATGGAACATGAGTCATGTGCTCCACCTCCTCCTCAGTTTTTGGTGATAATGCCGCTGAAAGTTTGAAATGAGCCGCCAAAGGAGTAGTGACGAGGTTTAGCATTTTCATGCCAAAACGTTCCAGCACCTTCTCAATGTACTTCTTTTGTGATAGAAAGAGCATCCCTGCTTTTCTATCCCTATGAATCTCCATTCCTAGAATTTTCTTTGCAGCTCCTAAATCCTTCATTTCAAACTCTGAACTCAATTTAGCTTTCAAGTTCTTTATCTCAGACATGTTCTTACAGGCAATCAACATGTCATCAACGTACAGGAGCAAATAGATGAATGACTCATCTGCAAGCTTCTTGTAGTAGACACAACTATCATGCTCACTTCTACAGTAGCCATTTCTAAGCATGAATGTGTCAAACCGCTTGTACCACTATCTAGGAGACTGTTTTAGGCCATACAGAGATTTCTTCAACAAGCAAACATGGTCTTCCTTCCCTTGAATTTCAAATCCCTCAGGCTGCTTCATATAGATTTGTTCTTCCAGCTCGCCATGCAAGAATGCCGTCTTGACATCTAGTTGCTCAAGTTCTAGATCAAATTGAGCTACGATGGCAAGTAGGATGCGAATTGAGCTATGTTTTACCACAGGTGAGAAGACTTCATTGAAATCAATACCTTCTCTTTGTGTAAAACCTTTAGCTACCAATCGCGCTTTGAATCTTGTATCTTCAATTCCAGGGATTCCTTCCTTCTTCTTGAAGACCCACTTGCATCCAACAATCTTCTGAGCCTTCGGCTTTTCAACAAGATCCCAAGTATGATTCTTATGAAGAGATTCAATTTCCTCTGTCATTGCAGCAGTCCATTGGGCAGCCTCTTTGCTACTGGTAGCTTCTTCATATGACTGAGGTTCACTATTACTGATATTATCAGCAACATTTAGAGCGTATGCCACCAGATCAGCATAGCCATACTTTTGAGGAGGTTTTATCTCTCTCCTTTGTCTATCTCTAGCCAACTGATATTGCTGCAATTGTGATGTATCAGTATCGATAACTGGGTCTTGTTTTACTTCTTGATCAATTGATTTTTCTTTTGTAGGCTCCACCTCAAGCTCCACCTTCTTCAAGATATTAGGATTTTCACTTTTATGAGGCTTTAGCATTTCAGCTTCATTAAAAGTGACATCCCTGCTAATAATGCATTTTCTTTTCTCTGGCCACCATAACTTATATCCTTTTACACCATCAGGATATCCGAGAAAGATGCATTTCAATGCTCTCGCATCAAGTTTTCCTTCTTTGATATGAGCATATGCGGGGGCAACCAAATATCCTTAAATTTTCATAATTGGCGAGAGCACCCGACCACATCTCTTCGGGTTTTGAAATCAATGGCCGTTGATGGACATCGGTTGATCAAGTAACAAGCGTAACAACGACTTGACCAAAATGCTTTTGGTAATCCAAAGATTTGACGAAAGATACATCTTGTTCTTTCAAGTAGGGTTAAATTCATTCGTTCTGCAAGTCCATTTTGTTGTGGAGTGTGCCTCACTTGTGTGATGTCCGGCAATACCATGATCCTTGCAAAACTTTTCAAATTCACCGCTCTGAAATTCCAAACCATTGTCGGTTCTCAGTAAACTTGATCTCGCTTCCCGATCTGCTTTTTCGATCAAGGCTTTCCATTGCTTGAACTTGACAAATACTTCATTTTTGTTTTTCAAAATGAAGATCCAAACCTTCCTTGAATAATCATCAATGAAGGTTAACATATATCTGCCACCACCGTGAGAAGGTACTTGGGAAGGACCCCACAAGTCGGAATGTATATAATCCAACGTGCCTTTTGTTCGATGAATCTAGGTGTTGAATTTTATCCGACATCTTTTTTCCAAATATACGGTGTTCACGAAATCCAACTTCCCAACTTGTTGACCACGAGAGTAATCCTTGTTTGCTCAACTCTTTAGACCTCTCTCACTGACATGCCCCATTCGTAAGTGCCATAACTTGGTGACATCAAAATCAGCTGTTGAGGAGACAGCAGTAGTACCCGTAATTGTGCTTCCTTGTAGCACGTAGAGACTATTCTCTTTCCTTCCTTTCATCACGATCGGAGCGCCTCTAGATATTCTTATAGCTCCACCTTCACCTTTGTAGCTATAACCTTTTGAATCTAGTGTTCCCAAGGAAATTAGATTTTTCTTTAATTCTGGAACATGCCTTACATCCGTCAATGTCCTCACGATTTCGTCGAACATCTTGATTCTAATTGTGCCAATGCCAACGACCTTACGGGGAGCATTATTTCCCATAAGGACCTTGCCCCCATCTAAGGGTTGGTAAGTGGAAAACCAATCCTTATTGGGACACATGTGATATGAGCATCCAGAATCAAGTATCCACTCATCTTTTGAGTCATGTTCTGAGACTGTAAGTGCATCTGCACTATCGTAGCTATCTGCTACAGCCGCATCTCCAGATTCATGGATCTTTTCCTTGCCTTTGCGCTCCGGGCAATTCTTTCTTATATGCCCTTCTTTGTGACGGTGGAAACATTTGAATTTTCTAGGTTTCGTCTTGGATTTTGACCTAGATATTCCTCTTCCACTATTTTGATTTCGTCTCTCCTCTTCCTCTAACAAAGAGACTTTCACCTGAGCCTTCAGATTTTGAATCTGCCACTCTTTTCTTTAGTTCTTTCGAGTGCAACGCAGCCTTGACTTCCTCTAGGGTGAGATCCTCTCGCCCATACATCATGGTGTCAATAAAGTGCTCGTAAGAACTCGGAAGGGAACATAATAAAAGAATTGCTTGATCTTCATCATCAATTTTAACATCGATATTCTTTAGATCAAGAATAACTTTGTTAAATTCATCCAAGTGTTCTTTTATGGGTTTTCCTTCCACCATTTGAAGAGTATATATTCTTTTCTTCAAATAGAGTCTATTGGTGAGTGACTTCGTCATATACAGGCTTTCCAGTTTCAACCATAACGAAGCGGTGTATTTTCTTCGACACTTCTCGTAGAACTTCATCTCCCAAGCACAACAAAATTGCACTGTGTGCTTTCTCCAAGATGTCATTTTTCTCGTTGTCGGTTAGACTTTGTGGCAGCTTGTCTCTACCTTCCAAGGCTTTGCCCAAGCTTTGATGAACAAGTAGAGCTTTCATCTTCAACCGCCAAAGACTAAAATCATTTTCTCCATTGAATTTCTCCAAATCAAATTTAGCGCTCGTCATGATGACTGTATACGTGAATAGTGACGTATACGTGAACATCTTGCATGCTTGAATAGTGACCGTAGTCCGTGAATAGTACACCAGGTAAGTTCCCAGGAAAGAGAGGTGGCTCACTAATGGACGCACTTAAATACCAAGTCTTTCCTTAGCCAGAACTTTCCTAGACATGCACTTTCACACTACCACACTTTTCAAGCAACAAGAATAATTCTTTTCTGATGTGGAAGATCAGACAATACTGCAACCACAGAGCATACTAACAATTTTCTTGGCACTTAGTATCCGAGAGCTATGAGAGCTCGATACCGGTTGTTGAAGCAAAAAGCCCATTTGGAGAAATAAACTAATAATAGAGAAAATAACAACACCGAGATTTAACGTGGTTCAGCAATTTGCCTACGTCCACGGCTAGAGAGCAACAATAATAATTCACTATGTCACCGAAGAATTACAAGCTCACTAAGTGTTTCACTCACAACCCAAGACCCAATTACACCCAAGATCACTCTATCTCAATTCTCTCTTAAACTCACAAATCTTCCTCTCACTACTAGAACTCTTTTCTCACTATAGAACAAAAGAAGATTAAGAAGAGAGAACTCCTTCTAGGATTGGAGTTTGCTGCTTTGGTGTGTTTTACAAATGAGAAGGTGAAGGTATTTATAGGAGAGATCAATGACCAACTTGTGGTCATACGTTTTCCAACCAAGCATCATTTTTCAGCCACAAACTAAAAGCTAATAATGGACATTCACTTAGTGCTCCACTGGTGGTCTTGCTAGTGTTCCACTAATGGTCTTGAAAGTATGTCTTTTAGTCATATCACAATAATTGTCTACTTGTCAACTTTGGAAATCAAGGATACAAATGAAGCATTACCATTTCTCGAGATTCTACCATTTTTATGAAATTCGTTGAAGAGATTTAGAAAATCTCTTTTGAGTACATCCAAAAATGCTAGATAAACTTGAAGTTCATACCATCTGGTCGCAGGCTTTAGTTTCATTCACAATCCCATATAGCCGCACACACCTCCACTTTGAAAACTCAGCCACCAGTAGATAATTCTCCACCTTCCAATAGTATTAAAATGAATGTCATCAAAGCATACATCCAAGTTGCTTGTCTCCTTAACCGGTTGCAAAAGATAGTCTCTAACCATCACTTTCACTTGGCCAGGGTCATCTACCCATCTCTTTTCAATTATTATTTAAGTTATTGTCGTCGATGTATTCTATTTTTTTATCATCATTTTGTTCATTTATTTTTTCTATTCATTCCCTTCTGGATCAGTTATGGCAAGTCGAAATATTTCATAAATTGATTAGTTGACTACATATTATTAATTAATTATAAAATAAAATTATATTTCGTCCTATTTTGACAATTAAACTTTTTACATAAACTAATAATAAAGTGTTTTAAATTTATATCGAAACAACGTAATATTAATATTTCCTAATTTCATAGACATTGTGTTAATTAATTTATTTGTCCTAGATTGATCCATGTTAATGAAGATGGATCAACTCACTTTAACATTTTTATTCAATAAAAATTGTAGACAATGCAGAAAGACACAGTAAATCATCTCTTTTCAATTATTATTTAAGTTATTGTCTTCGATGTATTCTATTTTTTTACCATTATTTTGATCACCAAGGCGAAACCATCAACTTTATATCAGATTTAAAAAATTAGAAAATGATTTTACACACTTTTTCATAATATTTAATAAAATATTATCTGTTTTAAATTTATATACTTTTTGGATTTTCCTTAAAGAAATCTCATATCAATGAGAGTACTGTATATATTTATAAACTTATATATCTTCCATTTTTTTTAACTAAGTGAGATATTGTTTGTATTCTAACTTCATTTCTTTCCTCAACCTATTTCATAACATTAAAGTCTCGTATTACACACACCAAGAGGATTCTCTTTTATTTCTTGATAATTGTATTAGATCCTCCCACTATCTCATATTGCCTATCAATTCACAATGATTACCTTACCCCAACCCTCTTACATTTACATTGTAGGATAATACTTTCCATTGGTATACTTTTTCAACCCCCTTCCCCATCAGCCACTACTAGTTTTTCCATGTCTACAAAACCTCCTCATTTACAACAAATTAAAAAGTTGTAATAACGAATGAAAGAGAAATGACATGCCTCCTTAATTAAAAATAAATATTTAAATAAAAAATGATCAAACATATAACTCTATTACTTCAAAAATAAATTAAATTAAGGAGAGTAAATTATAAAAGTTTGACTACTATCAAGATAAGGACTTGACATATATAATTTGTTAATACAATTAAAAACTTCTGAATAGTTTAATATAAATAGTATTTGACACTAGAGTAATTAATGACATTTGATATTATTAGTTATGAAATTAATTTTATTCAACAATTGCTATGAACATGAATCATAACATTTATACACTTACATGTATAACATGCATACGACTCAAATTTTGCACAAGTGTGAAAATGGTCTACAAAAGAAAAGTTAATTGCTCGTAAAAACAGTTACTAAAAGTGAATTCAAGAACAAAATCTACAGAAACTTACAAGATCAATATTTTAATCTATTGAATATGATGGCATTCCTATGATGAGTTCAATTATAGTCCATAACCTTTTGACGTTGAAGATTAGGTTAAAAAGTGAACTTAGGTTGATAAAAGTTGGTACTAGTAAATATTGTCTTGATAGAAAGAGACAAAAAAAAGGGAGAGAAAAGAGGTGTTGTAATATGAAAATGAGTGGGAAAGATGATAAAGATAGAAGTGAGATAAGAGTAACCACTCGTGCAAGATTAAAATAAAGGGATATGCTTTAAGGGTTGGTCATTATCACACACGCACGCACACACGAGGGCCAAGTATGAAAACCCATTCTTATTTGTCACCAAAATGCAAGTGGACCTGCACACGTGCACTTCACAACTACTTTAAAGGAACCTTTCAATCATTTTAATGGAGGGATTTTTTTTTTTACTTAGAAGGATTACCTAAGAATATTTTTTTTTTTTTTTTTTTTGCCAGTAGAGTCAAAACGTTTTTTATATTAATAATGATATAAATATATCAAAATAAAAGAAAATAAAGATATCCAAGAACTTGAGTAGATTTGAGATGCTCAATCAATCTTAACCCCCCAAAAAATAAACTCACCGAAAATTAAATACTTATATCTTGATATATAAATATCTATTTAAAAGCTGAAATCCATTTAATGAATTACATTTTTTTATACATGTATTTTATAAATAAACATAAAAATCAATTCCTAGTTACATACATAAATTCCATTAATAAGTTATTTCATGTCATACTTCAAATTGACCATTTACAAATCCATTTAACAATTTAACCATACATGTCGATCTTCAAACAAATTTCTAACTCTCTTTTCTACATGCTCCAAATGCCATTATGAGTTAAAGACTAGGGTGTTTTTGTCAATTAATAATGTTTCTTTTTGTCTAAACTATAGGTGTATTTGAGAAAAACAATTTTATTGAAATTGAAAATGTGAAAAATGTTAGCCATCACTTTGGGACACTTTTTTAAAATTTTATTTTAATAATGTTTTTAGTATTGGTCAAAATTTATTAAAATTTCAATTTTTTTAATTATCTCACATTTCATTTAATAATTTTCTCCCAATTTAAATGAGACTCAACAAGTTTTGTAATTTTTAATAAATTTTAGCTATTAATAGAATAAGTATAAGAAAAAAAATGTTTAAAGAAATCATTTAACATTTAGACTTATTCTCTTATTAAAGTACGGTCACGTAAAAAACTTGGTAATTTTAATTAATAAATTTGAGTTTTATTATATTTTAATTTCTATATAAAAAGTTCTATTGTTGGGGTTCTTTTATTTTAATATCCGCAAATTCAAATTAACTTTAATTAAATCAAATCAGATCGTCCCAGTCTGTAATAACTTTTTCTCGTGTCATTCTTCTGTCTATAACTTGTTGTATCTTAATCCTAAAGAAAATTGTTACATTTATTTAGATATATAGACATAAATAAATAGTTTGTTATGTTTTTTAATTAACATGTTTTGATTAATTTAGATATATAATAAATTATACTAAAAGAAGAATATTTATATTATACGTGTTTGAGATTCATAATAAAATTGATCATTAATTATTATTATTATTATATGAAAGGAATATGATAATGTAAAAAATTTAAACTTACACATAGTATTAATATATTTTTTTTACGTAGACATCAACCAATAATTTTTACCATGAAAATGTTACTAGCATATATATTTTTTCTTTCAATGACAACAACAAATTCAATTTTAAGATTTTGCGTATTATCTTAATTTTGTATTAGTAGATGCTCAGGAAGTCATTATTGTACATTCATTGAATTTTTTTTTAAAAGATATTTAGTATTATTAATCAAAGCAGACAAAAAAAAATATAATTCATTAAAATGGACTAGAAACGTAATTATGTTGCTTGTTACATTATATTAATTAACGATGATAAGAAAAAAAGTTTATTTCTTGTTAAATGTTTGTGTAATAATGTACATAATTTGAAGATGATATAAAACTAATTGAAATTAAATTAGTGTTTACTTTTACATTATTAACAATCCAACCAACGAGTAAATCAAATAATTATTTCAATTTAATTACTTATAAATTAGGCAAATGCATTAAATATGATATAAATAATTTTTAAATAATTTTTAGAATTTATGACGCAAGAATTGACGTGGTGTGTCAATGACCATTATTTCACCGCATCATAAAGAGACTCTCATTCTTCAATTCTTCATTTCTCGGATCAACCATTACTCTCTAACTACTTCTCCGGTCACCGGAATATTCTCTCACCGTCGCCGCCACCGCCATGGCAACCCTTATCAACACCGTCGACACCGTCAATGCCGCCGCCTCCGCCATCGTCAACGCTCAATCTACAATCCGACCCTCCACCACCGTCCCGGTCCTTCTCTTTCTTTCTCTTACTATTCTCTTCACACGTGCGTGTTATTATTATGCAGTTCTATTCTCACGTGGGTTCGTTTCGGTTGTTCTGTTTAGTTTAGTTCAGTTACCGAGAAACGGCGTGCAAATTGAGATCTTGGGTTTTGTGTTCTCTCTCTTTTTTTTTTTTTTTTTCACTTTCCAATTTTCATAGTTATGAATGAATGAGAATTAGGAAGGAAGGTGTAGTAGTCTTCGTTGACTTAGTGGTGGTGTCGTCGAAATTTCTCTGTTCACTTTTTTCTTTTTTTGAAATTTTATATATTACTTTTTTTGTTGCTCTCAAAAAGTAGGAAATTTATGTGTGCACGTTGGGTGTGCCTTTTTTGCCATCTTATTATGAATCATGGTTACTTTGATTTCACTTTGAACAATTTGATTAGTTGATTTCACATGTATATACGTAATTCTAACTCTGTTCAGTTCAATTAGTAATTGGTGTTTTGTTATGACTTTGCCTTGCTTGAAGAACACTATGATATGATGACCTTTAGTTTTCAATGAGTTTTCTTTCATTGCCTTCGCTCAATTTTGTTTAAGAGATTATGTCATGACAGTAAGTGTGTGTTTGGTTTCGTGTTGCAAAATTGATTCTGAGTTCAGAGTTGATTCTAATTCTAACTTCTAAAGCAAATTAAAAGACCCTGCTCAGGTCAATTGTGATTACCTGGGACTGACCTTACTTATTTGTCAGTGTCATCATATGTTTCTCATGAAACAAACTGCTATCTATCCATGGCTGTGGTTACTTGTTAGTTCTCTGAAACTTTCATCTGGAAAATTAATAGAGATGGGTGGTGCATTTGGTTTGTGTTTCAAGTTGAAAGTCGTAGTGTTCCTTGTGCTGCTGGAAAATATTACTTTAGCTTTGCCGAATGGGGTGACATTTATCAATGTCATTTGGGGATGTCTTTCTCTTGTTGCTATTTATTCCTTTTCACTTCTAACATTGGCTGATGTTGTTACTGTTAGTGTGTACTGTCAAAGGATGGTGTTAACATTTGGGTTGGGATGCTTATTGATCCTTTGATTACTGATGTATATACAATGTCTGGTTTTCATTAGTCAATATGCTTGATACTTCGACAAGCATATAGAAATCAACATCTTTCTACAGCTTTCCTTGCAATGGTTTAGTGGCTTACACTTAGGTGCTAATCTGCTATAGCAATTTGTAGAAGGTGAAAAGATAAAAATTTAGATTCCTTCTGTGTATGTTGATTAGCTATCATAAAATTAGATGTTCTTCTATTTATTGTTTCCTTATCTGTGTAGTGTCTTCTCTTTTGGCAAAAGTACTTTTTCCAGAAACATTACACTATTTCTAATTGTCTTTTTAAATATTTTTTTTTTTATCTACATCTCTTAAATTTTCAATTATTGGAACCATTTCACTTAAGAGTCTATATCTAAAAAATACCTTCCATGAGAGGATTATTTAACTTGGACGGAAACAAGCTTCCAATTTGATGTTCGATGAAAAGATCAACATTAGCAAAAGAATGTATTTTAGCCCTGTTGAAAAAATTAGATTGCATTGTTAACGTTTACAAATGAATTCTGGTTTTAATTTGGTTTCAACTTTTAATGTAGATATTTTCTTCATTACCTGCAGAAAAAACGCTGGGGAAGCTGCTGGAGTTTATATTGGTGCTTTGGACCTCATAAAAACAGCAAGAGAATTGGCAACGCTGTCCTTGCTCCCGAACCTGTTGAACCAATAGGCCCAGTTGGATCACATCCTGCTACTGCTGCACCAAATCCTTCAACTACCATTGCAATGCCATTCATTGTCCCTCCCTCTTCACCTGCATCTTTTCTCCAATCTGATCCTCCATCTGCTATTCAGTCACCAGTTGGATTATTCTCTCTCAGTTCTCTCACTGTCAATACTTCTGGTGGATCTGCATCCATTTTTGCCATAGGCCCTTATGCCTATGAGACACAGTTAGTCTCACCACCTGTATTCTCTAACTTCACAACTGAACCATCTACTCCTTTCACTCCACCTCCTGAGTCTGTGCAGCTGACTACACCATCATCCCCTGAGGTGCCATTTGCTCAATTGTTGGCATCTTCTTTAGACCGGGATTGTAAAAATAACAGTAGAAAACCGAAGTTTGCATTATCCAATTATGAGTTTCAGCCTTATCAACAATATCCCGGAAGCCCTGGCACCCAACTCATTTCACCTGGATCAATCATTTCGACTTCTGGCAGTTCTACTCCTTTCCCTGATAGGCACCCCCTTCCTGAATTTCACAAAGGAGAAGCACCAAAGCTCTTGGGCTTTGAACACTTCTTGACACATAATTGGAATTCAAGGCTTGGATCTGGATCTTTGACACCAGATAGTGCAGGGCAAGGTTCTAGACTAGGCTCAGGATCTTTGACACCTGATGCTAATAAGTTAGTTTCACAACTAGGCTCTGCGTGCATGACACCTGATGGTTTGTGTCCGGATTCAAGGTTGGGTTCTGGGTCTTTAACACTAGATTGTGTAGCGCCAGCTGCTAGAAATGACATCAATGATGGAAAACAGATTTCTGAGGTAACATCCCTTGCACATTTGGATAATGAGTCTCAACCCAATGCAGCATTAGTCAATCACAGAGTTTCATTTGAATTAACTGGGGAAGATATTACACGATGTCTTGCAAATAAATCAGGACCTTCATTGTTTGGAAACATGTCAGGAGCTTCTCAAGGTACACTGGTTGAAGATCCTGTTGACAGAGAAAGGATACAAAAGAATTCTAGTAGTTGTGATTTGTGTTCAAGGAAAAATTCAAATGATAAACCTGGCAATTCTCCTGGAGGAGAGGACCAGTGCTGTCAAAGCCATCACTCTTTTAATTCTTCCAAAGAATTTAATTTTGACAGCAGAAAAGGTGTTGTTTCTAATACTCCTGCCAATGGATCCGAATGGTGGACTAACAAGAAGATTGTTGGAAAAGAAAGTAGATCAAGCAACAGTTGGGGTTTCTTCCCAATGCTACAGTCAGAAATCATTTAAAAAATTATTTCATTACGATTCGACTTAACCTGTATGGTTTGGAACAGAAGGTTTACCATTGGAGAATCATTAGCATATTAGATGTATATCTTAAGACAGTTCTTAGAGCAGTTCATTAATGGAAATTTGGTTAGGGAGTGAGAAACATAGGTGAGACAGCCGTTGTAGTAGTCCATTAGGATTCCAACCAGAATACAAGAGGGGAAAAGTTGATAGGTTAATTAGAAAGGGTTCTAAATTCTGATGGAACCTTAGTTGCAAGTATACAGAAACAGGGAGGTACAGGTATTCGTTTTGTGGATTATTGTTGTAACATTTAATATTCAATAATAATAAAAAGAACTCTTCTTTTGCAATTGGGTTATTGAAAACTTGCATTTTTGTGGAGGTCCTAGTTGCATGCTCAGCAGTAGTTTCATATGTAGTTGGTGTTTATGTGGGTTCCCCACATGAAGTTGTTTCTACTTGTTTACCCGAATATTTGTACCCTTTAATTAATGGTGTGACGAACAAGTTAGACTTTCAGATAACACAATCTGCAGTGTGCACCTAAAAAGAGAGAGGAAATGAAGAAAAAAAAAAGCTGTTTCCAATCTGCTACTAACTAGAGCATGGCCTCTGGACCAATATGCCGCTGAAAGGCTGCAACAATTTGTTTTGGCTCGTCATTTTCTTTTTCATTAACTATATTCATTGGATTTGGTGGTTAGTTCAAACTCCAAATTGATTTCTCTTATGGTCTAGCCCAAGAAAAAGAAAATGGAAAGGTGGTTTTATCTGATGGCACGAGGGAGGGGACCCCTAGTAGTGCTATTTACTACATGTTGGGCTTGTCTTTGTTGTTCCCTCTTGTTTTGTTGTCACTTTCATGGTCCCAAATAGTTCCATACCGGAAAAATTAACTCTTTCGTACCAAAAATAAGAGGTGGTTGCATGTTTCGTTTTCTACACCTACTGAATTTAACTTCTTTGTTGACTTAATTTTCAATGTCTGTGTTGATACTGGATAGCCTTATTTATGGTGAGATTGCAGTTCAAGCAGCAAGCATTGTCAGACACTAGTGGTTGTTTAACATAGCCAATTTAATTCTTTCACCCCCTGCTTTTAGAAAGATTAGTATAAAGATAAGTATACCCCAAGTTGATCATATCATCGATTCTATTGGAGTATTGGAATGAGTGAAACATTTTCTGAAGAAAATTAAGCACACAAATGAAATTTGTTGGCATTTCTTTGCAGGTAGAGCAGAACATCCATGTTGGTTGATGAGGCAGAGGTGGCCACACTTTTACCATTAACTTGACAGATCTTGATGGACATAAAAAGCAATGAGAAGGACAAATTTTCGATTGGTGTTGAAAGTAATTATGCCAATTTTGAATTTACAAATCTACTAGTGTTTGAGAGAAAGAATTAATTAAAATATCATTTATTGTCAAGGGGTACAGCTAATGTGGTTTAATATGGTGAATGTGAGTTGTTGTAATTTGTAAATTTTCTAAAATTGATATTACTAAATAAAAAATAACTAGTCAAATTATTGAATAGAGATTCCTGTTTGTTTTAATTTTTCTTTTTAAAAAATTTAAAAACAAATATTAAGCTCGATACTTGGTTACATATTAATGATTATTTGGTGAATCTTTGAGTTGGTTGATTATTTGATTGGTTATAAATATAAGAAAAATATTTAGTTGACATATGAAATATGTAGAAAATCAGACATAAAAGGAAAGAAATATATATATATATATATATATATATATATATATATATATTCTTTAAATATAAGGAAAAAATACAAATAATATATATAGGGGATGAGTTGGCCGGTTTGACTGCATATTTCAATTGTGTACTTCAGTTGGCAGCTATGAAATAAAATTCTAAATATAAAAATAGTATAAAAAAGTAAGTTTTTGCATATAGATAATTCTCCGTCATTCACCATTTAATTATTTTTCAAAATCTTTTTTTGATAGGAATTCAAAAATTAATTAATAAAGGAATAATTGAAATGTTTTTCATATTGTTCGAAGTCAATCTGTAATTTAATCCCTAGATTGTTTTAATTTAGGTTTTAAAAAATATGTTTTAGTTTTTTTTTTTTTCATCTTAATTTTTTAGGCTGTTATCTTACTTGCAATATCAGCAGATACTGTGATATCTTTGTCCGTAACACCACGCAGATATTGTAATATCCACATATTCTGTATTTGGGAAACATAGCAACTGTAGCAATATTGAAAATCAATGAAGCCATTATGAAACATAGCAATCATGTTCTAGCTCTCTCTGTTAAACAATGAGGTTTACCTATAATAGTACGTTGAATTTACAAGTGTTCATCAGAACGAGGTTTAGCGTAATTATTTGTGAATTTAGGAGTGTTAATGAGATAAAATCAGACTAAATTTAATATATCCGATTTATTAATTAAATTAAATTAATTTTTTTATTTTAATTAGGTCTGATCCAAATTAAATTGATAAAATTCAACGATAATTAATTTGGGTATTAGGTTAGTATTTTTTAAATTTGAATTAAACTAAATGTTATTCATAAAATTATTTAAATAATTTTATATATTACTTTTAAGGATTTTCAGTATTTCTAACTTTTCTTTCTCCTCTTATGTCCACTGTCATTGAGCTTTCCTTGTATTTTTCTTGCATATTGTCATGTATTCTTTGAATTAGTATCTATTTTAAATGTTTGGACCATAATTTTATTGGATCAGTATCTATTTATTTTATGGAATACTTTTGAGTAATTTTATTATTGGAGTGAAGTTTTATTTAAAATCATTATATATTTATATGATTTTACATTGATTTATTAATTTAATATTTGGTTTATTATTAATATTAGTTACATATTATTAAATTATATTGATTCTTAATTATTATATATTTTTAGATTATATTTATTTAAATAATAAGATTTTATTAAGAAATGGGTGAAAATAATATTTCTATATATAATTTTACTCACACGGACTCAATAAAATTAAATCAATCCAACTTAACCATAATTAGATTGAATTAATCTTAATTTTAATTTTTCTAACAAAATATTAACCAATTAAAATTAATTAGTTTGAATTTCAATTTGCTCGTAATTACTTTGTAAATTTCTTAACATCGACCAAACACTCTTTCTAGTGGAACAAAAAAGAGAAGGAAAATAGAAAAAAATAATTTCATTGAATGAAGGATTAGTAAAAAGTTGTAAAAATGAGAATTCAGAATTTGAAGTATCTGCTATACATATTACACTTTGATATGACCTGATCATGTGAATCTTACTGTGACAGGCTACAGGACAGGTTGCATTGAATTGCTTTGTTGACTATTGCACTCTACAGTACCAATCACAATTGAACTTTTGCACTTCTTCTACACTACTTAGCTACACTCACACAAGAACAAAAAAGATAATTCAGGAATTGGCTTCTAGACTCTGGTGAGGTACGCTCTAATTCTCTCATTTTTACAAAATGTGATGTTTGTTGCTCATTCTATGTATCACATACAAATTCAATGGATCAAATGAATGCATTCATCCATAGTTTTCTTCTCATAGCTCTCTTTATTTACTCCCTACCAAAGAATGCTAGCTGTAGTTGTAGTTGTAGTTCATCATCACCTTTTGCTTCCACCACCACCTTCAACACTCTATCCATTTTATGTTTTTGGTTACAATCAAATTTTTTGGTTGATTTTGGTTTTAATTTTGTCACAATTCACTAAAGATGTTGAAACTAGCTATTTGAGATCATATCAGAGACTAATTCCCTGCATGGTAGGGCAACATGAAGGAATTAGGGTGAAACTTTTGAAAATTCAGCTGTTTAGGTTTTACCATTTTACACCTTATTTTAATTTAAATATTTTTATTTTATTCTCTTTCATTTTATTAAACGTATGCCTAAACACTTTTATAAATATATATATATATATATATATATATATATATATATATATATAAAATTTGCATTTTTATAAAGCTAAAATTTAATTACCTCGAAGACTAAGAGAGTATATTCGACTGGAATTTTGATAAATTATTTGTATGGAAAAAGTCTCTTAGATTTTAAATACTTAATAGAAATATAATTATTTATAAGCTTTTTTAAAATAAATTTATGATCTTGATTTATAGAATTTTGTAATTTGAATTTTATTGAATTTATCATATTTAAAAGAATTTTATATATATTTAATGGAATTTCATGAAAATATTTAGTGATCCTCCTACAGTGTAACGGAAGAGTGGTGATAAAGATAATATATATCTTAAAAGAAAAATAAAACTCCGACAAAATTTCATGATGTAATTGAAATTTTTTGATAACTGAATATTCATATTTTTTATTAAACTTTTTTTATAAAACCTATCCTATCAAGCAACCATGCAAATTCTGTGTACTTTAAATACTACAAAAAAAATTTCTTTTTTAAGTTATAAAATATCTTAATTAAGTATTACCAAAACTTTAGTAACTTTTTAAAGGAATCATTGGCTTTTTAAAAAGATTACAATGGTTTGAATTCAACACCACAAAACTTGTATATGAGACATTTTATAAATAAAAAATCTTTTAAAATCCTTTAAGGTCGGAATGGAATAATTTTTAAAATTTATAAGTACTAGAGACATAAAATTTAATATAATTATTTTTAATTTATTCTGGTTCAGAAAATTTTCATTATGCTCGCGATTCTTCTGGCTGTTGTATTCTTTAAAAAAATTAAAGTAAATAGATATTTGTTTATTTCTTGTAAAGGCTTATATATATATATTTCAAATAAAATATATTCAAATTTTATTTTAGTCTTCTATATATTTATTTTCTGTGTTCCGACAAATTTTAATTTTTTTGAAAAAAATCCTATTGACACTCAATGTTGACAGTGAGATACATCTAATCTTATCGCAACAATAATTATATTCTAAAGTAGCATGTGACAAAGGACAAGTATCAATCAATAAATGATGATGAAAATTATTTTCAAAGTTTTGAAATTTAAGAAGAATAAAAAAACCATTTACTGTATTTATTAAAACCATATTTTACACTTGAAACAATTACTTAATCTGCTGCACCAACCATCCCCTTGTTGTAATATTTGAAGTTTAGATTTTAGATAATTTCATGAATGGTTTTGATACAAAAGTAGAATAACTCCCTAACAAGAGACAGATCCCTACCATCAACCCAAAACCATGAAAAAGATATCCACAAAGTCACGAAATAAGCATATGCATGCATCCACCAATGAAGGCACACAATTACAAGAAAAGAAGAACATGATGGTAGGGATATTTGTTTTGAATAATGCAATCATATAGTTAATGTGGTCACAATTTGTAGTAATAAGAAGGGAAAAAATAAGCTAAAAATTGACTTTAATCGTAGTATGATACTTGTATTGTACCTCAAATAGTTTTCCCTTTGGATTTCTTGCATTTTCTTCATTTTTTCTCATGTTTACCCCAAATAATTTTTTAATCAATATTCTAAATCAATGACCTATTTACATGAACTAGATGAATGGGAAAAGTAGGAAACATTATTTTTATTCTCTTAATATGAACATACACAAAGTTTAATTTTGATGTACTGTGAGCGTAATAAACATCACTTTTCAATTAATTAGAAATTATCCCTATTCCCTAATATAATGTTTAAAATAATTATTATAAAAATCGATAAATTTATCTTATAAAACCATTGGTAATTAAATAACAAGCTTAATTGTAATTTATTTCTCTAAAATTTTACACTCTTCCATTCTTTTGTCCCCATTTTTTTCTTACAAATATTATCCCTAAAATTAAATTTGAAAATCTTGTAGTTTTTGTTATTGTATAGAAAAATTGCTACAATTAAAAGTAAAGTAGTTATAAAATTATTTTAACTGTGACAGTTTAAAGGAAAAATAATCACAAAATATCTTAATCATCCTAAATTTTTTATATTTTTTAAAAAATATAATATTATGAAATACACAAAATTCTGAGAAATAAAATTTAAGAAAAATTGTAAAGTTTTAGGAATAGAAAGAAAAATTAAGTCCAGGTAATATTATAATTTTATAACTAGTACATTGACTATTGATTCCAAAGTATGAAAAAGTAGAGTTTCCATTGTTTATGAAATGATGATGGATACGTGCCCAAATGAAACAGTTAAAAATGTCTTGTTCTAGTTGACAGAATGACAGTGACTCCACCCATAACTTTTGTTCTTTATTAAGGCTTTAAGCATCCAATACAATTTGTTGGTGTTGCACAGCCCAGAAAAACAGATGAAACCTACTCTAGTTCGCTGATTTAAAGCAGATAGAGTCAAAATCTCTCACCATGATACGAAAACGACACATTGTATGGTCTAGACTAGAGTCACACGCACTTATTCTACCTTTTCACACACTGCACATTAAAGCATATTTCATTATCAATCTTTTATGGTGTCTATCTCTTCCATATTTATATAAGAAAAGTTTTATATTTAAACATTATGTTCAATACATTATGGAACTCACTTCACTGAGTTCACTTCCCCTTTGTATACAATGTCCACTAATTAAACAAAACATGTTTAATCCAATTATCCAACCAAGTGTTATTTTAGTTTATCTCTAGTTAATATAAATAATAAAAAAGTTGGGTATGGTCTAAGTAATAATACTATATACTATATTTGTAGTGATTATTGAAGGCCAAGATTATTAAAATATCAATCATTGTACCAAAGAATTATATTTTGTAATTTGAAGACCGACATGACAACAAAAAACAAAAGTATATGTTGTTGATTCTCAGAATTGTGCTGGGGAAGCTAGCACTATAGCATTGTTCTTTTAAAGTTTTAACTCTTTTGTGGTTTAGTGGTTTACCTACATATGGTGTATATACAATATAGTAATAATAGAATAGAGGGTAAACGTTTCACCACGTGGATATGATAGAGTATGAGTTGACGTGAGCGTGTCTTTATAAGACAGAAGATGCTCCAATTCTCTTCCATTAAGATTTTCTGTCAACGTAATCCAATCTCTTGTTACCATACCAAGTTTCTCTGACAGAAGAAAGAGAAATACTTTAAAGAAAAATAAGTTGCTTTGCTGCTTGATAGCTAGCTTTTCATTCAGAGGACACAAAGAAAAGCCAATCTTGGAATTTTACGTGTTGCCCACAGGGCTTCTTAGTTAGTTAGTTTGGCCTAAGTGTCTGTCAGTTCATGAAAACTTTTTTTCTTTAATAGGTAAGATGGTTGGCTACATTTTTATGTCACTTTTTTTCTTTTCATGTCTAGTTGGAGACTTGGAGCACATGTTGGTGATGGTATCTTAGCTGAGATCTTAGTTGGGGTATTGGATTTTGCATTTATCTTTCTGAGATTTGGAATGTACAGTTTTTAGATATTTGTTCTTTAAATTAACTAAGCTGCACCAATTGCAAGATGTGTAACTGTTATCAGTCAGAGCAGCACGTTTCTTTCCTTGGTTTTCTTGGTCCTTTTATTCAGTCTATATTTCACTAAGATGTGCAATAGACTTTACATTTTTTGAAAGAAAAGGTGGATGAATTGTTCGCTATAGTTTTTATCTTAAACCTTATTTTGTGCTACTATTTATTAAACTTGGTAAGAGTAAGATGACACACGTAATTGATTGCTTACGTCTTTGTATACATACTCAACTTGCTTAATTGTCTATCTTTATTGATTTCTGATGTCAGAGGTTGAATTTCACATTTCAGGAATTTCGCTGAGGGAATAATTACCTTTGTTCCTTTGTTGATAGCCTTAGAGGTGGAAGTTTTAGTTTTTGTTTGGAATTATTACACTAGTTATTGGTTTGTGTAGTGACAAAAATGACACTGGCTCCTGTTCCAAAAGTGGTATTTGGCTTGATTGCATTTGCAATCTTCTGGGTGTTAGCAGTTTTCCCAGCTGTGCCTTTTCTACCCATTGGGAGAACTGCAGGGTCATTGCTTGGTGCTATGCTTATGGTCCTATTCCAAGTTATTACTCCAGATGAAGCTTATGACACAATTGATCTTCCAATTCTTGGTCTTCTTTTTGGAACAATGGTTGTCAGTGTTTATCTTGAAAGAGCAGACATGTTTAAGTATATAGGTAAGTTGCTTGCTTGGAAAAGTAGAGGTGCAAAGGACTTGCTTTGTAGGATCTGTGTTATTTCTGCTGTTTCAAGTGCTCTTTTCACAAATGACACTTCTTGTGTTGTTTTAACTGAATTCATATTGAAAATTGCAAGGCAGCATAACCTCCCACCAACACCCTTCTTACTAGCCCTTGCTTCAAGTGCTAATATTGGATCCTCAGCAACTCCAATTGGCAACCCTCAAAACCTGGTTATAGCTGTTCAGAGTAAAATATCATTTGGGAATTTTCTGATTGGTATTCTTCCAGCTATGGTGGCAGGAGTTATAGCAAATGCTACAATTCTTCTCATCATGTATTGGAAGTTATTATCTATTCATAAGAATGAAGAAGATGCAGGTGCAGAAGATGTGGTGGAGGAGGAGTATGATTCTCATCGGTTTTCTCCAGCCACTATGTCTCATTTTTCATCCTTAAATTCTCAAGAATGGAATTCCCATCTTGATTCTATAAGTATTCAGAACTCTCCTCAAGTTCAGATTCTAAGAAACCGGTCAATTGCAAGTGCAACTGCAAGTGAAAGTAATATAATAACTAATGGGATTTCTAGCAACGCTTTTGAATCTGCAAGAATCTCAAGTATATCAAAGGATGGAACAAATGGTGTGCTATCTCTGACAAAGGATGAAACCAGCCCTTCAAATTCTTCAGCATCAGTAGATACACTTACCCCTTTAGAAAAAAAGAGCAGTTTTATCATAAGATGGAAAAGGGTACTGTGGAAATCTTGTGTTTACATTATCACAGTTGGAATGTTGGTTGCTTTACTTCTAGGTTTAAATATGTCATGGACTGCAATTACTGCGGCACTGGCTCTGGTGGTTCTTGATTTCAAAGATGCAAGGCCATGCTTAGAGAAGGTCTACATATTATATTTTTCTCTTTCTATCTGTCTTCTCCTTGAAATACTAGTTATACTACAGGTTACCCTTCAACATTGAATAACCTCTCAGAATAGTGTTTTTCTTCTCTTGTAACAGGTTTCATATTCACTCTTGATATTCTTCTGTGGAATGTTTATCACAGTAGATGGCCTCAATAAGACTGGAATTCCAAGTGCTCTTTGGGATTTGATGGAGCCATATTCTCATGTGGATCGTGTTAGTGGCGTTGCAGTACTTGCAGTTGTCATACTTGTCCTATCGAATTTGGCTTCTAATGTACCAACAGGTTAGTGGATGTGGATCTATTCTGCTGATAAAAATAATTCACCATGTCATGTGGCTTTATTAACATTGTTTCATTGAATGCATCGACTTGTTAGATAGGAGCCTGACTTGTAAACTCTGCACTCTCCCATATTCACTGAGTTGAATCCTAGAAAGTTCTTGATTGCACACTTCAAAGCAATCAAAGCCATGCATGACATATAAAATAGTAAATGCACACGTATCTACTCTCTACCGTCATATAACAGACAAGGTGGTTCATGTATTTTACCTTCAAAATAAAAAAAAAAAAAAGAAGATAAAGCAGGATGTGTTTCACAAATTTGACACAATTGTTTGGCTCATCTGAAGTGAGCAAATGTGTATAGTGAGAAAATAAGAATTTTCTACTGTTGATTTAAAAATTAGTTTAGATTATAAGATCCTGTAGTTCAAACTAGTTAAGATTATAAGATACTTTAGTTCAAATTAGTTAACTGACTATATCATAAATTTTAACAGTTCGTATAAGGAAACTTCATTCATTTTTTTCTTCATTTTTCTGTCTTTACACCCTGTGCTAAACCTTGTATCCTTCATCATTATGATAGAATTATGATCTTATGATACATGACTGTGAACTAAAATTATCTACAGTTCTCTTGCTTGGAGGACGGGTAGCAGCCTCAGCTGCTGCAATTTCCAAAGCAGATGAGAAGAAGGCATGGCTGATCTTGGCCTGGGCCAGCACCATATCAGGGAATCTCTCACTCTTGGGATCAGCTGCTAACTTGATAGTGTGTGAACAGGCTCACCGAGCTACAAACCTACCGTACACATTAACCTTCTGGAGTCACCTCAAATTTGGCCTTCCTTCCACAATCATAGTGACTGCCATTGGTTTGACACTCATAAAATGATTATGATATTGTACTGAAAAGGGGTCTTGTTGAAGATATTTGAACTGAATAAAGGATGGGAAATCAGAGCTCATGTCAATATGTTTCAACTTTTTGACACATTATTAAGAAAATGGATGTTGTTCTTTGTTACTGATCGTTTATGTGAGAGAAAATATGTGCAACTAGTTGGGCAAGTGAGCTTACAATTTAGTAAAAAGGAAAACCAAATTAAAGTTTTAAACAAATTAATTTTACTTGTTTTTTTTTTTTTTTTAATTATCCAGAGATATTTTTTTTTTCTCAAAAACATTTTTTAAGTTAAGAAAAGTTGTTTAGGCAAATTGTGGATGGTTTTGTCCAGCAAAGCCACACATGGGATCTAGACCATTACCAAGCTCGGCCAGATAAGATAAACAAACATGGATCTTTGGAAGGAAACTCTTCCAGAGCCATACTTGACGTGATTTTTCATTTCTTGGCTGTAGCTATTAGTTCTTGATTCCACTTTTTTTTGTTGTGTGTGATAAACTGTCATTCCCCAAATCATTTCCAAATACGCACTGGGTGCATGATTGGATACCATTTGAAAATGCACACAATGTCATAGTTCTGCACCCATTTTATTAAATTGAAATAAAAAATAGTATGTTTTGCTTCAATCTTATGCGTGTCCATCTTCTCAAACGTTTAACCAAACACACCAAATGAACTGATTCTGTCACTCCTATTGCACGTACAAGTCTTATATACTAAGGTAAATTGTAACATGTAATTAACCTGATAAAAGGAAACCTAATTCGTTGTATCAAATTTAGACATATCAACTAGTTAACTAAATGCATCAACTGATAACTGTTTTAGAATATGATACCTGTGACACTTTTTGCAAGTTGGAATGTGAATGCTTAGCATTCCTAGCTTGGAATGAAGTTTGTGAAAGGGAATAAGAGTTATATAGGTTTGGTTAGAATATCTGTAATTTTTACAATGGAGGCAACATGCAAAAGATGCAGAACACCAGATTGAACTTAATCACCAAGTGACAGTCTAAATTACAATCAAACTATTATTATGCATTAGCAAAGATCAAATTGGCAAATCCTTGCAAACAGGCTTACCCTTTAAAAAACATTGTTACAATCCCATTGCAAATCAACAACAATGGCTCATCATTCATTTAAAATCCAAGCTGGGGCAGCTGTCATCCTTAAACAATTGATTGGAAAAATGCATAATATATTTTAAACAATTAACATCATCACCTCAATCTGGTATGAATTGAAAATTAAAAATAGTCCCATTAAAATCCAACCTTCTAAACTACCCTCTGCCTAAGGAAACAAACACCACAATAAGCTGACATTTAGCTTTCCACTTAATTCATTAAATCATAGTCATCCAATTTGTCATTGTACTGAAGCACCTTTCTCTTTATTTTGGATGAATCCACCCATGTAACGAAGTCCTCCATGTTTCTAGTTACAAGAAAAGCTGGGTCTGTAACTGTCTCTGGACCAACTCTTATATGTCCTTGCTCAATGTATGTTACAGCTTCTTTCAAGTGCTCAGCAAATTTTAGTCGCACTAAAACAGTTGAGAGCCTACGCCTGCACGGTGGACAAAATTGTTAATTTTAGAAACAAATGAGGGCAATATATTGAAAAGAATTCTTGCTAAGAAAATTTATGGAAGAAATCTATAATCATACCAGTAAATTTCCTATATTATCATGTAATTGATCATATATCTGGGGTTACTAAGTTAAAATTATTAATTAAACTACAGTTGAAAATATATCATTTGTTTTCTCTTTCCCCTGGTATATTTGGAGACTATGATGAAAAAGCAGAAACAAAAAAAAGATAATCACTCAATTTTCATTTAAAACAATAACCACAGAAAAATGTTAATTTTACCTACAGAAGGATGACACAGTTAAGCGTTCACAAAGTGTGATGCTTTGCCTGGTTGGAATCACACCCATGTTGTAGCTGTCACCCAAAAAGAAAAAAAAAAAAGATGTGTAAGAAAACCATAGATCATATCATTAAATTTTTCTCCTCTCTGTTTCAGGCTAATACCAAGAAGAAATAAAGAGCAGTCCCTAAATCAATACAATCCTTCTATTTGAAACTGTAAGGCTAACTTATACCTATGGAAATGGAGTTACATCCATTCAAATATTTTATACCAACTTGAAAGTTATATACTAGCAAATTTATGGTCATCGAGAGAAAACCAAAAGCACCAGAGGGTCATTCAAATTAGTTCACCTATTGTTATTATATTTTGATGGAAACTGATATCTAGGTGGGTTAGGAAGGGTCGGTCCATTTGACGGACTGGAGGCAGTTATTATTAGGAGTATAATAGTATGTTAAATAAAATAACTTGTCTTGTATAAGTAATTCTGCATTAGTTCCGTATTAGAAATTGTAAGATGGAAGCTATGTGTTAGAATTATATCTAATAGTAGGTGTGCTATTACATAAGCTAGTTGTTATCTGCAATTTGTAGGCAGAGAACACCCTCTCTGAGTTCAGTGTTGCATTTTATTAATTTATCGATTGAAGTTCTATCATATTGTGTTTGATCATGTATATGTACTATATCAATCCAATCACTTATACATAAAGTTGCTAATTTATTTGTAATTGAATTTAGGAAAACTAATTACATACCAACTACAGCAATCCAGTTCAAATGAAATAGCTGAAGCATAAACAGATTCATGGAATCTCAAAACAGCATTGAAGTATAAATTGTTTCAAAGGAATAGTAGAAAATATAAATATGAAACATGTGAGCTAATATAATAGTGAAACAGGATATTCATTCCTAACGATGAACTAACATAACTTCGCAAGGTATATATCTAAGAGTTTAAAGGCTATGCACTGAGAGTATAAAACAATTTTATAAAGTCATTCAGTTATAAAAATGATTTTGTATGATTTACAAGGAATTTGTTATCACCATACATAGTGGGTTATCATTAGTTGACTGTGTAAACGTTTTAATAAAACTATATGTCAAAATGGGCTCATTCACTCAATAATGTTTAAAAGTTCAGATGATATAAGAGTGAACAAAAATGAACTTACAGTTTTTCCAAAATCTTATCAGTCATATCAATTCGAAAAGGATCCTTTGGATCCATCTGCTTCAATATATTTACTAACTTCTGAACCATATGGCATAAACCTGAATATCTATTCATGTTTCCAAAAACATAAAATGTGTCAGTTAAAAGCTAAAATCTTAAACAAAAGAAGCTACATAGATAGCTTCAGAAAATATAAATATGATGAATTATTCAAAGTACTTTTTGTAATCATCTCTTCCAGTAACATGGTAACGTTGCATAACAAGGTTCTCTCTGTGACCCCCTTCCCTCTTCCATTCCAAAAAATTGACCTTCTTCAAAAGCTTCTTTTCATGAAACTTCAACTTCCTCATTGTTTTCACTGTCATAACAATACACACACAACGAAACAATCAATCAGTTTATAATGCATATCTAACCTAACATTTAGAAAACACTACTACTTTGACAAATTCAACAGCATTGTAAATTGCTCGAACAAGTTCAAAACTTCTTTTCAGCAAACGAAAAAAAATGAGATTTTGAGGTAAATTATGTAATTTCGTAGTTCCCTGTTCATTTGTAACAGTAGTCATAGTTGTATTGTAAGAGTGAATAGTATAAAACTGCATGAAAAGGTTTTTTCAAAGGGAAAAAAAATCGAAGCATAAACAGCGATTGAGAGAAGCAAACGAAACCTTAGAAAACGGTTTTGTTGGCTATGGCGCGGCGGCGGCGGTGGCGGTGGCTGTGGCGGCGGCGAGTCGGCGACAGAGCTAAAGATCAGCGGCGTAACGTGTAAGAGCGCAAGTTTGTTGTTGCATCAAATTGATTTTATAAAAAGACAAATTAATTTTATTTATATTTGTAAAAAATGATTAAATTTTTTTATGATATTATAAATTATGATTAATTAATGATATAAAACAATTTTATACGGAATCATGAAATTATTTAAAAATAAATTCATTACAATTGAGTTTTAAATAACTAATGACATGTTTAACTCATTCAAAAGGAAGACATTTAAATATGCAAACCTCAGCTAAAAAATAATCTTGCATAATTAAATCATAACCAAATGTACACTATGTTAAAAAAAAAAAATTAAGTGACTCACGGGTAGAATAAATCAACTCAATAATAATAAAAAAATCATACTGGCAATAGTCACATTTAATATAAAAAATATCCATTACCAAAAATTAATTGTTTTGAAATTCATGCACCTAATTCAATTATAGTTAAATTAGCAAAAATGAACCAAATCAATTTGATAACATGAGACATTAAAATATAGTTGAATTGAGTAGATTAAATTGATAAGTCGATCCAGTTTACTCACATCCTTATTTTGATGTATATTAGAGTAACTATTTCAAATAATAGTTAATAAATGAATCTATTATATTGTATTATATAATAGATTTACATGTTACTAAACAATAAAAAATTCATATATATAATTTTTAAATAATTATCATTAAAAATAATAAATTTAGTATATGATAATATATTAACGTGTAGTTGAATTTTATTGTCAATGTACTCTAATGAAATTCTTTACACTATCAACACTAAATGATGAAGCTATTTTTATAAGATAATGTACTATGGAAGTGGAGAATTTTTTGTTTTCACTTTTTAGGTTTCTTAAAAAAAAATAATTTTTATTAAGTAATAAATAGTTTGTGTTAAAAAGTGATTGGGTCAAAAAATTAATCTTTTGAGTAAGTTTTTTAATCCGTGTAAAAACATTTTTCTCATGATTTAATTTTCTTCTAATGTTATTTCTTCTACCTGTTCAAATAAGTAAACCATATTCTTATTTCTAAAAATTCAAAGAACACATGTTTTACTCTATTTTTCTTAAACATTTTTTTTAATCTCTTCTATTCATTTTCTTTACTTTAGTTCACATTCAATTAGACCATTGATTATTGTACTAGGTCTGCTCAAATATAAAACTATTTCAAAGTTTCTAATATGCATGTATTGCATATTGCACTTTTTTTTTATAGTGTGTGTACTAAATTATTAGTGAATTTTATATTTTCTAATAATTTGTATACGCATAATTAAGATTTAAACCTTAATCAATAAATCCAAGATGCTCAATTATTTATGATTAGTGTCATGCTTTTATATACACATGGATTAAGCTTTAGATTCAAAGATTAATATTCTAAAAATGGCATCACTATCACCCTTCTCTTTTAAGCCGAAACTTTATAATTTTATATATATTAGTGGGAACTCAAATCATGAAAGCATCAATTTTTGGGTTTTAAATATTACCAAACGTGCCATCCCCTATTTACCTGAATACCTGTGGTTTTGAAGGTGTAAGTTGTAGTGCCACAATATATAACTTTTTTTCTTTTGCTTTTTGGGTAAAGATTACATTCCATAATTTGATTCCTTCACAAACAATTAGCCAACCAAAATCATTTCATTTTCATATGAACCATCCAAAGTAAATTCTCATAAAAGAATTAGTATCATCCATCTCTTAATAAATAAAAATACCCCTTTTTCATATATTTGTTGTCTTAATTGTATTTTTAATTTTCTTATTGTTGTTGAAATTCAAATTTGGTTCTTCCATCTTCTTTCACAAGTTTAGTTTCCCATTAATTAATTCTTACAATTGAGTCATTCATTAATTTAGTGTCTACTTATTTATTTAATAAAAATATTGAAATGAGTATGAACTAACACATGATCAAAGTGAGGTATTAAATTCCTGAAAATTAGTAATTTTAAAAATTGATAATAATAATAATAAGAAAATCAAAAGTGAAATTAAACATCTATTTGTCCTTTTTATGAAATTAAATTTGTTGAAAGAGTTATTTATTATACATCATCCATCAGCATAAACTTTTTAACATAATCATACAACTAAAAATTATTTTCAATATAGTTTTTAAAATATTTATACAAAAATTAATAAATGTACCATATATAATTATTCATAAATAGATAATAATTACATAAAACATCTTTAATATCTTTCCATGTCAATCAATTCCTTAGAAAAAAATATGAATTTTAAAGTAATTTGGAAAGGTTCAAATGTGGTATTTGCAAATTGCCAGTAAATACTTTTTTGATAAAGAAATTGGGAATAAATATTTAAAAGGATTAATTATTTAAAATAATTATTAACAAGAATCAAGTAATCATAAGTTGAACATTCATTGAAACGAAGACCTCTTCTTCACATACACACTCTCTCTCTCTTTCTCTTTCTCTCTCTTCTCTACGCGATCTCTTTCACTTACTTTCAATTGCGAATATTTTCACCACAAATCACTGCAAAATCTTTCTCTATTGGTCGCATTTTACTTTCTGTGTATCTTTTGGGGCTCTCTCTTTGAGTTCCCAACGCTTCAGAGAATTTTTTCACTCAGATTCGACCTCAAATTTGCACAGTGAGTTCAGTTCAAATTTATAGTTGATTAAGTCTCCGCCTTTTCACCATTTTAGGGTACCCTTTTCCTGATTTCACTCGATGATCAACAACTTAGTTGATTTAGCTGTTTCCTTTGCTCAATCACGTGTTGGTGGATCTTTGTTTTCAGGTGCTTGTTTTTAACATTGAATTGGTAGTGCATCTTGGGATCCTGGAAATTTTGGTGGAATTTGAGTGAGGGAATTTGAAAGTTGGAATTTTTGTTCTGATATTTTTCTGGGTATGTGGGAATCTGGGTATTGAGACACACAATAAAGTAATGATCACATGTAAGTCGGTTTTGATTGAGAGCTGGTAAAAATAATTCCATTTATATAATTTCATCCTTGGTTCCCCCTTTCTTTTCTTTAGACTTGCGAATTAGAATATATGAATTTTGCTTTAAAGTTGGAAAATAAGGAAATTTGAGCTGATGAAAAGTATTGAATGATCCTGTGTTTGAAGTTATTCATGTTTTTGGAGTTTAATAATCTAGAATTATGCATACACCGCACGTATAGTAATGACTAATGATGTCATGTTGTATCAATTCATTTATTGTCAAGTAGTTAGAGATTGATGTTTTGACTGTGTGGCATATATGCTTTACTGAGATTTGAGCTTGGAAACTGGGAGCAAGTATTAGCTTATGGAATGGAGTTGTTTAATTTTAAATGTTTAGTTTATTCTTTGTCATGGCAGATCAGGTGGATGGTGTTTCTTGTACCATACTTGTTGACTACTGTGTGTTACTAGTTAGTATTGTTGTATAAAGTAAGAATCATTGAATTGTTAGCTTCTTCTATCACTTTGAGCTGTCTTGTGAATTGTGATATAGTTACTGATTGAGAATTGATGTGTATGCTTGTATTGAAGAATTTGGATACAGTATATATACATTTGTGACTTAAAAGGTACATGCATCTTTTACTGATTGAATGTACATGTATTTCTCTGCTGCAGGTTCTTTGCAATAAATTTCAATAATTGATCCCTGTCTCTCACTCTAAAGTTGTTGGTTCTGGAATTTGTGAATCTCCTACTTATAAAGGTTAATGGCTGCATCATGGCTTTTGTAACTCCAACTAATGATGTGAAATGATAGATTTTTTGAACTGTTACTGGGATACTTTTAAGAAGCTTTCTTGCCATATCACAATTCATAAAATACAAACATGCGTTCATGGTGGGGAAAATCGTCATCAAAAGAAACCAAGAAGAAAACAAGCAAGGAAAGTTTTTTTGACACACTGCACCGAAAACTTAAAATTTCATCTGGAGAATCCCGTAGGCATTGCAATGACACAATTTCAGAGAAGGGGGGTCATTCTCCATCTGAATCAAGATCTCCTTCACCTTCCAAAGTAGCAAGGTGTCAAAGTTTCATTGAAAGGCCTCATGCTCAGCCTCTTCCACTTCCTGGTCTGAACCCTTCAAGTGTAGGTCGAGTAGATTCTGAAATTAGCATATCATCAAGATCAAGATTGGATAAAGTCTCCAAGCCATCATTGTTTCTTCCACTTCCAAAACCTGGATGCATCAGTTGTAAGCCAAACCATGCAGATTTGGATGGAGATATGGTCACTGCTTCAGGCTTTAGTGATTGCTCTGCTGATAGTGATGAACCGGCAGACTCACACAATCGTAGTCCTCTAGCAACTGACTGTGAGACTGGGACTAGAACTGCTGCTGGCAGTCCTTCCAGGTAGCTTCCTCAAACCATAATTTGCTTGTTGTTAGATTTACTTGTCAGGTCATATTTGAATATAGTAGAAATTAGAAATACATATATTTTCTCCTTTACTCAAAAGTTGCCTTGTTTCCTAAGCTCAATGCTCAAGGATCAACCACCTGCTGTTTCCCTACAAAATTCAAAAGGAGTAAAAAAACCTGGAAATATTCTAAGTAGTCATACGCCTTCTACTTCACCAAAACGGAGGCCTTTGCGCAACCATGTTCCGAACCTTCAGGTTCCTCCTCATGGTGCATTCTATAGTGCTCCTGATAGTTCCTTGTCAAGTCCATCAAGAAGTCCATTGAGAGCATTTGGCTCGGATCAGGTGTTGAATTCTGCATTTTGGGCTGCAAAGCCATATTCCGAGGTCAATTTTGTTGGATCTGGGCATTGCTCTAGTCCAGGTTCTGGTCACAATTCTGGGCATAATTCAATGGGAGGGGACATGTCAGGACCGTTATTTTGGCAACCAAGCAGGGGTAGCCCTGAGTATTCTCCAGTACCTAGTCCCAGAATGACTAGCCCTGGACCAAGTTCTAGAATTCAGAGTGGAGCAGTCACACCCATTCATCCCAAAGCTGGGGGAACCCTCACTGAATCACAGACTCATCGTTTGCCTCTTCCTCCTTTGACAGTTACCAATTCTTCACCATTCTCTCATTCTAATTCTGCGGCAACATCTCCATCCATGCCAAGAAGTCCAGCTAGAGCAGAGAATCCAAGCTCTGGCTCACGTTGGAAAAAAGGGAAGTTGCTTGGCAGTGGTTCATTCGGACATGTCTATCTTGGCTTCAATAGGTATGTTTGTTAGTTAAAATGTTCTTAATTTCGTATTTATTCCTTTTTTTTCCTCATATCTACATTTTCATCTTAATGAGAATTGTTTTGTTTAAAATGTTTGTCTCTTTTAGTGAAAGTGGCGAAATGTGTGCAGTGAAGGAGGTTACTCTTTTTGCAGATGATCCCAAGTCTATGGAAAGTGCTAAGCAATTTATGCAGGTAAATCATTCATTTTCTTTACGTGCAATATTATAGTTTTGTAGTTCTGAATCCTGATTTAAGTTTTGCATCACTTTGAAAATCTAACTACAAAATTGCTGGCAGGAAATTCATTTATTAAGTCGTTTGCAGCATCCAAATATTGTGCAGTATTATGGTTCTGAAACAGTAAGTTATCTCCTTCACTTCATGTTTACAAAACCATACTGTAAATACATGTTGGCATTCAGATTCTGATGTTAACCTTCCTGTGAGTGATGATGATTTGTTGTGAGTTTTGTTCTAGACTGTCGATTTCTATTGCATGCATTATATTCTAGATTTTTAGTTACAGGACTATTTGTTTCTGGTGGTTTATCTGATAACATAGAAGTGGGAGTTTCTCAGCAGTATTTGTTATTGTTATTGCTTATAGAGGCTTCTGAATCATGCCTTCAACAGGTTGATGACAAGCTTTACATCTACCTTGAGTATGTATCTGGAGGCTCCATACATAAACTTCTTCGAGAATATGGGCAGTTTGGTGAACCAGTTATTCGTAGTTATACTCAACAAATTTTGTCAGGGCTTTCTTATTTGCATGCTAAAAATACTCTCCATAGGTAAACTAAGTCGCATATTATTTTTCATGATTTCAATGTATTAATTTTTCCTAAAGTTCTGACATGTCTATCTCTGGAATTGCATAAAGGGACATCAAAGGAGCAAATATACTGGTAGATCCAAATGGTCGGGTTAAGTTGGCAGACTTTGGCATGGCAAAACATGTAAGCTTAGAGTCTAGGGATGATAACTATCTGGCATCCATTATGTCTACAGTAAAGCTAAATGAGTTAGATATGAAAATTGGATTGTAATTCCTAGTCAAATTATGAATCTATTGGACTCGAGGAATTCTTAACGATTTAATTAATTCAAATGTTGCATAATTTGTTCTGTTTGCCCTACTTATACCTTACATGATTTGCAGATAACAGGGCAGTCATGTCCGTTGTCATTCAAGGGAACCCCTTACTGGATGGCTCCTGAGGTTTAATATTTTCTTTGGATATTTTTTTATATTTTAATTGTGTCTAAGTTTTGGGACTCAGTATCATTACTCTCTGATGATTCAGGTTATAAAGAACTCTAATGGATGCAACCTTGCAGTGGATATATGGAGTCTTGGATGCACAGTTTTGGAGATGGCTACAACCAAACCTCCTTGGTTTCAGTACGAAGGGGTTAGTAACTTGTGTCAATATATCAGAGCTTATATTATATTTTTATCCTTTTCTTTAATATATACTTGAAATATTTTTTATTTACGAACAGGTTGACGTATTTTATTATAAATGTGATGCCCTTGTAACTTATTTATTCTTATGGCTTGATGTATCTGGATGCTATCATAACAGGTTGCTGCCATGTTCAAGATTGGTAATAGCAAGGAGCTCCCAACAATCCCAGATCATCTCTCAAATGAAGGAAAAGATTTTGTTAGGAAATGTCTTCAGCGTAATCCACGTGATCGCCCTTCAGCCAGTGAATTATTGGACCACCCTTTTGTAAAACATGCTGCACCTTTGGAAAGACCTATTCTGTCTCCTGAAGCATTGGACCCTGTTTCTGGGATTACACTGGGAACAAAAGCTCTGGTATGTAAAATATCTTCTAACATTATTTAAAACTTATTTTTATTTGTGTAGTATGTCTACATTAGCATTGGAGGGTAGCTTGTCTGTCTTTCATTGCATGTTATACGACTTATGGCTCTAACCCCACTATTGACAGTCCAGCTGTCAGATTTACTAACTACAGTTGTCTATTCATAACAGTTAGTAATTGTTATTTCTGTCACTAACTGATTCAAGCCTCACTGAGGTATCTAACACCATGTTGCCATGGTAATTGTTCTTGCATATGAAGCAGCATGAGTAATGTGAAAGGAAGAGGCAAGGACAGTAGCTTGGGGCATAATAAGGGTTGGGGGATAGTGGGACAACAGTTGGAACAGAATAAAGTTTCAAGGGGTTATTAATTAGATTCACTTTTTGTTAGATCAGGCTAGGATTTTATGTTAGAGCACATGAATGAAGTTCGGTTAGAGGGACAGTTGTAATCCTAAGGATTGTGGTAATGATTATTTAAGTTTTTAACAGTAATGTAAATTTTGTTTAGTATCTACATCTTTATATGGGGACAGGTTCCACAGTGTATTCAGGATAAGTCTTTACTTGAACTAGATTTCAAATTTGAAATCTTATCCATATTTTCTTGCATCAATGGAACCATCTTTATAGTTGCTTTTCATTTTATTTATTCTTCTGTATCCTCTTGTTATTATAATAATTTCATGCATCTTTGACAAATTTCAGGGCATCGGACAAGGAAAGAAATTTTCTTCATTGGATTCAGATAAACTTGCTGTTCATTCTTCTAGATTTTTAAAAATTAATCCTCATGAAAGGTCTCTCTCTCTCTCTCTCTCTAACACACACACACACAGAAGAAAGACTGTTGATTATGTCAGTGGTAATCTGAAATTATGTCATTAATCTCCAGTGAAATCCATATTCCAAGGAATATATCTTGCCCTGTCTCTCCCATTGGAAGCCCACTTTTGAGGTCAAGATCACCACAGCACAGGAATGGCAAAATGTCTCCTTCTCCTATATCTAGCCCTCGGACTGCATCTGGGGCATCCACACCTCTTGCAGGTGGCAGTGGTGCCATTCCATTTGGTTATCACTCTAAACAGTCAATTTACTTTCAAGATGGTTTTGGAAGCATGCCAAAGTCCATAAATGGTGTCTACATGAATGGCCCTGCTCATCATGACTCAAGTGTTGACATTTTTCGAGGAATGCAAATAGGGTCTCATGTTCCCTCAGAACTGGTTTCCAGTGAAAATGATGTTCTGGCTAAGCAGTTTGCAAGGCCTCTTCACGTAGAACCATATGATTTTCAGTCAGTCTTGGCTGATCGTGTTGGCCGGCAGCTTCTGGGGGAACATGTTAAGATTAACCCATCACTTGATCTCAGTCCTAACTCATCTTTGCTTAGCCGGCAAAACGGTTTATGACATCAAAGATTTATCCTGAAGTTTCTCAGAATACCTTTGGTTATGCTGATCTGTTCATTGTTCTATTTGCAAGAGTATAATTATACAATAAGGAGCCAAAGCACAAGAGAGTCAATGTAAATAAATTTGCATCCGAGAATAGGCTACATGGGCGCACAAAAGTGCATTTTGCATGGCTTTAGGCTCAGGCGGGTGGAGTTCATTCATTTATGCTACATGATTAAACTTTCTGACAATTTGTCCATATCAAGAAATCAACTCACAAAAGCTCACCTGTTGGCAAAGAGGAACTTCTTGTTGTATGTAACATTTAAGATGCAGCATGAACGCATGAGAGGTTTCTCTCCTGCGCTTAAGATACTAGATATGACAGAGTTAGTGCAGTGACAAATGTATCTTTTGGAATTGGAATGTAGATGTCAGAAAAAGGGTTAAATTGATACTAAACTTAACTTGTTGACTATTTTTTGGGAGGTTAGACACTGCTGTATAGTAGACGGGAAACTGTATTGTAATTCTGCATTTATGGATGTGAAAGTCAAGGTTTTGTAGAGAGTCCATGAATGATGCATGTCATGTTTAATTGTTGTATCAGGTGTATTACTGTTGTTGTATACTCTACTACTGGATCTGTAATGTACATTATCATCCAACAGTACAATGGAAGAAATCTGATCTCATGATCCTCATCGGTATAAACAGGGCTTTGGAACAAATCTGGTTGGTTGAGAAAAATTGTATGCAATGAAAGCATATCATTGAATATATATTACTGAACATCACTCTCCCCATTACATTCTAAACATAATAGATGAAGTGCTTATAAGAGAAGATAAAATTTTTTTTAGAAAAAAAGGTAATTTATATTTAATGGAATTGAACAAGATAAGTACTCAACTTGACTGAGGTAAAACTATAAAATAATTTTATTAAATCTTTCTGAAATTCGAAAAAAATATAGTTTTTAATTGATAATCAAAGTGATATTAATGCTTAAAAGACATCCTTTAAAATAAATTAATAAAATAGAAAGTAAATAACATGATTTAACTTAAGGTTATGTTCGGTAAATATGAACGAAATAAAGAGAGAGAAAAAAGAGAAATAGAAATTATTTGGTTGAACAGAAATGAAGAAAAAATATAATATTAAAAGAAGAAAAAACAGGTGTGAAAAGAAAGAAGAAAAAGGAGAGCACAGATAATAGATAATTCTAGCTTTCATTCCGTAATTTAATATGTCTGCAACATAATTAATTATCCAATACTTTTTCTTTGCTGTACTCGAATTCAAGAATTAGATGGAATGGTGATTAAGCATATTACTATTTATTCTTCTGTTTTCTTCTCATTATTGAGAAAAAAAAATACATACATGTAGATGTCATAGTCATAGCATTTTAAAAAAAATTCTACTTAATTTCACACTAACGAACTGCATTTTACAGTAACTTTTTTCATCCATTTCCGCTATACCAAATAAGTCCTAAGTCTAGTCAAAACTGATTGAAAGAAGTATCTGACAGTAAAAGTACAAAGCATGTGTTCATGAATTGGAACCTTTACATGAATATAGATGATTTATGTTTCACTACATGTTTTAAGTTAGATTTATCAATATTACTAGTCATCTGGTCTTTCGTTCAACTGTTGCAATTAACTGAATGTGAGAATTTGTTGACTACATTGAACCCATTCCCTGTTTCTTTTACTGAATAACAAAAGTGGCAAGGAAGATTAAAAAATAATAATAAAAAAAAAAGATTTGGAGGTTGAGAATACTATTTTATTTATAGTCCAAATAAAGTATAATAATATATGAGTTTCAAAATATATGGCAAGGTTGAGAATATAATTTGTTCTTGTTACATCAACAATGACTTTTTCATTCAACTATTATGACTTCTAATAAGAGAAAAGATTTAATTAAACGTTTTCTAACATATATAAAATCTTTATAAAGAGGATATATTAAATATTATGTTAGAGATATTAGATATTAAATTGTTGTAGTAAATATTCAAAACTACGTAGAAAATTTGTCAATATAAATTTATATAGTATAGTTTAACGAAATCAAATTCAAAATGAATATACTAAATAATAAAATAAAATACATCCCAGCAAACAAAATTTGGATATTTTACTTGTATTTCCATGTGATAATCCAGTTAACAGTAGTTATACATGGCAATAAAAACAAGATAAAAATCAAACTATCAAAAAGTAATATTTTAATAAAAAAAATATTATCAATGAATTTTAATTATATTTTTAAATATAATTATCATAATTTTCAATAAATTTTTATCCAGTATTTAAAGACGTCACTCCTTTCATATTCAAAAAAATATATAAAAAAGTTTATACATGGTTGTCTAAAAATATAAGCAAATTAAGAAATGAAGTCAATTTTTAAATAAAAATAAATGAAGCTAATTACCACAAACGTGAATTAATTTTCTTTTGCTTATAGAGGGTGTAATTATTAACTAATAAGACTTTTAAATAAACCATTATTGCATTTTTTTAACTAATTCAACTAACGACGTAGCTGATTAGTTAGGATATAAAACGTATTTAACCGTATTAGAGTGTGCAATTAGTGAGTCAAAACTTCTATAAGAAGAAAGTTGAGCAGAAGAAACATGGTCTTGGTCAGGGACATTTGCGTTTGTTGTCTCTGTTTCTTAACATTTCTGAATTTCCTTTAGTTGTCGTCTTCGTATTAGGGTTTGCACTTCTCACTCTCTTTCTCTTTTCTCTTCTTCTTCTTCGATTCATTCACTGTTCCATTTAACCATAATCTTTATGCTTCCATTTTCACCATTCGTTATTATTACTATTATAATTATTTTGCATTCGAATTTAAGATTATTTTCACTTCGTCTTCTTCTTTGGTCGCAATTTTGAGACGTGTAATTTTCTCTGTTTTTCGAAACAGTGAAGGTTAAGAATGACACGTAAGAGGAAGAAACCTTCTAGCAGCGCTGGAGGTACACGCTGTTCATCAATTTTACTTGCTTTGAACTCAACCTGTTGCTATCGTTATTAGATTCGGTTATTTGAAGCATGAGTTAGTTGTACTTGTTCATGTATCGTATACGTTTTTGTTACACATGATACGTACTCTGTATTCACTTATCACTCTAGCGCAATTCAATTCATGCATTTTGTAACTTAGTTGAGGTAGAATACATTATGAAAATCGTGTTTATATTTTGGTTTTGATACTTTCCTGTTTGTGTTTTTTATATTTTTGTACGAATAAATCATTAGTTTGGTTCTTATGGTATTACCTTCTCTCCTAAGTAATCGTTAATGTAATGAAATTATATACGTAGTTTTTAAAGTATTAGGAATCATGCTGCATAGTCCTTCACGTATTGAAACATTCTTCGAATTAGTCCTCCAATGTTAGTATAATGTATCGACCTAGGGATTAAATCGATGGATATTTAATATTTTAGGTATTATTTACTTAATTTTATTAGTTTAAGGATTATTTAGGAGAGAGTAATACTTCAGGTTCATGGACCAGATTGATGGTTTGTTCATTTTTATACAGTTTATCCTCCCATAGTTTTAAAAAAATTTTGCTACCTATATCAATACGAAAAATATTTGGTAGACAACTGAACTGCAATACGCAGACAATCTGACAACTAGTTATAAAATGTGAAGAGAGAGGAATACATATATGTTCTGTGAGTGAGTTGGTTGGTTGGCTGTGAAGTAAAGTTGATACCAATACTTATACCTGTGTTACTTGAATATTTCCTTTTACATTGAGTGTGTGCTGGTATATGTTCAGAACTTATGTTAGTTAAGCTTGAAACTACCTTGATACATTAACATGACCATTTTTTGTACTTTCCTGTATCAACAGCTGGTAGCACCCCAAAAGCTGAGTCAAGTGAAGCAATCGAACCTTCAAGCAGTGGTAGTTGTGACAGAAACTCCATCTTCCTTTGATCTACATATTTGAAATCCTTATTAAATAATAAATTCTCTAATGTTGATTTCTTCTAACTTGTATTTCTTTACTGTATAACTAGAAAATTGTGATATGCTGTTAGTCTGCCTTGATTCTATGATGTAAATGAGTTGTGATCAATTGTTTGTCCTGCTTGCTCACATAGAGCATAAGACTTTCATTGAGGAGACAGATTTAATCTTATTTGAGGGGACTTATTTGAAAAATATGCATAGTATTCAAGGAAAAAATAATGTTTAGGCGTGTGTTTGGACCCCTTCCCTTCTATGTAGTTCCATCCCAGGGCACCGAGCTTTTGATCCCAAGCAAACTATTCAAATCCTCAGTTCTAGGTTCTAGCCCAATCCTAGTGACTTGATCTTGTATTATTCAATTAGCTATCAGGGCCTCCAACTCCGAGACTAGGCCACCTGTGCCATTGGATCCTTCCAGCAGTCCACAAGTAAAGAAGACTGTGGACAAAAAGTCCCAGTCCATGCTGAACAAGCTATATTACTTTTGTACACGTAGACCAAAGGCAGACGAGGAATCAAGGTACAAAGCTAATGTACCTTAGTATTTTGATGTTGTGTTTGTTTTCTCACTGATGTTGACGATCGTATATTCAAATCCCAGTGTCTTGGTTAAAATGTTTGGCATTTACTTAAACCGCAAGGATAGCTATACAATGAGACCAAAAGGATGGGTCAGTAATATGGTTGGTATTAAAAATGCTGAAGGTTTAATTTAAGGTCTAGTTATTTGCCATATAGCTGAAAAAAATGTGTATTTAATGTTCAGGTGGTTTTAGCTGCTGGAAAGATAATGATGGAAGATGAGAAGGCAACGAATGGGGCTGTTACTCGTCATATTTTTAGCCCACAATTTATGGTGAGTAGTTAGTTAACTATAATGCTGACAAACAAAAAAGTTGTTGAATTGAAGAGCCCATGCTATCAACAATTATGGTAGTGCTTTTTCTATATAATGTTTAGTAAGCATAACATTTTGATGTCAGTGCGTGATGTTTTTGTGTAGAATAAGATAATACACGACTCAAATCAAGCTAATGAAGATAGGTACCAGCGTTGGTGTATTGAGGATGTATCTCTATTCATCTTGCCAAGTAAATTGGGTTATGATATTAATCAGTGCAAACTGGTAAGTATTGTGTCACCTTATATGCCTTGTCTATGAAAATTATGATGGTTTGTATATAACCTTGGATTTGGTGGTATACAATGTGTTTCAGATATAACAATTTCTTTCCTTTGTCCTTCTTTGAGATTTTTGCACCAACTCTTTTTGAGGAGCATTGGTCTTGTTATGCATTTGAGCCCAAGGACAAAACCTTGTATGTGTTAGATTCGATGCATGATAAATGCTCAACCAGCAAGAAGAACTTGGATGATGCAACGGTAGTGTTCAACATGTCTTTTTCCTTGGGAAATATTTACATTAATTTATCCCTTACTCTTCTGTCTGATCCAATCAATCAATGGTTTTTTAATGCAAAGAAACGTCGTTTTGAGGAGCTGCTGGTTTTAATGAATCCTGATTTGACCGAAGAGAATGCATCAGTAACACTTGTTAACGTTGATGTTCCTAGCCAGCAAAACATGTGAGTGGTGTGTAGGTCTAATGTTCATTTATGTAGAAAACTCAATTCGTTGTTGATTATATAATAATATATTGTTTCTCATCGATGCTTTATTTGTTTGATTAAGTCATGATTGTGGCATCTATGTGCTGAAATACATGGAAATTTGGGATGGATCAACAAAATGGCAAGACAAAACCATGCCTGTTTATCAACCCGTGAGTATCAATTTGCCTTTTACTAAGCTACCATGTCGAACTGCAACTTACTTTAAAAGATTTTACAGAAAGAAATCGCGGAGTTTCGGCAAAGCTTTATATGTGGATTGGTTCAACATCCTAAAAATGAGGTTAGAGAAGAGATTTTGAAGATAGCTGGGGTATGGGGAAACTTATGCTAATTGACATCGGATATCAAGTTGAGACACATACTGAGAGATTTCGGTTATAGTTGGTCAATTTTTTCAATTGAAATACAGTTTTAATTCATACATACATTGATACTTAGTCAATTACAACAATTTGGTTCCAATAAGAAAAGACTTCTAATGCTATCATAATGATTTGTGATCTGCACGAAGAATAATGTAAAGAACAGGAATTTAATTGAAAATTGTTGTAGCCTGTTTTGGTGTTATAATAGTAACCGACAGCGGATATCAAATTGAAAATTAGTCTTCTTTTAATGCATTATGTGACATCAAGGTAAATTGATTTTCCACCTGTTTGCAAGAGCAAGGGTGAGAACAACGTGAATGGACAGGTATCACAGGTTTGATGATTTGAAATCGCAGTATGATCAAATTCCCATTGTTAATGAAAACCTTTGTATTGAGGCATCCAAATCCTTCATTCTTGATATTATTATACAAATTCATTTGTGAAAAAGTGAGACTCGAACACCACGTTTGCACACATCTTCTATGTAAAGCAGAAAATGACTTTAAGGTTCAGATGTCATCAATTCTTAGCAGAGTTAAAGGCTGGAGTACGGACTATTAAACTATAGATTATATGCCTCAAATTCATGTCTACGCAATGTAGGAATCATAATCTCCTCATAAATATATTACAGGAAGTCATATAATTGATGTTTTTCATTTATTAAGTAAATATCTTAAAACAATATTTGGGTTTCTTACTTGGTCTTGGTCAAATCCAAGCTGAAATCCCATAGTTTCTTGGCCAAATCAGCGTCAGTCCCCCGTGAGGTTGTTTTGGCCATATTACTGTCCGAGAAATACTTCCCACTAACTCCCTTCACTTGTGGGTGCAATGCTACATAGCATGTTGTTGCTGCTCCCTGCATTAAGGTTGGACATGGTGAACAAGCAAGGTTAGACAAATCCAATATTAAACACTCTCTCCTAAATTAAAATGAGTAATTCGTATGGATACTGTACCTAGGTGAATTGTCAATTATTTGCTGGTTAATTTCATATTAAGTTTATTAAATATAATTAACAACAACTAAATGTTTGACAGCTCAGTTTTGGTAAATCATGAAAAAAATATGGTTTCTAGAATAATGCCCTAAATAACAACATAATGTCCCTGACAAAATCATAGGTCACACAGATTCAACTTACCTGCTGGACATTTTTAAGGAAAAGTCTCCCAATGACACTAATGAAACCTGCACAAATAAAAAAAAAAAAAATACACATAAAACTCAGCCATTTTTAGCATCGACATTAAAAAAATAAACACAGTCATAAACATGAATTGATATAGCAACTAAGTGCTGTAAACTAATAGGTCTTTTCAGAGTGATCATGAGAAGTGCTTGGCAAGAATGCTCAAGATGTTTTTCAGCATATATGTATTCAATATTAAGAGGGGCTAACTGATAGAGAACTTGATCCTGCAGCTGATGTAAGCAGCAAGATTGAACAAGAAATGGACCTAGGAGGAGAGAACTAGTTCTGCTGCTTAGTTGTCAAGTTAATTAGGCCTAGCAAAGTGTAGTTATAAGTGCAAGGGGAGTGGTAGAGTGATAATAACCTTGGAAGAATCACAATTCCCATACCTTGCAATTTGATCCTAACATTAACATCCCATTACACTCCACAATATCTATTCCTGATACCAATTGATAAGAACCTTGAAAGAACCACATCACAAAAGTTAACTGTTGTAATTGAAGAACCCAAGGCTTTAGAAATCCCAAACCATAAATCTTATATTTTCAATATGGGACTCAAGTCCCATACCTGGCCATTGGGTCCTAACATAGTGTTAGAGGCAGGTTGGTTATTTGGGTTGGCTTTTAGACAGTCCTTCCCTGAGGAGCTGAGACACTGGTATCCTTTGTAAGAGGCCAAGCTTTTCCATTCGAATAAAATTTTACACCAATTCTCACTCCTGGTGTTTCATCACCAACCTATTCTAAATAGGTGTTGGTTTCAAAACAATGTAGAAAAATACGAGCTTATTGCATTTTAAAAGAAAATTAAAATGAAACAAATAAGAAAGATATTGCAGAATACATCATTTAGTATACCTAATCCCCATGACCTATACAACTTTTAGTCAGAACATGAATTCACATGAATTGTACAATTTGATAGTTACCGTTGGCTCCTGTGATATGACGAAAAAGATTGGTTGAAATTGTTCCTGGATGAAGAGAATTTGCAGTAATATCCACCCCATCTTCCTGATGAAAATGCCCCACGTAATATTACATACATAAAAGACAGCAAATGTGGCAAAAACATAATGTCATCTTTACTCACAAAACGAAGAAGAGAAAGAAAAAAATAGTCACTAAAAAGCAGAATGAGGAAATGCATAACATAATGATTATATGATTGTGGATGCAAGAAGGGATTCAAAGTTGAGCTTTTTCAGAAAACCTGAATGAAGGGGCTAAAATTGATGACTACAAAATATTGGTCATGAATAATCACCTACTTTTTCTAAAAACAATTCACTGAATTCAGGAATCATCTTCTCTAAATATATGATATGGTCAACTTTAATCATAATTAGTAGATAATCACAATAATGTGCAACTATTTATAAAACAACCAGCATGACAAAAGGAATAGAAAGTGTATAGTGTGAAGAAGAAAATACTGTTAGATTTTAAGTAATTATAAATGAAATTCATTGAAAAACTGATAGCTTTGATAAAGTAGTTTAATTCCTCAGAGAAAAACGAACATAATGATTGAAAAAATAAGAAACAAAGTCTGCACAGGTCTAAATCTGCTAGTGTATTACAAACTACCAAGAAAGCAAAAGATGCTTCAAAAATACAATAGAACTGCTCACATTAGAACCAAGACTGAAATAGGAATTAATTACACTTAACAAAGGTTGTGCCACGATCTGACTATGTTCTATCAGAAATATCAATTTCTTAATCTACTGACAATGGCCAAAGAGACAATGAATGAACACATAAAATTAAGGACATTGTTTCTAATTAATCGGTCAAAAGTCAACATAAATCAGGGATAACAATGCTAACTTATTGTGTCCTTCAATTGACAGCTAAAATGTTGTACCATGGTGTAAAAAAAGTACTATTAATTAACGATTCCACCAGATGATTCATAAATTACACCACTGTAGAGGAGAAGCTATCACACCTTGAGACGTTGTGTAAGTTCATTTGCATGTAAAATGTTGGCAAGCTTTGACTGCCCATATGCACGCCAGTTGTTGTAACTGAAAACAAGGAAGTGAACATAATTAAATATACAAAACACTAACACCTCTCTAGTTGACAAATACTACAGGAACAGAATCATGTTTTCACACATAATTTTTCAAGAAAACTAATCTGAGCCAATTGTTTTAGCTGTAAACAAGGAAACATAATTCAAATATACATAGAACTTCTCCTTTTAACAATTACTGCAAGGACCATTCGTCCATTCTTGATTCTATAAAACAACTAAGATGTAGATAGATATAAGTCTACAGTTATATCCATGAGCATTAAATCCTATCAGCTGGTGTTTTTTATTTATTTTTTTCGCATCAGGCATATTCTTTTTTATTTTGTTGTATCAAGCATATTCTCCTATAGTCTCAAAAAATCTGAGAACCAAAAATACATAGCATAATCCCAAACTTAATATTAGATCATAATTTTAATAAAGAAAAACATTGGAGATGATTGCCTGTGATAATAAAATCGAAGTCTCGGGCACAAGTCTTCCTTTCCTCTCTCAACAAATTCCTCTTCCATTAAAAAGTAAAAAGAGAAAAAAAAAACTGCCAGAATATCTGTTTTAAATCAAATTTAGGTTACATATTACCTTGCTTCGTCGTTAATTTTGTCAAAACGGATTCCTTCAGAATATGTAAATCTGTGAGCCTCAGAGGAGACATTAACAATTCTTCCTTCTCTCTTAGTTTCATGCGAAGTTTTCTTCATAGTGTCCAATAAAAGATTTGTCAAGAGAAAATGACCTGCAGGGTTATATTACATGGAAACATCAGGATTAAAATCACTATCACATCTTCTCAGTCTATGCATTTAAAGAAACAATAAATTGTTTCTTGACGTTTATAATAAACATCACACAGCCTACAGTCCCTAGAAACTCTTGCAATGCCAATATGTTTCCCCTCCTTTCCCTTTCCCCATCAAATGAATTTTCAACTGGAAAAACACTCAGTTAGCTGGACCTTGAATTAAATGAGGAAATTAATTTTCAACATACCTATGTGATTTGTGGCAAACTGTAGTTCAATTTTGTCTTTGGAGAGCTTGAAAGGGCATGCCATAATCCCTGCATTATTTCTTATAATTGCAAACAAACCAGAAAACAATATCACTTCTGTGTTTCCTTGAATGGTCAGGATTTAGAGAGATCAATTAGAACATAGGCATGCAAAATTATAGAGAGCTAGTAACTAACAACTTTACTACAAACGAAGTGATAAAATAAAAGTGAAAATGGAATTGATAATGTGATCCATGTCTTCTCCCTTTCTTACATCAGGATGTTCAATGGAAGCCCAGAGGACTTATACTCTGATGCAAATTTCTTGACAGATTCCATTGAACTGAGATCTAACTCCATGACATCAACTTTGGCAGAGGGAATCTCCTTAACTATTGTTTCTTTGACATCTTTAGCAGCAGTCGTATTTCTCACACCCATAATCACATGGGCACCACGCAAAGCAAGAACACGTGTAGTCTCAATTCCAATACCACTGGATGCTCCTGTCACCATAATGTCCATATACCACATTTAAACAAAAGAACATTCCAGGAACTATTGATCATGCCAGTTGCAAGAATTCAATAAAGCATGCATATGCAGAGAGACACAAATTATGTCCTGCCAAAGACTCAGGTTTTTGTGTCTTCATTAACTGACTTATAGATTTCTAGGGATGCAATCTTCTTGGGCTGAACTATAGAGTCAACTACAAAGGCATTAGTTCAACTGTTCGTTTTGGATCTTCATTGAAAAAGCTTGTAAATCCTTCCAGATGCTAATATCTTATGCAAAGCTATAAGGTACTACTTCCCAATAATTCTATACAAGGTCTTAAAGAATTATCTGTGACCACAACTTCAGCTGTAGCGTCAAAAAATCATTAAAAAGATGAACCCTCATCTGCGACTGCAATCTAAAACCATGGTTCTATGTAACATATAGTAAACAAAACCTGTATTCACAAGAAAACTCATTAACAAAGATGAACCCTCTTACACAACTGCAATTCAAACCTCTGTTCCATGCAACATATAGCAAACAAAACGTGTATTCAACAAAAGGGCACACTCAAAAACTCATTAACAAGATGAACAATGTGCATAGGTTAAAAAAACTAGCGTACAGCCTGGCTGTGGCTGGTTATAACAGAAGCCAATTGAACTAGAAATGAAACATTTTTCAATTGGTTGAGTCCATCACTGAACTGGATGGAAGAAAATTTACATCAAAACATAGGGATAAACGATGAATATTTTGTTTTTTAGCCAACTGATAGAACAGAACAGCATCAACAAGATCACAAGAAAAAGTTATAGGAAAAAAAAAAGATATTTTTTTTAAATGGAAAGATATCCACCTTGGATGAAAAAAAGGAAAGAAGTGAGAGAGCACCTGTGACTATGGCAGTGAGAGAAGTTGCATCAATGCCTTGAGTAACTTGCTCTGCAGTGGAAGATGATGAGAACCCAGAAGCACCTTTTCTGCTGAATGGCCACATCTTGTGTCTGCTCTCTCTCTCTCTCTCTCTCTCTCTCTCTCTCTCTCTCTCTCTCTCTCTCTCTCTCTCTCTCTCTCTCTCTTACAGTGGAAGAAATGAACAACGTGTATGCGTGCGTGGATATATATACTATATGTACATGTGTATCGCATGTTATCACAAACGACTATTATTTATTTATTTTTACTATAATATTAATATGAATATTTATAATTTAATAAATTTATTAAATATTGTCTTTAAGTTATGATTTATATAGTGTCTATTATTGAATTGTTCAATGCTATTCTAGAGTTCAGAGATGTTTGTATTTTGAAAAATGTGTTCAATATTTATGAATACAGAAAATAACTTTTCAAAATTATAATAATAGAAGGAAAATAAGTTTCAATATACAGTGTATAAATTAAATTTTTATAATAATTAATTGAGTTTTCAATCCCTCCAAAATGTACAGTTATGACTTTTGATTCTCTTGGAAAAAAATATTTTTGGTTCATAAAAATAATTTTTAAGATATTTACATCATTAAGTAATGATTTGTGTGGGATAAAGCAAAATGATTTCATAAAGATTCAAAAGAGAATAAAAAAATTTGTTTAGATCTAAGAAATTTTTATATACATGCCAGATATTTTCTCTAGTAAAAAATAATAATTTATCTGAGGATTAACAACTCCTTTCTATAGGTAAACACAATATAAACATTTGTGATTTGTTTATGAATGTAGAGATAGAATTATTGTTAGAAACTTATGAATGAAGTTTTGGACATGCCAAAATTGAAAGGTAAATGTTTTAAATTGTAGTTTTTTACAGAAAGAACATTAGTTCACGAGAGGACAGTGATGTTTTAAAGGAAGCAAGGAGTACTTATGTGGTTCTTAAAGAAGTTTTAGAACAAAGCAAGAGAAAAATATTAAAGCTCCAACAAAATTTGAATATTAAAGAGAATAAATCAATGATATTGATTGGGTTGATTGTAGGTTCTTAGATATTAATGTTGGTTGTTACGTATATTAGATTAGTAGGTTTTCAAAGTATCATGTTGTTTTCTTTGTTAAAGTTTTTGTATTGTGTTTTATATTTGATTATTATCACTAGTATCTACATTAGAGTTATATAACTTATAAGTAAGTAGGTATTTTATATTTGGATGCTAGGTTGATAAATTATAATTGTTTTTCTTTATTAACTAGGTATATGAATTAATGGTGTCATTATGTGTTATAATGTACTCATGTATATCTTGATAAAAAAGATTAAATTAATAAATGAGTATGTGTGCATGTGAATACAACAGTATCCTAAAATTTTTGTCATAACATACACTAATACACAAAATATAATACATTTTGTCTTAAAGCACAATCATATTTATTAAATAAGTTATTTAGATCACGAAGAATATCAATTATAGACATGATATGTACATTAATTATAAATATCTTAACTCATCTTCATTATTTATAAGACATGACATTAAGTTTAACTTACATCAATATAAAGCAAGTTTTATAGGCAAACTACAGTTAAGAAAATATGTGTTAATGGTACTCAATTAACGGTCTAAGGAGACACTCAACGATTTTATAAATAAATGTTCATTTGCTCGGCTAAACTATTTTCGCTCAACAATTTTACTTCATTGAGCTTCAATGAAAAAAAAAAAATCTCAACAAATAATATAATGACAATCAGGCAAGTATGTCCACATCATCTAGTGGTTTAGGACATCTCTCTTTCAAGGAGACATGAAGGATTTGACTTCCCTTTAGGTGTTACGAAAGAAAATTGATTATTAATTTTTAATAAAAATGGAAATGAATTTTTCTAATTTTTAGGTCGATGTCCGAAGATTAATAGAGACAGACTGTAAATTCATTTTTAATATATCTACGTTAATCAAATTCAACTTAGCCCAAAAATTTATCGATCCTCTATTAGGATAAATATAATATGTGTTTATTTCAACGCTTTGTTCTTTAAATGATATTAGTATAAAGAGGATTGTTAGGATATAATCACTCAATGATTAACAAGATATTGGGAGAATATAGTATTTGGGGAACCGCTTGGTGACACTTATGATCACTTAGTCCCAACATGACATTTAGTGAATTTGATCTGGAATGATATCTCCAATATTATGCAAAATTGAATGATTGATATAAAATTTTTAATGTACACATAAATTACAGGCCAACACCCAATGATTACTATTAAAGATGTACACGGGATCTAAAAATCTAACAATCCTCGTTACTTAAGAAAATTTCTAAAAATCCAACATGACTTAACTTTTTCTTAGCACTAAACAGTTCAATGGCAATGATTCTTTATAAAATTTAGGAATTGAAATAACATTCTCCTATAATTATGACTAATAACTTAATCACATATTTTTATATTAACAAACATATTTATAGTTGTTTAAGGTGAAACAGAAATATCATGTTTAAAGTTCTTTAAATAGTTCCAATACAATTATAAAATACAATAAAGTTGTTTCCTAAGTTATTCTAAACAAACATATCTATATATAAAGAAAGTGCATACAACCAAATTTTTTAAAACTCAAATTCAATTTCAACTACACTTAATTTTAACTTTATGAGAGTGTTTGACTTTCTTATGTTGTAACCACTACTTTTTATGTTGTCTCACTTCTTTTGAATTGTGTAACATTTGTTGATCTTCTCCTCAGCTTTTCTTGGATGACTAAACTTTCATATGTTGAAGGTATGGTTTTTGGTCAGCTAAATAAATGAACATATTCAAACACAATTAAAAATATAATAAAAAATATTATCACATGGGAATGGTCTTCACCTATACTTTGGACTTTAATGAATTAAAAAAACTCAAAAATTTGAAAAGTAAACCCAAGTAGTGTAGTTATTCCTCATGTAACTTTACAGTAAACCCCAACAAATGTAAACAAATCACACAAATCCCATTGCAACATGAATCAATTCACAGTATAAAAGAATTAAAAATTCTTAACAATATTAAAAGCAATTCAACATGTACCTTAAATAATCTATTTACATCACAAAATAAGCATGAAGGAAATTTGAAAACAATGACGATTCTATGATCTCCAAGCACGTCTTTGTTCACGGTGGAGATTTGAAAGCGAATAAAACCCAATTTTTCACTCAATTGTTATAAAGTTAGAGGTAATAGTTTAGGGTAATTGAGAGGAGACAATCAAAAGCATATTTCAAGGTTTTTTTTTTTTTATTATTAAAAGGTATGTTAAAGAATACTTTCCAAATGTAAATTATAAATACCAATTAAACATACACAGTGTCTAGTCATTAATTTCAATTCAATCACAAATATACATGTAATAAATTAGATCACATCCATCACATCAACAACTAAATTATGATTAACATAATATATCATTAATGCACAGATAACTTAAAAAATATTAAATTAAGTAAAGGAAAAATATTTAAAGTCTAAAATCACAAAAATAATTTTAAAGGGATTAAAATCCAAAATTTTAAAATTTGGAAGGATTAAAAACTGAATTAACTCACAATAATATTAAAGTTTATATCAAGGATTATTTTAATTGATTAATATAGTAAAAAAAATTGTGGTGAAAAGTCCTGTGTAGTTTTTTATTTACATTAATAATATATATCTATTAAAATTTAAAGAATATGATATAAGTTTTTATAGTTGTCTAAATTAGTTTTTTTTAAATTTTTAATGTTTTTAATATATTTTTTAAATATTATTCGAAATTATAAAGTGAGATGAAATTTGTATTTAGTTTTTTATTTTTTTTTTATGAAAAAATAATGTGGCATGTGAATGTTTTTAGTCATACTTTTTATACAAGATAAAAGATTCAATACATATATTGTTAAGAGAATAAGCTGGGAAAAAAATCTACATTAAATTGATTAGAATAATAAATGAAAAGAGTACAATCTAGCCCTAATAATTTAGATTCCATGTGGTTTGAGATAAATTGTTCGTCCCTGCTATTTAAAATATGATTTTTTTTTTTACTTATTTTTGTATAAAAAATTCACCCAAGTGTTGTATCATATATATAATCTTTATATTAATAAATTTATTTATAAATATAAATATCAATGTATAAAAAAAAAATCACCCATGCAAAAAGCTTCAATAATTTATGGAAGAATTTGCTGTCATCCAAACGCCGTGGGAATTAATTAATTTCAAATGTCACGTTTGTCAAGTTACATTAAAAGCAAGTTATTGCTATGTAAACTAAAAAGAGAAAGTTTATGCAATCAAGAAAGGAAACTTACATTAAATAGCGACGTCTTTTCAATTTTTCTTAGCCTTCTGGAAACATTATTTATGGTGTTTGCTTTCATATCATTTTTAGGTTGGTGGCACCACGTTATTCTGTTTTTCTTTTTACTTATTTTTAAAATTTTAATTTTTTTAAAATGTTAAATATATATATATATTTAGCTATAATTAAATAATTTATATGCACAATTTCATCCATCAGTCATTTAAAATTTATCATATTTTTTGTGATATTTAATTAATTTATCAAATTAATTCGATGAATGGGTTTGAAGAAAAATGAGGATTGATTTTTAGATTTAAAATTTTAGATATTATATATATATTAAAATACCTAAAATTTGAAAATAGAAAAAAAAACTAAAATAAGAAATTTTAAATTCGGAAAAGCAGATAATACAGTATAATATTTTTTTAAAAGATTTTTTGAAGAATTTAACTTAAAATATAAAGAATTTCAATCAATTTTTTTTAAAATCAATTAAGTGTTAATGTAAGAAATAAAATCAGCAGGAACAATATTAAGAGAAATTTGATTAAATAAATTATAAGGATAATTTCCTCACTCTTTGAATTTAGAGTCCACTGGTGCTGCACGGGCAATGAATGGTTCTGTTTTAAGTTTTAACAATCTCTTGCAGAGTGCCTGATTGTCATATAAGGATAAGATTAATCCAAGTGTTAACTTTTGGTACACAAACTCTTAACCTTAACTTTAACAATACCAATCACATGATTGAAATTAATGATGTCATAATTAACACTTGGTTCATAATTTGAATATCTACTCTCTCTCTCCATCTTCCCTTCTTGTCCCTCTTTTTCTAAGTGACTTCTTAAAGTAAAAAACCAATAAAATACAATAACTGCAACAACAAAATATATCAAGCATGATGGTCACTTACTTCATCATGAAAAATTAAAAATAATCGGACAATCAAGACAAAATTTTAGTTGTTATGAACAACTATATGCATTTTATAAATTATAATTACAATAATGATGAATTAATTAGAAATATAAATTCTTTTATAATATTTTATAACTATAGACTTTCGTTAACTGTGTCCAAAACAAAAAAAGTATCATTGAATTTCAAGGACTTACCGTATCTTTGTATGTATTTTGTATCCAAGTCGTATACCCCTATAATATTAATACCTATATAATCCTAAGTATCCGGTAACTGCCCTTTAACACAGCAGAGGGTCCAAATCTACGACCAAATACACACTTACTATGTAAATAAAACTAGATATCATACACTAACCAACGTTAATTTATGGTTCAAAACCTTATACACCAAAGAAAATTACACAATACTATCAAAGCGTTAACAACACTTAATCACTCCTTCTCTTTGTGGCCAGAGTAATACAACTTAAAAACTCTAGGAAGATAAACAGGCAACAAAAATCCAAACAAATTGAAACACCAAAAGGCCATGTTAGCAACAGCAAGTGCTCTTCCAACATAGATCCTCCTATCAGAGCCACTCTGCTCTTTGTAAATCTCACTCTTAAGCCAATCCACAATGGTAAAAATCCTCCTTGAGTTATAGAAGACAGGCACAAAAGCTCTTATTGGAGTTGAAAATCTGCCAGAGAATGCAAATCCTTCCATGAAAACTTGACTAGCCAAGAGGAAAACATGGGGTGCTGCTGCTTTGATCCCTTCCTGATCACCCTCAAATATACCCTCTAAGATATAAGCTATTGGAGCATAAAGTCCAATGATGGCTCCTACAAACACATAGAGGCCAAGGAGTTTGTTTTTTGGATTGAAAACAAAGGGTTCATTTGATTGGTGAATAGGTGGGAATGCCACCTTTGACATGAAGTACATGTAGATAATGGAGAAGATCACAAAAGCAAACTCTTCAAGGCTAACCATGCCACTGGCTGATAAGACTATCACCACAGCTAAACAATTGAGTTGGCGGAAAGAGAGGAAACTTGTTTTGTGTGGTGTGATGGTTGGTTGGTGGAGATTTTTGAGTGAGTTGTGATCTTGGTGTTCTTTGTGGTCAACTTCTTCTTCTTTTGGGAGGGTAATGTCATAGAGAGTTGGACCAACCCCACCTGACATCTTGTTGAGAGAATGTGTGAATAAAAGGAAGAGAAATAGTTTTTTGAGCCAATTTGAGCAAAATGAGAGTGTAGGATTCAGTACATGAAACTATTAAAGTGATGGCATGGGAATAAACTGAAGATATTGTGAGCTTTCTACCAATGAAAATTGCTGAGTTGAATGAATGAAGGTTGGGAGTGAAATTGAGACGTAAATGAAGGGAAGAAGGAAGAAGATAAGAATGAATGATCGGTGGAAATGGTGGACAAATGGCATGTTTATGTGAGTTTTAAGTTAAGGTTGATGGCATGCGTGGCATACTTATGTTTATACTTGGAAATGAAAGAAAGTTAATAAAGAAAAATAAAATAATATTTAGAGATTAAAATTTAATTTAAATTTTGAAAGGACGGAAGTGATCGAGTCTGGACCATGTGATGCCTGAGGTAGAATTTAGATTCAGGGCCTCGAAACTATACTTGTTGTGAGAAAAGGTCATGCCTCTGCGTGGCCTCGTAAATGTAATTTTTATTCATATATGGCGTAGAAACTAGAATGACCAGTTAAGTCGAATATTTTAACCAAAGTTGTTTGAGGAAAAGTTAACCACGCTAATTTTCGGAAAAGTTATATATTTTAGTTTACAAGAAAACCGTAACTTTAGGGGAAAAGTTAACCAAAATAATTTTCGGTAAAGTTATATATTTTTATTTTGTTCCCTCTTTTATCTTTGATTTGACTTAATTAACATACTTTTTCTTATATATATATATAAAAAAAATAAAAAAAAACTAAAACTAGAAACACCAAATAACTCATAACTCTGAAATATTAGATTTAATTTTATACTACTGTCCAAAAGACATCTTAACAGAAGACTGGATGTGCCCCTAGGATTAAGATCAAAAGAAGGATGGGAAGGAGGGAGTTGTATCACATTAACCAGCAACAAAATAAGGAGGATGTCATCTTATAATAACTAGACAAATTTATTACACAAAATTTTGGTAAAAATGAAAAAAAAAAAAAAAAACTTAATGCACTCTGTGCCATCATGTGAAGGAAAAGGACGGAATATGAAAAGACTTTCCGGCGAAACCTACCTTCAGTTTTCTGACAGAAGACCATAGATAAAATTGGAACTTCTGCTAATAAATTAATTGGCAAGAAGTCAACCTATGCATATTTGTCATAATTAACTAACCCAATTTCTTGATTGTTGCTGTCCTTCTTGCTAGGTTGCTGTTTTTTGTTTGAGGATGTATTTTATCTTGACCCCCTTCTCAGGTTTTGTTTTGGATCTGGATTTAACAACTCCGGAGCTTGCAGGATATCCATCCTGTGCCGGCACAACAATGCCATCAGAAGTTTGACATGTTGCACAACCCAGTACCTGTAGGTCTTCCATATGCTCAAAATCGGGTTTAACAACCAATTTCACATGATTTGATGAGATAGCTTCTTTCCATCCTGTATGACAATGTTTTAATTAAGACCAAACCAAACATTTAATCGCAGTGTAATAAAATAAGAGAAAAAAGAAAATATATGAAGTGGTAAAAGCTTACTTTCTGCAAGAAAAGTTTTTGCAGCATGGCGGGATAGAAGTGAACTTTCTGAACCTACTTTAGTCCCCGTGTCAGAAAAATTGTTCACAAAATCAATATCATTACCATCTATATTACACAATCTTAGACTACCTTGACCTGACAAATTTTGATCATATTTTTCATTAATTACGTCAGCTTCTATCCCACCATTTTGAAGTGGTGATGGATCTTTAGTTCCATGCTGGCTAACTGGCCTCCAAAGCTTGATTGTTAATCGACTATTGCCTCCCTGGGAGGAATCGAGTTTCACTGGCCTCTCTTGAGCAGTGTTATGCTTGGTCAGATCCTCTATCAAACAGTCCTGCTGAGGTGCCACAAAATTACCTTCCGAGTAACTGCAATTACCCAAACTAACAGATACAGACCCTATCAGAACTTCATGATTCTTGCTTTTGTCTAGTTCTTTGGCTCTTAAAACCACTGTTTTAGTTTCTGGTTTAAGTTTTCGGCTCCAAACCTTGCTACCATTGACTAGAGGAGCTGCCCTTTGATCACGGTTAGTTTCATGTTTTTGAATAACTCCAAGCTTTGGCATTTGCAACTGGCGTGCATGCAAGCCATTGACTTTAATCCATTGTGATTTTTGCAGCCCTTGCCACCTGGCAGCTATTGTGCGCCGACAATTATGTCCTTGCGAAGTCTGTTGCTCTATATACTGATCAATGTCGCAATCGTGACTGGACAGTGTATCCCCTTCAGTAACTTCATCAGTGGCTTGGCATTGAGAAATTACATTTGGTGGAGGAGATCCAGGAGAGTGATCCACAAATACATTTAGATTATGTGCGACAAAGCCACGTGTAGTCCCAGATGCTTCTGCTGGCGATGCATCATCTCCTGTGCTGCTTGTGTTCCCTTTAATTTCCAATTCATCTTCGAGTCGTTCCTTTGCCTTATGTTCTTTCTGTCTAAGCTTTTTCTGGCGCTTCCTCTCTAAGATCTCAGCTTTTCTATAAAAAATTGACCAACATATTTAGTACATTATTAGCTTTACTGTATAAACAACTTAGATCAAAGAATTAATTACCCAGACAATTAAAACTATGTAGATCAGGTTACAGAAGTCATTTGAAAATTCAGATGAAATGAAAGAAAGAGAAATAGAAGTCATTGCATAAGCATCATACGTCAATTTTCTGTCAGTTCAGTCGGACTGATCAAATTTCACTAAAATTATCGTGAGCTATGCTGCATGATCATATCACGCCTATTTTGGAACCTGATCCTTGTTCATCAATTGAGAATTTGTTTCTCTTGTGACATAAAAGGCCCAGGGCTGGCAATGAACTGAACCAACTCAAATATAGTTTAAGATTTGACTCAATAATTGACTCATTGAATTTGGTTCATAAACCAAATGAGTTGAACTTAAGCTAGAAATTAAGTTTGTCAAATAAATTAGCTGTATAGTTCAACTCAATTAATTCATGAACCATCCAAATAATATTAAATAATATATTTTATAAGGTTAAATTATGTAACAATTTTTAATTAGTTTTATATTAATTTTATTTGTGCATGAAATAAATAAATAAATTATTAATTAAAATTAAACCGAGAAAATGTTGTTCTGGTTGAACTTGAGTCGAGCTGCGAGCTAAACTAAATTGTGCAATTTTGCTTGTGTTTTGTTACATTGATTCAACGGTCTCATGAATTCCCTTGTTTCAACTACTAAAAAAAGGGTTATGCTTGGGCTCCACTCTAATCCTACTTATCATTCAACCTAAGTGACTGCCCTGTACAGGAAGATGATAAAAATCAAGCACCCAAAACTAGACAGACACATTTGAAGAGAAAAAAATTTAAGATTAGACTACACTTCTGTTTATATGAAACTCAACCCAACAAACCCTTGAAATATTTGTTATTCTTTACGACCCTAAACATTGAAATAAAAATCAAGAATCACTCAGGGTAGAGGCAGACTAATGAGACTTGATATCAATAAAGGCACTAGAAAAAGTAATGCATTGGGAAAAAAGCACAACACAAGGACAAACTGGTTATAGCACTAAATGTACCTTTTCTGAGCAGCTTCCTCCTCCTCCACCAGCAGCTTCTGGCATCTCAATGCTTCAGCATCCTTGTCAGCAAGCCAGGCCTTCACCTAGGTGAAAGGAAATTCATATTTCATCTTTATTGTAACTTAGGAGCTAATTAAGAAAACCACACCTTTTAGGTTAGTTAAATAGAATCAGGTCTGATGCAAGTGTATGCACATGCATGATATGCTATGAATTTTGGTTTCCCTGACACTTCGTTTCTCTTCAAAATCAAATCATATATCAAGTTACAAGCTGGATTACATGTCAATTCCTAAGAAGAGGCATAACATTAGAATTGCATAGGTTTTTTAGCAGCCCTATTGTTTCACATTAATATTCATTTTCTACTTTAATACTCTTCAATCTTCCCTAGTGTCATTATGGAAAATGACACCTATACCTCTGTACATGTTGACATATATAAACTCTCAATCAGGAATTCAGGATAGCAGAGTAAACTTCATTTATGTCTAAACTAATTTTTTAGATCACTTCCTTGACGAAGAATGCAATAAAATATGGGTTGGGTGGAATAACCTTCCTTGGGAAGAAGCCGAAGAGAAGAATGACCATAAGAATTTGATTTTATCCCATTGACACTAATAAAAATAAAATGAAAATCAGATTGAATAACTACGGTTTTGTTCACAGCCAATGTTGGCTACAAGTGAATAATGCCTTTGTACAAACTAAGGGTTTTTTTAATGACAAACACTGCAAAAATGTTGAAGACTCTTTGCATAGCTTTATATACAAGATGATGTCACTCAATGAATAAAACCAAAAAACGTAACTAATAGACACCCACAATATCACATTAGTGCCAATTCCCAATCTTTACCCAACAAGAGGAAAGGGAATCTGACAAAAATGACATGAGAAGGAGGGAGGAATACAAGTTTATAGGAGTAAATGGAACAAATGGTTTTAGTTAAGAAAAACAATTACCAATTTCTGCTCCAGCAAGAAACTTATGCAAGCAACAAGGTTTTTTTGTTCAAGACCAATCTTTCCAGCCTCTCCATCAAAAACATATCTTTGCATTGACACTGCTGATCCACACAAAAATGTTTTTTCACTAGAATCATCTAGGATACTAAACAACTCTTGAGAAGATATAGGAAAACAAGAAGGCCTGGGTTGAACAATATCCTGAAAAAATTTAGATAGATCGTGTTAATATACCAAATAAATGTACCAACATAAAACAACTAGAGTGAATAATAGGTGAACAAGACTACACAGTGTTTCTTACCAAAAGGGCAGATCCAGCCCTCAAATAATATTGCGGAAGAGAAGAAAACCCTTGTTTTCTAAGACTTGTCAATGCTTCTAAAATTGAAGACCCTGGAACTTCCTGGAAAAAATTTTCAATGAAAGAGAAACAAGAATATAAGATACTTAGATTAATTGAGGAGAAAGGGGAAAACAATTAAGAGCTGAAAACAAGAAAACCAAAAGAGACTGGTGTTATTGCATTATAGCTCTGTTTCTTATCTGTCTAGCTTAGAAATCAGTGTCATCTACATTCAACTCTCAATTTGAAAATGCTATAATTAATAATATATCTAGACAAGAAGGATAATGAAGAGGTTTTAAAATCATATTCACATTTGATAAAGCACCTACAACCTTTTGACAAACTGAGGAAAGTTTTTTAATCAAATATGGAAATTAAAAGAACTTTAATAGTCAAACAAAGTACCACACAACGAACTATAGCATAAATGGAAGAGCATATCTATCTCGTGTCTACAGAACCTTATAATATGGCAAGCCAACAAGAGTTCATCTTAATCATACATGCTGGTTTTGGTTTTGGTTAATGAGTGAAATGGTGCTTTATTGGTGTTAATCATACAGTAGGCATGTACTGAGAGTCATACTCTATGTTGGAGTCATAAACTTTTAGTTATCAGAATTGGGGGTGGGTTGTAACTGTTATCAGAATTGGGGGTGGGTTGTAACTATCTTTCATGTTTCATGTATGACCACAAGGATTTGTGTTAGTTGGGTATTTCTCATACCTTAATAAAAATTCTTTTTTTCTGATCTCACACTCACACACAAAAAAAAAACAAGAGTTCATCTTAATTGGGGTGAGTGTGAAGTGGAATGGAGAGGCTCATGTCACTCAACTATCCCCACTTTCATTTTCTACCAATCATAGCCTAATATATTTGACATATCATCAGTATGCATGGAAGGCAAATCACATTAAAACAACTTCCTATGGGAATAAACTATTCAGCAAGGAGCAAACAGATATTACCTCCAGCATCACATTCTTGAATGATGCAACTTCCTTTGCCTCTTCTACTGAGAGCTACACAAATTATTGAATATTAGCACACTAAAACAAGATGTATTCTTCATATAACTGAAATTCACAATGATGAAAGGTTACCTTATCCCAATATGCCCCTAAAAGGTCCCTATTGTTTTTAGAATCCTACAATGTGTAAGAATAAGAAAAATTAGGCAAAAATGAGAAAGACTTTGAAAATAAAAAAACATGAAAATACCCAAGGGAGCAAAAGCATGAACAAAGGGCATCAATGTGGTAGACAACCACTTCTGCTAATAAGATATCCAGATAACCTTATCAAGCTTTTTCAACCGATGCTGAACGCGTATATGCCTTCTATAGTTAATGGGAGAGCAAAATTCTCGAGAACACTTGTCGCACTTTTGTAACTGAACCTTCACAGGAGAGAGCAAAGGCCACCCTGGAAGTTCTGTCAAACGAATGAGAGACTTAATAAAAAATATCTGGGTTTAGAATCAGATGCACTAGAAACAAGCTTAAAAGCTGTATATGATACATTTTACATATATTTCTGCAAGCCTATTCTAGGTCAGCACAAAGGCAACATTAGTCCGGTAATTTTAAACTGTTATTATATTTTGCTTTTTTTTCTTATAGAGTTTTATTTACTGTCTAATGCAGCCTGCATCAAGTTTGGGAATGGAGGATGGCAGAAGACCAAAATTTTGTCATATGAACATGACGCGGCCTATCCCCTGCCATAGGGGGCCTCCCTTCACAAATTGCCTACGGTAGAGAGGTTGAAAACCATCATGTTAGAGTTATGGCGGCCCTATAACAGTTATTTAACAACATTGAACTGCCTTTAATTACATGGCTAACATGCAATCCACAGTTTTATATCCTCAGAAATGCCATAGTGGGATACTTCTATTCTGAAGTGTATATAATTTATACATAGTATATATAAATTCTCAAAAATAATAATCACACCGCTAACATTTTATGTAGTTTGGTCCGCAACATCTAACTGCACCACTAAGGCAGGGGGCCAGGGGCCAGGGGCCGCTGCCGCTATAGCGGTACTGTAGTGTGGTATTTAAAACCTTGATTTGATATAATCGGTGGCTGCGTGCATATAAATGACTTTAAAATGAACCCTAGAATGTATAACCACTTAAATAATTGACAATACCTTGTTGATCTAAAGCATGAAGTAATTGAATCCACTGTACTGGGCTGTCACCAGCCCTAGGAAAGGAAACTAAAGGTTCTTTTCCAATTGCTTGTCTGATTATTGTATCTAAAGAATCATTTCCATCACCCGCTTTCGTGAAATCAGGAGTGCCAGAGGCCGTGAGTTTTGCAACTGGCATCTAATCAGACAAAACCTTACCAATAATCTTTGAAAATTTCACTGCAGAAAGTATAAAATAATGCTGTAAACATGGGAATAAATTTAGAATCACAGCGAAATTATAAAAAGAAAAAAAAAAAAGATGGAAATACTACACATATTCAATAAATTGAATTTCAAATGAAATATTAAAACCTGTGAATGTATTGGATATTGCTAAACCGAAAATTGTGAATAGAACTCTGAATCTCTGAACACATTAAGTGGATGTACAAAATTTAAAGCATACAGAAACATAACCAGAGCAAACTAGATCAATGTGTAAACTACACTCCAACCTGTTCGGTGATTTCATTATAAGAACAGAATAACCATAACCTTATCAATTAAATTACAATTCACTGACTTGATACGATCTCTCCGTGAACATAAACTAACTCCTGTATCAAACTATTCCAACACTTGAGATGAATTTACTTTTTGAAAAATCAAACATATAACAAATTGATACAAAGGTGATCTGAGCAGAGTGACAGCAGATCATGTACCAGGGAGAAAGAATGATTTGAGATCAGTTGAAGGCCGAAGAGATTCTCCCGTGACGATCCGAGAAGGAAAACCGCAAACAAGTGCGAAGTAATTGAGAGTGTTTGGATGGAGAGAAAATAGTCGAGAAAATGCGAGAAAAAAGCAAATGAGAGAGAGCCTCTGTGTCGTTCCTGCAGGCTGCAGTTGTAGTAGGGCGAAACAAGAAACAACTACAACTATTATTATTAATATTAATAATAATAATAATAATAATAATAATTATAAAGAAATTAATTGAAAACAATAAATAATTTAAATTTTTGTCACTAATGATTTCAGCCAACTCGCTCGTGTAGTGCGTGCGTTGAATTGTGGTTCAGTTTTCACCTCCCAGTCACAAGATTCAATTTACTAAGATATTTACTTTTACTGGCTGACGTAAATTAGTGAAATCTCTTCCCTTTGCATTGTTAGAAATAAATAAAAATTAAAACGACCATAGTAATAGAAATATAAAAAAAATTGAAGATCCTGGAGCTTCCTGAAAAGCATTTTCAATGAAAGAGAAACAACAATATAAAATACTTAGATTAATTGAGGAGAAAAGGAAAAACAATTAAGAACTGAGAACAAGGAAAACCGAGAAAAGTTTTTTAATCAAACATGAAAATTAAAAGAACTTTAATAGTCAAACTCCGCAACATAAATGGAAGAGCGTGTCTACGTAGTCTTATAATATGGCAAACCAACAAGAGTTCATCTTAATCATACATGCTGGTTTTGGTTATTGAGTGAAATGGTGCTTTATTGGTGTTAATCATACACTAGCCATGTATTGGGAGTCATACTCTAAATTAGAGTCATAAACTTTTAGTCATCAGAATTGGGGGTGGGTTGTAACTATCTTTCATGTTTCATGTATGACCACAAAGTTTGTGTTAGTTTGGGTATTTCTCATACCTTAATAAAAATTCTCTTTTGCTGATCACACACTAAAAAAAAAAAAAAAAAAGAGTTCATCTTAATTGGGTTGAGTGTGAAGTGGAATGGAGAGGCTCATGTCACTAAACTATCCCCACTTTCATTTTCTACCAATCATAATATATTTGACACATCATCAGTATGCATGGAAGGCAAATCACATTAAAACAACTTCACATGGGAGTAAACTAGTAAGGTGCAAAAAAAATATTACCTCTGGCATCACATTCTAGAATGATGCAACTTCCTTTGTCTCTTTTACAACGAGCTACACAAATTATTGAATATTAACGCATTCAAACGGTTGGAAATCCTTACTGATAGAGATTGGACATATTATATATATATATATAAAATGGAGAGTAGTATTAATTGTAAAGTCAGATTATAAAGTTAAGTTAAGTCTATTATTTATATTTCTAATATAATATCAAGTTTATTTCAGGATCCTTTATATCTGTTGTACTAGATTCTTTTATTTGTACCCTATTGTAAGGGGTCATTTGCATCATATTATAAGAAATTATTTTCTTATATCTTGTTGTCAAATTTGTTGTACGTAGTGAGGAACAGTCTTGATGAGACAAAAATATGAACTAACATGAAACATGTAAAATTTAAGGATATGATATAGATTTAAAAGGGATATAAACTTTAAATGTTTCAATTTTAATCTATTTAATGAAATAATTATTTATTTAATAAATTTTTATCTATGAATTATTATATTGAAATAACCCAGAAAACAACCTAATTATCGCTATAAACCCACACATGACATTAGCGACTTCTAAAAAAAAATAGCTGAAGTGTGCTTTACGAACGTCAACCCAAAATGACAAAAAAAAAAAAAAAAAAAAATAACAAAGATCCAAGGTATATACAAAAATATTTTTGTAATTAAGGATATAACATAGATTTGACAGGGATGATAAGGTTTAAATGTTTCAATTTTAATCTATTTAATGAAGTAATTAGTTATTAAAAGAAAAAAAATATCTCTTAACAGATGGAAACTAGAGACTAGGAATAAAATCATATATGTACTCAATTAAAAAAGCAACAGTTAAAAATTATAATTAAATCATATATGTAACAATATATAAACTATTAGAATCAAAGGTATTACTTTTCTAACTAGTATTTATTATTATTATAATTTATTCTTTTCAATTTAACGGAGTCAAAACCAAACACATGATAAAAAAATAAATAAATTAGAAATAGATGAAGAAAAAATTGAATAAATATATAGATGTAATTTTTATATTTTATTAATTAATTGGAAAATTAAACAATCACATTCGACTAGTTTACATATTGATCCTTCAATTTGGACAACTTTAAAATTTAAAATGTTAATAAAATAAACATGTTCTTGTTTACATGACCATCCCTCATTTAAGAAAGCTCTCAATCAGGGAAAGGCTTAACTAAAACTTTCCCTTCCCCTCTATTTTCCTCCCTTCTCCATCCGAACTTGCGGTCATGACCTTTCTAAAGTGAAGTTTCTAAAATGAGTACGTAAGGTTGTATTGTGATCTTGAAGTGCATAATGAGAACTCACTAAAATTCAAGTGTAAAAACACCCCTTACTTGCTCACTTTAGTTTTTTCTTCTTCTTTTTTTACAGGATATGTATGATTTACGCCAGTACAATATGTGCAAGTATAATGGACAATGAAGAGGTTCACTGTTGCTGCCATTCCAGAATTGCATTATGTAGAGCATAGTTAGGTACCAAATCTGTGTGATCAAGCTTGAGGTTTGTCATGGGGGAAGTGTCGTGGCCACTATTCAACCAACCTCTTATTGCCTCTGCTTCATACGTAAAGCCATCTGCAGCTATGTATGGATCTTCCATTACTTCCTGTAATACCAAAAAGTAACTGCTATGATTATCATAAACAGGAAAGCAACCTCCAGAAAACAGAACATTTTGATTGTGATTGCAATAATTAGCTATTCTAGAACAACTAATTTAGCAAGAGTAGGGTGCGGAGAGAAGAATAACAGACCCCTTAATTGCTTATACTAGTGATAAATGAACCCTACAAATAATGGTAGTGATAAATCCTTTCTAAAATAATATTCAGTGATACCTGAATTCCACCAATATGTACTACAACTGATTAATCAAAAGTTTAGATAGGACAAAAAAGAAGCTGCTTTATCTGTGATTTTTTCTATACAACAAAGACCAATTTTTTAAACAAAAATGTATTTGGAAAAATTTATGATATTCACCTGGACAATGGGACAGACAAAATGGGAGGGAACACGATGAAGCTTCTTAGAAGTCAAATGCGGCAGTCTGCCAATGCAGGTAGCTTTGAAGGGTTCAAGCACACTCCAGATTTCTGATACAAGGTCTGGCCGGTTCAACCAAGTTCTTTCACAACACCTCAATGCTAAATATGCCAGCTGTTCGGTTTGATACAGTGGCCATTCACCAGCTGAAGAGTCCAAGACTGCTTTAAGGTTTTCCTTTTCCAATGCACATTTCACATCTCTAACTAGCCCCGAAAGTGGTCTTCCAGTTAGAAGTTGTAACAATATGACTCCGAATGAATATACATCTGATTCTGGTGTAAACTTGCCAGTGACAGAATACTCGGGATCCACATATGCCGAACATTCCTTTGGGTTATTATATATTGTGCTTTTGCCAGCTGACTCCAAACTTTTCTGAACTAAACTAGGAATGCCCAAGTCACTGAGTTTGGCAACGAAGTTAGCATCAAGGAGAACCTTACTAGGTTTCAAATTCCCGTGGATAATACAGGGCTCACTGGAATGAAGGAAGATTAGAGCAGAGCATATGTCAGCAACAATGGATATTCGAATTTGCCATGAAAGTGGATTCTTCTCTTTGTGGGCAAGATGGCTTTCAAGGCTGCCATTGTTTAGGTACTCATAAACAAGCGACCTAGACTCCGCGCAGCTACCAATTAGAGTTAAAAGGTTTGGATGTCTTACCCTACTCAAAGCCTCGACCTGAAATTCAGCCAATAATATAGCAAGGGCAAAAGAACAAACACAACCCATCAGTTCCTCAATGAAGCAGAACCTATTACAGATTCGTTCAATCAAGATTTTGACCAATCACTCAATATAAATTGGCGTGTTTGGGTGTGCATTTGCAGAATTGATTTTGAAGTGAAGTAATTTATGTTTGGGTGTTTTTATTCTAAAAGTTAAAGTATAAATGTTTTTATCCAACACAAAAGCTACCTAAAGTGGTTTCAATTCAAAATTAATTCTGAACCCAAAATCAATTCTTCTACATTCTGTACCAAACATGGGAACATTTACCTAAAATTACATCAGCTGATATCTCAACGTGATTTTAGATGACTGCCCGTGAAGTCAAACACATACTTAATCTCATAGATACTTGAAGATCAGGAGCCTAGAATTTTTAGAATATATATTTTAATCTGATAACAGGAATCATGTGAACCAAACTATAAATTGAAAAGAAAATAGAACTCTAAACTGTGGAGACTTATAGTTGATTTGTAAAAAGAAAAGTAATAAATGAATCCCACTGATAAATACTTTCTCTCAAAATACTTAACAATTATCCAAACATCCTCAAAAAAATGAATTGGGTAGAATACGTTATCAAGCGTTCCCTCTTGTCTCATACCATAATATACATTGCAATTATTTGGTAATGGTAAAGATGAAAAGTATTAATCAAGTAAAAACCAGAATTCCTTCTGAAACCTTTGGGGGTTTTTAATGAGCATTTCTTATACTTTAATTTCCAGACTATCAAGTAGACACCATAATGGAGAATAAAAGAGTACCTGATATTGAAACTCCAATAGGCTCTGAGAACCATACGAGGGTAACATTTTAATGGCAACATGCATGTTGCAAAGCAGTCCCTTGTAAACACTTCCATACCTTCCCTCTCCAATCTTCCAAGATGGGTCAAATTCATGAGTTGCCTCATTGATCTCAATGAAAGAAAATGCGGGGAATTCTACCCGATATGAGGAGGCAGAATCTACTTTTCCAAATTTTCTCAGCATTTTGACCTCCCTAACTGCATTTGCATGCTCTATCCTAAGCCTATCTCGCCTGTCCCTGAAACTTATCAAGAGATCCACAGCTGATATGATCTTCTCCTCTAACTCTGCTGCTGTACACTGGGACTCGGAAATTTGGTGTTTAAGTGCTGAATTTTGTTCTTGGACCATTTGCAATTCATCGAGTATTTCATCTCGCTGATTCTTCACTTTCTGTACTTCTTGCTTTTCCCTTGCCAATTGTTCTTCATTTTCTTTTCTCCTTCTTACCTCCTTAGCACACTGGCTTTCAAATGCTTCATCCTGACAAAATGAAAGTCGAAGCAAGTTTCAGGAGAAAAATGGAATTGCTTTAGTTCATCAATAATCAGGCAGCAATTCATGGAGAACACATATTATACATATTTATGCTGAGCATGCCATCTATATGTTTCATGCTCCTTGGCAGTGATGATGGTTTTTCCAGTCTACCATTTATTTTGATAGCCTGGTCCTTTTCTTCTTTTTCCACCAGCAAAATCATGAATAATTATAAATATACCAATTAGTTTTAAAGTCAAAATTGAAAGAAGATGCCAGACTACGGATTGAAATGAATATATTTCCCTAGACTGAGGACAATATCCAAATTCCAAAATCCTTCTGATACACTTTCTGATCTTATTTAGTGGAAATCCTAATGTAACCATCCACTGCAGAGTCATGAACAAAATGTCTCCTACAGTCCTACCATGAAAGAGTAGTTGCACACAGAAAATGTAAAGCATGAAAACAGAAGAAACTTTTACACCAAGGTTGAAGGAGAAAATCACCTCTCACCTCATGAAACATCAAATCTACCAACTTTGATCTGCCCATAACATTATTAAAATTTATTGAATGCTGGGAACTGACACTTTTGATCTCTTCCATGTCCTCAGAATCTGCAGAAACCTGTCACAAGTTATTCTCCCAACAATCCTTACAGAAAATGATAAATGACCTGCGATGACAAACACCTATGACATTTTAAAATTGAAAACGAACAATGAAAAGAAACATCCATAAATAATACCTAAATATTCCAATGCATCAGGAGTAGATTCTGATTTAATCTTTTCTGATTGTTTGCCTTCTATATTTGAATTGAGAACCATCAATGCAGGGGCAGTCTCTATATCAGAAGTACCCTTGGTATATATCCTGATTAAATTTGCACATTTCATAAAATTGTAAGAGACAGCACGCATTAACAGCTGAATGAGTTGTACCAACATTACAGAATATGTTAAAATATCCAAGTGAAATATCAAAACTTGTTATAAGGGCATTTACGGTGCATGTCCCTTTTGTTCTTTTCTAGCACTATTCAGTTTGTCTTTCTACTCATCCACACTCTAAATGTGACATACAAATTATTTTTGGCAAATTGTTGAAAAAATAAAATTAGTGCTTTCTCCTTTAGCTATTTCTGTCCACCCAAGCATCACCTGTCACTCTCTTGTCTCCTTCCACAAAGGTAGTTAATTAATACTATGCTCCTCAACAATTCTAGAACATAAGATAACAATATTTTGATACTGGGTTAAAAAGAAAAAATCAATCCAAATAAATTTCATAACTTTTTTATGAATGACTATTTCATAAAATACACAACTAGATTAAAAGATCCCATTCGTAGATCTTCTTAACATGAGGTATATTATATTATTAACCAGAAACTGTTTTATACTTCATTGATATAAGTGATCATTAAAATCATGTCATTCCACTGAAAATGTCATTTCCATTTACATTTTTACCTAGTACATATGAGGCTGCCCTTGCAAATGAACCAAATATTACAGGATAGCAATGCTTGTTCACGTACAAAAATAGCTTTGTCCAACTCTTGCTTAGCCAGTTTGCTGCAATTTCAACCAATAGTTCAGTAATGATATAAAAGACAAATTCACACAGATCTAAGTCAGACTTGAAAGAAAAGTCAAAAAGTAATTTTTCACTTAACCAAACAAGACCAGCCAATTTGGTTTGGATATCCTACTCTCTACATCATTTTTTCACATAGTAATTATAAACTTGGTTGAACATTGAGCTAGTTCAGTTCTCTTGTGAATGGTCAAGCCAATTGGAACTTTCTAGTGATTATATTTTTTCCCATACCAGTAACCCAACATGAATATCAATGTAATTGGGGAGGGGGTGGAGATTAAGGTAGAGAACCTTTGAAAAAAATGAAACATCAAGAATGCAGCATAGCTATCCAGTATTTAGGCATAACTAAAATGGAAAACCCTTACAATATATAAATACAGAGAGAGAGAGAGAGAGAATGGTAGAACACTTAAGAGAACCCATAAACACAATGTCACAATCCTATCCAAAGAAAGCTGAGGAGAAGAAAGAAAGAGATTGTCTAGACTCTAGACCAATTATATTTTCTTTCCTTTATGCAGCGCCAGTTTTACAACACAAGTTTCCACTAATTCAAGAGGATAAGGAAATGAGAATTAAAATTAAAAGCTACTGAGGTTTGGAATTGATACCCCAAATTATATCCGTCTGCTGTTGCTCCCATGACGAGCCATCTAATATTATGCTGAGCAATAGCTTTAGCAATCCCTTTTTCAATATCATCCATCTCAATCAACAATTTATCAGCCCGTACCTATACACATATGCCATAATGTAAGCAAAATACAGCTACTTCCAGAAATAGTTATTAACATTACAAGCAACTTCCATAACTATAACATTGAACTGTTTAAAATTAGTTAAAATTCAAAGTTCACAACATGCTTTGAGAAGGTTGCTACTGTACTATCTAGTTGTCCTTCAAATAAAGGGAAAGGCTCAATTCAATTTGCCACCTCCAACTTAGTTTCATGCATACTTTGATTCTCAATCTTTCAAAGCATGCAACATAATCCCTACAGGCCTACACATTAAAAGAAATTGTAATATTTATAAGGACTGAAGTGCAGTTGCACCTAAGTTAGAGAAGGGAAATTGAAATTTCCCATTAAAAAAATTGGTACAAAAATGGTCACATAATTTGAGTAACAAATTCTATTGATGTTTGATGGAAAACTATGGAGTGACTACAACACACTTTAAAGTTTAAAATGTTTAAGGATCACATACACATTTTTAAGTTTGAGGACAGAGGACTAAAATGAACAAGTAAAACTGGAGTTTCTTTCTTACCAAAATAGATACAATTACATTACATATTCAGTGCCAATAATTGGTCAACAGAAATGAAGAAATAAGAAAAAAGAGAATACCCCTGCTGGGACCAGAGTGAGTATGTATTGGTCTAGAAGTTTGTGCACTGTTTGATTTTCATGCTCCCGGAATGGCTTGATTGTGTGATCTTTCGGATCATACCCAGAGAGATTTCTGTCTGCTGCTCGCAAAAAAAAAGTTTGTAGTTTGTTAAGACCTAGCCTATCAAGGACGAATATAGCCAGAACAAGCTCAATATTTACTAGAGCAATCATACATCAGAGCCAGAACTAAAATATTAAGTTCAATTCTACACATAATAAATGAGCCACTCTAAAGTACTATATGTAAGCTTAATAGTTAATATCAAAAGCTCATGAATATCTCATGAAAGTGTGAGAGTATGACACAAAAATTACAATTTTGGATAATAATAATAATAATAATAATAATAATAATATTTTTATCACTTGCAAATTATAAAACTATTCAGAGAATTATAATTATTTGCATTTTCACAGATTCTTTTATTTCATCAGCGCTGACATTAAAATCTCTACTGTTTAATAAACTTAAAAACTCATCAAGAATACGTTCAATAAGGAAAAAAATAACAATTAAGCTATAAATAAGTTAAACAAGAGATCAAACTTAACATCCTTAAATAAACCAAGCTCTACGCTTAAATTTGGCTAGTTTGAATCACTAGACAACCATAAACTTCAACTTTTTCTTTCTTTCTTTCTCTTTTTTTTTTTTTCAAGTCAAACCCAAGCTTGAATCCATCAGCTTAACTCACTTCAAGTGCTCAATATGACTCAATTACGCTCTTATCCATGTTATCAGAAACCTTAGACACACTCATCACAGATTAAATAATATCCCAATCAGTGCATCACCTTAACAATTTCATCATTCATTTCATAAAGTACTAAATGCAAAACAACATAATCCAACATTATCATTCCATTTTCACTTCACCCTCCAATACAAGAGTTCAATTCAGCATTATTTTTTAACCAATACGATACACACATATATCATCGAAACCAACCAAAAACTAGATCCCAAATTAGCAACCATCCAAACGCAACAACCAAATTAAACTAATAATAATAATAATAATCATTATAATAATAATAATAATAATAATAATAATAATAATAATAATAATAATAAACCAAACCACCAAATAAATTTCGAAAAAAAAAAAAAAACTTTAGACATTCGTCAAACGCTTGATGATCAGAAAACAACTACTAAACATGATGATAATAATAATAATAATAAAAAAAAAAAAAGCATAATTGAAGAGAAACTTACTACACGAATTGAGAGAGTGAGGTTGACGAATATGAAGAAGACAAATATTTTTATGAGAGAAATTGTCAACAGCCCAACGCAACAATTGGCGAGTCTTCTCTGCATTCATTCCCACGGCAACGTACACTGTGTCTGCATCTACGTCTTCGATTCCCGAAATTGCAACCCCTTCCACGACGCTACCCATTGGATCCAAAAACAACCAAATTGCCAGGAATCGGAGGCGTTGGGTGGAATCGTTCCGCGTTGAGGCGACTCAGCGAGTCATGAATCGGAGAAAAAAAAAAGAAGAAGAAAGTAACGAGGCGGAAGACACGAGAGAAGAAGGTAAGAGTCAACAGAGGAAGGGACTCGTATGTAAGAGAGTGAGGAGTGTTGGAGTTGAAGTGAAGTAGAAGCAATTCATTTTTTTTCTCGAAACGACGTTTGAGAATAAGTGATTTTCATTTGTCGGTGGGTCCCGCAGGATAAGCGTTACTGAATCTTGAACCTTTGAATATGAACATTAATTACACTTTAGTTTATTTTAATACGTTTAATCAATAATTAAAATTTTACCATATGAGTAAAGGGCACAAGTGTGATATAATTAAGAAAATATAATGTTATACTGTTATGTAGTTTATTATAGAAATAATGTAACGTGGTTAACTCTTAATTTAATTTTAAATATAAGAGGGGAGATGATTCAATATTAATATATAAACGTTTAAGAATATTTTGTGACAATTAGGTTTTTAAAAAATGTTTTTAATACACGAACATACAGTTTACGAAAATAATCATTGATCTTTATCCAGTTACAAAATATTTAAAAATTTCTCTACTAATCAGAAAGTAGTCATTAGTTAAAAAATCAATCTCTGATATTATACGGATATGCATAAATCATAATGCACAATAAATTATAAATGTATTGAAATGTTTCAATTTTTCTTAATAAAATAAATTAGTCACAAAAAAATGTCAAATTAGTCCTAAAAATATAATATGAGAAACAATCTCCTCATCTTATAAATCAATTTAATAAAATTAAATTAAGCTCGAGATACATATTTTTAATAAAATTGTCTCTTCCACCTTTTATTTGTCACATGATCTTAATTTCTCTCGTCAGTTCGTATTTATCACTCAATGATTTTTATTTTTTGATGTGGAGAATTTCTTTTGGCACACATATACTTGGGAGAAAAAGAATACTAATTATTCATTATTACGGATACAGTATTATTATAGGCCTATAGCAACGTCATGAACTATTTATTATATGCTAAAATTAATAGAAACAAGCTTACAGGGTCAATTATAATACAAGAAAACGTCAAATTGAACATGTAATAAAACATGTAACCAAGCCAAATGAAAAAGACCGATTACCACCCAAAAAACAAACGTCGTGTTCTATAAAGTATGAACAAGGCTCAAATATAAGGTTTCCATATACAAGGGATTAAAGTCTCTTTCATCTTGTAACAAACTAAAGAAGAATCATAATTTAAGTTTGAATAAGTAATATAAACGTCAAAGAATGCAACAACTGAGAAAATCAAAAGAAGCAGGAAATGCGAAAAAATGAAACTCTGTTAAATAATGTTTAGGAAGTAGCAAACAGCTAATAAACTATGTTTTCTTTCAATTTTTCAGTATTTAATTTCTTGCGTATAACACAAGTGCTTCGTAATTAAGACAACATCGCAAAACATACCTTATCTTAAGAGTGGATAATCAACGGTAATTTAAGTTAATTATTTTATAATAATCAAAGAATGAAAAAAAAATAATAATAATAAAGCTAGACAAATTTGGCATTATGACGTGTTTCATTTTCTCAAATTAACTATATTGATCCTCATGCGGTGCACTTTTACATGGAAAAATGGCGTTGTAAGAACCAAGAAATATCCTGAAGCTACAAAGTTGAACATCACACACTACAAAATTGATTTGATACAAATTTACAGGTTTGGGTGTTGAACAGTAATGAGAATAACTCGATTTTATTTCTTTCTTCATTTAACTATGTTAGTTAGGAAACAAATACACTTTATTTTAAATGATAAGACAAACTCATCTACTACATTCCCAACTACTTTTGCGCCGCATAAATGTATATGTTTATGTTAATAATAATATTACCATAATTTATATTTGGTGGGAATTTTTTTATTTATTAATAATTTTTATCATAAATAAACTTTGAGAATTATGTTAATTTATGTCGTAAATATTATTATTATTTTATTTTTATTTTAATATAAATTACATACATGGTAAGTTATTTAACTTTTTTTTAATATAGACTAGACTGTACGACTTACCGGTTTAACTTATAACTCAATAATTTAATTTCTCAGCTAGGGTTTTCATGGATCAAATTTGAGAAAAATAATATTTGAATCAATCAATTTTCATTATTTCAATTTAATTTGGACTTTTAATTTTTTTCATAAAATCCAAATTGATACAAGTTGGTTTGTTTTGGTTTAATTGAATTCAAGATATTTTACAAATATAAATATTTTATTATTTTTTAAGAAAAATATATTATATTTTAAAAAACTTTCACATAATCTTTATTATTAAAAGAATATAAACAAAATATTTTTTTATAACATACTCACATAAACCAAATAATATATGTTGACTTAAATTCAACTATAAACATATGTAATCTCAACCAAATTGATGATCGACAAGTCAAATAACATTAATTAGGGTAAAAAAATAATTTCAACTATATTTTTTCTATGAAGAATATGTAATTTTCTTGCACAAACTCTTCTATTCGCCCAATATTAATGTCTGGACTCATCTCTTGGGACCGCTCTTTACTCATCTCTCAATTAATATTCCAACTAAAAGCTTTAAAAAAATAATTTGGATCTCAATGCAAAAATAATTTAGAATCACTCACTCAACCAGCCAACAAATGAACTTTCTATGTTTTATATTTAAATTTTAGTATTAAAATTTAAAGATTCAAAATTTTAAAAAACAATAAAACTAAAATTGTAAAACTGTTTTGATTTTTAAAATATTTTAAACTTAAATCAAATAATCATGTTAATGTCAAAGGTATAACTTATTAGATTGAACAAGGTGGTGTATAAATTCCTTACTGATTAAAAAAATTATGGTGATTAAAATTTAAATTTACCAATTATTATTTATTATTGATAATCTAATTAGTTTTCCTTATTCCATGAAACTCTGTTCTTTACACAACCTCAAAGTTGAATTTTGTAGATTAAAGACTAATTGACTGAGATGTTTGGGTATCAAATACCTTCAGACTTTGATTTTATCTATGGTTTGGTAAACAGTGTTAGAAATACATAGATCATAATACTAAATTTTCAAACTTTCCTTTTCTAAAATTTTATATGTTTATATCTTGAAAGTTGTTGGAACTTTCCCTTACAGTTTAACGAGTATACAATAATCAGCAATATTTTTGACTATGATTAAAAACGGATGCGTGTAACTGTTAACATTAATGTTTATATTTATTATATTTCAGTTTGATGTGCATGTTTAGCGGCAAAAAAAAAAAAAAAAAAAAAAAAAAAGTAAACAAGAATCTCACAAAAAAATTAATTTCTAGTCTATTCTACTAAAAAGCACAATCTTTGATTTATCATATAGTCCAGTTAATCAGTATTTAATCGTATATTATATTTTCTTAGAACATATCAAAATCATTAAATTGTAAACGATATTCTTTATAATAAAGTCAAATATAAAATTATATTTTGATTATATTACGATAATAAATATTAAAATAAGATTTAGGGATGTATTAGATTAAACAGAGAGGTTATTTTAGCGTGAAAAATATCTTGTTGATTTTAAAAGATTTATATAAATATAATAATATTTAAGATTCTTTTAAAAGCTTTATGATTTTGTAAAAATATAATAAATTATAAAATTTTATAATTTGAATTTTACTAGATCTGTTCGAATTTATGAAATTTAAAAAGTTGATATAAATTTATTATATTTAAAAGATTTCATGATTTTATAAAAATAATTGATGGTAATTCTTATATTAAATTTTAAAGATTATAATTAAGATTATAATTAATTATATATATATATATATATATATATATATATATATATATCATGAACAAAGGTATGCATATTTTTTTATAACATTTTATAAAATTTATCACATCAAATAATATAAGAATTTTTTAAAAGATTTTAATTGAATATTAAGATTTTATTTTATTTTTTATCGTTTATAAGTCTTAATCTAACAAGACAAGGCTTTTTGTCTTTAAAAACTTTTAAAATCAAATATATGGATATAAGTGGGCCATTATGAAAATAAATTTCGTAAATAAGTCCAATTACAAACTATTTATTAAAATAGGTCTACTTCGGTGAAGTTGTTAGGTTTATACTTTAAAAAAAAAGTTATCTAAAAAAAAATGATTTCTAAAAAGTGAAATTCAATTGGTAGTTGGTGATTGGATGTAACGTTTTGTGGTGTTCAGAAGAGGTCGCATGAATGAACGACTTTAAAAGAGTCATTCACCATTTAAATGACTCATTCACTGTTTGAACGACTAGCCTTCTAATTGGGTTATGTGTTTGTAAATAGTTGTCGTTTTTAAATTAAAGTGAAATCGTTCATTATATGAATGACTTCACTTTAATTTGAAAAATGTCAACCATTAACAAATACATGACTCAATTAGAAGGTTAGTATTAGATAATTTTAGTTCAAACCATACTAAAAACTTAATTGATTTTGTAATTATTATTAATTGAAAGTTAGAAAATAATTTAGATTTGATAATAATTAAGAATTAATTTTGTGTTGATTAGTAATATGAATTTGTTGATTTTTTACATTGTTATTATTTAAAAAAAATATATATAAAGAAACTTAAATATCCTAATTGATCGGATGTCGTTGAAAGTATAATGGAGAAGTGAGGGGATTAGGCCAGATAATAACTAAAAATCGTTGATGGGCTCAACGACTACACTTCTAAGTAGGGGTGGGTAAGCGGGCCGGCCAACCCCGCCTAAGGTCCGCTCGCATAGGATCGCGAAAAGCTTGGTCCGCCCCTGCCCTGCGGGTTAAATGGATCGGTCTGCGGGCCTAGTTAAAAAATTGGCATTTTAAAAAGATGTTAAAAGAAATGATTTATTTTACTTCTTAAATTTTTAATAAAATAAGTCAACAACATAATTTTTAAATTATCTCCAACAACAAATTTAAATCACCATCACCTACTAAACCCTTATAATGCAATATAAGTCTTTCATTCAAATAGTATCGCATTTTATCATTAGAAGAAATATTATTAATGAAAAAGTTTTCCGCTCAATCCCCATTCTTCCGCAAAACCATATATAACTTTGGTATCTCACGTCCCGAATGTGGTAAAAAAAAAAAGAAAAAAGTTAATCATTTGACTATTTAACTTCTAATTTGCATCAACATAATGTGCAGTTAATGAAACATAACCCTCACAAATACAAGATGTTCACACATCATATATCAAACTTATTCAACATGTATTTCAGTTTTCTTTTCAGGATCATACAAATTGTTAACATTAATAATATCAACACGCCTCTAGAGGGTACCTTAAAATAAGGATGTGAATACCGTACTAATTCTTTAAAGCTCTTATATTCAACAATAGAGAAGATCATGTTCAATAACATCATATATATCATCTCACACACCACATTATGATAAAGTTTTTTAGTTTTTAATCTCCCACTATGATCAATAATCATTTTTCTATTATTAGAATTAGGAGACTGGGAGAATGCGATGTGCGAGAAAATTGAGAGGCGGGAAGTGAAATTAGGGTTTCAATTTTCAATCTTTAAAATAGTGCGGGTTTATGGACCGCCCCGCGGACCCTGCGAGTTTGGCCCGCAAAATTCGCGGGCTGTGCGGGACGGACTTTTATGGACTATACCCCTAAATTTTTTTGAAAAAGTTGGTTCAAACCCGCGTGAGTCGCAGGGTCCGCGGGCCAGCCCATGAACTTCTACCCATATACCCACCCCTACTTCTAAGAGTTGTTAGTTAGCTCAACGAATGTTTATGACTTTCATTAAAATCGTTGACTTGTTAAATGATTTCAACCAAAACAACTCAGTATTAAATTATTTTAAAGTTTACCCATTTATATATTTTATTTCCAATATCTTATGTCAAAAACTCCAAATACATCTCTTATATTAGATTACCTAACTTTATTACATCGAATAATCTTTTCTTATGTAAATATTTGTTTTTTCCTCTAATTTTATGTCACGTACACGTAAATAGATTATTTTATGAATTGTTTTTTCTAATCTCATCGAAGATGATCCAAATGAAATATTCTTTCAATCCAACAGTAAAACAAAAAAAAAAATAATCACAATGAATGAATCATAAATAAGCAAATTCTAATCATCTTTATTTAATAATATTATTTTTTAAAATATTATTTATTTAATCAAGATTTTACTTTTAAAATCATATCATGTCCTAGATATTTAAATGAGTTATAATTTTTAATATTAAAGAACAATGATATAAATTTTATATATAGAAGTGGTTCTTGTAGAAGTTAAGATAATGAACAAATTTCATGAAAAATAAAGAAAATAATTAAATTGAAAATTCTTACCACTTATGATTTAACTTGAATTCTGCCATTTGGAATAGAATATAATATAAACTTTATGGAAAATAACTTAGAACTTAAAATATGTTCTATCATTTAAAATGCTCTAATATTTATTTTAGTTTTATATTAAGTTTAAATGAAAACACTTATAGATAATAAACTTCAGTTTTTAAATAAGATTAACTAAAATAAATTACTTAATGTAATTTTATATTTGAGCTGGGACAGGTATATTCATTATGTTTTGATGCATTTAGTTTACTGTTATTGTTGTTGGTACCCGCCAAAAGTTGTAACCTTCTCCTTTTACCAACCTTTCCCTCTGTTGACTGGTAGTTCTGAAACTCTTGTTTTTCAACCTCCTCTCACTTTATGCTGCTTCTCCCTTCATGAAGATCCCCAATCACCCTCTATTATATGCAGCATGGAACACCTCTCTCAAGAGCCATTTCATTCCGATCAACTCCCTTACTTTGAAGTGGTTTTGAAACAAAAAGAAGAACATGAGTTGGAGCCAAAACAAGTGGAATATTTCAAAGAAAGACTTGAGAGATTGGAGAGTGAGATGGAAGAGACAAATGGGGTGGTGTTCAAAGCTTTGGAATCTCTCACTTCAACAAAGGATAGCTTATCCAGAGTCATAGAGGGATTGGAGGGAGACAAAGATGAAACTTTTGTACTAGATGGTAAGGGTCAGTTGTTACTAGGTGTGGAATCTAGGATGTTATTGGAAGAGGCAAATTTGACCTCAAAGCTTGCAAGTGAAGTGGAGAAAAGGGTGGAAAGGTACAAGGAGATGAGGAAGAAGGAGAAGAGGGAACTGGAGAGTAGTTTGGTGAGTTTAACTGAGGAGAATAGGGATGTTAATAACTTGCTTAGGATTGCTTTGATGGAGAAAGAAGCATTGGAGAAGAAAATAAAGGGACATGATAAAAGGATGCCCCTTTTGCAGTTTGGATTACAGAAAGTTGGGTTTGGTTTCATGATGGGGGGTGGGAATATTAATGAAGAATCAACAGAGATTACTGGGGCTAAATCAGATAGCAGTGAGTGTGAAGAGGAAGTTGTTAGTTTGGTATGCTCTTGTTACCTTTAATTTGTTATGATTGATGCAAACTACTCTTACTTTCATCCACAAAAAGAAAAGTGTTCTATCGTTGTAATATAGTTGACATTTAACATAAAGGAGTTGTATGTAACATTGCTTAAAAATAGTTGGTGAGTTACAAATTTACAATACACATTCTACTATTACAGACCTGTTAAATTGTTAGAACCATGATTTACTCTCTTTTTTTTTTCCTGCTACAATTTGCTAGTCACATTCTGTTTTTATCTCATGGTGGCCATCTATATTGTATCAGCATCACATGTAGTTATATTTCTTGCATCTTTATGTGTTACTTAAAAAAAAAGGTGACATTTCTTATAGATGACAGTTGTAGCCTGTTCTGAAATTTATGGTCATTTTCCAAGGCCTCAACAGTGGAAAGGATAACCAAGAATCTGCGCAATGAAATCACTCAATTGAGGAGATAAAAAAAGAAGTCATTTCATTATTATTCATTCTTAATAGAACTAATAAAAAATTTTTATTTTTTAATTTCTGTTTTACTTCTTTTTTCCCCATCATTAGAGCTTTATGGGAGCCCTTTCATAGAAGTCTCCTACTTTTCTTTGATACTGCTAGATAAAATTATGAGCAATTTCTACCCTCTTGGCTTATAAAAACACAAAAGTTAAAACACCTTTAGATTGATTAGGTTATTTGAGATATATATATTTTTTTGTTTTAAAAGAATTGTGTCTGGCTGTTACGATTCATGAGTAGAGTTCATATTCCTTGGTTTTGGATAACTTATCATGAAACTCATGCCAGGTCAGACACAGAGCGCCTCCAGTGTCTCACAGAGAAACAGGGAAAAGAAATTGAAGAAAACAAGCTCTACATTAAGGAGTTAGAAGATAGAGAGAGAATCTTGGCTCAAAATGTAATCACCTGCTTGATCAATAAATGAAATAATATTTCTTTAATAGAAGCTCTTTTTCTTACTAGTTTTTTCCTTTTTGTCTGACTTGCCAAAAGGTAGAGGAGTTTTTGATGGAAATCAAAGCAGCAGAAGAAGAAATTTCTAGATGGAAGGAAGCTTGTCAGTTGGAAGTTGAAGCTGGAAAGAAAGAGATTGAACAGTGTAACAAAGTGGTAAAAACCTGCTTCATGCTGTTGAGTGTTATGTCCTCTTAGTATATCCTTCAGGACAAAATTTAGATGAGTTCTTATGTGCTTTCAGTATTGTTTTTTTGATAGAAATTAGTGTTTCAGGTCGATAATCTACATAATAAATGTCCACGTTAAAGGTCAGCATTAGTTCTTGAGGTGAAACATTATTTCTAATTGAAGGAAATTAACATGAGAAAATATTCGTCTAATACTTGGAAACATAAAATATCTTCTGTTCTTTCTTTATCGGGCAAGATTTGTTGGAAATATTTAATGTCTGAGCAAGAGTGAAAAATACTCTCATGTATTTATCTTAATGGGTAAGTATACCACAATTGCTAACTAGTAAGTATAAAAATCACTAGAATTATTGTTTTCACAATTAGATTTTGGGATCCCAATTTCATTATGCATGTCTCAAATTCTTACCTGTATTCATTCTTCTTAGGATCGGATCAAGTATGTCATATGAGATTGACCCGATTAATTAATATCTTAAGTTATTAAGATTTATGTTTTATGATTACTAGATAACAATTAGGTTATGACTTACATCACCTTTTATTTTTATCTCTCTAAGAACTAGTTAAGTGATGACTATTTCCCAGTATTATTTCTTCTCTCAAAGTTTCATTAGATTTAAATTCAATTCATTAGTGACCAATTAATAAAAACATTAAGACTAGAAAAAAGGATTCACACTACTATAGACAGATTAACATCAGAGATTTTATTAAAATAAGATACAAGTTACATAATTGGGAATTTGGTTTAAGATAAACAAAGAAATATAAAAAAATAGAAAGAATACATAAACAGGATTTTTCAATGATATTTCCTATCTCTATTCTCCTTTCTTTTTCCAAAACATACACTAGTGAGCCGAATGTTATATATATATATATATATATATATATATATATATATTTGGATAGTTAATTCCATGATCTACCCAATTTCTTTGTAATTTACACAGATTCAGTTGAAATTATCGTATAAAAGCATTTACACAGATTCAGTTGAAATTATCGTATAAAAGCATGTCCAAAATAACTCTCATCAGAGCGTTATGGGGATTTAAAATTGTTGTTACACCCTTTGTCAATAAATGGTGACATTTAAGAATATTGATACTTAAAATGATTATATTGTCTCAATAATAAATTATAATCTTCCTTTCTCATTGTCATGCTTTGGATGGTAAATCAATATATAATATTACTGTATTTGTTTGTCTATTAATGATATGTCATTGTTCCATTAGGTGGCTGCTTTGAAACAAGAACTACATAAAACTAAGGCTGCTCTGGGCATATCCAATGGGAAATTAAGGTTGAAAGAGGAACTTGCAATGACTGCAATAGCCGCACAGCAAGCAGCAGAGAGGTCTTTGCAGCTGGCTGATACTAGAGCAGTTGAACTTCGTCGACGTGTTGAAGAACTAACCAGTCAACTAGAAGAAGCAGAGAAACGTGAACGCAATAGCCATAAAGCAAGAAGCTTATGTTGGCCATGGCAACTTTTTAAATTGAGCTCTGGCAGTGTAGCAAACACTAGAAATGCCAAAAGGATGCTACCAGAAATGCAAGCCTTAATTTAATTAATTGAAATGTGTATGCAAACATAATTTTCTAAAACACTGAGTTGATTCATCTTAAGCTTCTTTTTCCCATGCCATAGTCACATTTGTTCTTGTGAAGGGTACCATGTAACTGGAATGCTGCCAATTTGCTTCTACATTGATACACTTCTTGATGGATGCATTGATTAAGAGTGTCTGTACATATACGGTTCACTGATTCTATCTAAAGAACTGATTCTAAACAATTTCTAACAAATGTAACCGATCTTCTTTTCATGTTATTCCATCTTTGAGCTACAACTGCACACCAAAAAGAATCACAGAAAGAATGAAAGAATTTAATTGTTCCAAGTTCCAACAATACTTTATAAACTAGTCCACCTAAGTTACACAACCATTAGTTCTTGAGCACAATGTGGCCATGCTCATCCTTATCAAAATGACGCTCAATCATTTCATCCCAAGTTTCATCCACTGTACTCTTATCAGTTGAACCAAAAGAAGATTCACCTTGTGACCTTTTAGAACTCTCCTCTCCTTCCTCGTCAAAAGTTCCATATTGTGATGGTGGTGTATAAGCATGCGGAACATCTAATGTTTTAGCCCTTTGTAGTGCTGCATTGTATTCTTCCTTGTGTCTAGCTAATGTTTCCTGCCTCTCAATGATTTGCTTTGCAGGTATTTCCATGGTATTATCTTTCTCCCTCATCAACTGCACTTGGCAGAAACAAAATGGCTAAGGTTCACAATCGTTCATTATGCTTATTGTGTCAACATGTTTTCAGTGCACCGGAAATATATAATGATTTGCACAGAAAATATTTGAATTTTAAGGGTTAAAAACTAAATCCTTGTCACATCTGTTAATTCCTACTTTGCACAACAGTGTTCAGTTATGATTGGGATGGACTTGGTCATCCCCTTAACGGAACCTGATTACTTGCACATGCCAACAAGAAGATCAAATTTGTAAAGAAGACAATATGGATGTTTGTGAAAGTTTTATATGCATGATTGGATTTTTTCTAATTCTTGCTACATGAGGGAGATGTTGGTATGTTGCAGAGGCATAAAAATTGCCATTACTTTCTAGCTGAAAAAATGAGTCTAGTAGCTTTCTCAAAACTCATATTACTCTATGCTTTGTAACCATTTCAAATCTTAAGACATAGGTACTGGGAAGATAAAAGAGAAAACAATTCTAATCAGTGCCCTAGTCAAACACAGAAAAAGAGAGACCTAAACTTCACTTACCCCAACAAAGAAAGTAGTAAAAGATTAAGGGACTGACAGACTTACATCTAAAGCCCTTTGAGCTTCTTTCTCTATCCAAATAATGGCATGATCAGATGTAGCATTACAAGAAAGGACTATATGTTCAAACCTTCCATCTACTGGCACTGCTGTCCTCACAACTGGAGGAAACCTTCCCATTCTGCATAGAAAAGATGTTATTCTCCAATGGAAGGAAAAAAGACAGTTAAATATATTGCAGTTAAATGTACAGTTGCAATTCTGCACAAGGTCTGAATCTAAACTGTACCTGAAAGGTTTTCTCTCAACAATGTGATAGAGGCGACCGGGAGCATAGAGTCTCCTTGGATCTTTCAGCATCTTGTCCTCTGGTATACATGTATCCTTCATACACCTCAAGCACAATAAGCATGGCAAACTGCCGATCCAAGAATACAATATCTTACCATAAAAACATTAAAATTACAGTGACAATAATTTCCCTAAACTTTTGATATCAACTAATGACATCATGGTGACATTGTTAATTCATATTTCTCAATACTACCCTAGCTCTCCTTAAGCTTAAGAACCTTACAAAACTAAGCTTGTTACAAATAACTTGCACTTAACAAAAGAAACATCAAACATAAATCATACAAATTGGGTACTTGGCATTCTCCACTAACCACAACTCGCCAGATTAAAGAAAAGAACAATGCTAGAGCCTAGAGGGACAACATTGCAGGTAGAACCGTAGAAGCTGGAAGCCTAGAACAAAGTAAGCGCCACTAGAAAGAAGCATATTAGGAAAGGGAAGGTGCCACCAGAGAAAAGCATGGTAGAAAAGCCTAAAGTTTATCAAATAACATCTCAACTAAGTTAACAGCACTGACTCCTCATTATTTGGAAACCTCATGAAGCCAAAAAATAGCCTTAAAACTGAACTTTGGAGACCCAAAAACCTTCGAAAATTGAGGAGTTCAGGATGCCAAAAACTGACTCAAGTGTGAAAATGGTAGAATGCCAATAATTCAGTCAACTAAGTTAACAGCACATAATTTAGCATTGTAGAATGCACTCTATATCCTTGTATATCAAGTAGGATGGCAAAGGAGCTATTCTTATACACGGTCTGATGACATACCAGAAAAGAGACTTGAATATATCTTCCAATGGAGTGGCTGTCCTTGGTAAGAAGTCATCCTGATCAAGGAAAAGAGCTGTTTAATTCAAAGTACAAGACTCAGCATGAATCAAAACAAGGAAGTAATGTGAGGAGAGTAGTTAGAAATGAAGTTTAAGCACAACAGCTATAAGAATAAAATTTTATATTATCTTCCTAAATGCTCCTCACTCACCACATATATTAACGGAATAATTGATAAGAAAACCTGTATCTCTATGCTCAGATATCTTCAGATCATGCTTAAGACAACAAATTCTCCCCAAGCAGCAAACTACAAGAAAACTATAGCTTGCATTTTGACTTTTGAGGTTGCAGATCTCTATATTCATAATTCATAATTTTTTATTCCTTTATATTGATGCAAGTATATTAGTCCAGGAATACAATCCACATCCCACAATGTTCAAAATTAAGTTCATTTTGCTAATCATATCTTACTTATACTCCCCAAGTAACAAATATGAACGGAAGGAAATTTAAGGCAGACTACCTTATATATCAACAAATGCTTTAATTTTACCTTCATCACCATCTACTAGATGTAAAAATACTCAAAAGGATGCAAAGGATTCTTCAACTAAACAAAAAGATTGTGATAACATGCCTGAAGCACAACAGAGTTGATGACATCTGCATATCTGACTGCCAAATTCAGTGACATACACCTAGCAGGTGCAATAGCATAGCACCTGACCCTCTTCCTCTCAATATATCCAAGCTTATTGCGATTTTGCACCACTACCATGCTCAACATTGCTGCCACTCCTGATCCAAGGGAATGTCCAGTAAAAGTCAGAGTATAGTTTGGATACTTCTCCACCAATTCCTTCAAAAATTCACATTCAGAATCCATAACCCATCCAGCAGCCTTCAACAGCCCATTGTGAACATACCCTCCATCAAACTTCCTCTTCCCCAATCTATTATCCAACAGAAGTGCATAGTCACTCTCCTTTGCCAAATTTAGTCCCCTAATGGCAAGAACTATGTCAGCATGATCATGATCAAGATACAGTATATAGGGTGGAGCCCGCCCTTGTGTATCTACATATGTCTTCTTGAGTATTAACCAATCAGGATTGATTCCATATCCACCAGGAGGTTCCCAAAGAGGGTGTCGAATATCATCTTCATACACGGCTAAAATATAGCGACAAAGACGAGGGACAGGCTCAAATTCTTCTGCTGTGGCAAGGCCCCAAGTTTCACTGTCATGGTCTGCTGTGTAAATACATCTTTTCCAAGCCCAACGAGCACAAGCCAGACAGTACACACACTCAACAACAGGCACACCACAAAGGAATATCGACATCGTGCCTACTGCCTAGGCATGCCAAGTATGCTAAAAAGCCTCACAAGATAACAAATTTCCTGAATGTAATGACTTGCTTGTACAGAATTAATATGAATTCCGAATGTGAGTCTTGAAGCACAAACTAAAATGGTACAAGGGTACTTTGTTTCTTGTACAATAAACAGGATATTGACATCATTGAACTTGTGGATTCAACAGTAATCACTGATCAGATGCTGTAACTTACGGCGGCAGATGTACAAAAAAATAAAATTGAGTAAGCATGGGATGAAAGTTCAAGTGAGTAGGTACTAGGTAGCTTCAAGTACACAATTCAGTAACAGAAAATTGTTCAATGATGACTAAGACCAGACTTAAACCATGATTGATGTCAAACCACAGTGCGAAATTGATCAACTTGGAAAATCTAAACTTCTTTGTTAATTGCTACAACAGTTGATTTCATTCGGAACAACTAAATTACATCACTGTACAACCTGCAGAATCAAACAAACTGACAAAAATTTCAAGAAGGCGTTGATGAATATCAAAATTGGAACCAGATATGCAGTCCAAAGGAAGCTAGAAACTCAAGGACTCAAATTTGGCAACTTCAGCCAATATCAGTAACGATCAGTTTGGCCACAAATTCGAAATTCCCACTTGGCAAATAAGAAGACTCTAGTAAGAGCAAGCTACAATGAAGAAAGGTGGTGAAAAAACAAAAAGTGAAGACAATATGTACCAAATATCAGTGTTGATCAATGAACCCAGAACAGCAAAGCACAAAGAAAGAAACTTTGATTGGATGCAAAGAAAATCTGACAGTGTCACAATATCATATAGGCTTTCATTGTTGGAAACATAAACTCCTCGGAGCTTCTGATATGTGATGATAGAGGACAAAATTGGACTTATCCAGTGCTGAGTTGTAGACTAAAAAATTATATCTTGAAAATAAAAATGTGTCTGTCTACACTCTACAGTATGGTTGCTTCTGCAGTGTTGTTGCAGCCAGAACGGCACCTGAATTTGGTAAAGAGAATAAGTTGCTTTCAAACTAAACAATGTTCTGTACTTTGCTTCCTAGTATGTACTATATAGGATTGTGTTTAGATTTCAGCTGCATCTAATTAAAACATTCTTGTCTTTTCTTAAAATAAAACTAGTATGGGTATTCGTTTGTTTTGTTTTGTTTTGTTTTGGAGTAGTTTGATCGGATTGTGAATTGGTGGGTCCGATTCAAATTTTAAAACAAAGATGATATATATGATTGATTAATAAGAATAAAATAGTAAATTAATTTCAAAATCTCAAATCTTTTCTCCTAGTTTCTTCCATTTTTGCTCGTTGTGAAATAGATTCTTAAACTTCATAGAATCTTTAACTTTTATGTTAATCATTAATTAAGAACTCTTTTGTTTAAGATTAAAAATATGTAACTTTGTTATAAAATAATTTAATGATATTTTTAGTGATTTTAAAGAAAAGTAGAACTGGTTTTATGTTAGTGACATGAATAAAAATTGTTTCTGATTTTAACCCAAAAACTCATTTTTTCTGTCTCTAACCATTTTTAGAATCAAAATTATCTTTAAAAAATGATTTCATAATTAAAAATATATATATATATATATATATATATATATATTTTACAATAACAAACATGCACTTAGGTGGAAGAGAGTCAATTTATTGAAGTGTAATGCAATTATATTTTTATAAAAAATAAAATGGGTAAAGGATTGGATTACATTAGAGTAAAAACACAGTTTATGTTTAATGTTTACGTGATTAAATTTTATAATAAATATAATAAAATAATAATAATAAAAGATATAAAAGAAGAGAAATGACAAAAAAAGATGAACAGTGAATATCTGATTAATTTAAAATAAAAGTGATAAAAAATAATAAATTTAATCATTTAAATAATTAAAAAAAATGAAATAAAGATACACGTTATTTAGTGTCACTTGGAGAAGAAGTGAGGAAAAGGGGGTAATTTAGAAATATGAAAAAAAAAAAGATAAGATAAGGGTTAGAGAAAAAATATATCCTATCATTTTGAGAACTGGACATATGGGCCGGCCCAGTTGTTACCCTAACAGTGGATCCAGGACCCGACTTAACACTCGCCAATAAAAGGCAAAGCAGTTTCTTCAAAAACCCTAGTTCCTCGTTTCTCTCTTTCACCGCACTCTCTGGTGTTAAGGTTTCTCAAGTCACCAACGAGGTAATGACTTTTGCTTCTGATCTTTTTCTTGCGTGTAGTTTAACACTAGATTAGGATTCCTCTCATTCATTGTTCAGCATTAGCTTCTTATTGCATAAATCATTCACGTTTCTGAATCGTGTGTTGGTGTTGTTACAGAGAAATGGCTCCTAAACCACCCAGTACGGGTTTGTTTGTTGGATTGAACAAGGGTCACATTGTCACCAAGAAGGAATTGCCCCCACGCCCCTCCGATCGTAAGGGGGTAAGTTATATCACAATCTGATTCTCCTTCTTAGTCCCGTATTTTCACTTTTCTTGGATTGTAAGTGGTGTTATTGGAATCGAAGGGAAGCCCAGTATAGTGATAGTTTTTTTTTACCTTGTGGTAGTTGTTCTAGTTGTGATAGTGGCAGAGGATTTTTTACTTGCTTTTGTCTTGCTGAATGATTAAGAAACTGTTTTATATCCCTTTTGTTGTATCGATTAGGTTTCTTTCCTGATTGAGTTTAATAGTTTTCTCTCACGAGAGAAATTTGTCTATGTATATTGTGAAAATTTCAGAATAGTTAAGTATTGAGCATTTTGATTCATTCAGCTCTTAGTGTGGGGTTTTTTGTCAGTAGGGAGCATTCATATTTTGAACCAATGTTTGGAGTCATTTTTTTCCCCAATTTTTGGAGACCTGTTTTTCCAAACTTTTATTAAGGCCTCGTGCCTGATTAACTGTATTGTTGATTGTGTAAATTTGAGTATTTATGCTGCAATCTATAAATAATTGGACAAGCTTAAGGTTAAATTGTTAGAAGTGTAACCTAATGGATCTTCTTGTAAGTTGTGATAGATTTTATAAAAGGGATAAGTTTGATGGGTAGGGACTTCCATCTACAATAGTATTGCTTTAGAAATAATTTTTTAATTTTGTATCTTTTGTTCTTAACTTTCTTATGTTATATATGTGGTTTAAAAAATATATTGTCTCTACAGAAAACAAGTAAAAGGGTGCACTTTGTGAGGAACCTCATCCGAGAGGTTGCTGGATTTGCACCTTACGAGAAGCGCATTACTGAGTTGCTCAAGGTTGGAAAAGATAAGAGGGCACTCAAGGTTGCAAAGAGAAAGCTCGGGACCCACAAACGTGCAAAGAAGAAGAGAGAGGAGATGTCCAATGTTCTCAGGAAGATGAGGTTTGTTCTATGTTCTTTTTGTCAAGGAGATGCATGCCCTGTATAATTTATTATTCTGATTGGCATTCTTGAATGCTATTTGGTAGTGACTATTGCTAGAAGCTTATGTCTTTTTTTTCACATTGTATGCAGGGCTGGTGGAGCTGGAGACAAGAAGAAATAAGTTATATTTACCCTTGTTGTAGTTTCACTAGATGGATTTGTGTATTGACGGATGGGCTGTCGTATTTTTGCTTTGGTTCAATTAGTTTTGTTCCCAGATTTTTCTTTGAGAAATATGTTCTGTTTAACTGAGACATGATTTAAGGTGAAAAGTACAATAGATTATTTTCTGTTTTAATTGAGCATTTCATCATGTTAGTTGTGTGGGTTTATATTTCATCGAAAATCCTGCCTGTTATGGTATATTATTTTTTCTTGGTTGCTAGAAGGCATTAGGGCAGGTAGAATAGATCTCTCTGTTAATGCGTAGAATGGTTATAGTTTTGTCAAGCATAATGGTTTTTAACTGTACTTTTATAACAAGTGTAAGAAGTGGAGAGTGAGAGGGTAGAGATGATGAGATGGAACCTACAGAAAAATAAGGTATTAAAAAAAATGTAACATTTCTTGTGAGACGTGATGGGGCCTTGAGAGCTATGGAAGGTAGTCATCTGGTATGAAAGTGATTCACCTCGATATAATTTTTTCGTCGATCAAAGAATTTTGTTTTGTGGGTAAAAACAACCTTGAGGCCGAGTTAAAATGAATCAAATTGGACTACTCTTTTTATTCATGTAATAAAAGAAAGTTGTTAAATCCTTGCTTAAATTTTAGCGAATAGGGGTTGTGTTGCATGACGATTTTTTTTTTTTTTTATGTTTTATTTTCGTATTAGGTTAATATTTTTCCAATTCATTCATAATTTACCATTTAAACAAGTGTCTTGGTTCAATAAGTATCCTGATTTCACTAAGGTATCTTCACATACAAATTGTACAAATTGATTCCGTCCTCTACAGATAATTAGACAAAAAAAGAATTGTTTTCACCATCCTTAAAGACTACATGAACATGGATGTAGATTTTTTCATGTAAAATATTGACATGACAGATGTAAAAAATTGCATTTAGATTTCACACGACCAGAATCAAAACATAGCGAAACACAAGAAAAGACATCAGTTCTTGAACTTCTGAGTGAGCTTCTCAACTCCTTCTCGACAATCATGCGCAACTCGCTTTGCCCCTTCTTTCAAAGCAAATCCATATTCAAGGGCACCTTGCTGCACATCATGAGCTGACTTACCAGCCTTTGAGATGGCAACTTCTCTTGATTCTTCAGCCTGTTCTCCAATTTTCCGTGTCCATTCTCTCAGTCTTAATACAAATTGAGAAACTATGTGAATAATCTTGTCTATAATATCTCTAGCTGTAACTCCCACATCTGCTGCCATTTTTTTTAGCTTGTCCAGTAAGTTCTCAGCCCTGTCAACCGTGTGTTGAACCGAGAACTGCTCCTCAGTATTGAGCAATGTAACTCCAGAAGAGTCCTCATCAGCTACCACTTTGATTCCATTCCTCTCCCAACGATCTATTGCCCTCTCCAAGGCCACTGCATGTTCACTTACTCGTTTGGCCTCATCCTCTGCCCATGTCCTGAAACCAAACAATTTGGTTGTAATAACGAATAAGCCAGAGTGTAAGTTTTTATGAATGAACTAGAGATAACATGAGTGCTTCTGCACTGTGTTGTTTGACTGTTACAACAAATAGCAAACTTTGTCAAAGCATATTTTTAGCCTGTTACAGTATCTAATAATACTAATATTAACGTCAATAATTCATGTAGAATCTAGATAGGCAATGTAATTGACAAACAGAAGTAGAAACGGGATAATATTATGACAAGGTAGAAAACATAGAACTAAGAAACATAAATGGACCAACCAATTAATATAGCTGGAATTATGGATGTATATACCAAATGATTAACAACAACATATCAATCTAGACACAAACAGTAAAATGTGAAACAAAAAAAAAAATAATTGCCAGTCCTTCTCACAATATTTTATGCTTTTACCATTTCAATAAAACCACAACTTAAGCAGATGCGGATCAAACAAATTTGGTAGCTTTTGTGAAGTTTCATAATTTTACCTGGCCATTGACAAGGCTTTTTGTTCTGCTTCTAGTTCATACTGTAATCGTGTAATTTCCTTGTTTTCAACTTCTGCTAGCTCCCGAAGTTTGCTAATCCGCTCTTTTTCATTAGCTATTTCTACCTTGTTACTAATAAGGTTCTGTAGTTGATCTTCCACCTCAAGCCTTAACGTAGAAAAAACATCCCTTTCCGATTCAGTAACAGCTCGTTCCTTTATCAAGGAAATTCTTTCTTCTTCTCTCTCAGCCCTCAACCTTTCCAACTCACATCTCGCTTCTTGAGCAATTCTTTCAACACCGTTGACCTTTTCCCTCTCTATGGAAAGTTTCTCTTCAAAACTTGCATTGATTTCCTTTTCAATTTGAGCTACTAAAGCACTATGAGAAGAAACAGCATTTTCAGCCATAGATTCTGCCTCAATGCGTGCAAGCTCTTCATTAACCATGTCAAAAGCATCTCCAGTAGCAAGGGCTATGGCTGCTTGGGCCTTTGTTACTGGTTTATGTGGCTGGAACAGTCTGGTATAACCTATAACACAACCACCACCACCCCCACCCCCCCAAAAAAAAAAACAGAGAAAAAATTAAAATCAAATGCATATTAAAAAAATCAAAGAGAAATGAAAGAATTACACATTCACAAGAATGAAGATTTCCATTTTCAAATACTTGTAGAAAGAAGATGACTTACCAAATGCAAGAGCTATTATTCCATGCTCCCCGGCAGTTACATCAGCTACAAGTGCAGGGCACGCACCAGAGTGTATCTTATCGATGTCTATAAAACCAGAAAGTTGGTACAGCATCTGACCATGAATCATCATATACGAAGCAAACAAGTTGATTAGCTACAGTACAACTAGAAAAGCGAGAACAGCATAAGTGCATCAGACCGAGCAACAATTTTAAAAAACCTTTCTATCCGCTTCCGGAAGCTGTCTTTTCTCTAGAACCATTTTCCAACAAACAAGATCTTGACGTGATAAAGGGCTGCAAAAAATGAATATTGGAGAGAAGGAAAATAAAGTCATAGTATATGCTATACAAAGTTACAAGATGAAAAAAAAATGAGGATACCATGTGAAACTGTGAATAATTAAAAAAAAAAGGGAGAACACCAATGATGTTGAATAATAACTGTTTCCCCAGTGAAAGAAAGGTAACCACAAATCAGATATCCAATTCCAAATTTAGTAAAGCATACCTTTCAGGGGAGAAGTAAAATGGGTTACATTCTTCATCTGTAGACAACTGTCTATCACATCTGGCAAGCCTGCTTTCGATGAGTCCAGCTTCTGCCAGACCTGAAACATCCATGTTCTTGAAACATGATGATAAGCTAGAAGGAAGTCATATATACTGACAAGCTGTAGTATTAAACACAATGATGATAAGCTAGAAGGAAGTCATATATACATACTGACAAGCTGTAGTATTAAACACAACATTCAAATATCCTACTCTGACCTTGAATGGAAGAAAAATCAGGGTCCTCGGGGGTGATATCATCAAATGCAAGCTCAGTAACATTGTCTATGTACATGGCAGGATATACCTTTGAGATTGTTTTCCTGAAAAAGTAATCAGAAAATCATGCATATAGTCACAAAATACAGTAATAACAAATAGCTGACCTTAGTTTATATCTTGCTATTTCACATAGTAGATAGGAAGAAGAAATAAGCAACTACCTTGACAGTGCACCAGTAGCAGATACTAACCATCGAGCATACTCACGGCGTGTGCATAAATCATTAGGTCGAACATCAGATTCAATGACCTGATTATGTAGAAAATTTTCAAGTGAACAGTAAAAAAAATTATTTAATGATCAGACCAACTGAAATATTTTAGTGCAATAAAATGCAAACTAAATCTATGTGTTAATGAAAAATCTATCATCTTTCATAAGTTCCTGATGGTGTATTCCCTTCGCTTCACAATAATAATGTTTGACCTGCTATCCCTTTAAAAATCAGAATAAGAACAAAGAAATACCTTTAGAGCTTGCAGAGCAGCTAATGCTTGTCCCTGAACTTGATCGACAGCAGCAGGAACCAAAACCTTTCCAGGAAGCACCTTTGCAGCTACAGAAACTACTGAAGGAGCTGGAATACCAGGAGCAGAGTAAAAGGCCCCAGAATTTGGAGATTCAGATGTACATTTATTAACCTCATTATTATCATTTCTAACCTGCTCGTCTATAACCGTATTGGTTGATGAGACAAAAGATTTTGTAAACAGGTCATTTTCTGACAAGCTCTGCTCTTCCAAGGATGACTTGTCTAAACCCTGCGGCATGCTGTTCAGGCCAATATTTACTTTGGTTGAAACTGATGGAGTGTTCCCTTCTGCATCTTCAGGAAACACCTCAGGAACAAAAGTTGTTTTATTTGACTGAGTACTGACAGCAATATCGATAAGTACACTTTTACTATCGGTTATAAAACTAGTAGCACTAGAAATAAAAGAACTTCTATTTTCACTTGAACTAGTAATTTCATCCCGCTGCTCACTTATAACAGGTAAGGAATCAGCACCAAAGTTGGACAATTTTCTTGGTTCAACAAAGGATGGTTTCTCCTTAAGCTCAGTAGTCGAGTTTACTGTATCTACAGCAGTGCTGCTATCAAAATCTTCACATCCATAACTACCCAAAGAATCTACAGGATTTTCAGATTCAGAATCATTAAATGCCACCGTACCCTCACTGGGAACAGCTAGCTCATCATCAACAGCTGATCCTCGCCATAATTCTTCTTGAATGGATAATTGTACAGTGGCATCAGTATCGCTGTCGCTGTTACCAATATCATGTACCAACTGAGATCGTACATCAGAATCATCATCAATTCTGTGGCTATTCTTATCAAACTCAGGAGATGAACAATCCTTGGACACATGTATCCAATCTTCCACATTACCACTTACTTGCTCCACCACCTGACCAGAATCTACATGTTCTGTTTCATCATTACAATCATCAGGAGACAAAAGCACTTCCTGATGTGTAGTCAGGGGCTTCACTTGTCCTGTACACAGCCAAATACAACCAACAGAGAAGGTACCAAGTGAAGCACACATAAACAGACTAATTCCATCACAAAATGACTTAACCGTTAATGCACTACAGAAGCAGAGGCAAAAAGAGATCACTTACTGGCACTGTCACGTCTGCCGAAAAACAAGGCAGCAAAAACAAGTCCTGAAAGGAGAACGACTCCAGCCACTCCCACTCCCACAACTCCTGAAAACAAACTACTTCAAAAGTGACATTGTAGTGAGGAATTAGGACTTGTTTGGGAGAACTTCTCTGGAAGGACTTTTACAAGAAGAAAATAAAGAAAAGAAAATAAAATAAAATGCACTTCTCCAAAAGGTTAAAATTAGTATTCATTAGCTAATTTGTAGAAATTTTCGCTTTTAACTTCTTTCAAAGATGAATTAGCTAATGAAAAACTAATTTTAACATTTACAGAAGTAAATTTCATTTTTTTCTTCTTATTTTTTTCCTATTATAAGTCCTCTTGAGTAATACCAACACCAACAAAATGCAATAACCTTTTGAGTAACACTCCAATTGTATCTCTAACTACCAACCTTACAAATTAATACTAACATGTAAAAACTCAATCCAAGGAGCAGGTAGCTTCTACTACAAGGCAAGCAAAGATTGAAAAACCAATCATATTAAGGGTAACAATGCAACCAACATTTTCACAGAGCAACAACAATCACATAATTTTTCAAATTTCCCCAAGCATTAAATAACTACCGCACTCAATAATTAACAGTACCTAGTTAATTTAATAATTACTAGTTTATCTTAGAATCCTTGACCGATCAAAAAGAGAACTTCCCTCACCTTTATATGATTCGTTTTTCTTAACCTCCGAATCGGACTTACCATCCGACCCGACCCGAATGGGAACAGAGTCCAACCCGTTTGCGTTGTTATTTGCAACGCAAAGAAGACGAAGACGACGATGGAATTGGGGGAGGCGAGAGTGGATTGGGAATTTGGTGGAATTGGAAACACTGAAAGCTAATCGAATCTGTAGAGAGGTTGGAGCAGTGATCGATGCCATCTACAAAAGTTTCTCTTTTTTTTTCTCTCTCTCTCTCTAAGATGGATTTTGCAGCTTAATTTCTTGTGTTAATTTTGTGTTGAAGAAGAAAGAGTAAAACCCAAGTCAGAATTTAGAAGTGACACACACACTCAAGCCTCACTAATTTTATGTTTGGATTAACAGTGAGAAAATTACATACTTTTATTAATTGAAATGTATTTTTCCTTTGATTAGGGTTTTTTAATTTTTAAAATTTAATTTAATTTTATCTTGTTAGATTTATGTTGAAATGTATTTTCAATTATAATAAAAATATATTGGGTGATCAGAGTTCTTATTTTTATATTATTTTGATTTGCATTAGATGGTTTACTATGTTAACAAATTTCATTCATTCAAGTATCATAATAAAAAAAAAAATTATCCAAGAAGAATTATGCGAATATTTCTTTAATCTATAGTATTTTTTTATAAGTTACTAAGTTAAAAATTGGTTTATAGATTACTTTTTTTTATAGTATGACATAATTCTATTTTGTGAGAATTGGTGCATATTTGATATGGAATTGATCCTGTATACAATTGGAGAAAGTGACATCAATTTCTACATAAAAAAAAAATGTATTGAGAAAAATTGAAAAGCTGATTTGGTTTTCTTTCTTTCAGCTTTTGCAGAGTATGGTATTCTTATACAAGTCGAGAAGCTGGTATCCCTACACTTTTGGAATGAACAATCATTTTCAGCATATATGAGTGATACGGTTAAGTCCTTTTTCCATAAAGTGATTTGGACTCGAATCTTTGCCCACTTGTCAAAATGCAATTTTGCATCCATCCCCATGCGTGTGATATTGGGATTGGTTTCAAAAGCTTCAAAACTTTTAAACTATTTTCACAATAGAGAGCAACAACTATTGGTTCATCTTCAAATTAATTATGTACATGCAATTCAATTCATAGTTCATGAAAGTGGGAAACTGTATATGTGATTTTGCACATCTTAATATTTTATCTTAATTTGCTTAAATGTTATTATGCACATGAAATTTATCCTATCAATTCTATTAGGCCTTCCAAAGTTTACCCAGGCCAACCTTCTCCCAGACTCTAAATCATAATCTTCTAAGGGAGACATTTTGAATGATTGAATAATTTTTAGTTAATCCTAGATATCAAGCATTGTTGCTTTTAAGTATGCCTTGGGTATATTTCCATTTTCTAGCTTAATTTCTTACTTCTCACTGTTCCATGGTTTTTTTAAATGATATTTAACCACTGTTTGGCAAGGGACAGGGGAAAATTATAAAAATTGGAATTAGTGATTCAAATATATAAAATTAACAAAGATAAAATACAAAAGAAATTAAATTTATAGTCAATTTTTTTTTCTTGTGATCTTTAAAATATGAGGAGGTGCAAGTGCACTCCCTTAATACAATGTAAATTTGCCCATGATATTTAGTATAGAGATTATATATGCTATATAATATAATTTTAATTTACTTGAGAAACTTATTTCATTTTTTTATATATATATATGCTTAAATGAGAAACTTATCTAAATAAGATTAACAACATTCACCAAATACCTCTTTCATTTTAGTTAAATTAACTTTTTTAAGCTAGTGAAATAAATTACAAATCTTGGACATAACTTATGAAATTCAGTCTTTATCTCTTTTATCCTTAGAGAGCAAAAGATGGTATGCTACTTATCAATGTGGCTTTTACTAGTACTAGGAATTTGAAGCAACCTCTTCTTTAGTGCGGCCAACGTTTCTAACAACTTGTGCCTACAATAAGGTTATGATTATGACAGACCTAAGATGTTTCCCCTTAAACTTTTGTATGGAGAACTAAAATCTTTTCACATTCACCGGCAACCAATTGTATCAAGGAGTTTAGGCTGTAACATGACAAAAGGAAAACAACAAAAGATAATAAAAACAAGATGTGGAGCATATCAATCAGACCCCACCTTTTCTGTTCATAAGTGGATAAGGCATCAACTTTTCCAGAAACTCTCATTGGTTATTGTTGTCTTTTACAAAGAAATATAATTTCATCATTGGATGGAAAATTTAATTTTTCATTTATGATGTCTTACTCTTGTGACAGTAAGGCAACATATATAACAACAGTTTACTGCTGAGACAGGATAAAAATGAAAATTTACCAAGGGTGCAACTGGTTGGTGTTATTTAACCATAAAGCCAAACCATGGTTTCACTAAAAGTACATTTGATAGGACATTTAATTGAATAATCACATATTTCTGCAACAAATTAATTGTCAGTTCATCCAGGAGATGAACCGAACAATTATAAATTAGAATGTCAACATGATTATTTTAAAAGTTGGCCACATTAAGTGCCACCAAAGAATCCTTCCTTATGATGAATCAGTAACTTAATCTTGAGTGATACCAAAGATTCAAACTCCTTTATCTGATCTCAAGTTTCTTACAATTTGAGCAAGACCATAAACAAAATCTATTCTCCTTCCCTGTTGTCCTAAACACCACAACAATCTACATAACTAGAGTACAGACTCAACCTATATACAACCATTTCTTACTCCCCCGAGCTCTCACAGGAGCTTCCAAGATTGGACGTCATGTCATGCACCAAAACCCTGATTATGTTGCTTCCTGATGATCTTGAAACATCCATGCACTCCTGCAGGTCTGCATCACATGCTATCAAGACCCATTCGTGATCATCATCTAGGTACTTGATATCAAATGTACCCACCTCTAGTTTCAATCTTTTGGCAACTTCTTCTTTCAATTCCACAATACCACACGTCAAAGGGACCCGAAATCTTATGATATCTTCTCTGTATGATGCCTTGATAGTCACAGTCTTCATTTCTTTCCTAGCTGCAAAAGGTGGCAATGCTTTGTTAGGAGTATCCATACTTTGCTTAGGAGACAAATCTGGACCTGGAAGATTAGTCCCACAAGCTTCAGGAACCAGATCCTCCAAAATGGCTTCAGCTACTGAAGGACACAAATTTCTCAAGTCTTTAGAACTACCAGCATCCTCTATTAACATTCCTCCAAATGGCTCTTGAAGTTCTGCGGCCACAAAGTCAGGCATAGGGTAAGCAGTTGGCCGGTTTGGTGTATTAGTCATTGTTGGCTGCAGTATTGACTCTGGTGATCTCCTTAGCACAGCACATTGATCATTGTTGGAAGTAATAAATATATCCTTTACAGGTGAACTTTCATTTGGGGGACTGCCATGGCATGAACCGTGAGAAGTAGGATTTGTGTTATCCTCACTTGAGCCACTCCCAGTTCTAGTCCGTTTTGGTTCTCGCCCAACCTCCAGAGTAGGCCTGCCTTTATCATTAATTACCTTCTCAAGATTTTGTGTCCTTCCTCCTAGCAATTGATCTTCATTTCCAGCCATTCTATTTATTTCTAATGGTTTGGAGACATTCAATTCATTCTCTTTCATCTGAGGTTCAGATGGCCTAATGTTCGAGGAGACTGGATGGCTGAACTTGTTTGGAGTAGAAGGCTCAGGAAAGGAACCAACAGCAATGGGTAGTGGACTTTGGCTGATAGAATTTAAACCAAATGCTCCCTCAGCACCTTGGACAGATTCAATAACACGCTTGAGCTTGGACAGGGAACGGTTAACCTTGTTGATCTTTCGAGATGGCCAACGGGATATCCCATGCTGCCTGCAGATGCGCTTCATTGTGGTAGGGCAAACTGTAACATTACTTATTTTCTTTAGATTAGAGCTGGTACTCATTGGGGGAAAGAAAAACACTCTTGCATGTATTGTTTGCATAGTACATTATTTAATAATTAAAAATCTCCAGGAACCAGCAGATTCATAGAGATAAAAATCATCGTGGTAGAGAAAACTTTGGAATTAATAGAGATATAAATATTTTTCATAGATAAACATATGTTTCCATCTAGCAGTATATTCATAAAGATAACAATCAAATATTATCAATATATTTCAGAGTATGAACATACCACCAAGGCTCTTTGCAGCATCTTTTAGACTCCCAGCAAAATAACGTTGCAAGACTTCTAGGCTAATTGATTTCTCAGTTTTTCCACGTTTCCTCTCTAATGGTTTTTTTATGTTTTTAGTATCTAGGGTGGGCACATCATCTATGTTTCCACCTGCATTATCACCAAGACTCCCTCCATCATTGATATCATTACAGTACATCCCTATTTGTTGCTCGGATGGATCCTGTGGCACTTCCTCCCCCAAATTTGGTGAGGTAACAGGTCTAGGTGGTGATTTAAAAGATGGGGCAATTGGAATAGATTCGAGCCTTGTATGTACCCTTTCAATTGTTGCTTCGATAATTTCAATTGAACAGTCCTCAAGTTCAACACCAGAAGCAATCTTAACACTCTGGAAATGCTGTTTCATTGTTGCCAATATGGATCCCAACAAAGTCTTTTGTTCATGAAAGTCTTTGATTCTAGGAGGCAGAAAAAACTCTAACACATAATCGTCATTTCCTGTATGAGAGCTCCGTAAACATATTGTAAAACAGCTTGTTAATCCAAACATGAGAGCATAATGAACTAAGGGGTAATTGGTTTTGCAGAACTGAGTAATGTTTGAACAGAAGCACATGCCATGGGACAAAAATGCTCTCCCAGCAACTCCTTGACCTTGTTGTAAGTGATGCTCAACACAGGCCTCACGAAAACCCCACAAATGTGCATCTATAATGTAGAATGCTATGTCAGTTGTAGACATGCAAACTTTCCCCATGCAACTACCATCAAAACTAGAACAACTTTTCTTTACACCGCCGCCTTGGGCCAAAACACTTCGATGCTTACAAGGAATCCATGTCTGGGCCAGAGGTAAATTATGAGTTTCACATACCACTGTCAATATCTCCAAGATCTCTGATAATGCATTCTGACGTCCTTCATTACAAATCTGATTTAAAAGCATTGCCAAGTTATATCTGTGAGAATAGAGGTTTAAGATAAAGAACAGCAGCAATATAACTTAGATATAACAGATAGGGATGCATCATGTAAGATGGTTAAAATCACCTGAGTGTATGGATGGTCCAAAATTTCTGAACTCCTCAAATTTACTGTCTGCAAGGAAACTGACAGCAGGTGAGTGATGAATCTAAACAATGTTTGTAATCATAAAAACTTTCTAACAAGTTAGTACAAGAGTTAAATAATCCCATGGGAATTGAAACCCAACCTCAAGAGCTTTGCAGATTTTATCAACCTCAGGGGCATAGTTAATCTTTGGTGAAGTCATTATCAACTCCAGTACACCAACACATGACTGGATTGAAGGTTCAAACACAGGCAAAGCCAAGGTTCCACGAACATTGTAATGTTGAGCATGATCACGGCGTGGATACTCTTTACTAGAATAATACAGAACATTCGGAGTCCATTCCGGTAATTTCTGATGAAAAACCCGACCAGGGAGTCCCAAACTTCCATCATTCTCCCCATCCACAGAAAACATGTACATCAGAGAGACAGTTCTATACTGATGGAGTCCATTACTATGTGGATCAAGAACAAAGGGTTGACCTGAAGTTGTAAGCATATACCGATCACCATTCCGCACAGGTGCCCAAACCTGAGCCAGAACATTCAGTTCTGTCAACTCTTTGAAGTGCCGAAGCGCTTGTGTCATCTTTTCCTTGATTACACAATAACCATCAAAATTTTCCACTGGTGGCATAGGCACAATTGGTGGCAAAAGCTTTTTGTTGTCCTCATTCTCCACTGGCTTTTCAGCTATTGAATTTGAATCACCTAAAAACAGTAGCTTCAGTTAGTAGAAAATACAGCTCCCAGCAGAAACAACAAAAATACATGTTTAAACCAAATGTCACTGGACAGTGGAGTAGTAAACTATGAGAAAACTTCCCGGTTATGGTAGTAAAATCTTTGAGCTCAACAACACACTATATCTAGAACATCCAAACCTTATAAATACTCCAAGAATCATATAGAAAGAATGTAGCACACAAAAGCAAAGGTAAAAACCAGGGGAAAAAATCACAAACAAAACTCTGAACTGTAAAGTGCAAATATTAGCTTCCATGAAAACACTGAAAGGAGTACAAACATGTCAAGCCATTAAACTTCAGGTGTTCAGTTTAGAAGAGGCAGATAAAAGAAATCCAACTTCAACCCCCCACAAAAATTCCATCCACATATCACCTTATAATCAAGTTCCTCAGCAACCAATTACAGTTTCAAGCACAAAAATTGAACATTAAATTTTCTTTCTTTAAAAAAAATGTTTTTTTTTTTTTTCAATTACATAAAATAGGCAAAAGAAAACTCTTGACAAGAAAACAACATACACCACATAAACTAATTCTTCCCCATATTACATTTGCAAACCAATCAAGCAAATTCAGCTGCATCTATTAAAGTTTCAGTCAAAAGGGTATGAACAAGTCCAAAAGACAGACTCAAACTCCAAAACTGAACTCAACAAAAAACCAATCTGAAAACATACAAGGGAAGATCTTGTGGCAATCAGAGAAAGCAGAAGCTGGAAGCTTAGGGTCTTCTCCATCAGAGAAAGCCCAAAGAGGAGAATAAGGTTGGTCAGAGTTTGTTGAGAACAAAAAAGGTGACATGGGGTTTGACACAAAAGCCATATGATCCAACGGCCATGAAGTTTCTAAGTCTAGATCGAAGTCCATGGTGCAAACACCAACTTCCTCAGCAACCTTTGACCTTGGAACATAGTCAGGATTTTCTTCCTCAGATTCAGACATTTTGGACTAAAAACTTTGCGGTAAAAATTGGAACTTTATTGAAGAGAAGTTTGAGGACAGCGTAGAATAGAAGAAGAAGAAGAAGAAGATGATGATGATGATGGGTACATACATTCAGGAGAATGCATAGAGAGTTTTGTGATTCCATGTGGAAATTTTTACAAGTCCCTTCCACTTGCAAGTTGCGACAAAGTGAATAAATTATTATTTAATAAAATAAAATTAAAGAAAAAAAAAAAATTCTTGTTGTGGCACCAACTACCAAAAGAATGGCACTTGCATCTGTCTCTGTCTTCTCTTTTCTCCTTTTATTCATTTGTAAGATGATCATGTATAATCCTTTGCAATTTTTATTTTCTTTTCATTTACAGATATTATTAATTATGTAAATTTCACTGTGCATGCATTAATTTTGTACATATTATTATGTTAAGTACTGAGAGACAACTTTCCAACTTGGCGAGTCAACTCAACTCAACTTCATGAAACTCAACTTAGTTTATCTCATTTTAATTGGTTAAATGAATTGTTGTATTCAACCCATTTTGGCATTTTTAATAGCAGACACTAAATGCAGAGAGTATTGTCAATTATACTTATTTCCAGGGTCTAAAAGTTAAAAGCATATAAAGAGAAAATTATCTAAACTTTTTAAAATAAATTCTAGATTTAGAATTAAGTTTTTGACATAAAACTGAACATGAGAATATATATCCAAAATTACATCACTTAATATTTTAAAACAATGTAAAAAATCCAGAGCAAAATCAATCAAGCATGTGGAGGCATGATTGACCTAGAAGTTAGATGAATAAAATTTTAGCAACTATTGTTGATTATTAAAAGAATGAGAAGATTGAATAATTTAATCATTAAAAGTAAAAAATAATAAAATAACTTTTAAAAGATATTTATTGTTATTTTAATCTATAATTTCTATCATTTATTATAAGTCTAGTATTTAAATTTTATCATTTTATGTTATTAGATCAAGTGATTAACGTCGATAAGTTTTGATTAATTACAAAACAGATGGAATATCTAGACAAAGCATTGCAAGCAAAATAAGACGGAACCAAGACAGACGGAAAATGACCCCTTAAAGTTGAAGTCATTCGTCTGTCTCAAAGCCAAGTCATCAGAAGAATAGACGATACTCTTCAGACAAAACTTACAAGTCAACTTTAAGACTGAAGATTCACACCGTGTGTCAATGAAGTGAAGTAAAGTCTGAGTAACTCGCGCCAAGTTCAAATCTTCTAAGTTACTCATAAGAGCTTCCAAGATCAGTACGGAGATTCGAGCTTTCATATGCAACACGAAAATGTTTCACCTTTTTTCTAGGAAATCTCTGTACAAGTCAGAAAAAGGACTGAGCACGCCATCAAATCCGCTGCACACGCTTTTTATCACTTGATTGCACTCTGACACCTTTTTGGACTGTACTTGGAAAAGCTCAACGACATTCTTCTGTTCCTAGCGGACATTTGAAGACTCTGCCTATAAAAGGACTTCACTCTTTCAAGTTTCAGTTTCAGTTGGCACACACACTTCAAATTTCTAAGCTAATGTGATTTCGCTCACTGCTACTCTTGCATTTTATTGTATACCCCTCTCTGCGAAGAGGAACTTTTCTTTCTAGAAAACTCTTTTAAATCCACTTGTGCGGTGCTTTAGTCTGAGGAGGCTCCTAGTTGTTTAACCTGAGAAGGCTGTGTTCAAAGAATATCTTGTATTAATCAGAAGTGGCTGGGTTCAAACAATACTTGTAACCATTTCACATTAGTAGTTCTTCTTGGTAACCGGGACGTTGTCTTGAATAGACGAACCAATATAAAAATATATATGTGTTTACTCTTCTTAAGTTTAAGTTTGTGACTAACGGGATAACTAACTTGTAACGTCTATCATTTAAAATTAACTTTTGAAGATAAGAACTGTTTCGTTTGAACTCTTTTAAACCAACAAACGAAAGAAATTAAATTTTTGATTAACACAATTCAACCCCTCCCTGTATTTTATCTTTTACATATGTTATTTTAGTATTTTTTTTAAGAATTAAAATAATAATATTTTATATTTTCAAAAATTATTTTTCTGCTTTCCATTCTTACCGATAAAATTATTCCAGTCTTAAATTTTCAGGAATTAAAATAATTATTTGTTCAATGAAACTCCAATTTTAAAGTACCATTCAAGTTATTCACTTTTAAAATTAGTGTTATTTTAATCATTAGTTTTTAAAAATTGATAAATAAGTTTTTAACTTTTTTTGTTATTCAATATAATTTTAAAATATTTTAGATAACATTTATTAATCGTTACTAATAAGTATTTTTTAAAAACTATTTTATAGACCAAATTGAATCATAAATATGAAAATTAGTGTTTTATTTGTTTTATATAAAACTAGAAATTAAAATCACTCATGAAATATCTAAAAAAACTAAATGTTACAAGACCTTCACATAATTTAATACAATAACACCGTCAATCAATCACAAATTGATTTGTTTAATGAATTTCATAAAAATATTTCTATAAACTATACAAATTTAATGTATAATTGATCATGCTCTTTGTTTAATAAAGTGAAGAAGTTTCTTTTTTCTCATAGAGTATTCTAAGTCTCACAAACTGTCAAGCTAGCCCTTGGAACTCCTTGAATTGCTTTAAATAGCTAACAATTCGGAATCGTGAGTGTGACAAAGCATTGGTGTAATCTCCTTGAGATTACTTTGGACCAATTGTATATGATTTCAATGTATCTTTTAAAATAGACTCTTACACTATTATTTAGAAAAAATGTGTTACTCCTTACTTTTATTCAGATTGAAAGCAAAGGAAAATTTGGCTACGATTGTTCAGAAAAAGATATGGAAACAAAATTGAGAAGTGTCTTGTGTGGCAGAAACAGCAACAATACTTGTTTGTTTGCGTCGTGAAAGAAATTACATTTCCTCTGTCATTCAGAAAATGGGTGGTTGGAGTTGAATGGTACCATTAAAATCTGCCCAATTGAAAGCTACATTTTTTCTTGGCACAATGGTGAGATATTGCTCACATCTGCTCTTGTGACAATAGTGGTTGTAATTCCTTTAACGATGATTGATGTTGAAAAATTGTTGGAAGTACATTTTTTTCTCTCCAATTTATCCACAATTTGGAGGTTGATTTGAGGAGTGAAAAGTGACCTAAAAAAAACAGATGATGATGCCTTGACCTTGTCTAACAAGCGTGTGTACAAGAAAATGATGGTTATGAAAATATAAGTATCCAAACTGAGTTTAGAAAATGATGGTTATGCAAATATATCTCACATAAAACTTCAAAACAAAGAAAGAAGAAGAAAGAAAAATGAAAGCTGGGCAATTGAATTTACTTTACCATGTCAAATTATATATCTTCTTCTTCTTTTAACTTTTAATAAATTAAATTTTAATAATTTTTTAAAATGTAAATAATTAAAAATAACATTGTTTTCTTTGGATTACTCATTTTAAAAAGTTTCCAAAATTTAATGAAGATTGTTTTTAAAAAAATCAAATTTAAGTTTAATCAGTTGGTGTGTTAGTTTTGTTTCTCAATTAAAATTTGAGCTAACAGGTTAAACCATTCATTGCAAGTCAACTAGCATAAAGTTAATTAAATTTAGGGTCAAAACACTTTAGACAATGTCAAAATTGAATCAGACCAAAAAAAATTAAAACACTTTAAACAAGTTAAATAGACTGTATCAAACTAGATTCATGTTCACAATACTAATCAAAAGATTCATTTTAACAATTCTATCATTACCATGGGGCTTCTCGTATTTATTTATATTTAAAAGTAACTGAAAAAAACAAAGCATATCTATTGTTGCTTTTCAGATTTAGAACATAAATTAATATTTAAATATAAAATATAGGAAGAATTCATTTATTTTAGAATAAACCATCAATTCTCAAATTATTATCCACTTTTAAATAGTATTTAAACGAATAAAATTGAGTAAGAAATTCTAATGTATTAAAAATATTAGAATTGAAATTGTTTATTTAAGTATTATTTGGGAGAGAGAGGATAAAAGTTTAGATATTAAATTAATATTTTATTTTTTATTTTAAGAAAAATATTGATTTTTTTTTTATTTTCTAAGTATGGACCACTTGATTTAATTACTGTTTAGGAAAAATGATAACAATTTTGAAACTAAATTGACAGTTTACTTGTTATTTGAAGAAAAATATTGAATATTTACTTTCTAAATATAGATCATTTGGTTCTAAGATCCTCTAGTTTCCGCTTATTTTAGAATGTAGATAAACTTTAATTCTTGAACTATTTGATTAAAAGTATATCAATTAATGCTAAAAAATTGGACAGTTTATAAGTTGACTCTAACTTTTTTTTAGTATATTATTCCATTCTTTTTATCTTAAAAATTGATTCAATAATTTAGAATGTCTTAAATAATTTTAGCACACTCGTAAATCATGGATACATCTTATATTGGGCGTTAAAGATCTTACATTAATAAGTGATATGAGTAAGTTAGTAAAATATGTAATTATAATATCAAACCACCTGTAAAATTTAATCTTATAAACTGTATCCTAATTTTATAAAATTGATTTAGACCCAAAATCTAAATTTTAAGAACAAATGAGATTAATTATAAAGTATCAGGGCAGTGCCTCTTCTCATTTTATGTATAATATAAGATATAAAATAAGAAAGGGAAGTTAAATAAAAATAAGAATGTGCTTTTTGAGAGGTAAAACTTCAGAGGGAAATGTGTTAGATCCATTGTCTGCACTGATGCGACAATGACATAAAGATATATAAGTTAGTGGAGACTACTATAAACTTTCTTAATTAATTAACTTTACTAGATTAATCCCTTGAAATTAGCAACAATTGTTATGATAGTACTTAATTAATATCTTGTGTGCATTTAATTTAAACCCTTTCTCACATGGACTCACACAGATGCTAATTAAAGTAAAAACATTGTTAATTACCCACTTGTGGCTAGGAAAGTACGAGCTAGAACCATCTTCCCAATTCAGTGAATTTATTATTCCATAAAAATAGTGACAGAATAAGTGGGAGTCGACATAGAAAAGCATAGTAAAATACAATATGTGTGCATATGCAAGGTCAATAAGCAATTGATTCATTCAAAGGCATTAGTTTTTGTTTGTGATGGATAATGTAAGAGTAAATTATTACTTTAATTTTTGAAAGTACGATGGTTAAATAATTTAATTTTTAAAAAATAAATTAGTTTTTTAATTTAGTTCTTAGAAAGATATTTATATTGTTATTTTGATATTAAATTTTATTATTTATTATCGTTTTAGTTTAATAATTTTAGAATAAAAATTGAAATAAGTGGTTAAATTTAAAAATTAAAATGATAATAAATATTTTTTAGAAATTATTTTACTGTTTTTTTATCTTATAATTTTAAAAAATAAAATATAGTTTACTGGATAATGTTTTCTTTCGAGTTGCCACAAATGCTTTCTTTGACGTTTTGCTTATTCAATCGAAAAAAAAAGAAGAAAAAACACAAAGGAAGATTATTAAGATATATAATCATTGAAAAAAATTATAGATTTTATATTAATGGATCAGTTGACATTAGTGATATGGACATTTAGTCATTTGCGTCACGTATTATGTAGCTCACCAATAACTTATTAATTGGTTTATTCGTAAATTTAATATATGCCAATTATATGTCTTTCAACTTTTCATTATTAAATTCCCCCAGAAAACATTTCATTATCAAACAAAATCTCGTATTAATCTAATAATCCATCCCATTAAGCATAGTAGCATACACAATACTTTTTCTGATAAAAAATTGAGTAAGTCAAAAAGAAAATTCACACGTCAGCAACCACTTTTTTATAGAAAAAATAATGAAGGACAAAGTATAATTGAAATCAATCAACGAGGGAAATTTTAATTATTTGTTAATTTTGCAGCAATGAAAAGTTAGATAAAATTCTCATGTAAAAAAAGAAGAAAGATAAGTAAAACTTAAAGGAGATGAAGAGTTCTATTTATGAGAAGATTTTGATAGTTATAAAAGAGTTTATAAAAGAGAAAAGTAAGATTTGAAATTAAGAAAGAATTTTTGGTGTAATATATTAAATTAAAAATTTTGTATTGATAGATATTGAAAAGAGACGAGTGAAATATATATATATATATATATATATATATATATATATATATTAAAGTGATAAAAAAATTTATTTGCTCCAATTTTTAATATATATAAAAGAATATTGTAGGTAGTGTGTATTATGATTATATGTGAGAAAGTTTATTTTAGATAGTTTGTAATTTTTTCATAAAAAAATTAACTGCGGAGTAAATAGAATCATAAAATATATTTTGATATCTCAAATCATTAATTTCTTTATGTTATTCCTTTCTCTTCTATTTCTATGTGAATAGTTAATTTTTTTGTGTTATATTTTTTTCTCTTAATTTTATATAAGAAGAGTTGTTATATATATGTATTTAAATTTATTCTTTTATAATTATTATCATAATTAATTAAGAGATCTAAGGTATTTTTACAATTTAAATTTTTAATCAATTGAGAGATTAATATTTAAACTTACTTATATTTAACTATCCAAATTGAATTGATAAGGAGCAGATTCATATATCATAAAAGAATATTGGTTTAATTAATTCTCATTGTCAATGCGAATATCTTATTTTAAGAATATATTTTATAAAAATTAAACTCAAAACTATTTTTCCCATGTAATAACCTGCATTAAACTGTTATAAAAGAAAAACACAAATAGTAAGTGAATTTAATATTATATCGACTGGAAATTATATACAGTATAACTTAATGGATATATTATTAGAAGCAGGATGATTGAACGCAGATTATTGTAGAATTTATGTCCCGATCGGAACCAGGTAGAGTAGGCAAGCTCTTAGTTGTATGTGCCATTAAATAAAATATATTAAATCTAAACTGGAATAATAATTAAAAATTAAAATTATTTAAAAAATAATTTGTGTTACATATAAATTTAATTATTAACACATTTTATGATTTTATATGAAATATGCTAGTTTGATTTTTTTCTGGTATATTTTTTCTCTTCACGCAATCTTCTGGCTTATTTTGGATCGACGTAGAATATGCATGCATGGTCACATGGGGCATTCTAAGTGTTTATAATAATAATAATAATAACAATAATAACAACAATAATAATAACAACAATAATAATAATAACAATAATAATAATAACAATAATAATAATAACAATAATAACAATAATAACAATAACAATAATAATAATAATAATAATAATAATAATAATAACAATAATAATAATAATAATAATAATAATAATAATAATAATAATAATACACCCTAACTCTTTCCATGTGACCCAAGATGTTCTATCTCTTTCACTAAAGGATATTCAGTGTTTTATTTATTCTACTTATTTTTCATTTAGAGATAATATGTTGAGATTTTTTTTTATTCGTAGAGATCAAATTCAAATATAAACAATTTATGTTCAACCAAATAAATTAGAATCTCTTTGATATACTACTATCATTTTGTAGATATGCTATCATTGACTAATAATTATAAAAATGATACTTACAATACAAGGTAATGTCTAATTATTTTCCACAGGTCTTTCTCAGTTTTTATACGTTTAATCATTAGTTTAATGAGATTTCTATATTTGTTGAAGCAAACTTAGAATGAAGATCATAGATTCGAATATTTTATCTTCTTATAGAACGCACGTCGGATCCAACTTTATTAAGTAGTGATTATTGGTCATTTGCATTAATTGTTGATAAATAAACAAATATGAGTGGTTGAACCAAAATAGCAACAGAGTTTAGAAAACACCACGTACGCCACTGAGTCTTTCCTTCCAAATTAAACATTTAAACACTTTTAATCTTTATAAATATATTTTTAGAGTTAAAAAACTATATATATATATATATATTGTGTGAAAATACACTGATAAGCAATTAAATATTATCATTTACATGACTTTTAATGTAACTGATAGGTCAACAAATTGATTGTAGATGAAAATTGATTGTGCGAATATGGGTTTGATTAAAATATTATAGTATTAAGCCAACCTGCCACTTACATCTTTTATGTTTTCTTTATATTATTTATAAATATATGAATATATTTGTTTATTTGTTTATATATTACTAATTGGGTCAGCCTATATATTATTAATAATGATATTTAAAAGTTTTTAGTGGTCTATATTAATATTTAATATTGACATGGTTACAATTAAATCATATCATATTATATCTATATATGGTGGTAAAAAATTATTTTACAACGACTTTTAATTTATGAAGATTAAAATTAATAAAAAAATTAAATAAAATTACTTTTACATAAATTAATTATAAATATTTTTATCCTAAAATCAAAAGATTATGAGCCATTTTAAAAAGAAACAGAAACAAAGAAGATGATCTAAGCCCACTATGGGAAAAAAGAAACAAAGAAGATGATCTAAGCACACTAAGGGGTAAAAAGAAATAAGAAGACAAATTACAAAAAGAGTGGGGAAGTCAAAACAAAACGTGACGGAAGGGAACTCTATATATTAATATTACAAAACATAAGAATGTTATGGCAGGAATACGACATAATCGAGACATGCAGAATGTAGTATTTAATGAAATTATAATTCATGAAAATAAAGAAGATTTTCAATTGATTCAGTGTATATTATTGATTGGATTTTATTTCTTGAATATTTGTTTAAATATTTATAATCTATACACATAGTGTAATGAAATAAAATTAAAATTGTTTTGACCCATTTTTTAAAGTGGTGGAGGAAATGGAGTTTTGATTGGGACGTAATGAAATATGCAAGCCAATGTGTCACATTCTATTAAATTAATTTTGTATACTTTATTCCATTGCCTTCATATTTATTTCTATGAATGAAAACATGACTCCACTTTAAAAGGGGTAAGGGGTTGAGAATGTTCCAGACATATCCATTTATTTATCCTCATGATTTGTCCACGTGTCTCAAGGAAATTATCTTATGCTCAAATAGAAAAAAAGAAAATAATTCTTTTCACACCTTTAATCAACATTATGAAATAGTATGTATTTTTTTTTATTTTCTTATCTTAAGTTGAATATTTTTTTTAACTTCTTTTAATCTTTTTCATTAATAATCTCAATATTTGTTATAAAATAATTTAAATGAAAATATTTTGAATGAAAATAAGAACATATTTATACATAATTTGAATTTATTAATATATAAAATGGATTTATTGAAATTAATATATATTCTTATTTTTTTCACATATTTTTTTTCAGACTATATATACAAATGGTTATTTAAGTAAAATCATCAATCGAAATGATGATTTCATTAAAAATATAGTCGGCTTTTATAATAGTAGTCATTACTTATTTTTATTATAGTTTTATGATAGTAGTCGTCACTCATTATAACGATGTTGGAAATTTTTTTCAAATTTTTTTTTTTCTATATTAGTTATTTTACAATTGATAATTAGTGTAAAAAAATAAAATAAAAAAAGACCAGTTAAGTATAAATATTTTATGTTAGTTATGTACTTAATCGATGTAAAAAATATTTTATATTATAAGAAAATGTATATTTTCTATGTCAATTAATAATTAAAGTGTGTATTTATTATATTCTCAAAATTGTTGGGTGGATAATGATATTAGCATGATTATATTTGTTGGAAATTTAATATTGGACGAAATATTAAGGGTGTGGAGTTTCACATCACTAGAGATAGGACTTATTGCATGAATATAAGTGAGGTGCAAACCTCATTTCATGAGCCGGTTTTATAGGTTGAGTTAAGTCCAACTCAAATTTCTACTTGATATCAGAGTCATCCTAGATGTCGATGAAGATGTTGGGTCACCTGTTGTATGATCAATATTGGACTACCCGTTGAATATTAGATTGTATTGAAGCACCCATTTGAATAGTTTCCACGTTCAAGAAGTCTAGTCCTCGGTGTGGGAGGGGTGTGTTGGAAGTCCAATATTGGAGGGGTGTAAAATCTCACATCACCTAGAGATGTAACCTGTTGTGTGTATATAAGGTGAGGCAAACTTCACCTCACAAGCCGGTTTTGTGGGGTTGAGCTAAGCCCAACCCACAATATATACTTGGTATCAAAGCCAGGTTCTTTTATCTATATTAGGTTCTTGAGGAGACGATTGGTGTTGTATATTGTTGACGTCATTTGTAGTGTCCGCATCAATAGGTAGACTCTCAATCTCGGCATGCTCAAGAACTCCATGATATACCTCTTCCTCATTTTGCGTTAGTTGATCATTAGGTTGTTGCACACTCTCATCACTACTTGTTACATTGTCTTAAATTTCATGATATACCAAAATATCAACTTGTTCAGGGACCAAAGTCTGAATTTCTTCATAATTCTCCCCTGAATTTCAGACTTAGGGGAAAAATATGTTAGTATCTCGTGAAAAACAACATCCATAGTGGTGAACATTCGTTTGGTTTGTAGGATTGTGAGCAATGTCGCGCTCAGCTTTGTTATCACAATACAACTGAATGGGGCGTGTACGTACATACCCTAAGTCCTAGAGAAATAGTCTAAGTCACATACCTTCACAGAGTCCAAGAATCATTTCTCTGAGTTCAACTTCAGCGCTGGAACGAGTTACAACATTCTGCTTCTTGCTTCTCCATATGACAAGATTACCTCCTACGAATGTAAAGTATCCTGAAGAGTGCTTGCCCAATCTGCATCAGTATAAACCACCACATCTTGGTAGTTAGATCACTTCTTGAACAAAATTCCCTTTTCCTTTTCAAAAACAAGGTATGATCGTGATTGCTCTGTTGATATCCGAAAGCAATCATTTACTTGTAAATCTCCCAAACTATGTTCGGGGTGATTACTTTAGTTTGTACAATGACTTTTTCAGCTTGCATACCTTCTTGTCATGTGTATCAGGGATTTTACATCCTTCTGGTAGCTCCATATAAACTTCTTCAGATAATTCTCCATGTAAGAAGACGTTTTTAACATCAAATTGTTGTAAGTGTCAATCAAGATTTATAGCTAGAGATAATAATACCCGAAAAGTGCTCATTTTTGCTACGAGAGCAAACGTTTCAGTATAATCTACTCCATATGCTTGTGTATACCCTTTTGCCACCAATCTAGCTTTGAATCTCTTAACTTTACCATCTACATTAAACTTCACTGTATACACCCATCGACATCCCACTGGTTTCTTTCCAACCGGACAATCCACCAGTTCCACGTTTCATTTTTTTTCAAGGATCTCACCTCCTCATTCATGGCATCCTTCCATCTAGAGTCAGCTAATGCTTCTTGTACGCTATTAGGAATAGATACACTAGATAATTGACTTATGAATGTACTATTTGAGCTAGACAAATTTTGGTTAGAAATATAATTACTCATAGGGTATCTAACTTTGCTAGTGAAGTCAGGATTATAAATAAGCTTAGGAATACCTCTAATGACACGATTTAGCAGAATTCTTTTGTCTATATTAGATTCTTGAGGAGACGATTGGTGTGATATATTATTAACATCATTTATAGAGTTTGCGTCAATAGATAGACTCTCAATCTCAATAATAATATTATGTGTCATTAAAATTATTATAAGTTTAAACAACTCTTTATAGATTGAAATCATTCAAAACTTTACAACTTTATCTCATTTAAGTCTTTAAGGATTTAGACAATTTTATTAGACTAATTATTACATCATAATAAAATTGTTGGGTGTGTAAACAACTCCTACTGAAATGACCTCAATTATAATAAATTTTAAATTTGCCACAAAATTATAAAAAGTTATTAAAAATTATCCTGTCAGAGCAATTATAATTATATATATATATATAATTCTAATATAAAATAACTCTTTAATGTTTTGTACACAAACATCGTAATTTAATTGATTGGTTTGACTAAAAATCAAAGAATAGATTTCAAGGGGGAAAACCTTAATAAACTAAAGAGGAAACACAAAAAGTGGAATGCGCTTTGCGCTGACGCAATACTTTTTATGTGTGGGTTTGCTTTACTTTACGACAATGCAATGCAAGTGCAAATCTACTTGAACACCATTATTATCGGTCGCTATGCTTCCTTTCTTTTGAGGTTGGCACAACTGCATACCAAAATATTTTAAATCATTTTTTTGCTCCTTCATAATTCTTTTTTTTATCATTTCAAAATATAATATTTTTACTGACAATATTTTAAATCCTCAAAATGTCAGATACTTCAACTTTAAGTAGTACGTTTTGTTTATAAATCATTAATTTGGAGCTAGCATTTACCATTGCACATCAATAACAAAAGTTCTCTACAATATTGTTCAAACTGGATGTTTTATCCTTTTTATTAGTAAGAAATATGATCTAATATGATGAACTCAAAAAAAAAAAAACATGATAAAATCAAATATGATAATTTCTATCAAAGATGACATTTCAGGATAGTTATATTTTCGGATCTGTGCTTGACTAGTTTAATTGTGAGGTATAGTGATTTTTTAGCCATCTAAAAGGTAACTATTTAACTTATTTATGTAAGTGGTTATAAATTCTTTCACACCTGTGTTCAATTTCTACAAATTAAAAAGTTATTTACTTTATCTTCTTCCATTCACTAAAATTCTGTCTAGTAACATTCACCTTGTTAATAGTAACAATAGTTAAAACAACATAAACAATGGACATGAAACTAGAAACGTCCATATAGTATATAAGGAATCTAAACTTAGGCACATGAAAAATTCTAAATCAATGGGTCGTCAAAATTGTTCCATATTCTATAATTCTCACATATTAATTAATTAATTAGGCATAAAACCAATCATCCATACTCTTTGAGACTTTGACCATGAACAAAAGATATTGGAAAGAAAAGAATAATAGTCAACTTAATAGAATCATATCAACCTCCATTTCAAACAAATGCATTGCTATAGTTATATATATATATATATATATATATATATATATATATATATATTATTTTCTATTAATTTTACTATTTATAAAATGTTAGTATATAAAAATGTTTTATATAGCGTACGCTACAGCTCAATAAGACAAAATTATATAAATACTCGAGTTTTGTTTTTCTTAGTGTGTATAATGAAATAATATGATTTAAATCTAATACCTCGTGCACACGAATTATTCAATTACTCTTATCATTAAGTCAATCTAATGAATTTTATATACTCGAGTCTTTGATCCATCGAACATTTAATGCTATTTTTGAGTCATATAAACTTAACGATCAAACATTAATAAAAAATTATCCATGTGTTTTACATAGTTGCGTATCAAAATTTTAGAGTGTCAACTATCTAGGTGTAAACAATATTATGCTCGTTGAAATACATGGGTAAGGAAAATTTAGCTTCTCAAAATATAAAAAATAACAAAACAAAGTATAATATATTTATTAATTTAGTGTTTAAAAAATCTCTATCATCATTTTGGTCTTTAATCTCTAATTTAATAGATAAAATAAAAATAACCAATTAAGGATTAAAATAATAATAGATATTTTTTAAGATTATTTTACCATTTTTTATTTTTCAAAATTAAATTATCCAATCTATATACTTCCTATTACTCATTATCTAGTCTATATAAAATATTTGAATGGTAAAATTCATGGTAAAATTAATCACTTTTAAAGTATGAACATAGATATGTTTTTGAAAGTTTCACTTCTTTGTATATTAGATTAGATTCATTTATTTCTAATGTTCCTCTTTGTTTTACAAAAAAAAGAAAAAATAGTGAAAAGGTTAAACTTAATTAATGATTACTTTAAGATAAAGAAAAACTCAATGATAACACCTCCACCGGATAGAATATATATTGGATGCCGCCACCCCAGAATCACCCTGTTCTTAGTTGGCATTTATGTTGCATTGTTTAATTAATTTTTTTTGGCATTTACAGTGTTGACTAATAAAGATTGAGTTTTGCTTTTTAATTTTTTTTAACATTAGTGAAAGGTCCTCAATCATTACAAATATTAATTTGGAAAATTCAGCGCAACGAGATCGTGAGTGAGATGTATGATTCATATTCACTAACCTCAATACAGAGTGATTGTTGAAAATAGATGGAGTGATGATGACATAAACATCATTCTCTATGCACATTAGTTTATACTAATTGAAGTGATGATCTTTGATGGCAATGCAATTTAATTGGTACAGGTGATACCTTGATAGTACTTTTCTGTAATTAAGTGCATATAGATAGATATGTAGTACATGTTTAATAAAGAGTATTAATACAATTGGGATTATAATTTTATTTGTAATATTGCCTAGTTGTTAGAAATTTGGCATATATAATTGTACAAACTCTAGAACAAACCTAGGATAGGATATTTTCCCCAGAGGAGGCATCCAAAATCATATGTGAGATGCAGAAAGGGACAAATACTATAGGGATGTAAGTCATAGTTGGGTGTATTAAAGTGATTATATGACAACTCCTACTATCTCTTACTCATTTTTATTAGTATTTGGTTTGAAGAAAAAAAGAGGATGGTGATTTATTTGATTTTTTATTACCTAGTTTAAAATTTTGGAGGGGAGAATAGAGGAAGACAAAATCTCTCTTCACTTGTTCTCTCCCTAAAAAAAATTGAAATAAATTGAAAGGATGAGAATTTTTGACTAATTAAACTAAATTGTTCTTCACTTAGTTATTTTATTTAATTACTTTAGATGTAATCATAAGTTAATTTAGAGAGAGAAAGTAAGAATGATGGCATTACTCTACTTCTTATCACTATTGTGAGAATAATGGCATTACTCTTACATTTGTGTGTGTGTGTTTTGGCGAGAATAAGATTGTCCTTACCATTATTATTGTTTAAAATAAGTGTGCGTTTATAAGGTAGGGACCGAACTGAATTAAAGATGTGTAACTCTGAGAAGAGAGTTTCTGGACCTAAACTATTTTATTACAAGTGAAGATCTTGCTTTCCATCGTGTGAACAAAATTAAGCAGCCATAACTACCAAATATAGTAAACAGGAGAAGAAGATATAAATGATCTGAGCACAGCAAAGTATAATTTCTCTTATTTTGGCATTTCCATATGTAAGAACAGTAACCAGCGCATGACTTCCAAAAATAATTATGAAACACAGATAAGACTGTCTAACCAATCAACAGTGCCTTGATTATATCAACAGTGGCTCTATAGAGCACAATAATTTTCAACAAATAATACAAACTATCCAAAATATTTTAGTTGGAATTTGCTTGATGGGTTTTATAAAAATAATTAAGTGTCCAATTATAATTGTTTTGTTTTTTTTTTTTCTTTTTCATCACATGATAATGTCATGTTTCTTATTAACATATCCAAATCCTTGATCACATCACATGGCTGATTGGTTAAGCCAATACAAACACCTCATGGCCTACAAAGGATGAAGAGAATGGTCTAAGTTTCTTGGACATGACATACAATCTTTTATCTCAAATCGCAAATTTATGAATTTATCTCAAATTGAATAGAGATATTCTGGGAGCCAAAATTCCTCCTTCAATAGGAACGTTATTTGATCTTGAAGCATTATATGTAATGTCTCAGGAGATGTACCATTGTCATTGCTAAATTTCAAAAGATTGAGGGTCCTCAATCTACAGAACAAGACATTGTGACGAACTGCTCCAGGATTCATGCTCATAAAATTGAACTAATGCAATTGAGATCCAATCAATAATATCCATATAAATTCCATTCCAGTCCCAGATATGCCAACTTTCTTATCTGACTGTTTTTGTTGACCACGTGGATAGAAGGTTAAACTAAAATGTCCAACATACTTCATGAGAGACTATTACTTTAGTTATTTTTTCTGTTTAGAGAAAGGGCTTAATTAATCTTTCATCATTTAGTGACAAACCCTTTGGTTAGAAAAAATAAAATAAGACTATCAAATATCACTTCGGAGATATTTGCATGAATAATGTACTAATATTAATATTATAGACATATCAATTGAACAGATCCCTTTCAAAAGTACAGTTCAGTTCCACCATTAATGGACTGAATTCATGTTTGTGGTGCACGTTAAGACAGTGTTATGTTTTTTAAATCATAAAGGAGTTCTTATAAACTTCTTTTCTCAATTTATGTATGCTGTATAAATAAAAACGTTAAGATAGTAACATGGACATTTAACGTAAACTTTCTTGATGAGTCTGACGATTAAAGATTCTCAGTGAATTTACAACTTTCTGTTTGTCTATAAACCACCAGTCACTAGACTAAACTTCTATTTCACGATCCTTGTCATTGAGATTTGGCGTGTTTCCTTCCCACAACTCGAGTAGCTCCCTTTTCATCCAAGAGACCACAATTACTGGTCCCAAAGTAGAAGGCACCTACATAAACCAAGAAAAGGGTCATTGTACGAGTGAAACCAAACAGTTGTGTCTTGGAATCAACATACCACATTATTGAAGCATAAAATCACCTTCACATGAAATCGGCTGAACCAAGGTTTACAAAAGCAATTTAAAATTTACATTAATTATATATATATATATATATATATATATATATATATATATATATATATATATATAAATTAAAAAAAACTTAAAGTTTATATCAAGATTAAGCTTTTTCATTTTCATTTTCAGGCTTTTGCATGTTTCTAATGGTTAAATGTACAAACTCAATACATACCATACTTACCCAAGAATCTCTCACTATATAAATCACAAATTGGTAGTAAAAATTCAAAAATTTCAATTTACTGCTCCAATGCAAATCAGGCAACTGTAACTTTTCTGTAAAATGCACCTAGTAGGAACACATACGCCACTTTTACAAGAGGAGCAGTGGTTATACAAAAGGACCATTGATATCATAGCTACAGATGCTCTTAAGAAAGGGATGGGAAACTAAAGGGTCAGCTTTTATGATCCATCAGAAGGCTAATAATCACATCACATAGATAATGAATGGATGAATAATCTCCAAGTTTTAACAAACTCGCAATAAGATCTGGCAAACTCATGTTCAGATTGAATTTCTAGACGGAAATTCATCAAGTTGGTATACCATACTTATAGACTAAAAAGAGAACTAAAAGTTAAAAGAATGTAGATTAAGCAATCACTTTGACTAGTTTCTTTTATCTGTTATACAAATTAAAATCTCCCGATACATAAAAAAAAAAAGGATTTTCAATTGTGTGCCCATGAGCACATAATAAGAAGTCAGAGTTAAAGAGGTTTTTCTGAAATGAAAGCTTTTATCATATCCAAAACACAAAAGTCATTCTGTGATAGCATTTTAAGTAACAACTAACAAGCATTTAACAGAGTGTATTTAATAATTTCAATACTCATGGACGGCCCACAAATAGGAAATAGGAAAACCCTTAAATAAAATATGATAATTAAACAAAAGTTCAATAAATGATGTATAAAGGTAGAAAGAAGTAGAAGTAGCAACGAAACCAGTATTATGAGAAGAAATAGAAAAACAGATGTACCAGATAAAGAAGTGCAGGTTGAGGTGCGTGAGTCAAGACACCAGCTGCCAAAGCAGTTACTAGGCCAATGGCATACCCAGGTAGTGCATACCATATGTATTTGTGCCCCTTCGAGGAATGTAAGTCTAATAGATTTACTGTATCCCTGCTCTTGCGATAATCAAAGCAGAGGACTAAAGCCAGGAGCATGCCTGGGATAGCCTGCACAGAGATGAATAAAAATTATAAGACATAAGTTTTGAAGAAACAAGATTTTCAAAATTTATTAAAATCTTGGACAGCCAAGGTTTTGAAGAAACATAACTGGTAGTGTTTACAAGACAATGCACTGGAGCACACAGAAAGCAATGATCTTACTATATCCAATGTAATTACATCACAACTCTCACAATATATCTTTCATTCAAATCAAATCATTTTGCAGCATAAGAACCCTATCACAATTCAATCCAATATGAATTGATGCAGGGTAAATGGAAGAAAAAGGGAGGGGAAAGGAGGTCACAGCTACAACTACAGTACAGTGAACAATGACCACTTTCTTTTTTATCCCACTTGCATAAAACATGGCATGAAATTTCCCTGCTAAGATATTCAAAATTATAATCATAATAGATGTCATTCCACATAGCCTACAAGAAACTTAACAAGGTAAGGTCCTGCCAGAAAACAAGAGAAAGAAGTGCACAATGTTTAACTTTTAACATTGGCACAGCCAATTTAAATCTAGTAGCACAAGCCTCCCATAGTTCCGATGATTATACACAGTAAATCCAACCCAGCATTCTACTTAATATGACATTAACCAAATGAAACGACAATTTAAAACTTGGAAACAGTTAATGAAATATTCTCAGACAATAAGAGATCTTAGACAGTAATAATGTCATACCATGTCTCCTAAACCAAGCATCATGAAGTCTGTTGCACTCTCTCCAGGAACAACACTGCCCAACAAATTTCTCGGAAAAACAATCTTTACAGGCAACTCCAGTTTCTTAGTTATCAGTTGCAACCCAGGAAGACTTAAACTATTAGCAACTGTGTGTACAGGATTTGATGCTTGCTGCGTTGCCACTGATACCATGACATTTGCACCAAAAAATCTTTCAGAGAAGAAAACCCAAAAAATGTCATACACGAATAGACAAAGAAGGAGCATTGCACAAATCTTGATGTTTGGAAGACGCACGTGGCTTACAAACGCGATGCATATAGATATGCCTAATAAATTGTTCAGTATCCAATGACCAGAAACAAGCCAAGCAGCCACTGTGAAAGAGCATGCTACCAATAATATTGCTTGGATTCGTGTAAAAGATTTTGAGCAACAGCGTGAAACATATGGATCAGCTAAACCAAACTGTGTCTTCAAATAGGCCACATAAGGAGACAAGCAGAAGAAAAGGGACGACGCGGAAGCAATGGCAGTGAATGCTGTGAGAAGCTGCGAGACAGAGGAAAACAAGTAGAACATCAAAAGCAAGCTAACAGAGCTCATCACAGGGATCATCAAGGCTTGTGACCTATCCAAAGTAATGGATGCTTCAGATAAGTCACGATTTCGCTCCATTTCTTTCCCATAGTTTAGAGCTCGAAATGCAGCTCCAAATGTCACAGCCACAGCTGTAGTGATAAGTGTGACAGGCGCTGGCTCCAGCAAATACAGAAGTTTCAAAAGAGATTCCATCTTACAAGAGGCACAATTATCTCAAACCCACTTTCATGCATACACAACCTAACACCTATGACTCTGCAACCAAAGCTGCACAGTTTTGATTTTTAAGACAAAAACCTAAGCACTTAAAACCGTGCAACCTGCATACAGCAAATAAACTTGTTAGCACATGTAAATATTTTCATTGAAAAACAAATAAATAAATAAACTTTTAGAATACAATAATTATATCTTCATTTCTACCACAAAAATAAATAAATCATTCTGGTCTACCAACTATAGAAGCAGTATCATCCATCTAAACCAAACAAACCCATCACCAGAAAATGTTCACATTATTGAGTTATTTACCCTAAATCGAAGTTCCAATAATTAAACCGAGTATTGTAAACAACATTTCAATCAAACCCTTATTTTGTTTCTCGCGATCACACCGATCAACCTAAGAAACAACGCACACTCACCAACTGACACGCACCCACATCGCAAAAGTTGAAATTTTTTAATCGGTGAGTAACAAATCAGCGAAAGCCAATGATCAAAACCCACCACCACAGAAATTCAACCAAAGAATGAAAAAAAAAAAAAAAATGAATTGAGAAATTAGGGTTTAGAGGAAAGACTGACCTTGGACTTTTGCAGAGTTAGAGAGACCCTTTGATTTCTGTGCAGTGAAAGAGGATGTCACCCATTTCTCCCATGTGAATGTAATCTATCCATATTTTCATTTTCAACCCTCCATTTTCACTTATTTTCTAAGTTTTTACTTGGTTTTGTGTTAATTACCTATTAGGCACCTATTACTTATGTGCATTTCTTTATTATATGTTGAGGTATTTTGGTGCTATAATTTCTTGGTTATTTGAGCTTTTAAGTTATTATCTTTTATAATTTTATCTTTAGTCTCCACAAAAAATTGGTATCATTTTAGGTCTTAGAAAAATTTCAATCGTCATGATTTTTTAATCCTTCTAATTAATTTTTGTTATTAGGTGATTAAATAAATAATATATTATGTCAATTAAAAAAAATTCAATGAAAATTTTCTACAAGATGTTATTCTATCTAGACTGAATTATAGATGAATTTAAGTAACTTGTACATTAATTGAAAAAGTTAATTTACATTGTTTGATTTTACTATTTTTAATTGTAAATAAATTTATTTCCTAATGTATTCTTTATAAAAACTTGTATAAAGAATAAAAAATAATTTATAAAAATTAAAACCTCAATTAAATAATGGATATTTGAAGAAATACATCATTAAATGTGGTAAAAGTAATTAAAATTTGCATATATTTACATCTAATTTTTTTTATTACTTATATTTAGGTCCAAAATGATACTAATTTAATCATTTAATGAAAAAATTAATGGAAGAGACTAAAAAAACATCACAATTTTTTTTTAGGACTAAAACTAAAAATAATTAAAGAATAGAAAAAAAATTCTAAAAAATATTAAAAAAATCAAACGTTTAATTAATCAAACATATGATATTTTTAAAGATTAATTTCTCTTCGTAACAATCATTCTTTTATGCACAAAAATACAAAATAACCCATGTAACATCTGGGTACATTGACTAATTAATACACAATGTTTTCATCTTAATCAATTGCCTTACTTTCAAGTCAGATTAATTTTATAGAAATCCAGGATAATAAGTATCACGAAAATTTTCATATTTATACAAATCGAAGATAAGTATCATATCATGGACAAAACAACCTGTACACTCCATCTAATTAATTGAGTTAGATATAAAAAAAAAACTTATTCATTGTTGAACTAACTGAAGTAAAACTCGCATTCGAACATTATAAATTTATTAAAGTATTGGAGTAAAATTTGGATACCTAAATTTAGTTTTAATATCATAAATTATGATTAAAAATGAGCTTCCGTGATTTTTAGTTGTTCATCCGAAGAATCATGTGTAAATTAATAAAGATATGTCACAAAGTAAAATATTTTTGGCTGAAGAGTTGTGTTTTGCGTTATCGATAGGTTAACAATGTTTTTCAATGGAAGATGATACGAGGAGGAATCAATGTTTAAATAAATTTCGAATATTATGTTAAAGTAACTTATTTGGATATAGAATAAAAAAAATGAGTTTTTATTTCAAAAGAAAGCCTTTCAGGTAAACTAAAAACCTTTCAAATAAAAAACTAATATTACCTTTATTTCAAGATGGGGAAAATTTGGTATAGTGTTTGATTTAAGAAATTATTCTTTATTTTTATTTTAAAATATCTTTTAAAATTTGTGAAAATAGAGTTATCATGTTTTCTTTTATTTTTATTCTATTTTAAAATAAAATTATAATTTTTTTATTAAAATTAACTAAATACATTTTCATCTCTATTTTCTATTTTTAATAAAAATAATAAAAAACAAACAGGCGGAAATTATAAATATGTCCCAGACAAGTGACTCATTAATGAAGTAAAGTGACATACAAAAAAAATCATGTAACGTGCCTATTAGTTTGCCACGTGGCATTCATTTGAGCAGGAAACAAATGAAAGTTTAGAAAATATTTTTTTATCTTGTCTTGCTTTAACATTAAAGATGTTAATTTTTTTACACCTAAATGTAAATGTGGAGAAGGTCTTGAATAGACTTTGTTTGGTAGATCTCCATTGCGATAAAATTATTAAATTAATTATATATGATTAATATTTGATTCTTTTATTTCGTGTTAATATTAGTTTAAACCATTTGTTATTTGATATTATGTTATTTTATTTAATTTTTTATATTTTAGTATATCTTAAAATTTCTAATATTTAAATTAAAAATAGTACTGTTTTATCTTTACTTATCTTAAGAAAATTTAAGATACTTAATTATATGTATTTAAATAAAGTGGTAAAAAGTTTGATATAGACTTTTTTTTTTTACAAATATTTTATATATTTAGAGTAATTTTAAAACTATTTATAATTAAGGGTTGTTTTCTTGAAGGTGCAGTCCTAGAAACTAAAACTTGTTGTGACTGCACTTTAACCAGGTGAAGTCTAAAAAAAATATTAATTACATAACTAAAAAAATTAAATTACAACTATAAAAAAATAAAAACTACTTAATTCACAATTTAAATGAAATATATAAAAAATATTAACAAAGTAACTAAAAAATTAAATTAAAACTATAAAAAATGTTAATTACTTAACTAACCATTTAAATCAAATTTAAGAAAAATAATCTAGATAACAAAAAAATTAAATTACAACTATAAAAAAATCTACTTAACTAACAAATTAAAACAAATCTAAAAAATTATAATTAAAACTATAAATGGTACTCTTATTACTGCTGTGGATTGGCATCCGACCCTGCCCATTTTATTGACTGGCTCAGCTGATAACTCTGTCCAAGTTACAGAACAGATTGAAGAGGTTATTCATGGATTTGGGAGTCCTATATATTTCTGCAGAGTTAATTGTTTAAGGCACAATACTGTCACAAGCTCACAGAAGCTTATATGTCTTGATGACCTCCTTTTATTGTTTTAGGTTTCTTGTAATTGTGAGTTTAGAAGCATTATATATAATATTTCACTCTTAAACAGTATTTTCTACTCCAACAACACATAATTTATCCTGTAATACAAATTAAGACAGTAGCAACTAATATCTTTTTTTGTCAATGGAAAACTCAGTGAAACACCTTGCTTGTGAATTATATTAAAGAATTACATAATTTATATTTCAACCACTTTGATGAAGTAGTATCAAATCCACTTGTAACTTTATGAGTTAGAAGAATTATATCCATCTATTATATCTATATTTGACTCTTGAACAGTATTTTCTACTCCAACCCTATACAACACAAGTCATCCTGTAACACAAATAAAGGCAGTAGCAACTAATACTTTTTTGCAAATGAAAACTCAAAGTGAAACACCTTGCTTGTGAATCATATTAATGAAATATACATTATATAATATATATTTCAACCGCTTGGATGAAGTAATATCAAATTCTATGTAAATGGGGCCTCAGCTTTCAAGTGTAGCAAGTATGCAGTACCAAACATAGTTACTTAAAAGATATAAAAAGAAAATCCCAAGCAATAAATGGACACCTACAGCAATGACATCTAAGACATGATGCAACTTTTTTGTTAAATCTGCAACAGCTTTTTCCATATTCTGTTTAGTCACGTACATAAGATCTGAGAATGAAATGCCCTGATATTGGAAATAATTAAACAGAAATAAGAATCACAGACAACATTAGATCAGAAGTATCAAATAGACAAAATTGTTTAAAAGAATAATGGGGTAATTATCAATTTTCTACCATTAAACGAGAGAAAATTTAGAAAGAAATACTGGTAAAAGAGAAATGCAATAATACAATAATGGTATTTCCATACCTTCCACCACATGTAACCATAACCCACAGCGCACAAGGCAGCAGCTGGAATGATAAGTGATGATAAATTACTACCTGTGGAAAAGGACAAACACTTAAAAAAGGAAAGCATTCAAAATACAAAATATGCTCTAAAGCCTAAACAACACACATCAACCTGTCGATAGCCTACAATTGAAATGCAGAGAAACGTGAAAAGTAAAACATGGCATATCAAGCAGCAGCTACATTAGATGGTAGAATAGAATATATTACTTTGTCCAGAACCCCCGTTTAACACTGTGATTGGCCTGTTTGATGTTAACTGCCTAACTTCATTTGTCAAACAACGCACCTAGATCAAGGTCAAGCAACAGTTTCGTGACAAGAAATTTGAAATTCTATTCCAAGAGCATTTTGTAAACAAAAGACATATTCAACGCATTCGTTACCTGAGCAGCTATGACATCAGCATATTCACCTTCACCTTCAGCCAGATCCCCAGATTTTTCCAATCCCTTCACCAGCAACTATATCTGAAATCTCTCCGAAAATGCCGCATATCTAAAGTCTCTCATACAATGCCAGAGTTAAATACATGTAGATCCAATAAGGTATTGTAATGCCCCTTCTCAATTTCCTCATCCTTTACTTGATGAAGAACTAGGGTCTCAAGGATTAAGTCTTCCCAATCAACATCATCAACCACCATTCTTTTTCTCTTCTTTCTTTTTCTTTCAAGACAAGAGCTAACTACAGGATCAGGAATCTCAGTAACATCCAGCTCAACATCTGATGGATTCATTATTCTTTTTATCCGCAACTTAGCAGCACTGATCCTCTCCTGCCTCATTTTACATTTCAACTGACCAGCGACAAATGATGGCGGCATGGTATCCATTCCAACATCTTTCTCCAGTAAATGCCTAAGCAGAAGCTTTTTGGTCAGTTCAGATTTCCCATCCCACCACTCCCTACACTCTCGCAGATCAAATCGTAAGCTCTTCCTCTTCCTAGCATTGTCACTCTTCCTCAAAGTCTCAGCACCATGATTCTCATCTAAAAACTTCTTATACAACATAGCCAAGCATTCACGCGAAATCTGCAACTTGTCAGCATCCCTAACACCAACTCTACCAGCATTATTATTACTCTCCAACAAAAAATACCGTGAGTCCTTCCGCAAAGTCACACCATCTACCCCATACTCTAATCCACTCTCCTTCCTCAAGCATTCAACAACCACATCCTCCAAATCCACCTTACCCTGATCAATATCCTTCCCCATCTCCCTCTTCTCCCCATGCTTCACCATAGACTTCCTCTCCATATACTGAATCACAAACGACGCATTCTTAACAATGTTCTTCACCGTAACATCCTTCCCCCACGGCAATACCTGCGCAACCTTCACAAGCGTCTGTAACAACTCCTTATACCTAAGCCTACAAGTAGAAACCGTAGCATGAACCTCCCTAGCCAAATCCTCCATCTTCACCACAACCCCATTCAACTCTGCCACGAAAACCAACACAGCAACCACCAACGGCACCGGCCGCCTTCCCGTGCTCAAAAACCATTTCACAGCACACTGAATCAAAAACACCCCCTGCTTCTGCATTGTCTCAATCACAAGCCTATCAACCTCACCAAAACTCACACAAGTCCGAATTGTACGTTCCAACAAATGCACAATATCAAACTCAGGAAAATCAGATCTCAAATTCAGAAACTCAACAACACGCGTAATCATCCTACCAAGCTCATAAACATCACACCCAACAGCGGAAGCTACTTCCGCCATAGGCAAGGGTTTATCATCCTTTCGCATTATAACATACGAGCACGCGCCTATAAGCACGTGGAACCACTCGCCCTGTCCAAACTCGCCCTCGGTTATTGTCGAAATCATGGTTCTAACATCGACGCTTTTGGAAGATAAGCCTAACCTGTAGGTGAGTTCGTCGATCGAGTTTTGTGCGGCGAAGAGTTTTCTCTCTTTGTAAGAGTAGTGGCTGCCGGAACCGGTGGTGCCGACGTGGATGAAGGTGCCGGTGGGACCGTCGAGGCCGCCAAGTTGGGCGTCAAATTGGTCAAATTGTTGAACAACGGCGCACGTGGAGCAGATTAGGTCGCCGGAGTCATCGTCACGGATGAAAGAGGTTTTGCCGCAGTTTGTGCACGGAGGAGACATTTACGACTTCGTTCGTTCCCGTCGAAGCTTCAGGTTTTGCGCACTGCAACTGCAACTGCAACTGGAGCAAACAATGAGTTTCGTTATATATACTACCAAATACAAAAGAAAATACTCACAGAGAACTTGTATCAAACAGGTTACTAGCATAATTTGAATGGCACAAAACACTAATGAGTAACATGACAAAAAATAAAAACGGCATCAATTTTTGAAATGAAAAAGAAAATCAGATCACTCCATACATACGAGAGAAGCATGGCGAAAACAAAGAATAAAGATGAAAATAGAATTTGAATGAAAAAATGAAAACCAATGGGAAACGAAAACGTGAGAGGGAATGGATAATCGAGGGAGAAGAGAGAACCTTTCTGCGTGCGGAGTTCTTGTTCATGCCCGTCAGGTTACTACTTCTTTGATTTCATGGGGTATATACTACTTTAAAAAATTAATATATATTAATAGAAATATATAAATGATTATATTTTTATATTAAGATAATAAATTTAATAATTTTAATTTTTAAATAAATTAGAAAAATCTTAGTATAATATTATATAAAAATAATATGAAATTAAATTAAATTTTTAATTTTATTGACAATGATGTAGAGAAACTAATAAATTAAATATAAAATATAAAATACAATATTTTGTTTAAAATATATGTTATTTGATATTATGTTATTTTATTCTTATATTTTAGTATTTTAGTATATCTTAAAATTTCTAATATTTAAATTAAAATATTATATGACACTGTTTTACTGTTTTATCTTTATTTATCTTCAGAAAATTTAAGATAATTAATTATATGTATTTAAATAAGTGGTAAAAAGTTTGATACAATTTTTTTTTTACAAATTTCGTACGTTTTTTTGGGGTAATATTAAAACTATTTAGGTTGTTTCCTTGGAGTCCCGACACTTTTTGAGACTTTACTATAGTTAGATGTCTAAAAAAAATATTACCACGTAACTAAAAAAATTAAATTACAATTATAAAAAAATTGTTTAATTAACAATTTAAATAAAATATAAAAAAAAATTATTGACTAAGTAACTAAAAATTTAAACTTATAAAATATATTAACTACAAAACAGACGTAACATCTAAACGAAGTCAAATAGAACAAGTACAGACGGAATACCCTTCAAAGTTAAGTTATTTATCTGTTTCAAAATCAAGTCATCAGACGACATAAGAATAGACAATCTGTCAAGGAAGTGAAGTAAAGTCTGAGTAACTCGCGCCAAGTTCAAACATTTTAAGTTACTCATAAGAGCTTCCAAGATCAGTATTAGATTCGAGCTTTCATATACAACACGAAAAAGTTTCACCCTTTTCCTAGGAAATCTCTGTACAAGTAAGAAAAAGGACTGAACACGCCATCAAATCCGTTGCACACGCTATTTATCACTTGATTGCATTCTGACACCTTTTTGGATTGCACTTAGAAAAAGTTCAACGATATTCTTCTGTTTCTAACGAACATTTGAAGACTCCGCATATAAGATGACTTCACTCCTTCAAGTTTCACACGCTTTAAATTTCTAAGCTATTATAATTTCGCTCACCGCTACTCTTGCATTTTATTGTATACCCATCTCTGTGAAGATGAATATTTGTTTTTAGAAAAACTTTTTCAAATCCACTTGTGTGGTGTTTTAGCCTGAGGAGGTTGTGTGTTCAAAGAATACCTGGTTGGTTATTTAGCTTGAGAAGACTGTGTTCAAAGAATATCTTGTAATAGCCAGAATTAGTTGGGTTTATTTAGCTTGAGAAGGCTGTGTTCAAAGAATATCTTGTAATAGCCAGAAGTAGTTGGATCTAAACAAGTAACCATTGTAGTGAAAACTCAGTAGTTCTTGGGTAACTGGACTTAGTCTTACGAACCTGCATAAAAATATTGTGTTTATTTTTCTTGAGATTGTGATTAACTGGGATAACCAACTGATCTGTCCGTTGGAAATTAACATACGAAGATAACAACTGTTTCGTCTTGAACCCAATTGAACCAACAGACGAATATAATTAAATTTTTTATTAATACAATTCAACCCTGTGTTTTATCTTTCACAATTAAATTTTAAAATAAATTAACTACATAACCAAAAAATTAAATTAAAAGTATAAAAAAATAAAAACTACTTAACTAACAATGGAAATGAAATATATTTAAAAAATATTAACTACATAATTAAAAATTTAAGTTTAAATTATAAAAAATATTAACTACATAGTTAACCATTTAAATTAAATCTAAGAAAATAATCTACATAACAAAAATAAATAAATTACAACTACAAAAAATATATATCTATTTAACTAACAAATTAAAATAAATCTAAAAAATATTAACTATTTAACTAAAAAAATAATTTATAATTATAAAAAATATTACCAACTTAACTAACCATTTAAATTAATTCTAGAAAAAATATTAATTACTTATAGTGATTCTCCGTATCTTATCCAAAATTTGAATTTCTCACAAATGAAATCTCATATACTTCCATAACTTCACTTTTAATTTAAATTTTAGTGAAAACATTTGAAACTTTATCACACGTATTTAATTTATTTAATTAGTTCATTTTGAACCTTTTGGCTAAATAAGTAATAAAATAAAAATAAGGAAGTGAAATTTTAATAATAAACTACACTCTATTTAAGATTTAATAATGAAGAATAAAAAATAATAATTAAATAACAAAATTAATTAAGTGTTTTACTTGAATGTCTCTCTTTAAATAGAAATTAATTTTAGATATAAGGAATATAAGGATTTTTAGATAAACAAAAATCGCTTGAACTAAAAATAAAAAAAACAAGAAAAATAAGGTATATGAATTAAGATGATTTAACTCAATTAATTAAATAAGGTATATGAATTATTCAAACTCTAATTTAATAAAAGTATTTAATTTTTACAAATGAAAGAATTGTAATTTATCTATATCAAACATTTATTATATTTACTTAAAGTGGTATTTATTAAAATAAATTATAATAATATCCTTCATGTTTTATGTAATTGTATAGGTATAGTTAAATTTTTTAATTTTTTTAATGTTTTATATTTAAATTTCTAATTTTTAGTATTTTTTTATCTATTATTTATTTATTTATTTTCTCAATTTTTAATCTTTTTCATAAATTTAGAAATATTAAATGCTGACGTGTACATACGAGAACTAGTCATGTGACATTTTTATGTCAACGTTTAATCATTAAAATTAATATTAGAGATCAATTAAAAATGTTTATAAGAAAAAAATGAGAAATTAAAAATTAGTAATTTTTTTAAAAGAACCAAAAATTAAAATTTAAATAGTTGAGGAAAAACACTTAATTAACCAAATTATATAATGTTTTTTTTAACTACTATACCTATTAACCAAATTATATAAATATGAGGATTGTCATAGAATTTTTTAAATACACTATATTAATATAATATTTTCAAAGAAGAATCAGTGAAGAATAAATAAATAAATAACGTGTAACTACGAAATTTCAAGTATTCTTCTGCTTTGTTTATCACTAAATGGGCTATTAATTTATTGAGTAACCGTTAATGAAGTAATAAATATTGTAATCACAGTCAATCATTTATTACTTTTATTGAAAAGTAATAATTATTAGTAAATGATATATTAATTTCAAAAAGTAATAAATATTTGATAAAAAATATTTGTTAAACTTCTATTAAATAGTATTTTAATTAAAATTATTCAGTAATATTTTAGTATAAATACAAAGGCATAAAACTTTCACAACAATTGTAGCTTTCTTGCTTTGAAGATGAATTTCGCCGTGACTTTTGCATTCTTCTATCTATCCACGGTGGCTCTGTGGTCGGTTTCGTCGGAACAGGGTCTTCTCGTGGATATGACTTTGGTTCGAAATGCTCGTGCAACTTCTGCACGTAAGTTATTTTTGCTTTCTCCATTTGATGATTAATTATTGAATAAATCAGTAATTTGATCTTTGATTTTGTGGTACTATGTTATATTAGTTTTTAATAGAAAAAATAATGAATTTTCTTTATTTTCATTATAATTTGTAATTTTTTAAAATATATTTTCAGTTCATTCATTGACATATAAAAAATATTATAATTATATTCTTTAACTTTTATAATTTCTCATTATTTGAGTTTTAAAATTATATACTAAAAATATAAAATAATAATAATCGAATTAAAAATCAAATTATGTATAATGTGTAACGATTTTGTTACAAATTAGTCAAACAAATTCACCTCGTATATTCAAAAACGTTTTAGATTATATTGTTATTTTAGTTTATATTAAGATAAAAGTAATTATGAAAACTATGAGTAACTGATTTACTATTTTGTTAATATGAATACTAATAAACCAAATTCTATTTTATTCGTAAATTAATTAATTTGTATTATTGTTGTTATTATCTATTAAAATTTGGAGGAATTGTAGTATGTTTGGACGGGAGTTTACCGGCGTATCATTTGCATAGAGGTTTTGGAACTGGCCAAGACAACTGGCTTCTACAATTTGAGGTATACTCAACTTTCATTCCCTTTTACAAAAATTCGAAAAAATAATTATAAGATGACCATATTCATGAGAAGGGTATTGTAATATACATGATATTATAAACCTATCTTTTAACGTAAGACTTAGTTATATGAAAATAAATAAATAAATAAATAAAATTGTCTTTTGAAGAATATATTATGAGAAAATAAAGCTTGTGTATTATAATTTATGAAATGAATAACCATTATTAATAATATATTTGGTTAGTTTGTTTATGTATTGAAAATTGAATTATTATGGTACATACGTTGCAGGGAGGTGGATGGTGCAATGAATTAACATCGTGCTTAGAGAGAGCAAAAACTCGAAGGGGTTCAACAAGTTATATGAGCAGGTTTGAGGTTTTCTCTGGTATTTTAAGCAATGATCCCACCCTTAATCCAGGTAAAATGCTAAATTAATTAATCAACTTTTGCATTTTTTTTCTTCTTTCGTATAGAAAATATAAATGATTACATATTTTTTTTATTTATTAAATTCTTGCGTTTGTCCGTTAATTTATTGTATCAGATTTTTACAATTGGAACCGTGTAAAATTGAGATACTGTGATGGAGCTTCATTTACTGGAGACGCGGTGTTCACTAATAACCAGGTAATTTTCAGTTTTTCACAATTACTATGCCCAAACAGAGGAATTAAAAAAATTAATGGAGGTTACGTAATCGCGAAATTAATTAATCCTCTTCTATGATCAAAATCATGATGTTCAATCCTATTTTATTCGGTTTATAATTAATTAATTATTACCTAGGCATTTTTTTTCCCTAAAGGAGAGAATATTTATTTATGACATCTTTCGGTTTTTTCCCTTGAATCATGCGGGAGATTTTCTTGACTTTATAAAATGTTTTTAATAAATATTTATAAAACGTTTTAATAAATAATTATAACTTTTTTATAAGTAGTGAATAGATTTTCACTGTATTTTTTGAAACATAAATAACTCGATATTTTTATCATTATTTTTTTTTTAAAAAAAATACTTTATAAAATCAAATAGGTGCATAATTTTTTTTCTATTTTTCCCTGTCTGTTTTTTTTTTCCACTTATTCTTTCCCAAATCAAAAGTGTTATAAAAGGAAATATTAAGTACAATATTACTATTTAGATTATTAAAAGCAAAAGTTCTTGCCAAGTATTCATTGTTAAAATCTTATTTCTTTCAATATAAAGAGTGGAATCAACATTTCTTCTAATAAAATCTTTATTGCACATCATTTCTTCGAAGATCACGATAAAATCAACAGGTTATTAAGTTAATTAACTTCATGGGGGCCAACAAAAATTGATTTCTAGTTGATAAAAATGTGAGTTTGAATTTCACACTACTAAGGATGAATTTGCATTTGATCAGGAACATTATGGACATTAGTTTTTCCAACAACAAATTTTATTTTGTGTCTAACTCTAAATCAAGTTTATTAGACAAAGTAACTACTTGTGTATGTGAACATCAGACAACACTTTATTTCAAAGGGCAAAAGATTTGGGAAGCCATTATTCGCGACCTCCTGCCACAAGGTCTGGGAAGGGCACGACAGGTAATATTTTACCTTTACATTGTTTACTTTCAATTTTTTTTTTCTTTCATTTGAATAAAGTTTAAGTCAAAAAAATAAAAATAAAAAATTACTACAATATAGATTCAAACGAAATTTGCAAGACACGTACTTTAACATATTTCTCTTAATACCCTTTTATTACTGGTTACTTTTTTGAAAAAACTATAGAATCATGAGTGTAATTGATTTTAAATAACACTAAAGAGTGAAGTTTTGAAAGTGATTTGGTAGCATTTTTTTTTTGAATTTATAATACATTGTTCTCTCTTGTGTGTAGGCATTGCTTTCAGGTTGCTCAGCGGGAGGTTTAGCAACCTTTCATCATTGTGACGAATTCGCCAAGTATTTGTCAGCAGAGGCTAATGTTAAATGTTTGAGTGATGCTGGGTTTTTTCTTGACGAGTATGTTTAGTCTATCTTCGCATCATTCAAGATAATCATAATATTCATCTTCAATACTATTTCTTCTATATCAAAGTATTAACATTTCATTTTGCCTATGTAGAAGAGATATTAGTATGAGCTACACCATGAGGTTTTTTGTCCAAAGTCTAGTTCAATTGCAGGTAACCTTCAATAAATGCGTCGCATATGTGTATATATCTCTTAAAATATATAAAATATATAGTAAATTAATCATTTGACAAGAGTAAAGATTTCGTGTGTTAGTAAAAATATTAGATTTTAAAAGATAAGATTTTGAAAATATCATTTTAGTCCTTGAAGGTACCATAATAGGACAATTTAGTTTTTAAGAGATAATAAAAATATTTTTTTCTTAAAAGTGTAAAATATCTATTATTTTATTTTTTGAGTTAATTTTATTATTATTTTGATTCCTAAAAATTAGAAATTAAAATAACATGAAATAATAAAATTTAGGAACTAAATCTCAAGAAGTAGTCAAATTTAAAGATTAAAATAACAATAAATATCTTTCAAAATTATATTTTTAATTTTTAATTTTCCATAAGTTAAATTATCCCCTTTTATAAATTAAAGAGTTTACCTAAAAAAGATTATTAGATAATAATATAAAGAATGTCTCTTCCCATAATTAAAAATATAAATAATACATTATACTGATATATATATTTAACAAATTTATTTTAAGTAAATTATAATATATTATCAACGAGTCAATTTATTTATATTAATTTTATAATTAATATTTTATAAAATTAATATTTTATAATTGATTGTCTCCTCTATTGAAGTGACCTATGGACAAAATATTTTTTCATGATTTCAGAGTAAAATTTTAGGGAAAGGGAAATGTTTATATCCGCCGAAGAGAATAGATATAATTCATCATAAAATAATGATCATAAAAGCTTTCTTATTCATTACTTATAATTCATCATATAAATGTCTGATTACATAGAGAGAGGAAACCACATATGTTTACTCTCTGCATTCATCTTTAAAAATGCATATCAGAAAGAAAAGACAGTACATAGCATTGAACAGTCTTATATGCTTGTGCAACAGGGGATACGGCAGAACTTGAATAGAGACTGTACTAGTGTATTTGGAGACTTGGTATGTTTTCCCATGAACTTGTATCATGATATCAAATTATACAAGATTTTGACGTTTTTGTCATGTTTCCATGCAGTGTTTCTTTCCACAATATGCTTTGAGATACATATCAACACCATATTTTATCTTGAACTCTGCCTATGATGTGTACCAAGTAATATTTTTTTGAAATACTTAGTTCCTAGTATCATATATTACATATTATCTTAATTCATATAATTGTCTAATTATGAGATGAATAAAACTTACAATGTCAATATATAGTTCCACCATATATTGGTGCCACCCTCTGCTGATATCCATGGAGAATGGAACAGTTGCAAGATGAATCCGGCTACATGCACACCAAGCGAAATCAATACATTGCAAGGTTTTTCTTTCAATTTTCTGTCATCAACTCAGCAATTTATGGAATAGCTTTCACACATTCTATCCTATAACAATGTTTTTAGTGTTTGTAAACATGTTGGTATTTTGTGAAAGAAATATGAAGTTTACTCCACATGTGTTCAAAACTCATCCTTCATGATGTACATAAATTTGATTTTTCCTCAATGCTCTCATTTTAGGTTTTAGGTTTGACATGCTAACAGCTTTGAGACCGTTCTATATGTATTCAAGGAGAGGGGGGATGTTCATAAATTCATGTTTTGCTCATTGCCAAAGTGAACTACAAGATACATGGTTCTGGTCTAATTCTCCAAGAATAAACAACAAGGTACCAGTCTTACTATTACAACAAGACATGGAGATAATTCATATAGTTATTTATAGTATGTGAAATTTAACTAATTTGTTAGGCGAACATTTATTGTGCAACAGAATAATTAACTACTAATAACTAAATTATATATGTGTACAATAGGAAAAAGGTGTTTGAATTGTAAAGGATAACAATATACAATCTTTGAATTATGTGTCAACATTGTAGTATTTTGTTGTTTGATGTTTCATCTTTGACCAACATTTGAGGTCTTCAAATGAAAAAAAGCAAGTGATTTTTCAACTTTCAGCAAAACCAATTTTAGTCAAATTATGATTATTAAATTACTTTATCTTTTGCAGGCTATAGCAGAAGCTGTTGGTGATTGGTACTTTGGTAGGAACACAAGCAAGGAAATAGATTGCGCATATCCATGTGATAGAACTTGTCATAATCTTATACTACAACTCAAATAATATCTTGTATAAAACTAATCTTTTCCTCCCTTGCATTGTATGGATATGATTAAAATCAAAAAACGGTTAAATTACAATAATCAAAAGTGTATTCAAGACTAAAAATTTTGAATTTTATTCTAATTATTACCTTAAAAGCTATACATATTATAAATTATTATTAATTGAATATGGGAATTTTTTTATCCCTGACAATATACAGTGATTAAACTTAAAAAAATAACATTGATATAGATAGAGGATAAAAATAAATATTTAGTATAAGTAGATTGTATTAATGGCATGTGCTCCTTAACGCATTCATGTTTGATACATACAGCTCTTCATATAGATGGAGTTGGTGGGATCTATATGTTATGCATGTGGCTCAAGGACTTTAAATAATGATTAAGTAACGCTGTAACTTTGAAAATAAAAGTTTATGTTATATATATATATATATATATATATATATATATATATATATATTAGGATCGGGTGTTAAAAGAATTCCATTCATTTTTATTTTAGTTTCTAATAATGTATGTCAAGCAACTTAACATTTAAACCTAAATATTGTGATGTAAAAAATTCATTTTATTTTATTTTCCAAGTAACAGTGAAAAACTTATTTTGAAACATGACCTAAATAGTGTTAATCATGTGATGTGTGCTCCTAATCTAAGCTCGATCGCCCACAATACTGATGCAGCGAGTCAGTTATTAACACAAGTTGGCCAACAAAAATGGACCTACCATGATTAGTTATCAGACTACAAAAGTCTACGTTTCTTCTGTTCCTTTTCCATGCTCGTCTCATCAAAGACTACACAGCTGTACAAGTCTAGACTTAAAAATGAAAGTGGTTAATTACCCGAAATCCCCACTATTTCTTTCCCATAACTCACGCCACATTCAAAAACTTGCATAGACAAACACACTCGTCACAAAGTCATTCTTGCTCAATTAATTCAGTTTATTATATAAATTATTATAATTTTTTTAATATTATTTTCGAATAAAAAACATATATATATATATATATATATATATACACACTAATAAACTATATTTCTAGATATTATATAAACTCCTTGCCATTATTAACCAAAATTAATATCACGTGACCACAAAACAAATAAACCAGCAACATAGTTGAGTTTAATAAAGAACCAGATCCTTATTAATAACATGATTATTTGAGATTCTAATTTTCATTGAAAGAGATATTCAAATATTTAATGTAATCAGATCTGGAGGAAAGCGGATGATTATAAAGAAAAAAGAGAACATTAAAATAAGTGAAATAAAAGAAAAAAAGTAATAATATACAATATAAATATTTTTCTATTTTTAAACACTTTATCAATATATCTCTTATTCCTCTCTATCTCTTTTTATCACACCATATCACAAGTTATATTTATAATTTATTTTTCTTATCTGACTAAATGACTACTAATGTGGAATATATTTTTGAAAGAATATTAAATAATGGGGAGAAAGTGAGACCCAAATTGGCAGCTAGCATTAGACTATGTAGTTGAAGATAGAAAAAGCAGCAAAAAAAAGTAGTAAACCATAACTTGAAGATACAATTACACCAAAAACCAAACCCCACGGCAGCAACATGGGTTGGTTGCCGTCTTGGTCCATATTCTGTTACATGGTGGGTCCATTACACACACTTGGAACCTCATTGCTTCCGTCCATTTCCTTCCTTCTCCTCATCATCTATCCATTTTTTCCAATCACTATTTATTTTATTTCCCTCCTTTCCCAATAAGACAACGCGCACCTTAATTCCCTTCACGTCCACCTCCCTCCTCTATCCCCACCACCAAAACGACGCCGTTTCGTCACGCTTCTAAAATCACCAACTCCGAACTCCACACACGGAGATTCAGATTCTCTCCTTTCTCTCTTTCCTTTTCCATTTCCATGCTCTTATATTCCGCGCGTGCCATATTCTCATTCTCATTACCACAGTGATGGCGACGCGAGTTAATCTTTATCCGTTTCCTTCAAGTAATCAATGAGGCGTCCACTTCACTTACGTGGATTTCCAATCCCGGTTCATTCCAAATTATATCCCTAATTCTACGCTATATCTATTAATCTCAATTCGGAAATATTCTGAATCCATTTTTATTCCTTCAAGTGCAGACAAAGAGCAAAACAACAGAGAAGCAGTTAGCGCGCGCTAGTTTTTAGATCTCGCTTTCCTAAATCTCTTTTTACAAATAGAATCCGAATCCAAACAATAAACACGATTTCGTTCTTCTCCTTGAAGATGAAACTCGTTGCTGCGACATTCGCATTTTTGTATCTAATCACTCTGGCGCCATGGCGCGTGCGCTCCCAAGAACAGAGGCTTCTCGTGAACATGACTCTGGTTCGAAACGCTCGTGCTAGCGGTGCTCGTAAGTACATTTTTATTTTCTTCCTATTGTGATTAGTTAATTAAATTAATTATTTTGTATTATTATTATTATTATTATTATCATCATAATGATTATTTATTAAAATTTGGAGAGTTTGGAAACTTTGTAGTGTGTTTGGATGGGAGTTTACCGGCGTATCACTTGCACAGAGGATTTGGAGCAGGAGAAAACAACTGGCTTCTACAATTTGAGGTACGTTGAACTGAACTTTGTCTTCCGCTTAAAAAAAAAAATCAAAAAATTAAATTAAAAGATGACCATGTATATATATATATATATATATATATATATATATATATATATATATATCATAATGATATGTGATATGCTATATCTATGTATGTGTTATGTATGAGTTGTTAGAGAAAAAAAGATATAGAGTGTATGTAGTGTTGTTTGCTGGTAGTGTTTGAAAAAGTAGAGACCGGGGATGGTGTTTTTGTTTATTGGTTGGTTTCGAAATGCCATACGACAGTGCTTTTTTGTCGTCTGTCAAGAGTTTTGCGCGCGCGCAGCTTTGGGAACACGGGAATCTGCTGTTTTACTATACTGTGTCGAGGACACTCTAAATAGTGACGTGTTCGTTTTTTATTGGCGGTAGAAAATTTTTAAAAAATTCACTGCTAAAATTTGTTACAGGAAACAATTTTCGGTCACTGATTCATTAATTTTCAGTAATATAAATAGAATAATTTTAATGATTTACGTAAAATTGTATGATTAACATCATTAATTTAAATCCACTCTCCCTACGATAAAGAAATAATCTAGTTTACCTAAGCACTTTCAAATTAGAAGGAATTTTTATTTTTTTAAAAAAATTAAAAGGAATATTTAAATATATTGAGTGAATTTTTTTTGTACATTTATTTAGCGAACGTTTATAGGACTGTTAGAGTAGATTGATCTTAGTTTCTATGACATCTCGTGTGAAGGGTTTTTTTAGGGTAGAAAAAATACAATATAATAGAATAGAAATATATAAATTAAAGTAGTGTAAAATGGTGGGATTTACTCAAATTTTTTTAAAATTTTCTTTCCTTTTTTTTTTTTTGTAATCTTTGCTAGCTTTTAAGATCAAAATTTTGAGTAGCTAAATCTTAATAATATGTGAAAAAGGATTGGATGGATCCAATTTATAAGCTTAATATATTAAGTTAAGCATTTTTGTATATTGAACTCATAAAATTAAAATCGTATATAAAAATTAAAGTTAATTAAAGTACATTTTATATTACAAATTTCAAAACAATATAAATATAAATATAATACAATGTGATTTTATCTGAAGTATTCGCTAGTTTTATTATTACATTCGTATATTTTTATATATAAAAAGTTTACACACGCCATTGATTTGTACTTCTGGCTATATAATCGTAATGAATAATTAAGAATGTATTTAAATTAGATAATTTAAAAAATTAACGTAAAATTATATTATTAAAATGAACTTCAGCAATATATTTTTTTTTTGTTAAAGTTAACTCTTTTTACCTATAATTTAAGTTACTGTTCCTATTGTACCAAAACATTCAAATTAAAAGGAGTCTTGCAATTGATAATCGTGACCAAAGGCAATAGGCACTTCATAATCCACACTTTGATAAGCAGTGTCTTTGGAAGCGTGGAGTTAAAGATAGAGGTTGACCCATAGGTTGTAATGTCGGAGAATAAAGTCTCATACAGACTTTGAATCCAAGCAAAGCAATGGTAATTGGAAATGATTGAATGAAACGACAAAGTGGATAGAACAGCAGCTAGTTAGTTTGGTGGATCCTAAATGCCAATTGAAGAAACCGCTTGGTTCTACTATATTCATTAATTACTAATGATCATCGCCAACTTATTATTTATGGTACATGCCAGGGTGGTGGATGGTGCAATGACTTGACATCATGCTCAGAGAGAGCCGAAACTCGGAGGGGTTCAACACGTTATATGTCCAAGTGGGAGGTTTTCTCTGGTATTTTAAGCAATAATGCCACACTTAATCCAGGTGAATTAAACAACTTATGCCTTGTTATATTTTATTTTATTTGTTCTTGTGAGAATTATTATAGCTTGAATTTAAAAGTCGCTTTATTTTAATCGAATATCGAAATGGGCTATAGCATGTCACTTCTCCCGTTACTGAAAAATGTTTTCTTTTATATGAGTTTACTTTTTAATTTGAAAAATGTGTGAAGTGTATACGTTTTTTCGTGTGTTTGATGACATGTATAAGTAATTTTTTTTTTATAAATCCACACAACTAATATTCGCGCATCGATTTAGATCAATTTCAGATAAAAATAAAATCTAAATCAATTTGATTTTTATTGATGATTTTATGGGAAATTCCTAACCAAACTAATTCGATGAATAACGGATTGGTTCAATTCTATTTAATTAGATTTAGATATTTTATAAATAAAAATATTATTTTTAAAAAGCTTTCATAAAATTTTATCATTAAAAGGACATTAATAATATATCTTTTTTATGATATGCTTACATAAATTAAATAATTAATAATAATACAATAATAGATAACATGTGTGTTTGATTTTGTTCGGATTTGTAAACCACAAATCCGATACTTGAAATAATTAACTTTAAGTTTTGATTGATTTTATTTAAATTGGATTTAATTTAATAAAAAATTCGAACCAATTTAATTAATTTAACTTAAATATGTGGATTCATTACATCACATTATGTGTGTATGTATGTATATCATTGAAAGGACAGAGTGGATGGTATATGATAATCATAATTTCGGTCATAACTTGTTGAACCACTTCCACCAACTAGGGGAGAGGTTCAGTGAGGTGCAAGTGCAACAACAAAAGGTACCCCTACTCCACCGGGTCCCCAAGAAAGGAGTAAAAAGTGAGAAATCTAGAGCTAGGTGGATGCATTAGACGCATGGTAACTACTGCATTATATGAATTACACGCATGGAAATGTAGAATTACAAACGTTTTCTTTTAACTGGTAACATCATACCGGATATTTAGCCTATGCCAATTTCGCTCATCTCTCGTTTCAGTGCGTGTGATATTACGTTACATATAGATTTAATTCTGTATTTAGAGTTACTTTAGATAAATTATGATATATTTGATTTTATATTAGAAAATTTTCAGAATTAATTATAAATTTAGGATTAATTTTGAGTTGAAGTAATTCTGCTGTAACTATTAGGTGTGATAAAGTATTTTACAACTTTTTTATAAATTTAATTTTGTGATAAAGTATTCAAACATCAATCATGTTATTTTAAGGTCAATTTTAATTAAAATTAATTTTATCATCAATCGTCCAAACATACAGTTGCAGTGGTCCTTGACACAGCTGTCTTTTGAGTTTAAAATCTAGAGTTCACTGACAAATAGACAATCCAGTTGTGCTCAATGTAGCTCGATCCAAATTAGTGTCACCAATCATGTTCCTCCTGATTCCCTTTCACGGACTCCTGTCTCCTAGTTCATGTCGTGCTTTTTGACCTTCCCTTTTTTTACTTAAAAGTTTTTGTAGGAGATTTTTTAAAGTTTTGTTTTAACCTATATTAATTTACTTTTAAAAAATTATTTTAATATATTATATTTTAAAACATTTTAAGAAAGTTATAGGTTCTTTGAAGAGACAAAAGTCAATGTTATAATTTGTTAAAAGGTTTTTTTAAATACAAAATTGTTGTATGTTAGCTAAATTGTATGTATCATTTATTTATTTCTGGTTTTATTTTCTTCATCCCTACATCACCATTCTCCAATTATCATTTTCAGCTCAGCTGTCGGTGCACATACCGTGTTTCCAAATGCTAATATAAAATTACTTGGGATGATGTGGGCATGTGTGAACAAATACATCTTGTGCATAGATCCGTTACCCTGTCTTGTTAATTTCTTTTCATACATGAAAAAACATCGTTTCCCCTTTTCGTAGAATGAAAAGGAAAATAAATATTAACTATGTTATGTGGACACTAAAACTATAAACAACGTGCAAAAAAGTTTTAGTTGGTAAATTATGAAACTGATAGCTAATTAATTTTGAAAAAAATCCACAGATTTTATTTACTCACTCTTTTATGGAAGTTATTTAATGGAATTTTAGTAGTATTTAAAATTTTAATTTACATAATTTACTTTTGAAGTCCCCAGCATGATTGTAAAGTCTATGCAACTCCCACTTTACAACAAACGTGCTGAGTTTATGAGGGAGGATTTGAGTTTGCTTTTTACAAAATAAATTCTTAGAAAATAGTTATAAATGTCTAAGCTTTGGATAAATTGAAGATTAATTTCATAATTAGTCCAAATTATAAGAAATATCTCAGAGTTCTACTGGGCATCAAAAGTCTTAATTACATTTGTTAAAGATATGTCTAAGCAACCAGTTTAACTTTTTGATGAATTATGAATAAAAGGAGTGAATTTTTCATTTATCCCCTCCCCCTCTTAAACTTGGCGTTTCTGAATTTTGTTGCCTAGTGTGTGTGTTTTATTAATATTATTGAATTCTGGCGTTTGTCCGTCAATGTACTGTATCAGATTTTTACAATTGGAACCGTGTGAAACTCAGATATTGTGATGGAGCTTCATTTACCGGAGACGCTGTGTTCACTAATGAGGTAATTTTTACAACACCTATCCCGAAATAAAGGAGTTAAAAAAGAAAGAAGGATACATGATAAATCGTTGGCTAAATGAAGTTGTTAGAGTTTCTTGCATTCATAAATAATTTTCACGTTGGCTAAATCAAGAAAATCTTTCCGCTAACCTAAATAAGAATGAATACGGTTTTTTAAATTGAAAAACAACCGTGTCTCATTATTCTAATGGTAAATAATTCATCTTATTTTATTATTTAACACTATTATGAGTATTATCCTTAAAAAAAAAACCCTACCTGCGATTATTTTATCATTTACCTTTTGTTCTTCTAACATACACACAAGTGTCACGAAAAATACTCTTTTACAATACAAAAAAATCTAATGACAATTGATACTCTTGTTTTAAAAAAAATCGAAGGAAAATGACAGTAAAACCAGAAGGGTGTTGGATTAATTAATTTTATGGGCATTAGTGCTAAATCAACATTTTCATGTGTCTAAACCATGTTTATTGCATAAAGTGATTCGCTGTGTTTGTGAGATGAACATCAGACAACAACACTCTATTTCAAAGGGCAGAAAATTTGGGAAGCCATTATACGCAACCTTCTACCTCGAGGTTTGGGAAAGGCACGAAAGGTATACTTCATCTCAATGGAGTTTGCTTTCATTTATTCTCTCCATTCTCAATTGAACACGAGTTTAAGTCAGCAAATTATATTATATGAAGTAAACAAAATCTATAATACATACTATTTCTCGTGTGTAGGCTTTACTTTCAGGCTGTTCAGCAGGAGGTTTAGCAACCTTTCACCATTGTGAGGACTTCGCCAAGTATTTGCCAAAGAATGCTAGTGTTAAATGCTTGAGTGATGCCGGATTTTTTCTTGATGGGTATGTTTAGTCTATCTCATGTCATAATCTTTATCTTTAGCTTTATTTCTTCAAAATCTAATTATTAATGTTTCTTTTTCTCCCTTTTTGCAGAAGAGACATCAGTTTGAACCACACCATGAGATATTTTGTCAAAAGTCTCGTTCAACTGCAGGTAACTACCAAAAAATTTATTTAAAAATACAAAATATATATCTATCAATTATTAAAAGAATAAACATCATATTATTTTTTAATGTTAATATATATGTGTGCCTTATTAATATTAAAAAATAATGATGATTAGATATTTTTTACTCATTACTTATAATTCATCACAACAGTGTCTTACAAAATAGAGAAAGAAATCCGTAGTTTTTTATTCTCTACTTTAATTTTTGGAATTGCATATAAAGAAGAAATGATAGTGCATACAATTGAACACATTCTTACTTGGCAACCGTATTGTGCAACAGGGAGTAGAGAAGAATCTGAATAGAAATTGTACCAGAGCACTGTTCTTTCCAGACTTGGTATGATTTCCACGAACTTGCATCATTAGCTCAGGAAAATTATTTAAGTTTTTGACATTTGTCATGTTTTTATGCAGTGCTTCTTTCCACAGTATGCATTGAGATACATATCAACACCATACTTTATCTTGAACTCTGCCTATGATGTATTCCAAGTAATATTCTTGACATATTTTGTTCTAACATCCTAAGTTGCATATTATCTTAATTCATATAATTGTCTAATTATGAGATGCATAAAACTTATAATGTCAACAGTTCCATCATATATTGGCGCCACCCTCTGCTGATATCCACGGTCATTGGAACCGTTGCAAGCTAAACCCGGCAGCATGCACACCAGACCAAATTGATAAATTGCAAGGTTCGTATGCAACAGTTCTAAATTTCAGGTTTTTCTTAGTAATTTATGGAATAACTTGATCCATTCTATTATCTAAGTAGTTTTTAGTGTTTATAAACACGTTAGTATTTTGCGCAAGAAATATTTAGTTTAATCTATACTGTTCAAAATTCATCCTTCGTTATGTAAATAAAATTGATTTAGCTTAATGCACTATATTCAGGTTTTAGGCTGGACATGCTTGCAGCTTTGAGACCCTTCTATATAAATTCTAGAAGAGGGGGGATGTTTATAAATTCATGTTTTGCTCATTGCCAAAGTGAACTGCAAGAAACATGGTTTGGGGATGATTCTCCAAGAATAAATGATAAGGTACCAATCTTACTCATTTCTGGCGAACATTTATTCTGTGCAATGAAGTAACTGATTTCTATTGAGCACTTATACCATATATGTGTACAATAGGAAAAAGAGTGTATATTATAAAGGATAACAATTAAGATCTTTGAACTGTGTCTATATTGTAGCGTTTTGTTGTTTGATGCATCTTCCTTTGACAAAAATATGAGGTTTACGATTAAACAAAAAGTGATATGTGAACTTTCGGCATTGCAAAAGTTTTAGTCAACCATATGGCTAAACTGTTCTATCTTTTGCAGACTATTGCAGAAGCGGTTGGTGATTGGTATTTTAGTAGAAACAGAAGCAAGGAAATAGATTGTGCATATCCGTGTGATGCAACTTGTCATAATCTTATACCATAAGCGGTAATGCCTTGTATGAAATTATGTACTAGTTTTCTTGGATATCTTAGTGACTTTTAAGCTCCATTCTTTGACTCAATTTTAAATGTTGCAGGTCAGTTAGAAGGTTAAACTCATTATTTTTCCTCGAGCTTCTCTATGTCTCGTTGAGAAGATCTAATAGTTCTCAGAAAAAGGATTAATTAAGGGGGATTTTTTTTTAGAAAGCCATACAAGTACACAATGAATGCTAGGAAGATAGAAAATTCTGTGATAGGAACATGAAAGGGTGTAAAGAAACCACTAGAGAAAATGTGGTTTGAAATATTTCAATTATTTTTCATACATTTCAAATTATTTTTTACTCAATAAAATCAATCGTATTTTGTTTTTTGTTTTCCATGTGTAAATTCTCGTCAATTGTATACATTGTGTCTTGAACCTTGATACACATTACGAGTCCTCTGTCCCTCAACCTTCACCTTGTCTTAGATTTTATCCTAGTATTTCTTTTTCAATTTGAATTTTTATCTTAATATTGGTACACCATATTAAATATCTTCGAGAATATGTATTTTAAGTAAATCTATGGATGACGCATCACTTGTATGGATGCTAATTACTTCATTGTATAACTTATATTTCAAGCTATTTATTTTGTTTGCAAGTATTAGATGAGGACATTTATAGTTTGTTTAGATGTTAGCTATTATTTGTTGGGATACAACCTTAGTTCTATTCAAGAGAATAATGGAGGTAGAGTGATGGAGGACTATCACAAGATAGAACATTTACATGAGGAATGTTTAGAAAATTAGAGAAAGAGTTGGAGAAAGAACTTCTTAAAATTGAATTAAATATTGGAGACTTTACTCTAAAATAAAGACCTTGTAATCTTCTTATGAATTTGTAAATTGATTTTGCTTGCAAGTTAAACTTTTGGCCAATTTGTGTGAGCACGTGGTAGCTCATGGCTATTTAGAACCTATTTTGTATTAACCTGTTGAACTTAACCTTTCCTTTATTTTTATTTTTTTTTTAGTAAAAGAAAATAGGGAGAAGAGTGAATCTTAGCCATGAGATTTAAATAAAAATCCAAGGATTCAGAATGCATTTTAATTCATATTTCAAGAATGTATCTATACCCTTTATTTTTAACTTATCCAACGGGTAAGAGTCATTCTTGTTTAATGAATTATTTTTAGCCCTTGATTGTTCATGCTTGCTTAACCACCCCTGGATGAATTTACATTCTCATTTAGTTTTACTTATATGCTTTGGCTGAAAACTAATAGTCAGTCTTAAAAATATATTGAAATTGAGTTTTTCCATTGAGACTTTGCTCTCCTATGGGTTTCTTGATTGAACCTCAAATCTTATCAAATGATCATTCCTTTGTGGTGATTCCCTTTGACTTATTGATCTTGATCATAGCGTCTTCTCCCTTCCTCATCTAATTTCATTCTATATTTTTCTTTCTTCCTTTTCTTTTTTTCTTTTTTTTATCTTTGTTTGACATAAATACAAAATTCCCAAAACCCTATGAAGAATTGAAGATTAGACAACAATTCCAAGTTTGTGTAAGATAAACTTGTATCACATAGCCTCAAGGAGAAAAAGGGTAAGGCGGAAGGTTCCTTGTAAGGGAGGATTGCTGCAATAGAGTTTCTATGAAGATGAGTGAAGATTCTATTGTAGGGAGGATAGCTGCAGGAGACTAGTCAAAAGATTCTGCTTTTGTAAAAGAGCAGGACTTTAAAATAAGAAAAGATTTATTGAGTATTGTGTTAATTCAAAATCTCCCGTCGACAAATATTAAAAGGACAAAGAAGTGAGAAATCTATAAGATTTATTGAGTATTGTGTTAATTCAAAATCTCCCGTCGACAAATATTAAAAGGACAAAGAAGTGAGAAATCTATATAAGATAAAGTGATAGATTTTCTTCATTTGCACTACATCCTTAGATCTATAAAAGAAGTATACAAGATTTTAGGTATGTCAAAATTATATGAGAGAGTTTATAATTTTTACAGCAAAAATTATATGAGGAAGAGTTTATAATTTTTTTTGTACAAAAATTATATAGAAGTGAGTTTATAATTTTTCCGTGGAACGAATATGATATTCTAGAAGTTAATTCATATGAGTTAATTCTCTCCCCTTGACATTTTGACCTAAAACTCAATCAAATCAAGAAAAACATGTTACAGAATTCTATTCTACCGGTAAGACTTTTTATATAAGAATTCTTATAATACCTACTTTTAACTTCCTTACACTTCATTATTCGTGTGATTTAGTCATTTAGTTACCTCAATGATTTTAATATCATTATTAGGCTAATTTCTCTTGGTTGTAAAATTAAAATAAGTACTAAATAGAAAGGAAAAAATATTTTTATCTATGTGAAAATTTGAAATATTTAATTTAATTTTTAAAATGATTTTATCTCATTTTAATTCTTTTAAATTAAAAATCTATCACTTTTAATCCTTAAAATGATTCACACAGCCCTACATACCTATTTAAAAAAAGCTAAAATAAGATAAAGAATTAAAGAAAAACTAAAGTTAAATATTACAAAAGGAGATTGATATGAAACATAACCTCATTCTTTGAGGTTAGGGAAACTCATTTTTTCATTTTTAATTTTTTTTTTACTTATATAAAATATATAATTTTAAATAAACTGTATAACTTAGTTATTAATTATATTTTAAATAAAATAATATATAATAATTAATAAATAACATAAACCATAAACGAAATAATTTTTTAAAAATTATATTTTTTATAAGTTCTGTAATTTCAATTATATTATTTAATAATTCAATAAATATTATAATAAAAATGTTTATTTATTATAATAAATATTAAATATTTTTAATCATTATAAAACATTAGACTACACAAATTTAATTTTAACTCTAATAATAAGAATAATATTAACAACCTAAAATATTTTTTATTTTTCACCTTTTATTTTTAAATTTTAAAGTATTAACAATTTTTATCATTATGGGTTCTTGCAGAAAAATGGATTCTGCAAGATTACCAATAGCTTGGACGGCTTCAACAACAACAACAATATTTACATCTATAATAAAATGCAAGCATAAACAATTGATTTAAGTTGAGTCGGCCCAAAATATAAAAACAAACACAACTATAATTACGTTCATGATCATACATATTGAGCTTAAAAAGATTCATGGTGTAATATCAGTTGCTTGCACGGTAAAAGTTGGTCACGGCTAGTGCCAGCCTTTTTTGTTAGTAAAACCTTAATAGCACGTTATAATCTGGAACTACCACTTAGAATTTATGTCAATATTTGACTTCAGAAAAATGATCATATTTTAAACATGAATGCTTTGCAGGACTTTAATATGCCTATCTCAAATGTTTGCTTATTGATATTAACTTGCTGAACAATCAATTATTATATTTCTTTTAAGGAATATTCAGCATTTATGGCCTCTTTGTTTTTGTGGCATCCAATTATGTATGTGACTTCTAAATTTACATCTCTATTATCCTCTCCAGGAAATCACCAAGCACATGCAAAGAGGAAAAAGAATGTAATAATATATCTATAAGTTCAGCTATTTAGCTTCAAGGTTGGAAAGGCATTACAACACCTGGATGCACAAATATCTAACAAAGGTACCAAAAATATCGTAAGAAAAACAAATTGCTAAGTTTTACAAATAAGACAATTTCAAACAACTAAGAACTATAAACTGCTTCAAATTCAAACTAATTACAAAAAAAAGGATAAATTAAAAAGAATATGGGGCGCACATGTTGATCTACATGCATGTCCCAGTGAGTATGAAAATATACTATCATTGTATTGAACACTTAGTGTGGGGAAATTCAAAACAAATGAATAAAAATCAGATATCCACCTTATTTTGCGGGTTGGTTTTGCTGTTCCCGTAACATTTACAAACTCTATTTCTAATTCTTTTTTCTACAAAAATGGGACAAGAATTACTTTATGATTTCCATATGCAGCAGAACATAATAAATCAGAAATTCAGAATAACTTCACAAAAGACAACCAATTTAGCTTACCATTGTGTCTCGCCCTTTCTCAAACAAAATTGATTTTACACTATCTTTACCAATCCAGCGGCAAAGTTCAAGTATCAACCCTTTAGAGGATGCACGCACATTTTGATCGTGATGGTCAATCTGAAATCAATTCACTGCAGGTGCCACAAATATTATAGTTTTTAATATAATTAAACCTTCTCCTACTAAGCATAGAAGAAACACTGCCACTTCAGATTCTGTCAAAGAGTGACCCACATCCTTCAAGGTGTCCAGCAGTTCAGGAAGAAATTCCAGCACCTGAGCAATTAAATGGAAGAAAGTTAAGACCAACACCATACATCTTCATAGCAAGAAAGGAAAGAAAAAGAAAAACCTAATAACACAACCGAAAAAGAAAACAGTAACCTTCAATAGACTTGTTGTGTTTGATTTGCAGAACTGCAACACAAACCACCTCAGAAGAATGTCTAAAACTTCTATAAATTCCTCACCAATGGAAGAAAGTGCCTGGGATGTGCAATAGAAGTTTGAATAAGTTCCAGAACATTAACCTTCAATACCATGCAAATTATTATGGATAGAAAAACACCTTCTGCAGCATTTCAAGTCCATCAACTGCCTTCTTAAAATCTGCCCTTCAGAGTCTCCTATGCAAATCCTCTCTGAAATACTTCATCATGTCATTCTGCAAATTGCTGGCACATTTATTATAATTCAATAGTTATAGAAAGCTTGGGTTATGCATGACTATTTGTCAACAAATAGACCTACCTCAAGATCTTGAATTTGCTCAATACGTGGGTCCTCAAACTTAAACCTTCGAACCACCATTCTCTCTCTATCTTCCTGCAAGTAAGACAATCCAGATGATGGCCCAACCATCGTATTCTTAAGGTTTTTAAGCAAACATTTGGTATACTCCAGTTCAGCAAACAATAGCTTATTTGAATCCGTGATATTTAACAAGGCTTGAGACTGGACCACCATATCTTGAACAAATATTGATTCAGACTTAATAACCTGTATCCAGGATAGTGAGTAGTGCAGACTTTATATCAGTAAGAAACCCTTTAATGTCTGCAAGGACAAAAGCCTTAAAGCCTTGAACAATGAAATTAAGAGAGATGAAAATTTGAAAATTAACGCAAAGTCACCTGGACCAACAAATCTATGCAAAACGCCCAGGAGCTTAATTGATGCATTTCTAGTGGCAGCAGCACTTGACTGCAACCCAAAATAGAAACTTTAAAATAGAATTTGCATTAAAACAATGAAACTTTAACCAGAAATTTCTATGATAAAGAACCCAAAAATAAAATAACTAAAAAGCATGTAAATGCAGATGATTCACCTCAAGCTTTATATGTGAGACACCAAAATCCTCAACGACAGAAACCATCCACAAGATTCCCTCACTTAAAACCTTGGGATTGTTATGCTACTTCATGATCTTGTAAAGCTACAGAAAAAATCAGAGTTTTCAAATATTATCTTCTGATACATAAAGATAACAAAAACAATGAGACACACCAAAAAGGTTCAACTGCATTTCGTATGAATTCCACCAGAGGCCTCTTTGTTCAAGTTTCATAAAAAGAATTTTTTTTCCATTAATAAAATTTAATAACAAATAGAGATTCTACAATAAAATATGCAATTTGACTTATCTAAATAATTTTACCTGTATACGCTATGATATATTATGGCAACCATCTTATACAAAGTTGTACAGATTTGAGCAAGTTTAACTTATAATCTTTAAATAATTAGCAATGGATAACCAAAATTCACCTAGTATAAATGTTCATATAGTCAGCACTATAGTGATGCATAGACAACAGTGCAAAACAACATTCCAACGTGGAAAGGCAAATCAATTACTTCAGACTGTGACAACAAGGGTAGTTTCTAAATGATCATAACTTTACAATGACAACAAGGGTAGTTTCTAAATGATCATAATTTTATAATGACTGTCAAAAATAAAATATCAAGGAACACAATATGCCCCCAACAAATAGAAGATATGTTTATAAAGGGTAACCAGACTTACTCTTTCAAAAATGAACCCTGGACCAACTACTTCACACAAATTATTAAGGCATTTCATAGCATGTGCCCATGTCTTAATATCTGCGACACGTTCACTTTGTCCTATCAAAATGAAAACAAGATAGGTAAATCAGACTAGCAATTGATAAAGTAAACATCACAAAAATTCCATTTTACAAGACAGTTTATTATTGGCAATGGCTGAATTACCCAACCGAAAGGCAAAGTACTACATACTTCTTTAGAATTTAAGCTGTAGTTGAAGCTATATGAGCGACAACTTCAATAACTTGTTGTTAAACCTGTGCAAGGAAATTACAAACATTAGTATCAATCCTACAGACTACAAATTAATAAAATAAATCATTTTAAATTCAAGTATATATATCTTCGAACCTAGGGTCATTGTCAATTCACTAGCAATTCCAATTATAGGAAAGAAACATAAAATTTCAGATTAAGGGGTAAGATGATTTCATAAAGAATTTAAAAGTAATTCAAACCGAACCGAACTGAGCATCATTGTGAATTCACAAATATTTCACTCCGGATAAATAACCATGAAATTCCATGTGTAAGGGACAAAGCGATTTCTTGAAGAATTCACTTGTAAATCCAAACCGAACAAAATTAACACCATTGTGAATTCAAAAAGAATTCCAAGTTAGTGAAATTCCATATTTCAGCGACAAAGTGATTTCACAAAGAATTCACTTGGAATTTTGTACCAAACCAAACCGAACATTATTGTGAATTCACAAAGAATTCCAATTTAGGTAAATAACCATGAAATTGGAGATTTAAGGGAAAATGTGATTTCACAAGGAATTTACATATAAATCCGAACCGAAACAAACCCAACATCACTATGAATTCATAAAAGAATTCAAATTTAGGGTAAATAACCATCAAATTCTAGATTTAAGGGACAAAGTGACATCACAAAGGATTAATGTGTGATACCGAACCAAACCAAAGTGAACATCATTGTGAATTCACAAAGAAATCCAATTAAGGGTAAATAACCATGAAATTCGAGATTTAAGAGGCAATGCAATTTCACAAAAAATTCACTTATAAATCCGAACCGAACCAAATCAAACATCATTATGCATTCACAAAGAATTCCAATTTAAGGTATAAAACCATGAAATTCAAAATTTAAGGGACAAAACGATTTAACGTAGAATTCACTTATAAATCTAAACCGAACCAAATTGAGCATCATTGTAAATTCAAAAAGAATTCCAAATTAGGGTAAATAACCATGAAATTTCATATTCAAGGGACAAAGTGATTTCACGAAAAATTCACTTATTAATCTGAACCGAAAAAAATCGAGCAACATTTTAAGGGTATATAACATTGAAATTCCAGATTTAAGAGACAAAGTGATTTCACAAAGAATTCACATGGATTTCTCAACCGAACCAAACCAAACATCATTTTGAATCCACAAAGAATTCCAACATAGGTAAATAATCATGAAATAAGAGATTTAAGGGACAAAGTGGTTTGACGAAGAATTCACTTATAAATCCGAACCGAACCAAACCAAACCAAATATCATTGTAAAGTCACAATGAATTCAAACTTAAGGAATATAACCATGAAATTTCAACTTTAAGGGACAAAGTGATTTAACGAAGAATTCATACATGATTCCAAATCGAACAAAACCGAACAACATTGTCAATTGAAAAAGATTTTAAATTTAGGGTAAATAACCATGAAATTCGAGATTTGAGGGACCGTGATTTCATGAAGATTTCACTTGTTAATCTGAACCAAACAAAACCGAACATCATTGTGAATTAACAAAGAAAACCAATTTAGGGTAAGTAACCATGAAATTCCAAATTCAAGGGATAGAGTGATTTCACGAAGAATTCTCTTATAAATCTAAACCAAACCAAATCGAACATCATTGTGAATTCACAAAGAATTCCAATTTATGGTAAATAACCACGAAATTCCATATTTAAGACACAAAGTGATTTCACCAAGAATTCACTTGTGATTCCGAACAAAACCAAATCAAGCATAATTGTGAATTCACAAATAATTCCAATTTAGGGTAAATAACAATGAAATTTCTCCATATTCAAGGGGACAATGTGATTTCACCAAGAATTCACATATTAATCTAAACCGAGCATCATTGTGAATTCACAAAGAATTTCGATTTTGGGTAAATAACCATAAAATTTCATATTTAAGGGACAAAGTGATTTCACGAAGAATTCACTTATATATCTAAACCAAACCAAACCGAGCATCATTGTGAATTCACAAAGAAATCCAATTTTGTGTAAATAACCATCAAATTCCATATTTAAGGGACAAAGTGATTTCACGAAGAATTCACTTATGATTCTAAACTAAACAAATCTAGCACAATTGTGAATTCACAGAGAATTCCAATTTTGGGTAAATAACCATGATATTCCTCCATATTCAAGGGGACAATGTGATTTCACTATTAATTAACATATTAATCTGAACCGAATCAAATTGAGCATCATTGTGAATTCATAAAGAGTTCCAATTTTGGGTAAATAACCACCATATTTAAGGGATAAAGTTATTTCACGAAGAATTCACATATATATCTGAACCAAACCAAACTGAACATCATTGTGAATTCGCAAAGAATTTTAATTTTGGATAAATAACCATCAAATTAAAAATTTAAGGGAGAAAGTGATTTCACGAAAAGTTCACTTGTGATTCCGAACCGAACCAAATCGAACAAAATTGTGTATTCACAAAGAATTCCAATTATGAGTAAATAACCATCAAATTCCTCCAAATTCAAGGGACAAAGTGATTTCACGAAAAATTTACATATTAATCCAAACCGGACCAAACCGAACATCATTGTGAATTCACAAAGAATTCCAATTTTGGGTAAATAAACATCAAATTCCATATTTAAGTGACAAAGTGATTTCACGAAGGATTCACTTGTGATTCTGAACAAAACCAAACCAAACATAATTGTGAATTCCGAAAGAACTCAAATTTAGGGTAAATAACCATGAAATTTCTCCATATTCAAGGGGACAAAGTGATTTCACGAAGAATTCACATATTAATCCAAACCGAACCAAAACGAGCATAATTGTGAATTCACAAGGAATTTCAATTTTGGGTAAATAACCATCAAATTCCCTATTTTAGGGATAAAGTGATTTCACGAAGAATTCACTTGTGATTCTGAACCAAACCAAACCGAACATAATTGTGAATTCACAAAGACCTCAAATTTAGGGTAAATAACCACGAAATTTCTCCATATTCAAGGGGACAAAGTGATTTCACGAAAAATTCTCATATTAATCCAAACCGAACCAAACCGTGCATCATTGTGAATTCACCAAGAATTCCAATTTTGGGTAAATAACCATCAAATTCTCTATTTTAGGGATAAAGTGATTTCACGAAGAATTCACTTGTGATTCTGAACCAAACCAAACCGAACATAATTGTGAATTCACAAAGACCTCAAATTTAGGGCAAATAACCATGAAATTTCTCCATATTCAAGGGGACAAAGTGATTTCACAAAAAATTCACATATTAATCCAAACCGAAACAAACCGTGCATAATTGTGAATTCACTAAGAATTCCAATTTTGGGTAAATAACCATCAAATTCAATATTTTAGGGACAAAGTGATTTCACGAAGAATTCACTTGTGATTCTAAACCAAACCAAACCGAACATAATTGTGAATTCTCAGAGAAATCAAATTTAGGGTAAATAACCATGAAATTTTTCCATATTCAAGGGGACAAAATGATTTCACATATTAATCCGAACCGAACCAAACCGAGTATCATTGTGAATTCACAAAGAATTCTAATTTTGGGTAAATAACCATAAAATTCAATATTTAAGGGACAAAGTGATTTCACGAAAAATTCACTTATATATCTGAACCAAACCAAATCGAGCATCATTGTGAATTCACAAAGAATTCCAATTTTGGATAAATAACCATCAAATTCCAAATTTAAGGGACAAAGTGATTTCACGAAGAATTCACTTGTCATTTCGAACCGAACCAAATTGAGAATAATTGTGAATTAACAAAGAATTCCAATTATGGGTAAATAACCATCAAATTCTTCCAAATTCAAGGGACAAAGTGATTTCACGTATAATTCACATATTCATCCAAACTGAGCATCATTGTGAACTGACAAAGAATTCCAATTTTGGGAAAATAACCATTAAATTCCTTATTTAAAGGACAAAGTGATTTTACGAAGAATACATGTGTTTCTGAACCAAACCAAACCCATCATAATTGTGAATTCACAAAGAATTCCAATTTAGGGTAAATAACCATGAAATTCCTCCACATTCAATGGGACAATATGTTTTCACGAAGAATTCACATATTAATCTGAACCGAACCAAACCGAGCATCATTGTCAATTCACAAAGAATTCCAATTTTGGGTATATAACCAAAAAATTTCATATTTAGGGGACATAGTGATTTTACGAAGAATTCACTTATATATCTGAACCAAAACAAACCGAGCGTCATTGTGAATTCACAAAGAATTCCAATTTCAAGTAAATAACCATCAAATTTCATATTGAAGGGACAAAGTGATTTCACGAAGAATTCACTTGTGATTCTTAACCAAACTAAACCGAGCATAATTATGAATTCACAAAGAATTCCAATTTAGGGTAAATAACCATGAAATTCCTCCATATTCAAGGGGATAATGTGATTTCACGAAGAATTCATATATTAATCCAACCGAACCAAACCGAAGCGTCATTGTGAATTCACAAAGAATTCCAATTTTGGGTAAATAACCATATAATTCCATATTTAAGGAACATAATGATTTCATAAAGAATTCACTTATATATCTGAACCAAACCAAACCGAGCTTCATTGTGAATTCACAAAGAATTTCAATTTTAGGTAAATAACCATCAAATTCCATATTGAAGGGATAAAGTGATTTCACGAATAATTCACTTGTGATTCTTAACCAAATCAAACCGAGCATAATTGTGAATTCATAGAGAATTCCAATTATGGGTAAATAACCATCAAATTCTTCCAAATTCAAGGGACAAAGTGATTTCACGAAGAATTCACTTGTGATTTCGAACCGAACCAAATCGAGCATAATTGTGAATTAACAAAGAATTCCAATTATGGGTAAATAACTATCAAATTCTTCTAAATTCAAGGGACAAAGTGATTTAACGTAGAATTCACATATTCATCCAAACCGGACCAAACCGAGCATCATTGTGAATTGACAAAGAATTCCAATTTTGGGAAAATAACCATTAAATTCCTTATTTAAGGGACTAAGTGTTTTACGAAGAATTCACATGTGATTCTGAACCAAACCAAACCGAGTATAATTGTGAATTCACAAAGAATTCCAATTTAGGGTAAATAGCCATGAAATTACTCCATATTTAAGGGGACAATGTGATTTCTTGAAGAATTCACATATTAATTCAAACCGATCCAAGCCGAGCATTATTGTGAATTCACAAAGAATTCCAATTTTGGGTAAATAACCATAAAATTCCATATTTAAGGGACAAAGTGATTTCACGAAGAATTCACTTGTATATCTGAACCAAACCAAATCGAGCATCATTGTGAATTAACAAAGATTTCCAATTATGGGAAAATAACCATGAAATTCCAAATTTAAGGGACAAAGTGATTTCACGAAGAATTCACTTGTGATTCCGAACCGAATCAAATCGAACATAATTGTGAATTAACAAAGATTTCCAATTATGGGAAAATAACCATAAAATTCCTCTATATTCAAGGGACAAATTGATTTCACGAAAAATTCACATTAATCCAAACTGGATTAAACCGAGCATCGTTGTGAATTCACAAAATATTCAAATTTTGGGTAAATAACCATCAAAATCCATATTTAAGGGACAAAATGTTTTCACGAAGAATTCAATTGTGATTCTGAACCAAACCAAACCGAGCTTAATGGTGAATTCACAAAGAACTCAAATTTAGGGTAAATAACCATGAAATTTCTCCATATTCAAGGGTATAAAGTCATTTCACGAAGAATTCACATATTAATTCAAACCGAGCACATTGTGGATTGACAAAGAATTCTAATTTTGGGTAAATAACCATCAAATTCCATATTTAAGGGACAAAGTGACTTCATGAAGAATTCACTTGTGATTCTGAACCAAACCAAACTAAACCAAGCATAATTAAGAACTCATCAAGAATTCCAATTTATGGTAAATAACCATGAAATTCCTCCATGTTCAAGGGGACAATGTGATTTCATGAAGAATTCACATATTAATCCGAAACGAACCAAACCGATCATTGTAAATTCACAAAGAATTCCAAATTTGGGCAAATAACCATAAAATTCCATATTTAAGGGACAAAGTGATTTCACGAAGAATTCACTTATATATCTGAACCAAACCAAGCATCATTTTGAATTCAGAAAGAATTCCAATTTTGGGTAAATAACCATCAAATTCCATATTTAAGGGACAAAGTGATTTCACGAAGAATTCACTTGTGATTCTGAACCAAACCAAACCGAGCATAATTGTGAATTCACAAAGAATTCCAATTTAGGGTAAATAACCACGAAATTTCTCCGTATCCAAGGGTACAATTTTTCCTTATTCAAGGGTACAACGTGATTTCACGAAGAATTCTTATATTAATCCATCCAAATCGGACCAAACCGAACATCATTGTGAATTCATAAAGAATTCCAATTTTGGGTAAATAACCATCAAATTCTATATTTAAGGGACAAAGTGATTTCACGAAGAATTCTCTTGTGATTCTAAACCAAACCAAACCGAGAATAATTGTGAATTCACAAAGAACTCCAATTTAGAGTAAATAACCATGAAATTTCTCGGTATTCATGGTGACAAAGTGATTTTACGAAAAATTCACATATTAATCCAAACCGAGCATCACTGAGAATTCAAAAAGAATTCTAATTTTGAGTAAATAACCATAAAATTCCATATTTAATGGACAAAGTGATTTTACGAAGAATTCACTTATATATTTGAACCAAACCAAACCGAACATCATTGTGAATTCACAAAGAATTCCAATTTTGGGTAAATAACATCAAACTCCAAAATTAAGGGACAAAGTGATTTCCAATTATGGGTAAATAACCATCAAATTCTTCCAAATTCAAGGGACAAAGTGATTTCACGAAGAATTCACATATTAATCCATACCATATCAAACCGAGCATAATTGTGAATTCACAAAAAATTCCAATTTCGGGTAAATAACCATCAAATTCCATATTTAAGGGATAGAGTGATTTCACGAAGAATTCACTTATATATTTGAACCAAACCAAACCGAACATCATTGTGAATTCACAAAGAATTCCAATTTTGGATAAATAACATTAAACTCCAAATTTAAGGGACAAAGTGATTTCCAATTATTGGTAGATAACTATCAAATTCCTCCAAATTCAAGGGACAAAGTGATTTCACAAAGAATTCACATATTAATCCAAACCTTACCAAACCGAGCATCATTGTGAATTCATAAAGAATTTCAATTGCAGGTAAATAACCATCAAATTCCATATTTAAGGGACAAATTGATTTCACGGAGAATTCAATTGTAATTCTGAACCAAACTAATCCGATCGTAATTGTAAATGCATAAAGAATTCCAATTTAGGGTAAATAACCATGAAATTCCTACATATTCAAGGAGACAATGTGATTTCACGAAGAATTCACATATTAAACTGAACCGAACCAAACCGAGCTTCATTGTGAATTCACAAAGAATTCCAATTTTAGGTAAATAACCATAAAATTCCATATTTAAAGGACAAAGTGATTTCACGAAGAATTCACTTATATATCTGAACCAAACCAACCGAACATCACCGTGAATTCACAAAGAATTCCAATTTTGGGTAAATAACCATCAAATTCCTCCAAATTCAAGGGACAAAGTGATTTCACGAAGAATTCACATATTAATCCAAACCGGACCAAACCGAGCATCATTGTGAATTCACAAAGAATTCCAATTTCGGGTAAATAACCATCAAATTCCATATTTAAGGGATAAAGTGATTTCACGAAGAATTCACTTATATATTTGAACCAAACCAAACCGAACATCATTGTGAATTCACAAAGAATTCCAAATTTGGGTAAATAACATCAAACTCCAAATTTAAGGGACAAAGTGATTTCCAATTATGGGTAAATAACCATCAAATACCTCCAAATTCAAGGGACAAAGTGATTTCAGGAAGAATTCACATATTAATCCAAACCGTACCAAACCGAACATCATTGTCAATTCATAAAGAATTCCAATTTCGGGTAAATAACCATCAAATTCCATATTTAAGGGACAAAGTGATTTCACGAAGAATTCACTTGTAATTCTGAACCAAACCAAACCGATCGTAATTGTAAATGCACAAAGAATTTCAATTTAGGGTAAATAACCATGAAATTCTTCCATATTCAAGGAGACAATGTGATTTCACGAAGAATTCACATATTAAACTGAACCGAACCAAACCGAGCTTCATTGTGAATTCAGAAAGAATTCCAATTTTAGGTAAATAACCATAAAATTACATATTTAAGGAACAAAGTGATTTCACGAAGAATTCACTTATATATCTGAACCAAACCAAACCGAGCATCGTTATGAATTCACAAAGAATTCCAATTTTGGGTAAATAACCATCAAACTCCAAATTTAAGGGACAAAGTGATTTCCAATTATGGGTAAATAACCATCAAATTCTTCCAAATTCAAGGGACAAAGTGATTTCACGAAGAATTCACATATTAATCCATACCATATCAAACCGAGCATCATTGTGAATTCACAAAAAATTCCAATTTCGGGTAAATAACCATCAAATTCCATATTTAAGGGACAGAGTGATTTCACGAAGAATTCACTTATATATTTGAACCAAACCAAACCGAACATCATTGTGAATTCACAAAGAATTCCAATTTTGGATAAATAACATTAAACTCCAAATTTAAGGGACAAAGTGATTTCCAATTATTGGTAGATAACCATCAAATTCCTCCAAATTCAAGGGACAAAGTGATTTCACGAAAAATTCACATATTAATCCAAACCTTACCAAACCGAGCATCATTGTGAATTCATAAAGAATTTCAATTGCAGGTAAATAACCATCAAATTCCATATTTAAGGGACAAATTGATTTCACGGAGAATTCACTTGTAATTCTGAACCAAACCAAACCGATCGTAATTGTAAATGCACAAAGAATTTCAATTTAGGGTAAATAACCATGAAATTCTTCCATATTCAAGGAGACAATGTGATTTCACGAAGAATTCACATATTAAACTGAACCGAACCAAACCGAGCTTCATTGTGAATTCAGAAAGAATTCCAATTTTAGGTAAATAACCATAAAATTCCATATTTAAGGAACAAAGTGATTTCACGAAGAATTCACTTATATATCTGAACCAAACCAAACCGAGCATCGTTATGAATTCACAAAGAATTCCAATTTTGGGTAAATAACCATCAAATTCCTCGAAATTTAAGGGACAAAGTGATTTCACGAAGAATTCACATATTAATCCAAACCGGACCAAACCGAGTATCATTGTGAATTCACAAAGAATTCCAATTTCGGGTAAATAACCATTAAATTCCATATTTAAGGGACAAAGTGATTTCACGAAGAATTCACTTTTGATTCTGAACCAAACCAAATCGAGCATAATTGTGAATTCACAAAGAACTCCAATTTAGGGTAAATAACCATGAAATTTCTCCATATTCAATGGGACAAAGTGATTTCACGAAGAATTCACATATTAATCCAAACCGAAACAAACCGAGCATCATTGTGAATTCACAAAGAATTCCAATTTTGGGTAAATAACCATATTTAAGGAACAAAGTGATTTCACGAAGAATTCACTTGTAATTCTGAACCAAACCAAACCGAGCATCATTGTGAAGTCACAAAGAATTCCAATTATGGGTAAATAACCATCAAATTTCTCCAAATTCAAGGGGCAGTGATTTCACGAAGAATTCACTTGTGATTCCAAATCGAACCAAATCGAGCATAATTGTGAATTCACAAAGAATTTCAATTATGGGTAAATAACCATCAAATTGCTCCAAATTCAAGGGACAAAGTGATTTCACGAAAAATTCGCATATTAATCGAAACCGGACCAAACCGAGCGTTATTGTGAATTCACAAAGAATTCCAATTTCGGGTAAATAACCATCAAATTCCTCCAAATTCAAGGGACAAAGTGATTTCACGAAGAATTCACATATTAATCCAAACCGGACCAAACCGAGTATCATTGTGAATTCACAAAGAATTCCAATTTCGAGTAAATAACCATTAAATTCCATATTTAAGGGACAAAGTGATTTCACGAAGAATTCACTTATATATCTGAACCAAACCAAACCGAGCATCATTGTGAATTCACAAAGAATTCCAATTTTGGGTAAACAACCATCAAATTCCTCCAAATTCAAGGGACAAAGTGATTTCACGAAGAATTCGCATATTAATCCAAACCGGACCAAACCGAGTATCATTGTGAATTCACAAAGAATTCCAATTTCGGGTAAATAACCATTAAATTCCATATTTAAGGGACAAAGTGATTTCACGAAAAATTCACTTATATATCTGAACCAAACCAAACCGACCATCATTGTGAATTCACAAAGAATTCCAATTTTTGGTAAATAACCATCAAATTCCTCCAAATTCAAGGGACAAAGTGATTTCACGAAGAATTCACATATTAATCCAAACCGGACCAAACCGAGCATCATTGTGAATTCACAAAGAATTCCAATTTCGAGTAAATAACCATCAAATTTCATATTTAAGGGACAAAGTGATTTCACGAAGAATTCACTTATATATTTGAACCAAACCAAACCGATCATCATTGTGAATTCACAAAGAATTCCAAATTTGGGTAAATAACATCAAACTCCAAATTTAAGGGACAAAGTGATTTCCAATTATGGGTAAATAACCATCAAATTCCTCCAAATTCAAGGGACAAAGTGATTTCACAAAGAAGTCACATTAATCCAAACCGTACCAAACCGAGCATCATTGTAAATTCATAAAGAATTCCAATTTCGGGTAAATAACCATCAAATTCCATATTTAAGGGACAAAGTGATTTCACGAAGAATTCACTTGTAATTCCAACTAAACCAAACCGATCGTAATTGTAAATTCACAAAGAATTCCAATTTAGGGTAAATAACCATTAAATTCCTCCATATTCAAGGAGACAATGTGATGTCACGAAGAATTCACATATTAAAATGAACCGAACCAAACCGAGATTCATTGTGAATTCACAAAATTTAGGATAAATAACCATAAAATTCAATATTTAAGGGTCAAAGTGATTTCATGAAGAATTCACTTATATATCTGAACCAAACCAAACCGAGCATCATTGTGAATTCACAAAGAATTCCAATTTTGGGTAAACAACCATCAAATTCCTCGAAATTTAAGGGACAAAGTGATTTCACGAAGAATTCACATATTAATCCAAACCGGACCAAACCGAGTATCATTGTGAATTCACAAAGAATTCCAATTTCGGGTAAATAACCATTAAATTCCATATTTAAGGGACAAAGTGATTTCACTAAGAATTCACTTTTGATTCTGAACCAAACCAAATCGAGCATAATTGTGAATTCACAAAGAACTCCAATTTAGGGTAAATAACCATGAAATTTCTCCATATTCAATGGGACAAAGTGATTTCACGAAGAATTCACATATTAATCCAAACCGAAACAAACCGAGCATCATTGTGAATTCACAAAGAATTCCAATTTTGGGTAAATAACCATATTTAAGGAACAAAGTGATTTCACGAAGAATTCACTTGTAATTAACCAAACCAAACCAAGCATCATTGTGAAGTCACAAAGAATTCCAATTATGGGTAAATAACCATCAAATTTCTCCAAATTCAAGGGGCAATGATTTCACGAAGAATTCACTTGTGATTCCAAATCGAACCAAATCGAGCATAATTGTGAATTCACAAAGAATTTCAATTATGGGTAAATAACCATCAAATTGCTCCAAATTCAAGGGACAAAGTGATTTCACGAAAAATTCGCATATTAATCGAAACCGGACCAAACCGAGCGTTATTGTGAATTCACAAAGAATTCCAATTTCGGGTAAATAACCATCAAATTCCTCCAAATTCAAGGGACAAAGTGATTTCACGAAGAATTCACATATTAATCCAAACCGGACCAAACCGAGTATCATTGTGAATTCACAAAGAATTCCAATTTCGAGTAAATAACCATTAAATTCCATATTTAAGGGACAAAGTGATTTCACGAAGAATTCACTTATATATCTGAACCAAACCAAACCGAGCATCATTGTGAATTCACAAAGAATTCCAATTTTGGGTAAATAACCATCAAATTCCTCCAAATTCAAGGGACAAAGTGATTTCACGAAGAATTCACATATTAATCCAAACCGGACCAAACCGAGTATCATTGTGAATTCACAAAGAATTCCAATTTCGGGTAAATAACCATTAAATTCCATATTTAAGGGACAAAGTGATTTCACGAAAAATTCACTTATATATCTGAACCAAACCAAACCGACCATCATTGTGAATTCACAAAGAATTCCAATTTTTGGTAAATAACCATCAAATTCCTCCAAATTCAAGGGACAAAGTGATTTCACGAAGAATTCACATATTAATCCAAACCGGACCAAACCGAGCATCATTGTGAATTCACAAAGAATTCCAATTTCGAGTAAATAACCATCAAATTTCATATTTAAGGGACAAAGTGATTTCACGAAGAATTCACTTATATATTTGAACCAAACCAAACCGAGCATCGTTATGAATTCACAAAGAATTCCAATTTTGGGTAAACAACCATCAAATTCCTCGAAATTTAAGGGACAAAGTGATTTCACGAAGAATTCACATATTAATCCAAACCGGACCAAACCGAGTATCATTGTGAATTCACAAAGAATTCCAATTTCGGGTAAATAACCATTAAATTCCATATTTAAGGGACAAAGTGATTTCACGAAAAATTCATTTATATATCTGAACCAAACCAAACCGACCATCATTGTGAATTCACAAAGAATTCCAATTTTTGGTAAATAACCATCAAATTCCTCCAAATTCAAGGGACAAAGTGATTTCACGAAGAATTCACATATTAATCCAAACCGGACCAAACCGAGCATCATTGTGAATTCACAAAGAATTCCAATTTCGAGTAAATAACCATCAAATTTCATATTTAAGGGACAAAGTGATTTCACGAAGAATTCACTTATATATTTGAACCAAACCAAACCGATCATCATTGTGAATTCACAAAGAATTCCAAATTTGGGTAAATAACATCAAACTCCAAATTTAAGGGACAAAGTGATTTCCAATTATGGGTAAATAACCATCAAATTCCTCCAAATTCAAGGGACAAAGTGATTTCACAAAGAAGTCACATTAATCCAAACCGTACCAAACCGAGCATCATTGTAAATTCATAAAGAATTCCAATTTCGGGTAAATAACCATCAAATTCCATATTTAAGGGACAAAGTGATTTCACGAAGAATTCACTTGTAATTCTGAACTAAACCAAACCGATCGTAATTGTAAATTCACAAAGAATTCCAATTTAGGGTAAATAACCATTAAATTCCTCCATATTCAAGGAGACAATGTGATGTCACGAAGAATTCACATATTAAAATGAACCGAACCAAACCGAGATTCATTGTGAATTCACAAAATTTAGGATAAATAACCATAAAATTCAATATTTAAGGGTCAAAGTGATTTCATGAAGAATTCACTTATATATCTGAACCAAACCAAACCGAGCATCATTGTGAATTCACAAAGAATTCCAATTTTGGGTAAACAACCATCAAATTCCTCGAAATTTAAGGGACAAAGTGATTTCACGAAGAATTCACATATTAATCCAAACCGGACCAAACCGAGTATCATTGTGAATTCACAAAGAATTCCAATTTCGGGTAAATAACCATTAAATTCCATATTTAAGGGACAAAGTGATTTCACTAAGAATTCACTTTTGATTCTGAACCAAACCAAATCGAGCATAATTGTGAATTCACAAAGAACTCCAATTTAGGGTAAATAACCATGAAATTTCTCCATATTCAATGGGACAAAGTGATTTCACGAAGAATTCACATATTAATCCAAACCGAAACAAACCGAGCATCATTGTGAATTCACAAAGAATTCCAATTTTGGGTAAATAACCATATTTAAGGAACAAAGTGATTTCACGAAGAATTCACTTGTAATTCTGAACCAAACCAAACCGAGCATCATTGTGAAGTCACAAAGAATTCCAATTATGGGTAAATAACCATCAAATTTCTCCAAATTCAAGGGGCAGTGATTTCACGAAGAATTCACTTGTGATTCCAAATCGAACCAAATCGAGCATAATTGTGAATTCACAAAGAATTTCAATTATGGGTAAATAACCATCAAATTGCTCCAAATTCAAGGGACAAAGTGATTTCACGAAAAATTCGCATATTAATCGAAACCGGACCAAACCGAGCGTTATTGTGAATTCACAAAGAATTCCAATTTCGGGTAAATAACCATCAAATTCCTCCAAATTCAAGGGACAAAGTGATTTCACGAAGAATTCACATATTAATCCAAACCGGACCAAACCGAGTATCATTGTGAATTCACAAAGAATTCCAATTTCGAGTAAATAACCATTAAATTCCATATTTAAGGGACAAAGTGATTTCACGAAGAATTCACTTATATATCTGAACCAAACCAAACCGAGCATCATTGTGAATTCACAAAGAATTCCAATTTTGGGTAAATAACCATCAAATTCCTCCAAATTCAAGGGACAAAGTGATTTCACGAAGAATTCACATATTAATCCAAACCGGACCAAACCGAGTATCATTGTGAATTCACAAAGAATTCCAATTTCGGGTAAATAACCATTAAATTCCATATTTAAGGGACAAAGTGATTTCACGAAAAATTCACTTATATATCCAACCAAACCAAACCGACCATCATTGTGAATTCCACAAAGAATTCCAATTTTTGGTAAATAACCATCAAATTCCTCCAAATTCAAGGACAAAGTGATTTCACGAAGAATTCACATATTAATCCAAACCGGACCAAACCGAGCATCATTGTGAATTCACAAAGAATTCCAATTTCGAGTAAATAACCATCAAATTTCATATTTAAGGGACAAAGTGATTTCACGAAGAATTCACTTATATATTTGAACCAAACCAAACCGATCATCATTGTGAATTCACAAAGAATTCCAAATTTGGGTAAATAACATCAAACTCCAAATTTAAGGGACAAAGTGATTTCCAATTATGGGTAAATAACCATCAAATTCCTCCAAATTCAAGGGACAAAGTGATTTCACAAAGAAGTCACATTAATCCAAACCGTACCAAACCGAGCATCATTGTAAATTCATAAAGAATTCCAATTTCGGGTAAATAACCATCAAATTCCATATTTAAGGGACAAAGTGATTTCACGAAGAATTCACTTGTAATTCTGAACTAAACCAAACCGATCGTAATTGTAAATTCACAAAGAATTCCAATTTAGGGTAAATAACCATTAAATTCCTCCATATTCAAGGAGACAATGTGATGTCACGAAGAATTCACATATTAAACTGAACCGAACCAAACCGAGATTCATTGTGAATTCACAATATTTAGGATAAATAACCATAAAATTCAATATTTAAGGGTCAAAGTGATTTCATGAAGAATTCACTTATATATCTGAACCAAACCAAACCGAGCATCATTGTGAATTCACAAAGAATTCCAATTTTGGGTAAACAACCATCAAATTCCTCGAAATTTAAGGGACAAAGTGATTTCACGAAGAATTCACATATTAATCCAAACTGGACCAAACCGAGTATCATTGTGAATTCACAAAGAATTCCAATTTCGGGTAAATAACCATTAAATTCCATATTTAAGGGACAAAGTGATTTCACGAAAAATTCACTTATATATCTGAACCAAACCAAACCGACCATCATTGTGAATTCACAAAGAATTCCAATTTTTGGTAAATAACCATCAAATTCCTCCAAATTCAAGGGACAAAGTGATTTCACGAAGAATTCACATATTAATCCAAACCGGACCAAACCGAGCATCATTGTGAATTCACAAAGAATTCCAATTTCGAGTAAATAACCATCAAATTTCATATTTAAGGGACAAAGTGATTTCACGAAGAATTCACTTATATATTTGAACCAAACCAAACCGATCATCATTGTGAATTCACAAAGAATTCCAAATTTGGGTAAATAACATCAAACTCCAAATTTAAGGGACAAAGTGATTTCCAATTATGGGTAAATAACCATCAAATTCCTCCAAATTCAAGGGACAAAGTGATTTCACAAAGAAGTCACATTAATCCAAACCGTACCAAACCGAGCATCATTGTAAATTCATAAAGAATTCCAATTTCGGGTAAATAACCATCAAATTCCATATTTAAGGGACAAAGTGATTTCACGAAGAATTCACTTGTAATTCTGAACTAAACCAAACCGATCGTAATTGTAAATTCACAAAGAATTCCAATTTAGGGTAAATAACCATTAAATTCCTCCATATTCAAGGAGACAATGTGATGTCACGAAGAATTCACATATTAAACTGAACCGAACCAAACCGAGATTCATTGTGAATTCACAAAATTTAGGATAAATAACCATAAAATTCAATATTTAAGGGTCAAAGTGATTTCATGAAGAATTCACTTATATATCTGAACCAAACCAAACCGAGCATCATTGTGAATTCACAAAGAATTCCAATTTTGGGTAAACAACCATCAAATTCCTCGAAATTTAAGGGACAAAGTGATTTCACGAAGAATTCACATATTAATCCAAACCGGACCAAACCGAGTATCATTGTGAATTCACAAAGAATTCCAATTTCGGGTAAATAACCATTAAATTCCATATTTAAGGGACAAAGTGATTTCACGAAGAATTCACTTTTGATTCTGAACCAAACCAAATCGAGCATAATTGTGAATTCACAAAGAACTCCAATTTAGGGTAAATAACCATGAAATTTCTCCATATTCAATGGGACAAAGTGATTTCACGAAGAATTCACATATTAATCCAAACCGAAACAAACCGAGCATCATTGTGAATTCACAAAGAATTCCAATTTTGGGTAAATAACCATATTTAAGGAACAAAGTGATTTCACGAAGAATTCACTTGTAATTCTGAACCAAACCAAACCGAGCATCATTGTGAAGTCACAAAGAATTCCAATTATGGGTAAATAACCATCAAATTTCTCCAAATTCAAGGGGCAGTGATTTCACGAAGAATTCACTTGTGATTCCAAATCGAACCAAATCGAGCATAATTGTGAATTCACAAAGAATTTCAATTATGGGTAAATAACCATCAAATTGCTCCAAATTCAAGGGACCAGGTGATTTCACGAAAAATTTGCATATTAATCGAAACCGGACCAAGCCGAGCATTATTGTGAATTCACTAGCAATTATTGTCTGCATAATTCAAAGACAAAGTTAGGAAGTTATTCAATTATTAATAAAATTGTTTTATTTAGAGCCATCAAAATATGAAATAACGAAAATAGAAAAAGCTATAAATTTCCTTTAGCTGTTTTTTTTTATTATTAATTGTATTTGCACGCATACAAAATATTCTTTTAATATATGAAGATGACACCAAACTTTGTCAAAAAAACAACTTCTTAGAGATATTATACTATTCACCACAAGATTTCTTCTAATAATTGTCTAATATCCATCTTGGTTTTCCTCTAACGTATTTTACAAGATTAGGAAACACACAATCTTCCCTCCTCATTGGTGCTACCAATGCCCTGTTCTGCACATATTTAAATTATTTTAACCAAAAATTTGTCATCTTAATAAGTCCCTTTTAAAACCTAATAATAATTGCCAATTAGTACAATCAGAGTTATGGTCATATATCTTAGTACCCAAAATACTGAGAAATAAAAGGATAATGATACCTTTAATTGGGCATCAGTAGGATGGGTGCCTGAGGCTGGATTATTGGTTGCTGAATCACCCCAATGGTTTTGTCCACCAGGCCCATATGCAGTCAAGATTCTTGCTGCAGCCAGTGTCTAAGAAACAAAAGCAAGAATAAATATAGTATATAAGTCTACCCCATAAAATAAATTAAGTTGTTTCCATGTATACCTCAAGATTAAGTTCGATGTAGACAAGGATGATGGGATGAGGTTTCACATCAATAGGAACCATTGCAAGATGACTGCTTATTGCTGCAACACAGAGCTTGACAAGTTCATGCAGAACAGTTTTTACCTTTCTTAAGGGTTTGTCATCAGCACCAGCCCTGTACAAATAAAAACATTGATGGCATCCACTGATGAACTGAAAAGTTTGCAGTGAGAAATCGTGCCACTTTGGTCAAGGACCAAATCTTGCAAGTCTGTTGCCGTTTCAGCGAAGTTTGACTCAGTAATTCTTAGAGAAACATAAGATAGTTCTGCACCAACCCCTTCTAATTTTGCAGGGTCAGCAAGTTCTCCACTGGTATGTTGAGTTTCAAATGTAGATATTATTTTTGAACAGTCAGGCTCACAGTCTAAAATTTTATTTTCATCAAGCTTGAAAATAAGTTCAAGTTCTGGTTCAGGGTTGAAGTTTTTAGAAGTCCAAACTCGAATTGTCTTAGATTTTAGGCATTGTTCTTCCTTCACTTTCATTCCAAATCTATGGCACAGATTTAGTAGTCCAATGTGGTTCTTTTTCAGGTCAATCCCAAGCCTCTCACATATCTGTTTACAAAGTATCACAATAAATCCAAAGTGGAAACAATATTCACATTCAAGGATGCATTATTGACAACCTGCCCTAAAAAACAAAATTTCCTTGAATATAGAAAAGATGAGAAAGAATGGAGCCCATTTCAATTAAAAAGTTCACAACTGTATACCAGAAACACACATTCCAAACAAAGAGAAAAGGTACACCTAAAGAATTCTTTTTTATTACGACTAAAATGATTCATTACATGGAAAGGAGAGAAAATAGCATATATATCACACAAGAACTACATTGCACAGACAGAATTAAGCACATAGTCAAACTGCATCACAAGGTACACTGTGCCTTGTCCATGCTTCAAGCTAAAATGGCAATACATGACACGACAAATTCACCCCATCATCTCCACAACTATATCTTACTTCATAGAAATCAACTACAAGGATTTTCTTGCCAGTACTACATTAAAACCACAAATTACATTGCAACATAATTCCCGTCAAATCTTCTCGTAACAAAAACATAAATTAAATATAAAATACAAATTCACCATCAAGCTTAAGGAAGTCCTTTTAGAGGGAAATAGCCCACCTCTGATCCGTCTCAATTCATCAATGTCCGAAAAATACAAATTAATGACTCATTGGGCTTGTTTGATTTACTTTTCAGTTTTTGGTTATAACTTATAAAAACTGTTTCTTAAACAATCTTATGTTATTTATAAACTAATTTCTCACCCAAAATACATTGAATGCTAAAACTTGTTTTTAAATAGGTATTTTATGAAGAAATATACAGAAAGAGCTCAAAGATGTTTTGTTTTCATTTTTTTTAACCAGAAAAAGTGCATATTAACTGGTGGGTGGAGGTGAAGGTTGCTTTAAAGTGTACCATGGACTCTTTTCTTTGCAGGTTGGGGACAATATTGATGGACTCTTTTGATAATTTTTATTAGACAACCTATAGCTGTGTAATCTTTGCAAAAATCTCAGCATATAAGTCTTTATCAATCAAAAAACTTTAGTTTTTTTTCAAAAACTATATACTATATCAAGAACAGTAATCAAGAATGCCCTAATTTATTGTTAATTCTTCCTCTTTTCCTGGAATTGACATATTTTCTCAGAGTTAAAATTTTTATCTTCATTTTCAGATCTAGTAGCTATTGGGTCAAGAAGCCGCAAGCAAGCCTAAATCTGCAAACAAGGTAAAGACTTACATCTATGTTAATATGTTATCACCACAGCAGAGCAGGAGTGTTGGGAGGGGATAATTGGCCTATGTTACAAAGTACAAATTATTCAATTGATATAAATTATAAAAGTACCATTTGATAGTGTAAACTTGAGATACAGTAATCTATTAATCTAAAAGGCAGAATGATGGGAGCTGAAAAAGAGGTTTTGTTACTCAGATAGTCAATATTTATCTCATGACATGAATAGAGGAGAATTTTTCATAACTACCAAGTTACTTAAAATGATTGTGTTAATACATAACCGCCAAATTACCAACTGTTTTTGTTTTCAGCAATTACTACATCAATCAGGTTCATTCTTGTCTTCCGACAGTAAAAAGATGCCATTACTTAGAAATTCAAGGATGCCAACTGAAAAGCATGCCAACTGAAAAGGATGCCATTACTTATCTGTTTTTACCCTTAATGTGACAGCTTATTTATTTATTTATTTTTGACAGAATAATGTGACAACTATGTTGAATTTGCTTCCCATAATATTCTGTGTAAGCTAACTAACCTTGCCATTCACCTTAGCGTCAAACTGCTCCAGAATGCCATCTGCTTTCAACCTTTGACAAATCTGGTCACACAAGAGCAATAAGACAATTTGGACATAGCAGAAAACAGCTATAATTTTGGAAATTTCAGTCACAACAGCCTCTTGCAGTAAATGTTTGGCATTACCTAACACCTTGAAGCTGAGAGAATATGTCAACCTAAGTAAAGAACCAGAATCTTAATCAAATAAAGATACAGGCTGAAGGTTTATAAACCATAACGAAACTTAAAAGAAATACTTAGGGTATCTTTATATTAAATACCATACAAACATCTACAATGTGTTTGTGACAGAGACAATTTAAATAAATTTAATCCTAGAATAAACACAATTGTAATCAAACAGATTATCACATCATATTCTGAGTGGTCCTACACCAACGAAAGAAGAAATTCAAATTAAAAAAGAACAAATGTTGCATAACCATGTAAAAGCCAGACATAGCAAATCACTTTAAATTTCCACCAGAGACACAACTAAACAGCAAGGGCAGTTGCTGACCTCCATACAGATTGGCACATAATCCTTGTGCACCTTTGTAATAACTCCCTATGTCACTTGTTTCAATACAAAATGTCACCCAGGTCAAGGTTAACAACCGCACAAGAGGGACTTTGTTTTTTGTGGATGTCCTAACACCTGTGACAGATTTAACATAATATACTTAACAAGAAGCAAACAAAAAACATTAATAACAAGAAACAATGCATTAAATTTAGAGTCAAATTACATAAATTCAAACAATAACTTGAAACACCAATCAAAATCAAGAAATAATGCACATGAGTAATTAAAGAACCAATAAAATCTACGATTAAATAACAGCAGGATGTTATTGAGAGCTTTGCATCATGTCTTGCTGATCAAACAAACTCTAAAGTGAAATGACACTAAATCATTTGTTCTGTAGTCTGTGGTAAGTACTAAGTTATGAAAAATAGATAATAACCTTCAGTTTGGGAACTAACAAACTTTCCCAGGAAAAACACCGAACAGGTCAAGGTCATAGACAATGTGGGAAAAAGAATGTTGTAGATTCCAAGATTCTGTAAACAGAGTAATTGAATCCTTTAACCTATAGACTTTCAACTACAAGAATACCTTATAGTTCAGAGGAAAAAAAAATCAAGGAGGGTAAACTTGCCTTGAACAATATCTACAAGGCTGATGCATCCAGCTTTGTGCATCGCTTGAAGAGTCTGCGTCAGTGTCTCGGCCAAAGCTGGCTTTTCTCCTTCAATTTTTCCTATTCATTCACAAAGAAACATATTAAGCAAGCAATATTTGATGCACAGTAAATTATTATTTTATACCAAATATATAAATACAATTGACTATTTTCGGTAACAAAAATTCCCATGAAAACTAAAGGCATAATTCTCTTGTTAACGCCTCTAAAGGCAAAGACACGGGACCATCAACTTTAACCAAGCCAAAATCAATGGGTACTTAAAAAGAGAGGGGGAGGTAAGGTGATGAGCAGTTCAAAATGAGAAACATCATACTTTCTCAACCATTTCTGTTGACCAAACATTTTAAAACACGGAGTGACTTGATTCAGTTGATTGCATTTAAATGGAGGGAAGACACTTTACTTAATAAATACTGGTACATGTAACAGAGAACCAATGAAGACATGAATTTTAAGTTTATAGGCACCACAGTAAAATGTATTCAATTGTTAATCCATATACATGTGTCTGTAGAATAGTACTTACAAGTAAAACAGGCAATCAAAAACGGGAACTTGCAGAAAAATGGGTTCTTAGACCACAAGCAAGATAGCCTGGACGACTTCAACTGCAACAATAATATTTACATCTATAATAAGCTGCAAGCATAAACAATTGATTTAAGTTGAGTCGGCCTAAAATACAAAAACAAACACAACTATAACTACATTCATGATCATACATATTGAGCTTAAAAAGATTCATGGTGTAATATCAGCTGCGTGCACGGTAAAAGTTGGTCACAGTCCAGCGGCTAGTGCCAGCCTTTTTTGTTAGTAAAACCTTAAGAAGCATGTTATAATCTGGAACTACCACTTAGAATTTATGTCAATATTTGGCTTCAGAAAAACGAACATATTTAAAACATGAATTCTTTGCAGGACTTTAATATGCCTATCTGAATTGTTTGCTCATTGATATTAACTTGCTGAACAATCAATTATTCTATTTCTTTTAAGGAATATTTAGCATTTATGGCCTCTTTGTTATTGTGGTATCCAATTATGTATATGACCTCTAAATTTATGACCTCAAAACAAATGAATAAAAATCAGATATCCACCTTATTTTGCGGGTTGGTTTTGCTGTTCCCGTAACATTTACAAGCTCTGTTTCTAACTCTTTTTTCTACAAAAATGGGACAAGAAGTACTTTATGATTTCCATATGCAGCAGAACATAATAAATCAGAAATTCAGAATAACTTCACAAAATACAACCAATTTAGCTTACCATTGTGTCTCGCCTTTTCTCAAACAAAATTGATTTTACACTATCTTTATCAATCCAGCAGCAAAGTTCAAGTGTCAACCCTTTAGAGGATGCACGCACATTTTGATCGTGATGGTCAATCTGAAATCAATTCACTCCAGGTGCCACAAATATTATAGTTGTTAATATTATTAAACCTTCTCTACTAAGCATAGAAGAAACACTGCCACTTCAGATTCTGTCACAGAGTGACCCGCAACCTTCAAGGTGTCCAGCAGTTCAGAAAGAAATTCCAGCGCCTGAGCAATTAAATGGAATAAAGTTAAGACCAACACCATACATCTTCATAGCAAGAAAGGAAAGAAAAAGAAAAACCTAATAACACAACCGAAAAAGAAAACAGTAACCTTCAATAGACTTGTTGTGTTTGATTTGCAGAACTGCAACACAAACCACCTCAGAAGAATGTCTAAAACTTCTATAAATTCCTCACCAATGGAAGAAAGTGCCTGGGATGTGCAATAGAAGTTTGAATAAGTTCCAGAACATTAACCTTCAAAAGCATGGAAATTATTATGAATAGAAAAACACCTTCTGCAACATTTCAAGTCCATCAACTGCCTTCTTAAAATCTGCACTTCAGAGTCTCCTATGTAAATCCTCTCTGAAATACTTCACCATGTCATTCTGCAAATTGCAGGCACATTTATTATAATTCAATAGTTACAGAAAGCTTGGGTTATGCATGACTATTCGTCAACAAATAGACCCACCTCAAGATCTTGAATTTGCTCAATACGTGGGTCCTCATACATAAACCTTCGAACCACCATTCTCTCTCTATCTTCCTGCAAGTAAGACAATCCAAATGATGGCCCAACCATCATATTCTTAAGGTTTTTAAGCAAACATTTGGTATACTCCAGTTCAGCAAACAATACCTTATTTGAATCCTTGATATTTAACAAGGCTTGAGACTGGACCACCATATCTTGAACAGATATTGATTCAGACTTACCACCCTTTGTTGCCACAACTCTCTTTTGAGATGATGAAACAAATGGTTAGAAATCCAAACAAAAATGAAAGTAATTACAAAAGAAAAATTAACATACGGAAGATACAACTCTATTTCCATGCTTTGAAACCCCATTGACAGCTAATTTCCCAGCCCTTGATTTTGGTGCCACAGCCACTGGAACTGCTCTAGCTGACTCAAATGACTCTAAAGACAAAAACATTGTAAAGAAAGAGATTAAGTTAAGAAGCACGAAATTCACCAAGATTCACATAAAATGAGCTAAAGAATATACTTTGAAAAGCTCCATATGGTTTGAGTTTCTCAAAAACTAGTGTCAGTGCTGGTCCATGAATGTCTTTAACTATCTTTTCAATCAAAAAAGAAAATGCACAACAAAATTAGTAGTAATAACACAACAATATACTTCCTTAATTACTGAAAGCTCAAAGCAACCTTAAATTCAAACATAAAAGCAAATCGCTAGCTCTTATCAACCAAACCTTCCAATCAGGGCTTTCCAAGCCCTTCAGCAGAGTTGGAGTGATCTTTCCACTGATGTCTTCAGGAGGCAAGCTATCCAGTCCACCAGCAACAACAGAGGAAGAAGAGCCAATGCCCTGACTGTCCTCTTTCTAACTACAGATGCTCCCTAAAGCACAAAATACAACAAAATGACATCATTAGAAAAATCATAAATCTTACATAGAACTGAACATACCAAACATAACAATAACATTACCTCAAACGGATTCTTCTCATAATCTGTATCCAGGGTAGTGAGTTGTGCAGACTTTATATCAGTAAGAAACCCTTTATTGTCTGCAAGGACAAAAGCCTTAGAGCCTTGAACAATGAAATTAAGAGAGATGAAAATTTGAAAATTAACGCAAAGTCGCCTGGACCAACAAATCTATGCAAAACGCCCAGGAGCTTAATTGATGCATTTCTAGTGGCAGCAGCACTTGACTGCAGCCCAATTTTTTTAAGAAAATCAATTAAATCCTGCAGAATAGAATTTGCATTAAAACATAGAAACTTTAACCAGAAATTTCTATGATAAAGAACCCAAAAATAAAATAACTAAAAAGCATGTAAATTCAGATGATTCACCTCAAGCTTTATATGTGAGACACCAAAATCCTCAACGACAGGAACCATCCACAAGATTCACCTCACTTAAAACCTTGGGATTGTTATGCTACTTCATGATCTTGTAAAGCTACAGAAAAAATCAGAGTTTTCAAATATTATCTGTTGATACATAAAGATAACAAAAACAATGAGACAAAACCAAAAAGGTTCAACTGCATTTCGTGTGAATTCCACCTGTCCTTTTTGGTTAAGTTTCATAAAAAGAAAATGAACTCTGGACAAACTACTTCACACAAATTACTAAGGCATTTCATAGCATGTGCCCATGTCTTAATATATGCTACACGTTCACTTAGTCCTACTAAAATGAAAACAAGATAGGTAAATCAGATTAGCCATTGATAAAGTAAACATCACAAAGATTCCATCTTACTAGACAGTTTATTATTGGCAATGGCTGAATTACCCAACCGAAAGGCAAAGTACTACACACTTCTTTGGAATTTAAGCTACAGTTGAAGCTATATGAGTGACAACATCAATAACTTGTTGTTAAACCTGTGCAAGGAAATTACAAGCATTAGTATCATTCCTACATTTGACTACATATTAATAAAATAAATCATTTTAAATTCAAATATATAACTTCAAACCTAGGGTCATTGTCAATTCACTAACAATTCCAGTTATGGGAAAGAACCATCAAATTCCAAATTAAGGGGCAAGATGATTTCATGAAGAATTCACAAGTAATTCAAACCGAACCGAACTGAGCGTTGTCGTGAATTCAAAAAGAATTTCACTTCAAGGGTAAATAACCATGAAATTCCATGTGTAAGGGACAAAGTGATTTCATGAAGAACTCACTTATAAATCCGAACCGAACAAAATCCACACCACTGTGAATTCAAAAAGAATCGAGTTAGGGTAAATAACAATGAAATTCCATATTTAAGGGACAGTGATTTCACGAAGAATTCACTTGGAATTTCGAACCGAACCAAACTGAGCATCATTTTTAATTCACAAAGAATTCCAATTTACGGTAAATAACCAAGAAATTTCAGATTTAAGGGACAACATAATTTCACAAAGAATTCACTTGTGATTCCGAACTGAACCAAGTCGAGCATAATTCTGAATTCACAAAGAATTCCAATTTCGATAAATAAAATTTAAGAGACAAAGTGATTTTACGAAGAACTCACTTGTTAATCCGAATCGACCATCATTGTGAACCAACAAAAAATTCCAATTTAGGGTAAATAACCATGAAATTCCAGATTTAAGGGACAAAGTGATTTCACGTAGAACTCACTAATAAATCCGAACCCAACCAAACCGAGCATCATTGTGAATTCTCAAAGAATTCCAATTTAGGGTAAATAACCATGAATTTCCTCCATATTCAAGGGACAAAGTGATTTCACGAAAAATTCACATATTAGTCTGAATCGAACCAAACCGAGCATCATTGTGAATTCACAAAGAATTCCAATTTTGGGTTAATAACCATAAAATTCCAGATTTCAGGGACAAAGTGATTTCACTAAGAATTCACATATAAATCCAACCCAAACCGAGCATTATGAATTCACAAAGAATTCCAATTTAGGGTAAATAACCATGAAATTCCAGATTTAAGGGACAAAGTGAGTTCACGAAGAATTCACATATTAATACGAATTGAACCAAACCGAGCATAATTCGAACTGAACCAAACTGAGCATCATTTTTAATTCACAAAGAATTCCAATTTACGGTAAATAACCAAGAAATTTCAGATTTAAGGGACAACATAATTTCACAAAGAATTCAATTGTGATTCCGAACTGAACCAAGTCGAGCATAATTCTGAATTCACAAAAAATTCCAATTTTGGGTAAATAAGCATGAAATTCCAGATTTAAGGGACAAAGTGATTTCACGAAGGACTCACTAATAAATCCGAACCGAATCCGAACCGAGCATCATTGTGAATTCACAAAGAATTCCAATTTTGGGTAAATAACCATGATATAGATTTAAGGGACTAAGTTATTTCACGAAGAATACACTTGTGATTCCGAATCGAACCAAATCGAGCATAATTGTGAATTCTCAAAGAATTCCAATTTTGAGTAAATAACAATGAAATTCCTCCACAATCAAGGGATAAAGTGATTTCACGAAGAATTCACCTATGATTCCGAACCGAACCAAATCTAGAATAATTGTGAATTCACAAACAATTCCAAATAAGGATAAATAACCATGAAATTCCTCCATATTCAATGGACAATGTGATTTCACGAAAAATAAACATACTAATTCGAATCGAACCAAACCGAGGATCATTATAATTCACAAAGAATTCCAATTTTGGGTTAATATTCATGAAATTCCAGATTTAAGGGACAAAGTGATTTCATGAAGTACTCAATTATAAATCTAAACTAAACCAAACCGAACATCATTGTGAATTCACAAAGAATTCTAATTTAAGGTAAATAACCATGATATTTCAGATTTAAGGGACAAAGTGATTTCACAAAGAATTCAGTTGTTATTCCGAACCGAACCAAATCGATCATAATTGTGAATTCACAAAGAATTCCAATTTAAGGTATATAACAATGAAATTCCTCCATATTCTAGAGACAAAGTGAATTCATGAAGAATTCACTTGTAATTCAGAACCGAACCAAATCGAGCATAATTGTGAATTCACAAAGAATTCCAATTTAGGGTAAATAACAATGAAATTCCTCCATATTCAAGAGGCAAAGTGATTTCACAAAGAATTCACTTGTGATTCCGAACCGAACCAAATCCAACATAATTGTGAATTTATTCACAAAGAATTCGGATTTAGGGTAAATAACCATGAAATTCCTCCATATTCAAGGGACAAAGTCATTTCACGAAGAATTCACATGTTAATCCAAATTGAACCAAACCAAACATCATTTTGAATTCACAAAGAATTCCAATTTTCGGTAAATAACGATGAAATTTCAAATTTAAGGGACAAAGTGATTTCACGAAGAACTCACTTATAAATCCGAACCAAACTGAACCGAGCATAATTGTGAATTCACAAAGAATTCCAATTCAGGGTAAATAACCATGATATTCCAGATTTAAAGGACAAAGTGACTTCACGAAAATTTTACTTGTGATTCCGAACCGAAACAAATCGAGCATAATTGTGAATTCACAAAGAATTCCAATTTTGGGTAATTAACCATGAAATTCCTCCATATTCAAGGGACAGAGTGATTTCACGAAGAATTCACATGTTAATCTGAATCGAACCAAACCAAGCATCATTGTGAATTCACAAAGAATTCCAATATTGGGTAAATAACCATGAAATTCCAGTTTTAAGGGACAAAGTGATTTCACGAAGAACTCACTTATAAATCCGAACCAAACAAAACCGAACATCATTGTGAATTCACAAAGAATTCCAATGTAGGGTAAATAACCATGATATTCTAGATTTAAGGGACAAAGTGATTTCACAAGGAATTCATTTGTGATTCTGAACCGAACCAAATCGAGATAATTGTGAATTCACAAAGAATTCCAATTTTGGGTAAATAACCATGATATTCTAGATTTAAAGGACAAAGTGATTTCACGAAGAATTCACTTGTGATTCCAGACTGAACCAAATCGAGTATAATTGTGAATTCACAGAGTATTCCAATTTAGGGTAAATAACCATGAAATTCCTCATATTCAAGGGACAAAGTGATTTTACGAAGAATTCACATATTAATCCGAACCAAACCGAGCATCATTGTGAATTCACAAAGAATTCCAATTTTGGGTAAATAACCAGGAAATTTTAGTTTTAAGGGACAAAGTGATTTCACGAAGAACTCACTTATAAATTCGAACCAAACCAAACCGAGCATCATTGTGAATTCACATAGAATTCCAATGTAGGGTAAATAACCATGATATTCTAGATTTAAGGGACAAAGTGATTTCACGAAGAATTCACTTGTGATTCCGAATCGAACCAAATCATAATTGTGAATTCACAAAGAATTCCAATTTTGGGTAAATAACCATGATATTCTAGATTTAAGGGACAAAGTGATTTCACGAAGAATTCACTTGCGATTCCAAACTGAACCAAATCGAGTAAAATTGTGAATTCACAAAGAATTCCAATTTAGGGTAAATAACCATGAAATTCCTCCATATTCAAGGGACAAAGTGATTTCACGAAGAATTCACATATTAAACCTTATCGAACCAAACCGAGCATCATTGTGAATTCACACAAAGAATTCCAATTTTGGGTAAATAACCATGAAATTCCAGATTTAAGGAACAAAGTGATTTCATGAAGAACTCACTTATAAATTCGAACCGAACCAAACTAAACCGAGCATCATTGTGAATTCACAAAGAATTCAAATTTAGGGTAAATAACCTTGATATTCCAAATTTAAGGGACAAAGTGATTTCACGAAGAATTCACTTGTGATTCCAAACCGAACCAAATTGAGTGTAATTGTGAATTCACAAAGAATTCCAATTTAGGGTAAATAACCATGAAATTCCTCCATATTCAAGGGACAAAGTGATTTCACGAAGAATTCACATATTAAACCTTATCGAACCAAACCGAGCATCATTGTGAATTCACACAAAGAATTCCAATTTTGGGTAAATAACCATGAAATTCCAGATTTAAGGAACAAAGTGATTTCATGAAGAACTCACTTATAAATTCGATCCGAACCAAACTAAACCGAGCATCATTGTGAATTCACAAAGAATTCAAATTTAGGGTAAATAACCTTGATATTCCAAATTTAAGGGACAAAGTGATTTCACGAAGAATTCACTTGTGATTCCAAACCGAACCAAATTGAGTGTAATTGTGAATTCACAAAGAATTCCAATTTATGGTAAATAACCATGAAATTCCTTCATATTCAAGTTATTTCACGAAGAATTCACAAATTAATCCGAACCAAACAAAACCGAGCATCATTGTGAATTCACTAGCAACTATTGTCTGCATAATTCAAAGAAAAAGTTAGGAAGTAATTCAATTATTAAAAAAATTGTTTTATTTAGAGTCATCAAAATATGAAATAACGAAAAGAGAAAAAGCTATATATTTTCTCTAGCTGTTTTTTTTTTTGAATTATTAATTGTATTTGCACGCACACAAAATATTCTTTTAAACTTTTAGAATGACATTAAAGCGAAAAACCTTGGAAATATTTATAATGGAATACGAATACGTACCTTTTCTTTTCCCCGGTGGCCCAAAAAGGTGGATGCCTTTTCATGGTGATGATAGACCAATGAAGTACCTAGAAAAATGAGAAAGATTAGCTTAACCATTAAAAAGATTCATCATATATTCTACTTTATTAAATTTTTATCAACACATGCAAGTCTAGAAAATTAATCATTCAATCACTTCAGAAGACAATATATTAATACAACCATTTTTAGCATTACAAGGAGTTTGGAAAACAACTCTCAAAGACTTCCATAAAATGTAAACTAACTGGCTCACAAAAGTAACCAAGACAAAAAGATAGAAGTACATTTGCTCACAAAAGTTGTTACACTCAAAGGATTGCAGAAACAAAGAGCATAATTATGTTGATAACAGTTTTGGAATTAATCCAAAATGTTAGATGTAGAAATTTTTCAATAATTATAACTACTTGGGATACTTAATGGGCATCACAACAGCCTCTTGCAGTAAATGTCTGGCATTTATCTAACCCCTTGAAGCTGAGAGGATATGTCAACCTAAATAAAGAACCAGAATCTTAATCAAATAAAGATACAGGCTGAAGGTTTATAAACCATAACGTTACATCTTATCTAAAGATTAAGACGAAACTTAAAAAAAAAAAAAAAAAAAAAAACACTTAGGGTATCTTTATATTAAATAAGGAAGGGGAATTTTTGGTTTCTAAAAGTCAATTTTTCTAACCCCCACTTTCCTCCGACCGAACAAAAGAATGTACATTGCTATCTATGTTTTCTTTCCTCTTTATTTCTTTCCTCCCAATCAAATCTATCAATAATTCTTACCTTTGCGTACAATGGGATAATCTGGTATAGCTCATATAAACCAATTGTGCAAGTTTGCTTCTCCCCAATCTTTTCAAATATAGCAGCCAACTCTTGCTGCAATATAATTTAACAGGCAGAAACAGAGATTGAAGGTAAAAATAAGCTTTGTAGATTGAAGTTGCAATAAAATAGGACATGAGGACATAACACCACAAGAGTAGAAACAGAAAATTAAATAGACACATTGAGATATATCCATTGTTGATCGAGAGGTATACCATAGGATCATAAGCATTACTATCAAACTCTCAAGTTCACTCACAGATTTTGACAGTTTATGATTTCTTGTTAGAGAGAATAAGTTAACTCAACTTCAAACTCTATGGGATATATTTACGCTATCTCATTAAACTAGTATTGCACAAACTCTCAAGTCAACATGCAGGTCATTGAGTTTGAAATCAAATGTAATTTTTTACCCGATTTTTTAAAACACTAAATTTCCTTTTCTCCTCATATACAATTCCATGCCTGCTTCTAAATTCATCTCCAACCACAAAATCTGTCCACTGCTGCCAACTGCAATTTCCCCATCTTCACTATGCATCTCTCTGGCTCTAAGATGTGCTAACTGCAAACAGCTGGCTCTACTTATGCTGTGAATTATTATGTATTGTATTTGGATCTTATCAATGATTATGATACTTCAATTTAAGTTTGTTGGATGACATAAATTAAAGGTTATTTTCTTTCTTATGTTTCTTTTTTATGCATATTATATACAAGTATTGTGCATTTTAGGTGGGATTTTATGGGATATCAGAGTTACGGACTTGAGTTTAACAACATTGGATATATCTTAGTACCCAAAATCCTGAGAAATAAAAGCATAATGATACCTTTAACTGGGCATCAGTAGAATGGGTGCCTGAGGCTGCATTATTGGTTTCTGAATCATCCCAATGGTTTTGTCCACCAGGCCCAGATGCAGTCAAGATTCTTGCTGCAGCCAATGTCTAAGAAACAAAAGCAAGAATAAATATAGTATAAGTCTACCCCATAAAATAAATTAAGTTGTTTCCATGTATACCTCAAGATTAAGTTCGATGTCGACAAGGATGATGGGTTGAGGTTTCACATCAATAGGAACCATTAATACACGACACAAGAAGAACCAAGAACCTTCTAGCATCATCGGCAAGAAGGTGAAGGACACGCATTTGGGCCTGTTGGATGGACAGGGAATAGTACAGACTGACAAAGTTGTTGGCGAGGCTCTGTTGAGGAAAGATCTTTAAATTGATGTTCTTCGCGTGGTCCGAAAGAAGAGGGTTGGTTGTGGTTGGAGGCGAAGAGTGGGAACGCGGAGATTGGAGACTGGAGAACGAAAGAGCGGTGAAACTTCAAGAGTAAGTCCATCTTCAATCCCATTACATATCTCTTCCACCGCTGCATTGATAACCGAGTCCATTTTCTACGTTAGTCAACCACCCCTGGAAGACAACACTCACCCCTGGAAGCCGCTTGCTGACAAACACTAGATATTCTTCACTCTCCGTCTCCTCCGATTCCCTCGCACCCATTCACTTGAGGTGTGTGCTATGCTTTCAATTCTTATGGGTTAAATGTTTTCAATGCTGACAGGTTTTTTTTTTTTTTTTTAATATACTTGATTCTTGATTTTTCTTTTACCTATTCTTGATTTTCTTGTCAAAATAAATAATTCTCGAATAAAAGTTTCTAAAACCATATATTTTTGTGCTGAATTTATAAGACGAAATTTTATTATTATTTTATCATTTATTTTTAAATATCATTTTAATGATTTTTTAATAATTAAAATATTAAATCTTACTAATTATTTATATATTAATTCTTTAATTACACAAGCAAATTATTAAACTCTATAAAAAAAAAGTTATATGTAAAATAATTTATAATTTTTCCATAAATAAATTTTGAGATACCAAAAATTAATTTATGTGTGTATTATTTCTTTCTCCCAATACATTTATATTTTGGTTGAGAACTCACAAAATCATGTCACATGAACTTTACACTGTCAATGAAATTTTGTATATAAAATTTTTTGTAATATAATATCTACTTCATTGCACTTCACCTATGATTGTAATGTCATTCTTAGGTATTAATAGGTTAATTTCTCTTGATTATAAAATTAAAATAAATACTAGATATCTGTGAAAATTTGAAATATTTAATTTAATTTTTAAAATTATTTTATCTCATTTTAATTCTTTTAAATTAAAAATTTATCACTTTTAATCCTTGAAATGATTCACACATTCCCAAGTAATTATATAAAAAGAAGCTAAAATAAGATAAAGAATTAAAAAAAAAAAAAACTAAAATTAAAATATTACAAAAGTGAATTTAAAAGAGATTGACATGAAACATAACCTCCTCAAAGAGGTAGGGAAACTCATTTTTTTTCTTTTTGAAACAATTGTATTTCTTAGTTATTAATTATATTTTAAATAAAATAATATATAATAATTAATAAATAACATAACATAAACCATAAATATATGAATTTTAAAAAAATTATATTTTTATAAGTTATATAATTTCAATTATATTATTTAATAGTTCATAATTATTATAATATAAAATGTTTATTTATTATAATAAATATTAAATATTTTTAATCATTATAAAAAGTTAGACTACAAAAATTTATTTTTAACTCTAATAATAAGAATAATATTAATAACCTAAAATATTATATATTTTTCTCCTTTTATTTTTAAATTTTAAATTATTAATAATTTTTATCATAAATTATAAATGGGTTAGTGTTGTAATATTAAAAGAAAAAGAAAAAGTCAATGTAGAAAGACGGGATGAACAATATCCATTGATTATAAATATAACTCTCTACGTCATTATTTGTTCTACCTTTATGACTATACAGTAAATTAGTGATTTGTAATCGCTTATTTCATGTAAGCACTTTTTATTTGAATAAAATAATGAATGTATCAAGCAATGTTGAATCAACTAAGATTTTAACCCTTTTCGATTTTGCATTTCTTTCACAATTTTTTAAAGTTACGTTACTTCTTGCTTTAGAATCTAAAACAGATAGAGAATTTTGTATAGATTTTCAAAGACACGTCCGTTTTTGAATTCCATATAGTTTTTTTGATCTCGGTTACATCCATGTGTAAGTGAAAATGTTGTTCTTTCTGGTGCTCTATAACTTCCAAATGCAAGAAAGGTAGAAGAAAGAGAAAATTAGTAGAAGGAAGAAGAAAGAAATTAAGAAAACTCTTCTTGATTTGGATTCGGATTTTTGAGATTGATTCTATCTATCTTGGGTGGTTTTATGAAATTATGTGTTAACAATTTTGGAAAGGTGGAAGATATAATATTTAATTTTACATTGGAAGGAAGGTCTCATGCTTTAGTCAGTGAAGAAGACCTTCACTAGAAAAAGGTGTTTTTTCTTGTGAGTTATGTAATTGCATTTACATTTTAAGTGTATTCTTTAGGCTTTTCTGATTGCTATGCTCTGTTTCTGTTTTTTTTTTTTTTTGTGCAGCAGCCCATGGAAGACACCATTCTTAATTATGCTGTAATAGTTCTTAATCATTGCATTCCTTTTAAAGAAATTTCTAAATTCCCTCCAAAGAAAAATATTGATGTACTCGAGAACTAGAAGTAATGAGAAAATAATAATAAGAAGAAAAATAAAATTTTGAATTAACATGTTAAGAAATTTTGGGATTATTTTTTAATTAAATTTTGAATTTTGTCTAATAACACACTATGAATGTAAATCTCGGGTGTTTTGTCAATGGAATGTTCTGCTTCTGTATCATCAGTGGATAAGCTTCTTCTATGGACAATACAGTTGGTGAAAAAGAGTCACAAAATATAAAAACAAAAGTCAGTTACTGGTAAATGATACGATGAGTATTATCCAGTCAAGAAAAAAACAGAAAAAATAATACTACAAGGGTAGTTATTTCTCAATTCTTAATCTAATTATAAATTATAATAATATAAATATAATAAACATGAATGAAGCGACAGAACTATGTAATTTCTGAAAATCATATGAAACCGCGCCACTGAAATCACATCTACCTATCCCTATAGGCTATATCTTATGATGTGTCCTTAAACTCCATATCCCCAACAACGTCATCATCATTGTTCACCACCACCCTTTCTCCCAAAATTACCGAAACACCATTGAATCCAGCAAGTTATGCATAACCAACACACACTCTTACTCAGACTCCCGACACTGCCCTCTCACTCACTCACCATTCTTCACTCCTCAAAGACAAAATTCAACAACAAGAAAAACATTACTAGAAGAAAACACACTCACACTTCCTCCTTCAGAAGAAGCAATTGGATTGTCCCCAAGGCAATGCATTGCACTTGTCTCAACAACAACAACATCGATGTCTCTTTTCGCAACTCGAAGCTGAACGGGTCAACCTTTCTGTCTTCTCTCATGCCCAAGACGGAGATTGGTGTCGATCGTTTCCTCCATTCTAATCCACACTACGATGGACGCGGTGCTCTCATCGCTATCTTCGGTACCCGTTTCATAAAGCTCCTTCTTTTTTGTTGTTGTGGTAGATATTGAACATGGGTTGGTGTTGGTTTTCCAATTTGAGTACTGGGTAGCTGGGGATATGGTTGAAGAACGTTTGGTGGTTGTGGTTGAAGTGATGGTTTTGTAGGGGGATACGGAAATAGTTGCCCGTTATTTTCTAGTTGAAGGAAAAGTTTGTGTATACTTGTTGGGGGCGTTGGAATAAGTTGGTTTGGTTGGTTAATTTTAGTACTGGTTTTCCTTTATTGTTTATTGATCAAATTTGTCGACTTGGGTTGGAGTCTGAATCCAAGTGGTGATCTTTCATTTGTTTTGGATGGGTTGTGTTTCATGGTATGATTGATCCTGTGTTCCCAGAGGATGGTTGCGGTGAAGGTAGATTAGCATAAGCAAAAATTGTATGCAATATGAACTTGTAATTAATGGATGTAATTGTATATGTGTGAAATTTCTTTTTGGTAGGATCAAAGAAAACTGTAAATGTAAGAAAAAGCAATCACGAAAAGGAAAAAGAAAACAGTTTTCTTTTGGAAATAATTGAAAGATTGCTTGTGTTAGTTATTTCTGTACAGTTTGTGCACTATTGGCATCCTAAAGAGAAAAATTATTCCTAATGTTTTGATGTAATGCAATATAGGAAGTTTTTCTGTTTTTTTTTTAATTATTATATTTTTTTAGGAAAAAACTTGTTGGAGTGCAACTTAGTTGTTAGGAAGTCAGTGTCTCCATTTCAAGCACATGGTTGGCTATGGATGCAAATACATGGGATGAGTATAAGAGTCATAATGAATTTGTTAGGACCTAGTGTGTTTCTTTCAAAAAGTTTCAATGTTTCCTTGACCATATCTATCGAGCTTGTATTTTGATAATGTTAAGCTGCAATTGGCTGTACTGGTTCATATGATAAATGAGTATAATACAAGCTGCATGTTTTCAGATTCTGGGGTAGACCCAGCTGCTGCAGGATTACAAGTTACCTCAGATGGGAAACCAAAAATTCTTGATGTTCTTGATTGGTAAGTAGAAGCTAATGGATATTGGATTTGTATATCTGCTATGTTTTACCAATTTACTAATACATAATGATACTTTTATTTTCCTGCCAGCACTGGGAGTGGAGATATTGATACCTCAAAGGTGGTGAAGGCTGATGCTGATGGTTGTATTTCGGGGGCTTCAGGTTAGCACTACAGAATAAATCGTGGTAAAAAATTCCTAAATATATTTTACAATTTGCAACTTGCAAGTATCTTCATAGATATTGAAAAAACAAAACTTCAGATCTTTACATGCATTGCTTGTGATGGCTGCAAGCTGCTTATTATCATTTATCAGTCTTAACATCTTGATTGGATTAGTGAAATGACAGTTCTGGGCTTTTCACAGTCAAATTAATGAAAGTGACAAAGAATGACTAAAATAAGATTCAAGTAGTTGATCAAAGTCAAATTAATACCATAAATATATGTGCAGTGATTTCTAGTACATGAATGAAGTGACAAACTATGAGCTTTTTACTTCAACTATTCTAATGTCAGTGATGTGTGCCTATAATCCTCAAGAGGTTTTTTTTGTGTCCCTTAGTATGCAAATATCTATAATCTTAAATAATTCTTGTCTTCGGTTACTTTTCTTCTTTCATCCTAGTCAAAGAATTTGAACCACACTATTCTTGTCTGTTCATTAATGTTCATCCAAAATTTCTTTAGGGGCGTCTCTGGTTATCAATCCTTCATGGAAAAATCCCTCTGGTGACTGGCATGTGGGTTATAAATTGGTTTATGAGCTCTTTACAGAAAATTTGACTTCTCGCTTGAAGGTAGCATTAAACTATTTTTAAATATTATAGTTTCTCTTTGGACTTAATACCTATGGCTAATAGATTTAATTTCCTCATTTCTCCTCCTATATTTTTCTTTGGTAGAAAGAAAGAAAGGAAAAGTGGGATGAGAAAAACCAGGAGGAAATTGCAAAGGCAGTAAAACAGCTTTCTGATTTTGATCAGGTTAATTGTAAAAATTTACTTGATTCTTCTCATATATGCCATTCAATTCACACACATGATCTACTCATAACAGCTTAACATTTTATTTAGTAGGCACCTGACACTAAATATTGCAGAAACAAGCTGCTGCATGTTTATTTCCATTTGGCTACTCATGTTCTAAGATGAAATCTTTGTTTTTATATTTTTATTACCAGACAGTATTTCTTCTGTTTTGGTGAACAGATAGAATGCTTCTCTAGATATAATGTGCTTGTTTACATTCCATTATATGTTCTAGTTCATGTAACATGCATTTTATTTTCTAGGAACATGTCAAGGTGGAGGATGCTAAACTTAAAAAGGTTCGTGAAGATCTTCAGAATAGGCTTGATATTCTGAAGAAGCAATCTGAGGTGGGTGCTGAACATGTTATGAACTTTTGTTGTTCTGTGAATTGCAGCTGTTAGTGGTGCTTATACTGATGATAATATTTTGATATAATGTTTTTGTTATGCGAAATAGTGTTCAAAGCGCTCCATTTTTCCATAGAAACACAATTTCTGCTTCATCTCCATCTCTCTTGCTAAAAACACTTCTGTACTTGTGTTGTGCTTGTTTTCTTACTCAGTATTTAGCCAGTCGAGTTTTTCTTACTAAAATGGCAATGCTTTTGTATGTTTTAGAACTATGATGATAAAGGGCCTGCCATAGATGCTGTTGTCTGGTATGATGGAGAGGTTTGGAGAGTTGCTCTCGACACACAGAGTCTTGAGGATGATCCAGATTGTGGGAGGCTTTCTGACTTTGTACCCTTAACTAATTATAGGTAAATATGGTTGCTGATGTTATTTATTCTAAATTTTAATAACAGTTGGTTGCTTTTGTGCAGACAAATATTGTGAAATTGGTAGATACTTATTTTTGGACAATGAATTTTTGCTCGTGCCCCTATGTCTTATACAGTTACATATTACAGATTAATCAAAGTTCACTTTGTTTCTCATGATATGTTTCTTTTCTCCTCTCCCCCCTTCTACTCTTTCTTTGCTTTGAAAAAAAAAGGGTGCTGTCCTATTTAATTATTTATTAATTTTGTTTTCTTGTGTTACTTGCACTTCAAAAAAACACTTGGCAGGATTGTAAAAGGGTGTATATGCCATAATGATGTACAGTATCTTTTCAAAGAAAAATGTTAAATGATTGTTGAGTCTGCCTCTGATTTATAGTTCCCCATCTTTTTTTTAGTTGTTGATAGATGTTTTTGAATTAAGTAGTCAATTGGCACTCTACAAATATAATGTGGTTTAACTATTGGAGCAATTACATTTTAATTCTAATCAGCATGGTAGGTATTAAAATTTAAAATGATTTGAATAATAACTAGTGCAGCCTATTTTTCAGGACTGAGAAGAAGTATGGTATCTTCAGCAAATTAGATGCTTGTACATATGTTGTGAATGTCTATAATGATGGAAATGTCTTAAGTGTGGTAACAGATAGCTCCCCTCATGGCACCCATGTGGCTGGTATAGCTGCTGCATTCCACCCAGAGGTACAGATAATAGTTTTATCCTTTCAGTGAAACTCCTATAAATAACATTATACATTGTAATATACAGTGTTATTGGTAGGAACCTTTGTTGAATGGAGTTGCACCTGGAGCGCAATTAATATCTTGTAAAATTGGGGATACTCGCTTAGGTTCAATGGAAACTGGAACTGGTTTGACTCGGGCACTGATAGCCGCTGTGGAGGTTCAATTTTTTTTCTTCCCTGCATTACTATCCAGCAGATTTCAACAATTGATATAGATTTGCCTTTAATATTTGTGTTTGACATAACTAATTTTGTTTTAGAATTTTCTGATGTTTGACATGAATATCACATTGTAGTGATGGTCTGGTTCATTTCTTTTGCAGCATAAATGTGATCTTATAAACATGAGTTATGGTGAGCCTACATCACTGCCAGACTATGGACGGTTTGTTGACCTTGTGAATGAAGTACATTCTAAGACCTCCATTTTAACTAGACCAGTTGTACCTTCCCTTTGTTATTTACTGTTCTCTAAGCTATGAATGTTCTGGATGATTTATATCTAGGCAGTAAACAAGCATCGTCTGATATTTGTGAGCAGTGCTGGTAATAGTGGGCCAGCATTGAGCACTGTTGGTGCACCTGGTGGTACATCTTCATCTATTATAGGTGTTGGAGCTTATGTTTCTCCTGCTATGGCAGCTGGTGCTCACTGTGTCGTTGAACCTCCTTCTGAGGGGCTTGAATACACTTGGTATATTTTGTTCTATGTGAATTTCGTATTGGATGACTTTCTATATTCTTTTATGTTTCACTAGGTTCTTCTTGGTTTGCATCACTATTGATGCTTGATTTATGGAAATGGCTTATAGGTCTAGCCGTGGACCAACAGCTGATGGAGATCTTGGTGTCTCTGTAAGTGCTCCTGGTTGTGCTATCGCTCCTGTTCCTACATGGACTCTTCAACGTCGTATGCTCATGAATGGGACATCAATGGCATCTCCATCAGCTTGTGGTGGAATCGCATTGCTCATAAGTGCAATGAAGGTTCTTGGATGTGATTCTTATTTAGACTATGATTTAGTTGGTTTTACTTTGCACACATATCCATAATTTTCTGACAAGTATGTTTTACATGCAGGCTGAGGGAATTCCTGTGAGTCCATATAGTGTGAGGAAGGCCCTTGAGAATACATCTATTCCCATAGGTGATTCACCTGAGGATAAATTATCCACTGGGCAAGGGCTTATGCAAGTTGACAAGTTCAGTATTTTTACAAGTCTTTGTTTTCACACAAGTTTTAGTGAATGGTATTATGTATAGATTTGTTATTGATTCAAATCATAGTCGATGACAGGTGTTATTGATATATACAAGTCTTTGCTTTCACACTAGTTGATGACAGTATTTTTACATATCTTTGCTTTCGCACAAGTTTTAGTGAATGGTATTATGTGTCGATTTGTTATTGATTTAAATCATAGTTGATGACAGGTGTTATGAATATATACAGCAGTCCCCAAATATTCCAAGTGTTTGGTATCAAATAAACATCAACCAATCTGGAAAAGCAAGTGAGTTTGTATTCTCCTGGACATTTTTGCCTTTCCATTTTGAGAAACAAGAGGTAGGAATTGGTATCTTTTGACTTTCAATGATGTGTTTAGTTGTGCTTGTACAAATGGTCATTGATGACATGATTGTCGTATAGTTATCAAAGTAACTAGTTTCCCTAATTTTGTAGAACAGGGATGGCTTCTTGAAAGTGCAAATCTTATGTAGAAGTCATGAATAACTTAGCTATGTAAAATGCAGAATTATGTATGCCAAAACAAAAAAATGCACTGTTTTGTTGGAGGATGTGTTGGAGATACCACATTGTCTTATGGTATAACCTGTTTAGTCTATATAAGTGGGGGGAAACTCTCATCTTATTAGCTAATTTTGTAAGGTTGAGTTAGGCCTGTAGTCCACGTTTCTAATAAAACTTTTCATACATGGTGGATTGTGATTTGATGATAGTGTAAAATTTTACTCTCTATGTAACTTGGGAGTTCATATAGATTGTAGTAAGATCTTATGTTAAAGAGCATATATTTCAAATGTCAAAATTATATCACTTAATATGATTGCTGATGGCAGATCCGTCGTCACGGGGCATCTACTTGAGGGAGGCTAATGCTTGCCGACAACCTACTGAGGTGAGACCATTCTTATATTTAGTGTGTATTGAATATTGATGTTTGAAGCATATTATTTTAGTCCTTTGTAAAATGGATAGGATTGTGGGAAAACAAATAACCAATGACTGATAATTGTATCTAATTATCATGCTTGGAGAGAGCAATAAGAATTTGTCATCATCATGCTTGAACAGAATGGTAATATTTTTTGATTTGGCAAACAACACTGATTTACCCTGCTTTATAAGGTACAATAAAAGGAAAAAAATAGTGTTTGATGATGTGATTGTTAGAAAAATTGTTGAGGTATATTACAAAACTGCTGTCTTGTGATTTTTCTTATGCTGGTAACAGCAGTAGTTTGCTTTCAGAATTCTCCTTGTATATATTTTATCAAGTTTATGCATATTTGAATCTCATCACCTAGTTGGATAAGGCTTTTGTTGTTAATTTTGTTATTAATTAACAGTACAGTAATTTATAGTGTAATTCCTTTGTGGTCTAAATTGGTAATTTTGTTTATAATTTGTTGTACTCATGGACAGTGGACAGTGCAAGTTGATCCAAAATTTCATGAAGATGCCCACAAGCTTGAAGAATTGGCTGTGTTTGAGGAGTGCATTGAGTTACACTCTTCAGATAAGACAGTTGTGAAAGCCCCCGAGTATCTACTGCTCACTCATAATGGCCGTACCTTCAAGTTAGTCAGTTGTCCTTTATCATTGTCCTTTCATTTTCAGTGCATGTTGTGACACCCTCATTATTGGATAACTACAGAATTTTAATAAATCATTAGGCCTTACCATATAGTTTTTTAATAGGGTCATGATGTTATATTCATTGAAAACTTCTTATATAGGAATAAAAGTATAATGATGTATGATAGATATCTGAGAGAGATTAAGCAACCAAATTGTCAACGAAAAACTTAATTTTGTATTTCTGAAGAAGTTATAAAGAGAGAGGGTCCAGCTATTTATAGCTGCCCTGGTTACAGTGCCAAATGACAATAACTACAAGGCTCAGTAACAAAGATACACATTGGTGATCTAAGCCTAACTAACAAGACAGAAGCTAGGTGTTAGGGACCCACAGTTGAGAGGAGATAGAGAAGAGAGAATTTTATTGAATAGGATAAAAAGAACAAAGAAAATAGGAGAAAAAGCTCTCTTCCAAGGATTTCCCCATCACAAAGGATGTCTCCTTTTACAAAGAACTAAAGCTCAATTTATAAAATGATTAAGTCTACTCCCCTTTCAATTCTCTTCCCTTGTTTATATCTAATTAACCTATTTAATTAACTAATATTCTAAATGCCTTAGCTAATTGTCCCTTCTCTTTATATACTAACAATACAACCCTCCTAAAAGACAATTGTCCTCAAGGTTGGTATCTGAAAACTGAAATTGACCCACTAAAAAAAACACCTCCTTAGTTTACTTGTCTGATTGTTGGAAGACAACTGCACCCATAATAGTTTAGCTGGGATACCCCTTGCCCTCGAATACAGAGTTGAACTCAATAGCTACAATAAAGGTCGGGCAAAAAACAGATTCAGAACAAGCTAGTTTTGTTCTACAATGGAACTTCATGGACACACCGGGGTCCCAAGGTCTCAGCAATGGTCCATGTTTCTCACCAACTCTCATCAACTCCACAAAAACTGCACTGTTGAAACCACAAATAGCAGTGCTATCTTCCCACTCATCTTGGCCTATTACATTGATACCGAGACCGACCATGCAGAATCCCTAATCTGTTCCTTTCTCTTTCCCATCCTTTTGAGTCAAATCAATTACTCTAATGGAATGTAAGTCTCTGATATCCATCCAGATTGCGAACCCATTGGACAAAGCATGCAGATTCAGGTATGCTTGCTTCGGTGGTAATGGAGACAAGGGAGGACTTTGTATAACTTGAATCACCATGACCTGCTCTGTACCTTTCTTTTGCCTTTGCCCCATTGTTTCCTGTTTCACCATAGCAATCTTTTTCTGAGAATCTGAATGTTGAAAACAATGTGTTATGGTTGTGTCACTGCCTTCAACTTGCTTCTTGATCAACCCTGCTATTGGGTCATCCAAAAAAATGGTCTTTGCATCCTATGTTCTTCACTTTGATTTTCTTGTTTTTCTCCCTCTTCATCAAAGGATCAACTTCTTCCTCCATTACAACTTCTTCCATCGTTGTTGTTCTTGGTAACTTTGCTCCATTCTTACTGGTTTCTGGACCACAAAGGGTGTAGTTCTTGATTTCTGAATATTCTTCAATTCTGTTCTCTAACTTCAAGAATTGCAGTGGGCCTTTATCACATTCATATCCGCTATCCTTCAAGTTAATTTATTGTTCCATTCTTCCATCAAAGGTGGGTAACTTCCCTTTCTTTTTCCAAGAACTAGTCTCTGTTTCACTACATTTAGACCTACTTACCTCCATGTTATTTTTTTCTTGCTCAGTCGAATAGGGATCAGCCTCTTCAAGCTCTAAAATTATTGTCCTTTCTTTTAAGAACCCTGCGGTGGAAGTCTCCATTTCTTTGATGTGGGTTTCCTTCTCAGCTTGTTCTTCTTGCTTCAAGGTAGTCAATCTTTTGAAGACATGACTATGATAACTATCCTTGAATCTTATCTTCAAAGCTTCTGAATAACCCTTCCAAGAAGGGTTCTTGGATTTCTGGCGCCAACACCTAAAACAATGCCCTGAATTCCCTTCTACGGTGATCAAGGCCAGTCTTAATTTTTTAATGGTTCAATTTGTCATACTTCAACAAATTTCTCGGCTCTTGCGAGCCACCCCAAAGGATCATGACCTTTGAAAGTCGGCAGTTCTACTTTCTTGATCCTAGAACACAGCACATCCTCATCTTGCTCAGTTTCGCTGGTTTCCTCCTCTTCCTTGAAAGTCCTTTTGGCCTTATTCACAGAAAGGTCACCTTCCACATAAGGTGTTTTCTTGTTGACCCGTTGTATCAGCAGGTCCCTTATGAAATCAAGTCTGTCTTCATCTCTACCGATCTCTCACCTTGTTCACTAACATCTTTTTCTACCACTCACCTTGTTCGCTAACATCTTTTTCTACCACTGCCATCTGATTCTCCATTATTGATTGCAATCTTGAATGGATCCAGCAGGTTGGACCAATTTGTTAGGGACCCACAGTTGAAAGGAGATAGAGAAAAGAGAATTTTATTGAATAGGATAAAAAGAACAAAGAAAATAAGAGAGAAAACTCTCCTCCAAGGATTTCTCCTTCAAAAAGGATTTCTCCTTTCACAAATAGCTAAAGCTCAATTTACAAAATGATTAAGTCTTGTACCATTTCAACTCTCTTCCCTTATTTATATCTAATTAACCTCTTTAACTAACTAATATTCTAACTGGCTTAGCTAACTCTGCCTTCTCCTTATATCCTAACAATACACCCTTTCTAAAAGACACGTTAGGCTATAAGGAGAAGGGACAGTTAGCTAAGGCAATTAGAATATTAGTCAGTTAAAGAGGTTAATTAGATATAAACAAGGGAAGAGAGTTAAAAGGGGGAGTAGACTTAATTATTTTGTAAATTGAGCTTTAGCTTTTTGTGAAAGGAGAAATCGTTTTTGAAGGGGAAACCCTTGGAGGAGAGCTTTCTCTCCTATTTTCTTTGTTCTTTTTATCCTATTCAATAAAATTCTCTCTACTCTATCTCCTTTCAACTGTGGTTCCCTAACAAATTGGTCCGACCTGCTAGATCCATTCAAAATTGCAATCAATAATGGAGAATCGGATGGCAGTGGTTGAAAAAGCTGTCAACGAACAAGGTGAGAGATTGACAGAGAGATGAAGACAGACTTGGATTTCATAAGGGACTTGCTGATACAGCAGAGCAACAAAAAAACACCATCTGTAGAAGGTGACCTTTCTGTGAATAAGGCCAAAAAGACCTTGGGGGAAGAGGAGGAAACTGAGCAAGATGAGGATGTGCCTCTGTGTTCTAGGGTCAAGAAAGTAGAACTGCCTACTTTCAAAGGTCATGATCCTTTGGGGTGGCTCACGAGCAGAGAAATTTTTTGAAGTATGACAGTTGAACCATCAAAAAAATTAAGACTGATCTTGATCAACATGGAAGGGAATGCAGGGCATTGGTTTAGGTGTTGGCACCAGAAATCCAATAACCCTTCTTCAAAGGGTTTTTCAGCAGTTTTGATGATAAGATTCATGGATAGTTATCACAGTCATGTCTTCAAAAGATTGACAACCTTGAAGCAAGAAGAACAAGCTGAGAAGGAATCACATATCAAAGAAATGGAGACTTCCACCACAGGGTTCTTAAAAGATAGGACAATAATTACAGAGCTTGAAGAGGCTGATCCCTATTCAACTGAGCAAGAAAAAATAACATGGAGGTAAGTAGATCTAAATGCAGTGAAACAGAGACTAGTTCTTGGAAAAAGAAAGGGAAGTTACCCACCTTTGATGGAGGAATGGAACAGAAAATTAACTTGAAGGATAGCAGATATGAATGTGATAAAGGCCCACTGCAATTCTTGAAGTTAGAGAACAGAATCAAAGAAGATTCACTAATCAAGAACCACACCTTTTGTGGTCCAAAAACCAATACGAATGGGGGCAATGTTAGCAAGAAAAACAACGATGGAAGAAGTTGTGATGGAGGAAGAAGTTGGTCCTTTGATGAAGAGGAAGAAAATCAAAGTGAAGAACATAGTATGCAAAGACCATTTTTTGGATGACCTAGTAGCAAAGCTGATCAAGAAGCAAGTTGAAGGCAATGACACAACCATAATTCATTGTTTTCAACATTCAGATTCTCAGAAAAAAAATGCTATGGTGAAGCAGAAAACAATGGGGAAAAAGAAAGGTACAGAGGAGGTCCTGGTGATTCAAGTTATATAGAGTCCTCCCTTGTCTCCATTACCACCGAAGCAACCATACCTGAATCTGCATACTTTGGCCAATGGGTTCACAATCTGGATGGATATTAAAGACTTACATTCCATTAGAGTAATTGATTTGACTTAAAAGGATGGGAAAGAGAAAGGAACAGATTTGGGATTCTGCATGGTCGGTCTCGGTATCAATGTAACAGGCCAAGATGAGTGTGGAGATACCACTACTGTTTGTGGTTTCAGCAGTGCAGTTTTTGTGGAGTTGGTGAGAAACATGGACCATTGTTGAGACCTTGGGACCCAGGTGTGTCCCTGAAGTTACATTGTAGAACAAAATCCAGTTACCAAATTGGAGTTCAAACTAGGTGGCAGGATTTATACTGCTGAACTTGGATGCTTTTATTGCTGAGGACATGTTAAGAATTGCAGCAAACAGCTTCACCCATGAAAATCTAGCTCATTCTGAATCTGTTTTCTACCCAACCTTTATTGTAGATATTGAATTCAACTCTGTATTCGAGGGCAAGGGGTATCCCAGCTAAGCTACTATGGGTGCAGTTGTTTTCCAACAATCAGACAAGTAAACTAAGGAGGTGTTTCTTTTTTGTGTGTCAATTTCGTTTTCAGATACAAACCTTGAGGACAAGGTTGTCTTTAGGAGGGCTGTATTGTTAGGATATAAGGAGAAGGGACAGTTAGCTAAGGCAGATAGAATATTAGTTAATTAATGAGGTTAATTAGATTTAAATAAGGGAAGAGAGTTGAAAGGGGAGTAGACTAAATCGTTTTGTAAATTGAGCTTTAGCTCTTTGTGAAAGGAGAAATCCTTTGTGAAGGGGAAACCCTTGGAGGCGAGCTTTCTCTCCTATTTTCTTTGTTCTTTTTATCCTATTAAATAAAACCTCTCTTCTCTATCTCCTTTCAACTGTGGGTCCCTAACAAATTATTGTTAGGATATAGGGAGAAGGGACAGTTAGCTAAGCCACAGTTAGCTAAGCCAGTTAGAATATTAGTTAGTTAAAGAGGTTAATTGGATATAAATAAGGGAAGAGAGTTGAAAGGGGAGTAGACTTAATCATTTTGTAAATTGAGCCTTAACTCTTTGTGAAAGGATAAATCCTTAGTGAAGGGAAAACCCTTGGAGGAGAGTTTTCTCTCTTATCTTCTTTGTTCTTTTTATCCTATTCAATAAAATTCTCTCTTCTCCACGAACTTCTGCATAGACTTGGGCTCCTCGATTTTTTGCATGCTCAAATTCCTCCAAGATCAAGACTCCAGCACCTTCATCTATCACAAAGCCATCTCAACCACTGTCAAATGGCCGTGATGCTTCACATGGACTTGAATTATATTTTGTTGACAAAGCCCAAGACCTGCAGAATCCTGCAATTGATAATGCATCAATGCTAGACTCTGTGCCTCCAGCCACCATAACATCTACATCCCCAAATTGAATCATTCTCATTGCATCACCGGTAGAGTGTGATCCAGTGGCACATGTAGTGACTGCAGCATGATTTGGTCCCTATATTCATTGAAAACTTCTTATATAGGAATAAAAGTATAATGATGTATGATAGATATCTGAGAGAGATTGAGCAACCAAATTGTCGACGAAAACCTTAATTTTGTATTTCTGAAGAAGTTATAAAGAGAGAGGGTGCAGCTATTTATAGCTGCCCTGGTTACAGTGCCCAATGACATTAACTACAAGGCTCAATAACAAAGATACACATTGGTGGTCTAAGGCTAACTAACAAGAGAGAAGCTAGGTATTCTTACACATTTCTGTACAACTGTACACTATGCTCTAATCATGTATTTATAGTCTAGTCCCATTATTTTTAGTATACACGTTTAGACCTCTAAGGTCAAATTACACCCATGTTTTATTGGAAATTTTGGTAGTGTGGGAAACTAACTTACAGTTGCAGCACTACTAATTAACATTCTATCAGAAGTCCAAGGCACATACTACATACTCTATCAAACAGAGTTGCTGTTAAGTGATGCATACTTCTTGTTTTGGTTTTAGTTACAACTTACAAGTTATCTTCTATTTTTGTTTTGGTTTTATTAACGACGGACAAGTTATCTTCCACTTTCAGCATAATTGTGGATCCTACCAATGTAAATGATGGTCTGCATTATTATGAGGTCTATGGTATAGACTGTAAAGCACCGTGGCGGGGTCCTCTTTTCAGAATTCCAATTACTATAACCAAGCCTGTGGCTGTCACTAACAGACCTCAAGTTTCATTTTCAAAGATGTTATTCCAGCCAGGTATGCTTAGTCAATCAAGTTATTCCTCTTGGTGGCATTCTTAGGTTGGAATTTGGGATCTGCATATAATGAGATCCAACCATGATGTTTGTGCTATTTTAGTGGGGATTTCTCTTTTACCTTAGATTGAAAATGTTCCAGAAATCTTAGTGCGGTGAAATCATTTATCACATGCTTTGGCAATTTTGGTCTAGTTTATATTTTTCAGTCCTAAACCAATACTTTGCTTCACTAGGCCATGTAGAGAGGAAATATATAGAAGTGCCACATGGTGCATCTTGGGTTGAAGCAACCATGACTACTTCAAGTTTTGATACAGCTCGAAGATTTTTTGTGCACACAGTTCAGGTACAATCTGCAGCTTGAAACTAATATTAAGTATACCCCCATTTGACATGCTCTCTATGTCTAGATATGTCCATTGCGAAGACCTTTTACACGGAGGAATGTGATAACTTTTTCTTCCCCTGCTGCCAAAAGCTTCACCTTTAGGGTAGTAGGGGGTCAGACATTGGAACTAGTCATAGCTCAGTTTTGGTCAAGTGGCATTGGGAGTCACGAGACCACCAGTGTGGATATTGAGGTAACAGGATTCATGATTCTACAATGAACTTATTTTCACCTCACATCTTTGGGTTCAATCTCACTGATTTATATAAAATTTCAGGTTGTGTTTCATGGTATAAAAGTTAGTAAAGAGGAAATTATACTTGATGGGAGTGAAGCACCAATCAGAATTGATGCCGAAGCACTACTGGCATCTGAGAAACTTGCACCTGTAGCAATTCTAAATAAGGTACCTTTTAAAATTTAACTTACTTTTGTGCTATTCTTTTATGCTTGTGATGTGTGATAGTAGTAAGATTTAACTTATTCTCCTCATTTATGTCAAACTTGCAGATAAGGGTCCCATATCGACCAATAGATGCTAAGATTAGTGCACTTTCAAGTGATCGTGATAAACTCCCCTCTGGAAAGCAGATACTGGCACTGACGTTAACGTGAGTGGTTATAAATTTCATATGCTTAATTTGTCTCTGCAACTTTTAGATGGCCTGAACTCCGTATTCTGATTTCAGATACAAGATCAAATTGGAAGATGGAGCTGAAATAAAACCGCAAATACCATTTCTAAATGATCGAATTTATGATACTAAATTTGAGTCTCAATTTTATATCATTTCGGATTCAAATAAGGTATTATGATATTTAATTTCCATTTTGCTTTTAAAGATTTAAGTTTGAAGGGAGTAGTTTTTCATTTTTATACTATTTTCGAGGAATGTGGCAACTTAGCAATACTTTAAAAGGGGACTGAAAAATTGTATATTATTTTCTATATATATAGTTCTGTCCTAGTAATAACGGGGAAATAAAATTTTTACCATAATTAAAGGAAATAAAAATGAAAACACAATTACATGAAAATAATCTATACACGTGATACACAAATAACACATTAAATATCCCATGACAAATATGTTCCAACACTAAGGTTCTTGTAATTTGTTTTGATATTTATGAATTCTGATTCTAGCAAGTATATTCAAGTGGAGATGCCTATCCAAACTCTACAAAACTTCCCAAGGGAGAATACAATTTACAGCTATATTTGAGGTACAACTCTTTCTTAGCATATATGCTGGATGAGCACTTACGCTTATGATGCTTGCTGTTTGTTGTTGATAGTTATTCTGCCTTTAGATACTGAAATAAACTACTAAAACTCTAGTAGTGTTGTTTCAAGGACTTGAAAGCTTGGTTTAGTTGTTAATGCCTGCATAAGAAAGCTGGAGTATTTATTACAAGTGTAATATTTCCTGGTCATAAAAGGATTGATACTTAAAGGTGCATCAAACATGGTCCTACATTGTTGGAAAGCCGTCTTAGTTGCAGTCACCCCCAGCCAGCTTGATTTGTGGCTTCTTTGGGAGCTGCCATAGTTGTAATTTCCAAGGCTGGTGGTTTAGTTATACATCTGCTGGAGATATGGTCATAATATAATATATAAGTGGGATACAACCTTCACTTTATAAACTGATTTTGTAAGGTTGAGTTAGGCTACCCCATCATTTCTGATAAATATATTCATGACATTTATTGTTTCAGGCATGACAACGTGCAGATTTTGGAAAAGATGAAGCAGCTGGTGTTATTCATTGAGCGAAATTTAGAAGAGAAGGTAGTATGTCGTAACTTGAATGACTTTATGCATTCCTTATATCCTTTGCTTTAACTACAGTCTCATTTGTCTTTACATGATCGCAAGTTATATCTCTGGCTATAAGGTTTCTCAATGTTCAATGGTTTTGCATTTGCAACATTTTGACATGTGGCTGTCAAAATGCTTTCACAAATGGAAATTCTAAGTTTTACTCTATATGAAGTGTACTATTTGTACTTCGAAAATTTCAGTCACATTATTAATTAAAAAAAGTGATAGAATTTCTCTTGCAACAGAATTGATAAATTTCAACCATATAATGTATCCTTGATAATTCCCAAAATCATATGAGGAAAAACTGAATTTAAAGTATTAAAGAAGATAGAGATAGCTGTAAATTTTGTATGATGGCATTAGATGCAAAATGTTGTGATGCCATAATAATAGCTTAATTTTGGAAGAAATCACACTTGTTTTTTCCAAAAGCTCCCCCAGTGAGCTGACAAAAAACAAAACTTTTTCCCCATCATAAGCTTAACCTGTACATGCAGTAGAAGTATTGGTACATGGATTGAAATAGGGAGAATTAAAATGAAGCTTCTCATTGGATTAGTTTTTCCTAAATTTGATTTTTTTTCTTAGAGTCTTAAAATTGTAACCTTGCAATTGGCTTATGCTTCTTGGGATACTTGTAGAAGACATAAAATTTAAATACATCATCAAAACTCAGCTCACTTATTCCATTCCTTCTATGTATTTATATATTTATTTAATTGCCATTTATGTTTGTTTTTTTTTTTTTTTCTAGGAGATCATTCGGTTAAGCTTTTTCTGTCAACCAGATGGTCCAGTGATGGGAAATGGTTCCTTTAAGTCCTCAACATTAGTTCCAGGGTATGTAACTGGGTTATAGTCCCTACCTCTGTTAAGGTTTTAATGTCAACTTATTAATTAAGTAATGATGCATGGGCAATATTTATCCCTTATTAAGTTTTTTATGTGATATGTAAAATATGTAATTTTTTAATATAAGATGAAAAAAGCCTAAGAAAATTATCAAAAAATACATGGACAATATTTATTTTGTTTTGAAGTGTAAATTTTAAATACACATATAACATTAGGATTGTACCTTTTTCGTATTGAAATGTTTATATAAAAAATACAGTTTCATTGGAGTAAAAAGAGGCATAGTACTGAATCTTGCTTATGCTTATTGATAGTATAAAAGAGGCATTTTATCTTGGTCCTCCACCAAAAGACAAACTTCCTAAGGTATATTGTTCTCCTTGCTTATCCTGTTGGGTATTTCCATTGGACTATTGTTAAAATGTAATAAAATTTGTAGTATTATTTTGACAGAATGCTCTACAAGGATCTGTACTGGTGGGATCAATATCATATGGGAAACTATCATTTGCTGGTCAAGGGGATCATAAAACTCCAGAAAAGCATCCTGTGTCATATCCAGTTTCGTATATCATTCCCCCAAATAAGGTTATTCTCAACCTTCATACTTTTACCCGCATTAAGGTCTTTCTTGTGTTCTATAATTGTACACATCAATATGTGCTGATGTATCAACTATTATGCTATAAATTGATGTCTAATCATATTGTCCTATTACCTTCTGTTGAAAGGTTGATGAGGACAAGGGAAAAAATTCTTCCTTATCTTCCAAGAAAGCAGTTTCTGAACGCATAGAAGAGGAGGTATGCAAGTGTCGGACTGAATATGTGCTCTTTTTGCTTTTACTTTTTGCATAAGCATGATTTATATATTAAAAAAAGGAGAGCTTAAACACATGCATTGTTATCAAATTCAAATTTCAATGATTTTAAATATTGTTAAACAGCTGTTCTATTAGTTGAAATTTTGAATAGACCTTCTGATAAAATATAATTGTATGACTTTCTTTATAATAAAATAAAATTTTAAATATAAAATAGAATTTTAAATCCTTATGAATTTAACTCTATAATATTCTAGAGTACTTTGTATTTGTTTATTCTATTATTGAAAACTTGTCTTTGTGTATAATCTTCCATTATTATCTTCAACGTGATTATATATTGGTCACTAATTTATTATTATCTTCAATGTGATTATATATTGGTCACTAGTTTAATCAAAGGAGGACAAATCCAAGTTCTGTTCTATTGTTTTTTTTTCTCCCTTAAATGCTTTGTAAGGCACCTTATGCCCATTATTTTCCTTTATTTTTAATTTAATTTTAGCCTGATGGATAAACCTTGGCTTTTGATTTAATGAGTAGAAGATGTGGACACTTGTGTTTATGTCTATAGTATAAGGAGTAATATTTTACTAAGTCTTAACTTAGTATTCTATTGTAACAGATAACTGTCTATTATTGTATAGTTAGTATGAGTTAGTTAGATACGAATTTTGTATTCTATTCTAGTTTTTTGTTGCTTGCTTCAGACTTCTATTTAAGTCTTTCTTGTACATATTCATTCTTTGGGTTGAAACAATATTCATTTTGATTCTTCTCTTATAACTCTCTCTTGAAAACACCAACATGGTATCAGGAGCTTCTTTCTGATCCCTTCCCTTTTCCCTCTTTCTTCATTGCTTACCAAGATTGGTTCTTTTTCCCATCTTCTCTTCTTCATGGCTTCCTTTGCTCCAGATGTCACATTGGTGACTCAACCTGCTCCCGACGTCATTCCAGTGATCAACACCAACATGCAGTCTTCATCAATTCCTAACCCCCACTTCTCATATATGATTTCTGATAAACTTACCACCAAAAACTATCTTTTTTGGTGTCAGCAAGTTGAACCCATTATCAAAGGGCATAAACTTCACAAGTTTCTTATCAACCCTCAGATTCCCTCAAAGTATCTCTCCACTGAAGATCATGAAGCCGATAAGATTTCTGATGCATGTATTGAGTGGGAAAGTCGTGATTAGCTCCTATTCTTCTAGCTTCACTCCACCATTTCTCACAAAGTTCTCCCAAGAATCATTGGCCGCCAATCATCTTGGGAATTATGGGACCATATTCATGCTTTCTTCCACTCCATCAAGACTGCCAAAACACATCAAATTTTCCTTGAACTATGCAATATCACTCTTGAAGGAAATTCCATTTTTGAGTACTTTCTCCATATCCAAACCTTAATTGATCAAATTTCTGCTATTGGTGAGCCAATTTCCACCAAAGAACAGATTCTATAAGAATCCGGCTGCATATGTTATTTCCTTTTATAGTTAGGATAAAAAATTAAGAGATTTGATTAGCTATATCTTTTGTATTTATGAATAAGAAGAATCCTTGGCCCTTAATTATAGGAATTAATAGTGGGTACAATAATGAGCATTATTTTAGGACTTTCCTTTTCCGGACTACCTTGTATTCTATTTAAGAGCACATTCTTCTATCAATAATAAGAAAAATCATTTTCTGACGTGGCATTAGAACTCTAAAATCTGTGGGAGCTTTTGTTAACTTGTGGCCTGCATTGCCACATTTTTTCTTCCGCTGTGCGGCCTGCATTGCTGTTCCTTTTCTTCACCCAACAAACCTGAGAATGTCTGAAACAGCCAATAACCCTGCCTAAACAAGAAATACTAGCATTGTTGAGCTGCAACATACTTCGTCTAAATGGAAGAAACTACCTCAAATGGTCTCACTTTGTCCAAACCTTTCTAAAAGGGAAGGACAAATTGAATCATCTTACTGGTAAAGATGCCCCAAAACCCACATACAGTAACTTTGGGGCTCGGGATGAATCCAATGCAGTCGTAATGTCATGGCTGTGGAATTCCATGGTGCCAGAGGTGAGTGATGCCTGCGTGTTCATGAAAACTGCCAAGGATGTGTGGGAGAGTTGTAAACAAAACTATTCCAAGGTTAGTGATATTGCTCAAATTTATGAAATTAAGATGAAGATTGCGACTACCAAACAAGGAAACCGATCTGTTAATGAGTATGCTCAGACTTTGCAGAATCTATGGCTAGAATTAGACCAGTATGAACAATTTGAATCAAAATGCACAGATGCTGCTGCTTTACTCAAAAGTTATAAAGAGAAGGACAAAATCAATAAGTTCTTGACAGAACTAAACAATGAGTTTGATCCTCTAAGAATTCAGGTGCTAGGAAAGGAGTTATCCTCACTTAATGAAACCATGGCTTCCTTCCGAGCAGAAGAAGCACGTAGGGGAGTGATGATGGAAACTCAATCCACTGAAAGCTCTGCATTAGTTGCAATCGTCTCTTCAAGACCACTCTTGATGAGGTTGAGACGATTCTCCTTGCTCATGAAGCCGGATCAGATAATTCAAGAAAAAGCCCCTGCCACCCCAATATTGCAGCTGTTTCTGACACGGTACCAAATTCCGCTTCAGAACTTTAGACAAATCTCGTCAATCAGTGAAATACCAATTTGAAATCCTCCTTTAACCGTGGTGGTCGTTTTGATTCGTGTAGTGGGTGCTCAGGTGGTTGTGGTCGCTATGCGGCATACCAGTGTCAAATCTGCCATCATTACACACTCATGTTGGTGCAGTTTGCTATTATCAGCTTGATGAATCATATAGTCCAGTGGCTCTGTTGGATGTTCCAGGTGCCAATCCATTTTACAGCAACACTAATCCTTCCATGTCAGCTTCACATCAGTTTCCTGTTGCAAACCCCAGCACCTATTACTATCCCAGACCCTAGAAACAGCCAAATTACCATCAACAACAAGGCATTCTCAGTCCCACTCCTTCCAATACTCATCCTCAGGCGCATATAATGACTCGCCACCAACCCAAGTTTCAGTTGCTCCCAATCAGGCATCCTGGTACCCAGACTATAGCAGTTTAAAATAAACTAATACTAATATAGTAATATTTAGTGTCTTTGGGGAGGGTCAATTTTTTTTTTCAGAGAACATTCTTTTTAGGTTCTGATTTGTCCTAATGGTAGTTTTAAGTTGGCCTTGACTTTTTTTATCAGGTACGAGATGCAAAAGTAAAAGTGTTTGGGACTCTAAAACAAGAAAGTGATGAAGAGTGCTTGGAATGGGAGGAGTTGTCTTCCTCGCTCAAAGTCAGTATATAACTTTATTTGCATGTATAATTTTGGTGATTGACTGCATTCATTTGTTTCTTTACTATTAAAATTCTATTGATTTGATTTTGATCTTTTTCTGGATTATACATATTGGTTAACTGTTATTTAAAACTGTAATCAGCTATTTATTCTATAGGTTAAAACTATACTGTAGGTTAAAATTAAATAATTGCAAAATTTGTTTCCTTGCAGACTGAATATCCAAAGTATACCCCATTGCTTGCAAAGATTTTGGAAGGTTTAGTTTCTAGGAGTTATATCAAAGACAAGTTACATCATCAGGAGGAGGTACATATTGTTGGAGTGACATGTTTTGCTCTGATTTCTTCCTTTTCCTCTGTCTCAATTTCCTTCCTTACTACAATATTTTGCTTATAAACTTTTTGAAATCTTTCGATTTCTTATACTTTCTCTATAACCTCTTGTAATTTTAAAGAAGTCTTAATATGTATCTAATCCAACTGTTGACATTGTATCTTGTACGTCTTCACCACCAAATATCTTTTCTTTCTTTATTTTTTTAGAATTTAAAATTTACCAATTGACAGTAATAAGTGTCTATTCCAACTGTTTATATGTTAAAATAAATATAAATTTTAAGCAATATTACCATTGAATTGAGATATTATCATGATTATCATGTATGAAAAATAAAATGCCAAATAATTTTAAATTCTCTGAAATTTCCGAGTCTGGTCTAGTGAGAACTGGGAACTTTCAAGTTTCGATCTAATGGTTGGTGAAATTTATTGTTGATAAAAACATTGTTCAATTTAGTAGTGTGTGAATGATATAAAAAGGCTGATTCTGTGGCAATTATGAATACATGTTGCAGGTAATTAATTCAGCAAATGAGGTTATTGACAGTATTGACAGAGAAAAGTTAGCAAAATATTTTGCACTAAAAACTGATCCAGAAGATGACGATGCAGAGGTACTTATCCATGTTCCTTATGCTTTTGGTTATGTATGCCACTGGCATGGCATGTGAGTGTTGTTTGTTGAGAACATTTTGCAATATTACACGATCATTTGTGATATTGGTACTTGAATTTTTATTATTGTAGAAGTTGTTTGTGTAATAGTTTGTCTGAAGATTATGACATGATAGTGTAAACAAACATTTATACCCTGATGGTGCACAAAATGTTAAATCAGTTGTTTTTAGCTAAATTTATCATGAAAAGTTCATTCTACTAGATTGATTGTTAAATCAATTGTTGATGATAAATTTGGTACAACATTGATGCTTAGGATTTTCATTTTGTCCTTTTTTGGCAATCTTTGATATTTTATTCCCGCTGTAGAAAACCAAGAAAAAGATGGAATCAACCCGTGATCAGTTGGCAGAGGCACTTTACCAAAAGGGGCTTGCACTGGCAGAAATTGAGTCTTTAAAGGTTAGAGCTTTTATGTTCTTCAAAGCAATGATTTTACATTATCAACAATTAAATATCCATACATGCAAATAGGGAAATACCATTTTGATGATATTGGAAAAGGCTAAAACATAGATCAAATTCTCCGATCAAATAACAACCACATGAATGTTCTTTTAAAAATATATAATACATTTTAATGCACACGTCATTGTTTGATTGGGGAGTTTGCTCTAAGTTTTATCCTTTGAAAGATGTGTTCAACCTGCTCCATTATGTCAGGCTATCTTGAAAACTTGTTTAACATAGTATCTGTTTAAATCTCTGTTAGAAACTCTCATGAGCGAGGCATATAGCTAAAGTAATTAATGACTTAGGCAATTTACCCCTTTTGAGCTAGTTGGGTGTGTTAAGGTCTCATATTTGCTAGGTATATGGTCAAAGTACTGAGTTAGCTTTTAGGATTGAGTTATGCAACGTAATAATTCTTGAGTTTGGACTTATGTGAGATCATGTAAAACTGCAGTTTTCATGATTTTAACCAGCTTGTGTTTAGTAGAATTTGGAAGAGTTTATTTGGTTGTTATGGTGTTATTTTGTTAGAATAAATCAAAATTTCCTATATGATAGTAGTAGCATTTAATTATTGTTTATCAAATAAAAGTTGGTATACTTGACTTGCATATTGTCAAAGGAGGTGGATAAGTCTCTGGCTTTAGCTGCAACAGAAGGTGCAAAACAAGATGTGGAGAAAAACAATGAGCAATCCAAGGATGATGCTGTTCATCCAGACTTGTTTGAAGAGAACTTCAATGAACTGAAGAAATGGGTTGATGTCAAGTGCAGAAAATATGGAATCCTCTTGGTGACAAACGAGAGGCGTAATCAAAGGCTTGGGACAGCATTAAAGGTATTTTCCTTTAGCTAAAATCTTGTTGTTGCAATATGATATGATTTGATGTGGTCCATTTAATGCTGTAATATTTTCTCCTATTTCTTACTTTCCTGTTTTTTGTCCTTACTTAAATTAGGATTGTAACAAATTTGTTTGAGTATCAGACTGATATCTAATAAGATATGTGTCTATCTTTTCCTTTTTTATTACACAAATTAGTTTTCCTAAATACGGCTAATTCCGCTAAATGCGTGGTTGTACCAATTGTTTACTATTAGAGAAATAAACACCTGAATATTCCTCTCTATGCTTTTATATAGTATCAGAGCTAATTTTATGGTTAAATATGTGGTTGTACCAATTGTTTACTATCAAAGGAATAAACACCTGAATATTCCTCTCTCTGCTCTTACATGGCATCAGAGCTTCATGCTCTGAACCTTGTTATCTCTGTGCCTGCATGATGTCCTCCACCAGCGAGGAAACCAACAATGGGCCTGTAAGGTCCCAAACCTATGTGAGCGATACCTATCCTTTAAGTCCTAATCTCTAACCCACAATGCATAAACTGAATGGTAAAAATTATGTTGAGTCGGCATAGTCTGTTATGGATAATCAACTCCATGGAAGAAGTGGAGGGCTCTTTCATCATGCCATGGATGATCAACTCCATGGAACCTTCAATTGTGAGAATGCCTTATGGTAAAAGCTAAATCAATGCTATGAAGAGGAATGGGAGAACCTTAGAGATGCTACATGGTTAAAAAGAGGGAGGAGAATGATCGTGTGTATATGTTCCTTGTTGGTTTGGAACAAAGCTTGCGTGAAGTAATGAGAATGTTCTTGGCTCGAAGACGTTACAGTTATTTAAGCTAACACTCACCTTCAAACTGAAGCATATATGTCATATGAACCAAGCTTGTTACAGATGTGATCAACCTAGGAACCTTTTTAGTGAACATATATGCTAATTGGTCATTGGAACTAACAGAATTAATGGTGATGATCTCTCCTGAAAGTATATTTTCTCTAACAAAGTGGAAATCTATCTCTATGTGTTTACTACATTCATGGAACACCGCATTTGATGTAATACGGAGAGTGGTTTGATTATCACAAATTAGTGTGGTGGCTTGAGTACCTCCAAATTTGAGCTATTGGAGAAGTTACCTAAGCTGCCATGTAATCTCGCAAGCAGCTGCAGCTATAGCACGGTATTCATTCTCAACACTAGACCTAACTACGTTTTGTTTCTTGCATGAGATCATATTTCCTTTGATAAGAACATAATATCCAGAAATGGACTTCTTGTCTGACAGTGACCTTACTCAATCGGCATTAGAGGAACAAACAATTTTGGCATTACCTTTGTCTTCATATAGCAATCCTTGACCTGGAGCATTCTTGATGTATTGCATGATACAGGTGGTGGCATCCCAATAACTATATAGGGACATTCAAGAATTGACTCACCACACTAATAACAAAAGTGATATCGGGTCTAGTGACGGTGAGATAATTAAGTCTACCCACAAGTTGTCAGTATGTCCTCGGGTCTTTCAAAGGATCTCGTTGACTTGAGAGGAGTTTAACATTAAGATTTATAGGGAGTGTCATTAGGCCAATGGTCAAGCATACCATTCTCTGTCAAAATGTCTAAAGCATACTTCCGCTGGGAAATGACAATGCCAAATGATGATTAAGCAACTTCAATGCCTAGGAAGTATTGAAGAAGACCTAAGCTTTTGGTCTGAAATTGACCATGTTGGTGAGATTTGAGCCAGAGAATACCTTTAGAGTCATCGCTAGTGATAATGATGTCATCAACATAAACAATGAGATAGCTATATAGACTAGATGGATAATGGAGAAAAGATACCAAGTGGTCAGCTTCACAACAACTCATCTTGAACTCAATCAATATAGATCTAAAATGACTAAACCAGGCACGAGGAGATTGCTTCAAACCATAAAGAAAGTGACGAAGTTGATAGACAATGCTAAAGAAAGTGACAAAACATTGGTAACCTTTCTGAAGGCTGAAGTAACCATGAAAAATACATTTGAGATATTTCGCATAAAGTTTATTTTTGCCCAGAGCAAAGTTATGGACGAAAATACATACTACCAAAAACATGAAGAAGAATAGGACAAAGTTCTTGTTGAGGATACAAGATGGAGTAAAGGAATTTTATTGACAAGAACCAAGGAAGTTATGTGGTTGATCAAATGACTAGTAGGAAGTGCATCCTCCTAGAAACGAAATGGGATATTGTAGTCAAGAAGAAAATATGAGTTGTTTCAACTAGGTGATGATTTTTTCGTTCAGTGGCACCATTTTGTTGTGGTGCATGGGCACAAAATGCTTGATGGTGAATGCCTTGTGAGGTGAGAAAAGTCTAAAATTGGGAAGATAGATATTCTTGAGGATAATTGTAGTGTCAAACTAAATATTGATTTCAACAAAAAAGTTATGGAAAATAAAGAAAACATTAAAACAATTTTTCATTTGGAAAACTCAAGTACAACGATTATAATTGTCAATAAAATTGAGAAAATAATAAAATCTCAATATTGAAAAAACTCGTTGTTTGGGAAAACAATGATCATGATGTGTCAATCTGCATCCAAAGGGGGTTGTTCCATAGTGGATACATCTTATGCTTAGTGGCCAAGTGTTGTAATTGGCCATCCCGATTAAGTTTTCACATGAAATCAATGGGACATTAGTGAACATCACAATAGAACTATTGTTGGAAGAGGTAGAGGAAGCGAAAGAGGCCATGAGAAAAGCAAGTCACACCGATCTGGAAAGTGGCATGAACTTCATGTGCTAGAGAGTGGAAGTTCATGCGGTGGCGATTGCCAGACCTGTTGATGATGTGGTGTTCGCTAGGAGAAGGTGATTCTAGTGATGTGGTTGCGCTAAAGAAATGTTGCGTCTACGGTGGCTCGCAATAGTTCGTGGTACTAGTCATGCGAACCTATGGTAGAAAATAAAAATCTAAACTACTAATACCATCTAATGTTCCCTGTATTTGTGTGACACACACATTCTTTACTTATAATGAATAAACCATGATCAACTTTATTATAAAGTATCAATCAGGATCAATTAGATAGGAAATCTCTAATTATCCTTTGATAATTGTCATGATTTGTTATGATATTGTATATATCTCAGGAGATAATGTAGGGATTGATAGAGATTTGATTTAATTTCAGTTTCTTATATTATGATTCCTCACATTTATATATAGAGATGTAATTCCTCTTCTTGAATAATACAAAAATTCTCTCCTCCTTAATTATTTTACATGGTATCAAAAGCTAGGTTAAAAATAGAGGAGAATTTTTTTTCCGATTACTATAGCGTTGTTGAATGCTTTTGGAGGACACCAACAAATGTGTCTGTTAACAATATTATTGGTGCATGTAGATGATATTATAATAACTAGAAATGACAAAGAGGAGCAACAAATGTTAAGTCAATGTCTTGCCATGGAATTCAAGACTAAGGCATTGGGGAGACTTAAATATTTTTTGGGAATTGAAGTGGCCCATTTCAAGAAAAGAATCTTCATATCTCAACAAAAATATATTACTGACTTGCTTAAAGAAATAGGAAAGACAGCCTGCAAACTAGCAAATACTCTGTTGATCCAAATATAAAGTTGGGAAGTGCGGATGAGGATAATGTTGTGGACAAGGAAATGTACCAAACACTCGTAGATAGGCTTATTTACTTATCTCACACTAGGTCAAACATTGTCGTGAGTCTAGTCAACCAATTTATTCAACAACGAAAGGAGACATATTTGCAAGTTACCTTTAGAATTGTTTAGGACTCTAGGAAATAGGATTTTGTTCAAATGAAACAAGAGTCTACATTTTGAAGCATACACGGATGCAGATTATGCGGGGTCAATTTTGGATAGAAGATCAACTACTAGATACTACACCTTCCTAATGACTTGGAAGAGTAAAAACCAAAATGTAGTAGCTAGATCAAGTGTTGAAGTAGAGTTTCGAGCAATGGCCCAATGAATATGTGAACTCCTATGACTGAAGATTATATTGGAAAACTTGAAAATAAGATAAGATGAAACTATGAGGTTATGATGTGACAATAAATATGCAATTAGCATAGCCCACAACCTGGTACAACATGATAGAACTAAACATATTGAGGTGGACCGACATTTTATCAAGGAAAAACTAGACAATGGCTTGATTTGCACCCTATGTGTCCACTTAGAGTCAACGGGCAGACATTCACCAAAGGGCCGAACTACACTAATTTGAAAGAATTATATCTAAGCTAGGAATGGAGAATACCTAATCACCAGCTTGAGGGGGGTGTCAAAACTGTGTTGTATATTATAGTAGGCTATTATATTTTATCTATTAAAGATAAGAACTTATTAGGTTGTGAAGGGGTTCAAATAATGTCATTGGGAGATTGTTTTAATGTAATTGGGAGTAACCTCGCCCCTTGACTTTTTTCACTCAGTTTGTCAAGGGGCAAGGTTACTCCCAATGACAGACAAGGTATACAATGTTTGTGAAAAAATCAAATGAAGGAAAGATTGTTTTTTTTTATCATCTATGTGGATGATATAATCCTTATTGGAGATGACTTGCAAGAATGAAAAAACCAAAACAATCTCTTTTTATAGAATTTGAAATAAAGATTTGGGGTCGTTAAGGTATTTTCTTGGAATGGAAGTAGCAAGGTTGTGGCAAGGATTGTCCTGTGACAAAGGAAATATATCTTGGATTGCTTGGAAGTTAGTAGTATGAATGCGTGCAGGACAGTTGAGACACCTATAGACCCAAATAAAAAACTTGGAGATGGCAAGGAAGGTGTTTATGTGGACATTGTACGCTATCAAAAGACTAGTTTGGAAACTTATCTACTTGTCTTACACTAGGCCGGATATTGCATTCTAAGTAAGTCTTGTAAGTCAATTATGTACTCTTACGAAGAACATCGTGATGTTGTCTATAGAATCCTAAGGTACTTAAAAAGTACTCTTGGGAAAGGGTTGTTGTTCAGAAAAAATGTTCAGCGAAGCAAACTATTGAATCATATACTGATGTTGATTGGGCTGACTTAATCACAGGTAGAAAATCAGTATTAGGGTATTGTACCTTTGTCTGGGGTAATCTTATTACTTGGCAAAACAAGCAACGCAAAAGCAGAGTACAAGTCAAGCACAAGGTATTTACAAGATTGTGTGATTAAAAAGTGTCCTTGAAGAGTTAGAAATGACTTTCACCCTTCCGATGACATTGTACTACAATACCAAGATTGCAATCAACATTGCTCAAAACCCAGTGCAGAATGACGACAAGTATATAGAGATTGATCAACATTTCATTAAAGAAAAGATAGAAAATGTAACAGTTTGCATGTCATTGTTCCTAACTTTCACCAAGTGGCAGATATTCTTACTAAAAAGTTGTCTTTAGACTGATAGTTGATAAGATATTTATCTATCTTTTCCTTTTTTATATTACATAGATTAGTTTCCCTAAATAGGACAAATTCTATGGTTAAATGTGTCTAGAAATAAATATGAACTTAGTATGTGGCTCTTTTTAATTACTAAGTCGAATTTATTTTACAACAAGAATTCTGAACTTAGTATGACTGCTAAAATAAGTTTATATCATAGGCTTTAAATTCTAAATAAATTAAAAAAAAAATCACCTGGTGTCTGACTCAGTTATAATGCATTTCTTATTCAAATACATTATAAACAACATTTCAAATGCTTGACTCTTCATATTATACAAAATCCTTGAACCACCTGGTGTCTGACTCAGTTAAAGTTACTCTCTCCACTGTTATACTTGTTCTCCAAACTAAAATTACACTGGTTTCATTCAATATCAATTTCCAGGCAAAATGACTTATTTTCTCAAATATTGGTCAAGAAAATAACAATAGAAAGTTTTTATTGGCAGATTAAGTATTTAGTATATCAGAATTGCAGTTTAACAACTCTGAAAGTAATTAAAGCATTAATGTTCTTAGGGTATTGGTTAGAAAGATCCAACCAATTATACTAATATTTTATGAACCTTTACTCTGTCCGATTCAGGTACTGACTGACATTATTCAAGATGATGCTGAGCGTGCCAAGGAAAAATTCTATAAACTAAAGCTCTCTTTGCTTGAGGAAATTGGATGGACTCATTTTACTAAATATGAGAAAGAATGGATGCTTGTACGTTTTCCCCCAAGCTTGCCCCCTTTCTAGGGTCTTCTTCCCATTGTGAAGAGAAGATGCTATTAAAACAGCAATGCAAGGATTTATAGCTATGATGACAACAATTCATGCAACATTAAATTGACCATTTTACTCCAACAAGATCCCTGCTCAATTAGCAGTTGCATCAGCCTAAGTTTTAAGACATCATGGGTACGATGTTTGTGCTGGAGTTTTGATTCTTTACCAAACTATCTTTATCATGTCCCTTCGTTAGAAAAAAAATGATCATTTCAGAGCTCTTGTGATATGCCTCCATGTGTAACCTTGCATTCAAGAGTTCCTACCCTTTCTGATAAAAAAAAGAAAATTAGAGTAAATAATCATTTTAGCCCGACTTAGGTTGGTATTTTCATTTTAATTTTTTAAAAAATAAAACCATAAAAAATCTCTGAATTGCTATTTATTCATTTATTTTAGTCTTTATGAACATGTATTTATCTAAATGATATGATATGTTATAAGAAAAAATGTTCAGTTATATTTTTCTTAATTTTATTTTATACATTTTTCTTTTAATTTGATCTGTTTTATCTATTAACATATCAATTAAGTATGAAATATAATTAAAAAAATTAATCAGTGCACGATTGGGCATGTGATGTAACAATTATTGTATCATACTAACTAAATTGACACTATTAAATAATATATATTTATTAAAGGGCTCAGATGAATGTCAAAATATTATTTCAAGGTTTTTTTTTTATAATTTTGTTCCTTTAAAAAACTAAAATATCAATACCTATCTAATTCAAGATTTATTAAAAAAATTATTATGATATAGTTCCTAATATTTATTTTTTTTAGAGTCTAAAAATTCAATAATCGCATTGAATTCTTTAAAAATATAATAATCATATCGAGTTTAGAGCAATATAAGAGCTTTTGATGTTTACTCAAAATTGAGATTGTATTCAAGGAAGTTATTGAACTCAGATTTTGTAGTATTTATTTTCAGTGGAAAATATTAACAATCATTAAGGAAATAAAAGTATAAATTATTTAATAAAAGTAATACATGGATGGTACAGAGAGAAATTAAGAAAAAAACTATTATAAGAACCAAGACTAGAATGTTAATATTTAAATTTTGCATAACGCATTTATCTTTATATATTGTAAGAATAAAAATTTCACAAATTAAACCACATTATATATCTTTTTGTTTTCTTATAAAATAATTTTTCTGTAAAAATCTTCACACTTTATAGTGCATCGTTGTATATTACTTTTTTTTCTCTCTTCCTTAATATTAATATCTTTTCATTTCATTCACACACATAAATGAAATGTAAGTTTTCTATTTTCCTAAAATCAGCTCCTACTAAATTACACTAACGTACATACCTCGTTAAAAGTTAATTCTGGTACTTTAAAGATTAGTTTTTAACGATCCAATTCAAAAATAAAAATCATACATACTTCGTTAAATTGCAAAGTCTAGCTACAAATACTATATAGTAAACAATTCAAAATATTGAAACAGACCAGTCAAACTTTCATTTTTTTTTTTTTAATTAACCATGTTATAAGTATGGAGTAATTTTGGCAGATAAAATTTTTGGCCACTCTCTTGCCATTTTTAATTCTTATCTCTCTATCATCACCAAATTAACAAGGAAGATTGCAACGAAATTTCTGCTAAGACCAATAAATACAAGATCCTAAAAGATGTGAAGGAGAAACTTCGTATTATAAGTCTTTCATCTATAAATATAAATATAAATATATATATATATATATATATATATATATATATATATATATACACTTTTTTTATTTTATTTTTTTATTTGTTTTTTTCCTATATATAGTTCATTGCATGTTACTTTTTCTCTTTTTTCCTTCCTTACATCACATCAACCCTAAAATGAGCCGTATGCTTTTCAGTTTCCATCGAGTGTGACTTTAGGTTATAATTAAAAAAGTTAAAGTTAGTTAAACTCAATAATAAAAACTTAAATTTAATTAAAAGTAAGTTTGATATAATTTAATTCGTTTTTAAAAAAATTTATGTTGAATGGAAAATTAATAAAAAAAACAACTTTAAGTTCAACATTAATATAATTCAGATAAAAATTGCATTTAATTTAATAAAAAAATTGTCAAACGCACAAATATTCCATTCAATACAGAATGAAAGTCTATTCAATAGTCAAAATGGATTCCGAAAAAACCTCGAATGCCCCGTTATGAGTTAGGCCATTGAAACATTCTCTTCGTAGGAAAAAAAAAAAAAACAAGTTAGTGCACGTCAATTTCATTAAACCATTGATAATGACATTTGGATAATTTTCATAAACTAAATATTATTATACAATAATATCGTCAGAGTATCGAGTTGATTGAAATGACTTCACAAAGCATGTTAAATAAATGATTAGATTTTGTAGGCACAATAAATGATTAGATATTATACAATTTCAACGTATAAAAATGTGTTCCATTGCCATTCTCATGCTTAATGTCGTTACTTATCCATTTTTAAATCTTCATTTTTCATGCACTTTATAAATCTATACATTGCATTTGATTATTTGACAAAGACACAACACACACACCCACCCACACACAACACGAAGGTATATCTTAATACATTGCATTTGATTATTTTAATTTTTATTATTATTGTTATTTTTTATTTTTGTGTGTGGATATAGATCAAATCCCACTTAAGAAGAATACGAGATTGACCCAGTAGTACATTAATGTGAAGCATTCAACACGGAAATAGGAAGAATCCATGTGTTCTTATTGAGTAAGATTATGCATGCGTGAATCTTGTTTTAAAATCATTAGAATCCCTTTTCATTTTATAAATACTCTTCTTTCGGTGGGGCATATATAGTTTTTTTCCCCTGTAATAAACTACTCATTAATGTTCACTTTTTTAAAAAATATAAAGTAACTTATAGGTTCTCTCCAATATATTAATCTCAAGTTGATTCTTTGCCATCATAATATAAGTTACAATCTTTGATTTTCATTCTTAATTCATAATTGAGTTAAGTTTTAGTTAATACTATATAAAATGATCATATCTTACACGATTATACATATAATTACATAATTTATGCTTTTATAATATATATATATATATATATATATATATATATATATATATATTATAACCAAAATTTCAAATAATTTTGTTTTATTAGTATATAAAATATAAATTATATTTTACTTGATGCGAATCTGAATATAATAAGTAAATAAATGCTCATTAAAAATGAACATGTTACATGAGTACTTAATTAATATTGTTGCGGGAGTGTATGAATTTGGACATGGTTAACGAGTTTCTTTATGAGTGAAATGTACGTAATTTCGCATGCACCGGCCCGCCGAAATTGTTTCATTCCCCTAGTTCTCTTCACATTTCCAAACCCAATTTAATTTGGACCTATAATGTTAGTTTCTGATGTACTTCTTTATTTTGTTGATTATCGCGGATAAAATATTAATAAAAAGCTTGTTAACATAAGTGTGTTAATCGGTTAAAAATTATTTTTTTTCGGTTCTACACGAGAGCTCATCTAATCAAGGTTATTAAATTCTCTCGAGTTTACTAGTTAAATTTTACGAATTTACATGATACTTATCATCTATCTATGAGTTACCATGTGTACTGGGCTGGGGATGAGCACCGAGCTCATCCCTTGGACTCGGGCTCACTTCACTGATCGGGCTGAGCTCGACATAAACAGAACATATCTGGACAAATATGAACATATATTTTTTTCCTGATTTATCGGGATTCTTGGGCCTGAAGCAATTTTCCCCATGAAATCCACGAACATGGAACCCTAATTATGATCCCTATAAATACCGATAGAGGACTCAAAACTGACACACGAAATAAAACCTAAATTACTCATACAAATCAACGAGGGTTCCAACCCCTCACGCCGCCGGATTTCTCAGGGCCGAGCTCAGCTCGGGCCACCTCAAAATCCAGCGAAAACATTTGGCGCCCACCGTGGGGCAAGATAATTCTTAATCCCACAACCACTTGCTAGTTCTTAATCCCTAAACAGTCCCAGATGGTTCGCACTCGCAGCAACTCCAACGCCGTGGTGGATCCCGCCATAGCAGAACTCATACAATCACGGGTGGACGCGGCGTTGGCGGAGGCTCATGCACGGATGGACGCTCACGAGCAAGCTTTGCGAGCCCATAATCGAGAAATTGAGAGGGCATTGCAGACCACACAGACGAATTTAGATATTGTCCAGCGACAATGTGAAGCCGATCTTCTGGAATTACAGGCCCTACGACAAAGGAACCAAGAAACACAGGGTAGAACCCCCTTTGTTCCCAACCGGGATGACGAGCCAAGGGCGGGGGAGGAGGCCAGGTCTAATTCACGCGTCGGTCCCAACAACCCACGCACTACGGGAGAGGATATGCATGTCGCAACCTCCGAGCCCCGGCATAATCCTTCTAGGATTCGGGTAGCTAACTCCTCAGTTCGGCCAAACCCCTCTCAGGCCCAGCCATTTGCTGACCTCGGACCCCCTCCTCGGACACCTGGTCTTGGTCAAGTCTGGAACATCCACCCATTCGTTTCGGCCATCCTCTCCGTCCGGGTTCCAGAGTCTTGGAGATGGTCGTCCCAGGACAAATACAATGGGACTACGGATCCGGTTACTCACGTGAGGGCCTTCCTCACTCAAGCTGCCATGACCGTAGAGGACGACTACATACTCTGCCGAATGTTCCCCTCAACATTGAAGGGGATAGCCTTAGATTGGTATTACTCGCTCCCCCCGTTGTCAAACGACTCCTTCAATTCCCTGTACGAACACTTCCAAGCCCGGTTTGCGGACGCCAGACCGACACCAACTACTTCGATATCGCTTCATCACCTGGTGTAGGGAGACAAGGAACCCCTCAGGGATTACATGGCCCGCTTCGCGTTGGCCTGTCGGACTATACCCAACCTCCACCCCGCTGTCACACTACATGCCATTCAGGCCGGGCTCAACCCTGGCCCCTTCTCCGACTCCCTTTTCACTAAACCTCCTATCAACATGAACGACCTCCGCTCCCGAGCTGCTCGCTTCATGAATATAGAAGAAAACACAGCGACTAAGCGTCGAGCTCGGGAGCACGGCTTTCCGCCCAAGCCGAAGGAGTCCTCCTCTTCCCGTCGGGCGGAGTAAAAAAGAGAGCGCCGCGCGAATTCGTATGCCTCATACACCCCCCTAAATGCGTCCAGGGACAGGATTTTTAGGGAAGCATGCGCGTTAGACTTAGTGCGCCGTCCTAAGGCTTCCCAATCTCCCGCGGACGCCGATCCGACCAAGCAGTGTGCTTATCACCAAAATACGGGGCACACCACCGAAGACTGTCGTCAAGTGCGAGACCTCATAGAACGACTCATTAGATCAGGCGAGCTACGGAGATTTGTACAAGAGGAGCAGAAACACCCGAAGAGGTATGCCGGGTCGAACTCCAAGACCAGGCCCCGAGACCAAGATCGGGACACTCGAGACGGCCCAAATAAACGAACTGACAGAGGCTGGGGTAAGGGGGCTGACCAAAACCCCGACAAGGTAAAAGAGACGATCAATACCATTGTTGGAGGCTTCGCTGGAGGGAGGGCTACCTCTTCCGCCCGAAAACGATATGCGAGAAGCGTCAATCACATAGGGTCCCCCAAGAAAAGAACTTTGCCCGCCATCATGTTCTCTGATGCCGACTTCAGCATAGAGGATCCCGACCAGACCGACCCCATGGTCATCTCGTGTACCATCGCCAACTGGTGAGTCCGCAAAGTGCTGATCGACCAGGGAAGCTTGGCCGATGTATTATATTGGTCTGTCTTCAAGCAGTTGGAGCTACCCGAGTCCATCATCAAACCATACCCCGAGCCGCTGCTCGGATTTGCTGGAGAAAGAGTCCATTCTCGGGGATACATCGACCTCCTCACTACCTTTGGCGGAATCGTGGCTTACAAAACAGTGGAGGTCAGATACATTTTGATCGATGCCGACACCTCCTATAACGTCATCATCGGCAGGAGAACGCTGAACCAGTTGGGAGCCATTGTGTCCACACCGCACATGGCCATGAAGTTCCTAGAGGAAAGGGGAAAGATAGTCACAGTAAAGGCCGACCCTAGGACGGCCCGGGTATGCTACGCCCGGAGTCTGAAATTTGCTCTGTATTCCATCAAGAAAGAGGATGAGAGGCCGACCTCGAACATCTGCTTTGTCCATAGCGGCACCGACGAACCATTAGGTATGGATCCCCGAGCGGAATTTGAAGAGGAACATCCCTCCTTTGCCGAGCCTCTTGAGCTGCTGCAGCTCGGCCCAGAGACGGGTCAAGTCACCAAGGTAGGCACTTCCATGCCGACCTCCTCCCGTCAGGAAGTAATAGCAACGTTACGAGAAAACGCAGACCTTTTCGCATGGAAGCCGTCCGATATGCCCGGGATTGACCCTAATCTGATGTGCCATAAATTATCCTTGCTTCCTCAAGCCCGGCCAGTGGCGCAATGAAAAAGAAAGCTAGGCGAGGAGCAACGTCTAGTGGTTCAGAAGGAGGTTGGCAAGCTCCTGGAGGCTCGTTTCATTAGAGAAATAATATACACCACCTAGTTGGCCAATGTTGTAATGGTCAAGAAAGCAAACGGGAAATGGAGGATGTGCACGGACTACACCGACTTAAACAGAGCATGTCCCAAAGACACCTACCCCTTGCCTAGCATCGACCGGTTAGTAGACAGCATCGCAGGGTACGAGACATTCAGTTTCTTGGACGCCTATTCCGGTTACAACCAGATACCGATGTACCCCCCGATGAACCAAAGACCGCGTTTATGTCAACCACAACCAACTATTGCTATCAAGTCATGCCTTTCAGTCTCAAGAACGCAGGGGCCACCTATCAACGACTAATGGACAAGGTCTTTAGTGCCCAAGTAGGACGTAATATGGAAGTCTACGTTGATGACATGGTGGTGAAGTCAAAAACCCACGCCCAACACGCTGCCGATCTAAAGGAAATATTTGCAGAAACACGCCGACATCAAATCCGGTTGAATCCGGAAAAGTGTACCTTCGGCGTAGGAGGGGGTAAATTCCTAGGTTTTATGATCTCCCAGAGAGGAATAGAGGCCAACCCGGACAAGTGTACGACCATCACTAACATGCCTAGCCCGACCTGCTTGAAAGACTTGCAGAAACTTAATGGACGTCTGGCCGCCCTATCTCGGTTTCTGCCCAAACTGGCTGAACAACGTAAGCCCCTTTTCGCGTTATTGAAACGCTCGGCTCGTTTCGAATGGAACGAGGAATGCACCTCCGCATTCAACAAGTTAAAGACACAGATCACCTCTTTACCAACCCTGACTAGCCCCTCTCCAGAGCTGCCTCTGTATGTTTATTTAGCAGTTTCTGAGGTCGCCATCAGCTCGGTCCTGGCCAAGGAAATCGACAGAGCTCAGACCCCGGTGTACTTCGTGAGCCGCACACTCCAACCCGCGGAAACTAGGTATCAAACCATAGAAAGGCTAGTGTTCGCTCTCGTCTTCACTGCTCGCAGATTAAGACACTACTTCCGTAGCCATGATATAATTGTAAGGTCTGACTACCCAATCAGACAGATATTGTAGCGACCCGACCTTGCTGGTCGCATGACAGCCTGGGCGGTAGAGTTTTCAGAGTTCGGGCTTCAATTTGAACCCCGAGGCCCCATGAAGGCACAGTTCCTGGCCGACTTCCTCACCGAGTTACCCGAGCTCGGCGACCGTGAGTTAGGCTGGACGCTGAGAGTTGATGGCTCTTCTAACAGAAAAGGAAGTGGAGCAGGAGTTATACTGGAGGGACTAGACGATCTCGTATTGGAACAGGTTATACGCTTCTCCTTTGCAGCCTCCAACAATCAAGCTAAGTATGATGCCCTTCTGGTCGGCCTCAGGTTAGCCCGGGACATGGGCATCCAACACTTGAAGTGCCTAAGTGACTCCCAGCTGGTTACTTCTCAGGTTAGGGATGAATTCCAGGCCAAAGAGCCCCTCCTGCAGCAATATTATCATAGGGTGAAGAACATGCTTTCCCATTTCGCCAAGTTTGAGATTATCCATGTTCCCCGTGAGCAGAACGACAAAGCCGACATCTTGTCTAAGCTGGCGAGCTCCCGTAAAGGGGGACAACATCATTCAATCATCCAGGAAGTCCTCATCTCCCCGAGCTGGGACAAGGATGAAATCCACTCGATTAGTACAGAGCTGAGCTTGTGGATGGACCCCCTCATATCGTTTTTGCAGGACGACGTCTTACCCGACGACAAGAACGAGGCCCAAAGGGTGCGTCGCCAGGCCCCATACTATGTGCTGAGGGATCGAGAGATGTTCCGGAGAGGCTTCTCGACCCCGTTATTAAAATGTTTGACCAAGGAGCAAGCTCAGTACGTGATGGACAAACTCCATACAGGCATCTGCAGCATGCACTCAGGGGCCAAGAACATGGCGGCCCGGTTAATCCGAGCTGGGTAATTCTGGCCCACAATGAAGAAGGATGCCAAGGACTATGTTAGGAGCTGTAAAAAGTGCCAGGAGCACGGTTCACTGCCGGCAGCACCGTCGACCAAGCTTCAGCTCATCTCATCACCTTGGCCCTTCGCCTTATAGGGAATGGACATCCTCGGCCCATTCCCACCAGCGCAGAGGTAAACAAAGTTCTTGCTGGTGGCCATCGACTACTTCACCAAGTGGATTGAGGCCGAACCGGTAGCAACGATATCGGCCAAGCAGGTTCAAAAGTTCGTTTGGAGACATATCGTTTGCCGACATGGCATACCTCACGGCCTGATCACCGACAATGGGCGGCGTTCACCAGATGCTACATTTTGCATATTCTTATCCCAGCTCGGTATTTAACACAGGACATCATCGGTGGAGCATCCCCAAACAAATGGGCAAGCCGAAGCAGCCAATAAGGTTATCTTCAAAGAGTTGAAGAAGAAGCTTGGTTGAGTAAAGGGAGATTGGGTGGAGGAAATACCAAGCATATTATGGGGATACCACTGCAGACCCCAATCTTCCACCAACGAAACACCATTCCGCCTCACTTATGGATTTGATGCTATGATACCATTTGAGGTCGGTGAACCCTCTTGGAGGAGGTTGACATACACATCCTCAAGCAATGAGGCTGCCCTCAGGGAGGAGCTCGACCTTATTGAAGAAGCTAGAGTAAGGGAGTTGGCCACAAAGTTGCGAGCAGCTCGTCGTTATAACTCCTGAGTTCGGGAGCGGTCTTTCGTCCCGGGCGACCTCGTTTGGAGAAAGACCGGGGAGGCAAGGCGAGACCGAACTCATGGCAAGCTCGCCGCCAACTAGGACGACCCCTTTCGCATCCTCGAGACCCATCAGAATGGAGCTTACAAGTTGCAAGAAATGGGGGGACATCTAATTCCCAGAACTTGGAACGCCAGTCATCTGAAGCCCTACTTTAGCTAGCTTATTCGCTTTTTAGTTTAGTGTTCAGTACGGTCAAGTTTAAGCAAGTTGTTAGGTTCTTTAATTTATCATAAAGGTGTACTCTTTTTCCTAAGCCCGGGTTTTTCCCTAAGGAGGGCTTTTCCGGGAAAGGTTTTAACGAGGCACCGCGTCAACATTCAGTAAAGGAAGATTTTGCCATCACATTAAGTTTTACCGTGCTCAGTGGCTACCGAGCTAAAGGAGACATCGCGTCCCTTTATGAGCCTTTACCGTGCTCGGCGGCTACCGAGCTAAAGGAGACGTTGCGTCCCTTTACAAGTTTTACCGTACTCGGCGACTACCGAGCTAAAGGAGACATCGCGTCCCTTTATGAGTCTTTACCGAGCTCGGCGGCTACCAAGCTAAAGGAGACATCGCGTCCCTTTACAAGTTTTACCGCGCTCGGCGGCTACCGAGCTAAAGGAGACATCGCGTCCCTTTATAAGTCTTTACCGAGCTCGGCGGCTACCGAGCTAAATGAGACATCGCGTCCCTTTACAAGTTTTACCGTGCTCGGTGGCTACCGAGCTAAAAGAGACATCGCGTCCCTTTATGAGTCTTTACCGAGCTCGGCGGCTACCGAGCTAAAAGAGACATCGCGTCCATTTACAAGTTTTACCGTGCTCGGCGGCTACCGAGCTAAAGGAGACATCGCGTCCCTTTATGAGTCTTTACCAAGCTCGGCGGCTACCGAGTTAAAGGAGACATCGCGTCCCTTTAAAAACTTTTTACCAAACTCGGTGACTACCGGGCAAAAGGGAAAGTAATTCACCAAGCTCGGACCCGAGACCCGTTGGAGGTCGGTCAGGTGAGCGGCGTAAGCAAAAATCTAAGCAAAACAAGTGCAAAATAAAGTGGCGATATTAAAGTAGAAGAACACGACATGAAGACGAGATAATAATATTGAAGGAAAGAAAAGCGAACATTGTATGGCCCAGAAGACCTTAGTTACAAACCAAAACCGACCTTCAAGGCCGGCAACAAAAAAAAGGTACATGATAAATACTTAAAAGCAAGAGGAATAAGGACGACGCCTAGTCAGTACGGTCTACCCACTCCCCATCCACGACGTCCTTGACATAGTCAAATGACTCGGGATCTAATGTCGGGGCCAGGTAGCAAGCTTGGCGAACCGCCCCATCGAAGCCCGAGCAGAAGCCGGACACAGCGACCTCCTCCATCTGCTCAATCTTAGCTTTCTGGCTGGAGATGATCTGCTCGGCCGCGGCAAGCTGCTCGGTCAATCCCAGCACTTTGGCCTCCGAATTCACAGCACGGTCGGCCGCTGAGTTCAGCCTGCCCTGGAGGTCCTCCTCGTTCGCCTTTGAGGCGACAAGTCCCCTTTGGAGCTCTTCTCGGTCCGCCCTCATAGCCGCGAGCTCCCAATCAGCTTCTTCCTTGGCCAGCTTGGACTTGGTCACCTCCATTTCTAGGACGGCGGCCCGAGCAGCACACTCTTGCTCCCGGCGAACCGACGCGGCTTCCAGCTCGGCCACTCTTCTCTTGCTATGCCGGGCTATAGCCATGAGGCAGCTCAACAAGACCTCAGCCCCATCCAGATTATCCGCTGCGCCAACTGCATCCAACAGGGCGTTGTCATAAGAGCTAGGGAAGGGCTGTCCGATCTGAATGTTTTCTACCCGTAGTGAGGAGTCCTATAGCAATTGACCGGGCAGGACGTCGGCCGCCATCTGCTCGATGCGGGGCCCGACACCATCTTTGCCAAGCCAAGAAGCACCGGAGGGAAGCTTGAGAGAAGTCTTCGCAGTCGTGGGAGGTGCACCCTCCCCTCTGGACGCCGGCTCGGGTACAACCACCTCGGCCCGAGTGGTAGGGAAACGAAGGTGGCGGTGTCTTCCTCATGTCTCTGCCTCTTGGGTGAGGCCCCCACACCTTCGGATGGGAGCTCCGCCACATCGGCTCTTGACCTTTTTGGACTTGGAGCGGCCTGTGTGAGGGGAGGTCGGGGATCCGGGCTGTGTCCGCCAGAGGTCGCCCCGCGACCCCGAGGCCCGGAGCCTGACCTGCGTGCCCTCAGAGCGGCGATCAAACTGAAATTGTCAGCCATGAAATCTGCAAAGAAGGTACAAGGAAATGTTAGTCAAACAACTCACAATTAGAACAGAGAGACACTAAGATTATTACCTAGAAAATGTTGATAGGGGTCCTCCGCCCGGGCTGAGTGTATCAGAGCCCGGCTACTAATGGGCAGGGGGAGGTCGTGCAGAACTTGGATTATGTTTTTGTCACCCGGGGTCAACATGTCCTCAGGAAACTTGGTGTACTTCCGGGGGAGGCACCAGTGTAAGGGGTACCTTGGCTCCAGGTCATCCTTTAGAAAGAGGGCCTTAAAGACCCTATTGTTGACCGGGGACAGCTTGAAATAACGCTCCTTAAATCTCTTATATGATTGGACATAGGGGATGAGTAGGCCCCCCCAGCCCGGGCACTGCTAAGGGAAGCCCAACCCACCTTGGGGTCGTGCTCCAGCTGATAATGATAAAGGAAAACACGAGAGCTCGGCCTAACACCGAGCATCTTACATAGAATTTGAAAGGCGCGGAGGAAGCCCCAACTATTAGGGTGGAGCTGACTAGGGGCCACATTGAAAAAGGTCAGGACTTCGGTTTCACAACGACTCAAAGGAAAAACTAAGTCGTACTCTTTAAACATGTACTCGTACACGGTTATGGCATACCGACCTGAGACGAGGGTTCGAGCATGTAACCTCTGATTACGCTTACAAGTACGGAACCTAACCACGTCGTCGAACCCCTCCCTCAAGATCTCATACCTATCAAGGACGGCATGGACACTCTCTATGCTGTCGAAGGAGGAGACTCGGCTCGACACTTCTTCCAAGAGCCACGAGAAGTCGGGCTCCTCGGCAGGGATGGGAACATAGAGGTTGGCCTCCTCGGGCTCCCTCGCTATCCCTCCCTCGGCCGAGCCGGGGAGGACGTCCCTACCACCGGATACCTCCATGGTGACGTCGACACACCTTACCCCGGTCTCAACAGGGGAGACCCCGGTTACCCCATGTAAAAGATAAACACAAGAAGGGGGTTGAATTGTGTTAATTAAAAAAATTTTATTCCTTTCGTCTGTGGGTTTCAAAACGATTCAGACGAAACAACGTTTATATTGAAAGATTGATTTTAATAAACTAACGTTAGATTATGATTTTCCCCAGTTAGTCAATCAGACGAAACAAATAAACACAAGTATTTTGATACAGGTTCGTCTATTCAAGACTACGTCCAGTTACCCAGCAACAACTGAGTTTTCACTACAAACCGTGAAAAGGTTTACAAGTATTGTTTGAACCCAGCCACTTCTGGCTATTACAAGATATTCTTTGCTCCCAGCCTTCTCAGGCTAAACAACCAAGGTATTCTTTGAACCCAGCCTCCACAGGTTAATACAAAAGGTATTCTTTGAAACACAACCTCCTCAGGCTAAAGTACCACACAAGTGGATTTGAAAAGATGTTTGAAAACAAAGATTTTCCTCTTCGCAGAGAGGGTTTTACAATAAAGTTCTTAGCACAGAATTGAGCGAATTCTCAGAAGATGGGATAAGAGAAGCGTATTCGCCAATTGATTCTTGATGCTGTGAAGTCCTTTTATAGGCATCTTCTTCAAATAGCCGTTAGACTCATTTGAATGTCGTTGAGAGTCGTTGAGAAATTTTCTTGAGAGCTTTCCAAAAGTTTGTCAGTTGTACTTGATTGATTGATGAAGAGTCGCAGCGGATAGAGCGGACTAGATTGTGCGCAGTACTTTTTCTGACTTGTACAGAGATGTGACAAAAGGTGAAGACCTTTTTGACCCTATACTGATCTTGGATGCTTCTCATGAGTACTTCTTCAGATTTGAAATCTTGGCGCGAATGACTCAACTTGACTTCACTTTTGAACAAACGATGTATTTCTTCAGTCTTCAGTTGTTGTTGTTTCGTCTCATCCTATCGTTTTAAGACTTCACTCTTTGGACAGACGAAGGGCTTTAGCTTGAGTAGTCTTCTTCCGTCTGTGCATGTATCGTCTGATGGTTTGGCTTTTGGACAGACGCAGAACTTCATTTTTGAAGGGTCATGTTTCGTCTGTGCTGGTTTCGTCTTAGCAAGTCTTGGGTAGCTTAGTTTCGTCTGTCTTGTAATTAATCAAAATCTTGAGACGTTAATCATCCTTGATCTAACAATCTCCCCCTTTTTGATGATTACAGACCATACCAAGAAAATCTGCACAAGACATGGTTAGACAAAAACAAACAGTCTCAAAAAGCCAGATTGACATCAAGACGATGTTTTCTGAATAATACCTCTTTATAAAAGATTATTACATCAATGTGATGTAATCTTTGTACATTATTACACTGATATAGACAGAAAACCAATAAAGAATTACAATGTATTTTCTATACTAATAAAGAATAACCAATAATACATGGCTCCCTTATTGTTTAAGACTCCCCCTCAGACGATGCTCCTTGCTTGCTTGCTCTTGGTCGCTCCCCCTTAGACGAAGCTTTATTTGTTTACTCCCCCTCAGACAATGCTTTCCCCTTGTACCTTTCTCCTTTCCCTTGGGATATCTGTTTTCTCTTTGTCTCCCCCTTGGGCTGTGAATCATCAAAACATGATCACGAAGAAGGCTTTGGCTTCTTGTTAAGCAGGGTCATCACAATGTCCTTCAATTGCTGCACTTCAGACGATAGAGAAGCTTGATTTTCTTCAAGTTCTCTATTCTTTTCCTTCAAGTGCACGCAATCCTCCTCCAAGGCATCATATTTATGCTTCAGAGTCTTATACTCCTCAGCTTCTTGAATATCAGCCTCAGCAGCCTCAACTGTCTCAGCAACCTCCACCAAATCATCAACTTGCACTTATGGTGTTTGAGGCTCTTCCACAATAGGTACAGTGTTATCAATAATGAGCACTGATGGAGTCTTCTTCAGACGCAGTGTGAAGAGTGGAAAGATAAGGTCAGCCGTGAAGTTCTGTTCCCATTGCCATGAGTACATCTTTGTTAGAACAGAGACTTCAAGATCCGGATGCTCCTGAGATGGGTGTGTATATGCAAAAGCTCCACCAGGAAACACCCTGCCACATACGGAAGAATCCTCATCAAATGAGGTTCCAGAGCAAAACTTTGAAGTGGCTTCATGATCTTCTATCATCCGTTGTATCTTTGGATTGATAGGGCTTGAGGCTTGTGATTGTATTGCCTTGAGGTGCGTATAAACAGCAGACGGAAGAAGTTTGGAGATGTGCCTTTCATATTTGAAGGTTCTGGGGACAAACGGTACTTTCTTCTCTTTACCCTTAGCCAAAAACTTGACCATCCATGGTCGTTTTCTGTCTAAGACGATTGTGTACTTAGTTTCGTCTAACACCAGCGAAGAGAACTGTGAACCCACCATGAAGGGGCAGTATCTCTTATCCTTCTTAGCTTGATGATCAATGTGATAGAAGGAAACTTCTCTTTCCTTGGCTTCCGTTCTATAGGCACCAGCTATCAACTTGAAGGTCAAGTTGTAGTCTTCCGGTAGGGCGTGAGCGAACTCCTCAGGGTCTTCATATTCATTGAGGAGGATGGAGTAACGAGGGTTGATCCCGGAGCAGTGGGGTCTCGTCCATGGGAGCACAATTCCTAGAGAGTGTCCTAGACCGACATACTCTGTTTTATTGAGTGGAATTGTGAAAGGCATTGGATCATGGCGATCTATGGCGTCGAGATGCCAATGTGTGCAATCTTTCAGCTCATAGTTGGTAGAGTTTGCGTCTTCATATCTACAATGATGGAATACAGGCGCATTTACCTCATACCGAACCTTCCACTTTGTGTTTTCTCTGTGTGGGATGTGAGGTTCATAGCCAAGTGCTGGTCCTTCAATCACAGACGCAGCAAGATGATCCTTGTATGCTTGTATGTTTTCTAAGCCCTTGATGTCTAGGTTGGCCAGTGTGTCCCAGGGCAGACGCTTCAGCCAATTGCGTTGCTCCTCTGGGGTGTAGATGGTGTCTTCATTGAAATCCACTGGCTTTAAAGGTTTGTTGTATAGAATGGGATTTACAAATCTCCCTAATTGAAAACCCTTCTTCCCTCTGTACTGGTATGGGGTCTTCAACTCTATGTAAGGAGTATCCCTTATGTACAGGTCTTCATTGTCTGCCAAGATGTCTATTGCAGACTCAGACGATTCAGCTTTAATGGAGAATTCTTCAATCTTCTCTCCAATGATCCAGTCAGGTTTGACCGTTTTCTCAGCACAGGTGCTCTCAGCGAAGCGCCTCATGACTAATTCGTTTAGAAACGAATAGTCCACCTTGTGCTTTGGGGGTAACTCTTCTGGATTGATCACCTCAGCATGTGATCTCTCCCATGTGGCATCCACCTTGATAACTTCAAGTTGTTCTTCATCAGACGAAGAATCAACTTCTTCAATAAGCACATAGTCTTCAGACGGAATCTCCTTCGTCTGGTGGTGAGATGCTTCCTCAGACGTAGCAGGTAGTGTCTGTGCAAGGAATGCGTTCAATGGAGACGCAACAATAGGGGTAGCCCTATGTTCGTCTTGGAGTGATGGAGAGACCTCCATTGTGGAGACTTCTTCGTTCAACATAGTTTCCAACTCCTCCGCAAGCTGGGCATTATCCTTCTGGATTTGGGCCGTTTCTTCACTGTTCATGCCCTCTGAGGTTGTTGGAGCAGATGCAGCCTCAGACGATCCAATGCCACGAACGCTATCGAGAAAGATCCTTTCTCTCTCAGCATGAAGCAATATGGAGACCCTTTTGGCCTCTTTCAGCGCTTTTTCTTCGTCTGTCTCACCAACTACGACAGACTCAAGTTTTTGCTTCATCTTCTCCTTGCCTTTTGCAGCTTTTTCAAGAGCAATCTTTCTAGCTCTTACCTTTTCCTCTGCTGCTATCCTCTGTTTTTCTTCGTTTGTGAGAATCTTCACAGACGGAACACCTTCAGACGATATGTTGACCCCTTCATCTTCACTAGGGGATATCGTCTGACCCTTTGGCTTGGCACCAATGTGCTTAATTCTGATGGTCCTTTTCTTCTTCTTAAGAGGTTCTTCAAGAACGTCCTCAAAAGGAACCTCAGAAATAATCACGGGAGGAAGAGGTTAGGGTTGGTTTAGTGTTTTGGATGTTGTTTGGGATGGTGTTTCGGTTTGTGTTTGGGGTTGTGTTTTGGTTTGTGTTTGGGGTTGTGTTTTGGTTTGTGTTTGGGGTTGTGTTTTGGTTTGTGTTTGGGCTTTAGCACACTTGATGGGGGCTCTGTGTGGGGGGTCCTTGGTTATTGGTGAAAGTGGTTCTTCTTCCCTTGGTGAATGAAGGAGGAAGCTAGGTGCCAGGTGCATCTTCGCAAAGGTGCTACCTTTGACTTCCTTCCCTTCTTTGTGCCACACTACTCTGGTGACATCAAAGCCCTGGTTGATGATGATCTTGGTGAAGAGGGTGGCGTAGGGAATGCTGCTCTTCCTACGAATGTTTCTGTTTTTCAGCGCACTTATCCAGTGATCAAGGATAATGTGCGGATGGCTCATCCTTGCTTTCCTCAGACAGTAGAAGATACAAAACCTGTCTCGAGTACTCACATTGTCACGAGAACCAGTCCTCGGCGTGAAGACGTTGTAGAGCAAGTTGTGGATGATTCTTCCGGTGGGGCAGAGATTCCCTGATCTGAAGAACTTGGGGTCTTCAGTGTCGCGTTTCTTCACGTAGATAATCTTGTCTACGTGCTCCTCAGTTTCATTCTTCATCCACTTAGGGCTGTAGAAACGCCCCTCGGCCTTGCAGTTGCTGGCCTCAGCAATGGAGTCCACCGTGATGATGTACTCCTTGTTGTCTATGGTACCAACAATACCATCTTCGAATTCCTTGACGTCGCTCCAGAATTCGGCATAGGCCTCCATCAGCCATTCCCCTCTCATAGCAGCAAACTCCATCTAGCCAGTGTGAGTTAGAAGCTTGGCGACTCTGTCAGATACGCTTTCTATAGTCTCTCTTGAGATCCACTTGCTGGGCAAGAACAGGTCTTGAGCAAAGAAAGTGGCTTCCGCAGCTTTGGTGTCCTTGGCGGCCATTGTTGATATTTGAAAAAGAGAGAATAAGAGCTTAGTGAGTAATAGGTTTAGAGAGTTCAAAAACTTCGAATGCAGTAAAGAGTAAAAGAGTGAACTTTCAAGAGTATCTATAGGCATAGATAAAAACGGTTGTGATTCATCAGACGAAAGAGATTTTGAAAACCGCCCCTGATTTGACGTGTCCACATCATTGCCTTTTCAATGATTGATTTGACTTCTGCAATTCACGGCGCATGCCTATCAATGTCCTAGAATAGTACAATAAATGACAGACACATTTATTGCTTCTTTTAATTTGCCCCTGCACACTTGAGATAAATTTGTTAAACAGTAACAGTTGCGTCTGTTCAATTTTACCACAGTAACTATTCAACTTGATCAGACGCAATGTTTCGTCTTAACACGAAATAATGTACAGACGGAACAAATTTAACAAATAGCTCAGACGGAACAATTTTCAATCATTTAAAGAAATAATTCCAAGATTTTTCTTAATGAAATTGAAACGTGTTTCGTCTAATGCTTTAGTAAATATATCTGCCCATTGAAAATCGGTTTGCCTGGCGTATATTGAAAATACCTTTTTGGACATAGTCTCTTATAAAATGAAAACGGATTTCAATGTGTTTGGCTTTCGAATGTTGAATAGGATTTTTGCTAAGATTAATTGCACTTGTATTATCACAAAATACTGGTATATGATTTTCAAACCTGGAGTAATCTTCAAATTGATGTTTTATCCACAGTAATTGTGAGCAACACCCTGCCGCAGCAATATACTCTGCTTCAGTTGTTGAGAGTGCAATGGAGTTTTGTTTCTTGCTTGACCAAGATATTAGTGATGATCCAAGAAATTGGCATCCACCACTTGTGTTTTTTCTCTCCACTTTGTCTCCAAAGATAATCCGCATCACAAAAGCCTCTTAAAAAACCGAAATCACTATTTTTCTTATAAAACAAAGAGAGATCAGTTGTTCCAATAAGATATCTAAGAATTCTCTTTACTGACTTGTAAGTGAGATTCTTTAGGGTCGATTGAAATCTAGCACATGTATGAGACACTAAACATAATGTCGTCTACTTTCGCAGATTAAATAAAGGAGTGAGCCAATCATACCTCGTATACCGTCGATCAATGGACTTACCTCATCCTTGTTGAGATTTGCTCTAGACGAATGCATAGGGGTCTTCATAGGCTTGGCATTCTCCATCTTGAACTTCTTGATAAGTTCCTTTGTGTATTTTTGTTGATGGATGTAGATTCCTTCTTTCGTCTGCTTGATTTGAAGTCCTAGAAAGAACTTCAATTCTCCCATCATGCTCATTTCAAACTCATCTTGCATTAGCTTTGAAAAATCCTTGCACAGAGAATCATTAGTAGCTCCAAAGACTATATCGTCTACATAAATCTGGACTATAATAAAGTCTTTTGAAACGCTTTTCTTGAAGAGAGTTGTATCAACCTTTCCTCTTGAGAAACCATTTTTAAGAAGAAAAGAACTGAGTCTATCATACCAAGCTCTGGGAGCTTGTTTAAGACCATACAGTGTTTTCTTAAGTTTGAAAACATGATCAGGTTGAGATAAACTTTCAAAACCAGGAGGTTGTTTTACATACACTTCTTCTTCAATGAAACCATTTAGAAAAGCACTTTTTACATCCATTTGATATAGGACGATATTCTTGTGAGCAGCAAAAGCAAGTAATATTCTGATTGCTTCTAATCTAGCTATAGGTGCAAAAGTTTCTGTAAAATCAATACTTTCTTGTTGATTATATCCTTGTGCTACTAACCTCGCTTTGTTTCTTACCACTTTTCCAGCTTCATCAAGCTTGTTTCTGAACACCCATCTGGTCCCAATGATGTTTTTGTTCTTTGGTCTTTCAACTAGGGTCCATACATCATTCCTTGTGAACTGATTAAGTTCTTCTTCCATAGCCAAGATCCAATCGTTATCTTGAAGAGCATCTTCAACATTCTTTGCTCTATGTTTGATACAAGAGCATATCCAGACGATTCCTTTAGCTTCGATCTAGTTAGAACACCTTGATTCCTATCTCCAATGATAAGATCTTCAGTGTGGTTAGACGCAAACTTCCATGATCTTGCAGGGACTTGATCTCTTTGTTGATGAGTATCAGACGAAGAGGGTTCGTCTGTGCTTCTATCGTCTGCTCTATTTTCGTCTGACCCTTGTTTATCATTTTGACCAGAAGGGTTAATCTGCAAATTATCAAACAAGTTTTCTAGGTCTGATATTTCTTTATCAGCCTTTGAGTTATCTTGGAACTTTACATGAATTGATTCCTCTACAACTTGCGTCTTAGAGTTAAAAACTCTATAGGCCTTAGATGTGTTGGAATATCCAAGAAAGATTCCTTTTACCACATTTGAATCAAACTTGCCAAGTTGATCTTTGGTGTTTAAGATAAAGCATTCGTATCCAAAAGGATGGAAATAAGAAATGTTGGGTCTTCTTTCTTTCCATAGTTCATATGGAGTCTTATTCAATATTGGTCTTATCAATATTCTTTTTGAATATAACAGAACTATTAACTATTCGCTTGATAATATTTAGGGAGAGAGCTTTCATGCAACATAGTTCTAGCCATTTCTTGTAAAGTACGATTTTTCCTTTCCACAACTCCATTTTGTTGAGGAGTTCTTGGAGACGAAAAATTGTGAAATATACCATTTTCAAAACAAAAGGCTTTGAACTCAGAATTTTCAAATTCTGTTCCATGATCGCTCCTTACAGACGCAATACATATTCCTTTTTCTTTTTGAACACGTTTACAGAATATTTCAAAAACCTTGAATGACTCATGTTTATGGGCTAGGAAGTATACCTATGTGAATCTAGTATAGTCATCTACAATGACAAGTCCATATCTCTTCCTCTCCAAGACTTTCGATCGAGTGGGTCCAAAGAGATCAATGTGTAACAGTTCTAGCGGTCTTGTCGTGGAAACAACATTTTTTGATTTGAAAGAAGCTTTGAGTTGTTTCCCATGCTGACAAGATTCACACAGACAATTGGTTTTCCAAGATATTTTTGGCAAACCTTTTACGAGATCCTTTTTAGAAATTTTTGAAATATACTTGAGACTTAAATGTCCAAGCTTTTTGTGCCAAATGTCTCATTCATCGTCTGCTGAAATCAAACATGTTACATTCTGATCACTCAGGTCAGAAAGACAAACCTCATAAAGGTTATTCTTTCTTTTCCCAATAAAAAGAATAGATTTATCTTTGTTTCTGACTATACACTCATCATAGTTAAAAGCTAATTCATATCCACTATCACAAAATTGACTTATGCTAAGTAGATTGAAGTTAAGGCCTTTAACATATGATACGTTTTGGATAAGTGTATTGGGTGTCTTACCAACAGTCCCAATGCCAAGAATTTTACCTTTTCCAGAACCGTAGGAGACAGACCCTTTACTTGGTCTGAGGTCTTGGAACATAGACAGGTCTCCCGTCATGTGTCGTGAGCAACTTTGTCAGTACCGGCCAAGTCTTGTCTCTTCCCATTAAGGATATCTGCAACAAGAACAATAAGTGACTTTGGTACCCAAATCTTTTTGGGTCCTTTCTTGTTAGTTACAAAAGGCTTCCTTTTGTTTTTAGCCTTTTTGTAGTTATTAGGAACCTTGTTGTGATTCCTCTTCTTTTGAGCAGACGAAACAGGTTTGTTTTTCTTTTCGTCTGTCTCCTTAACATAACCGAGTCCACTTTTATCATTAGGTGATCTCCTATATTTTAAAATATTTTCAAGAATGGAGGATCCCTTTGTAAACTTGGTTAAGTCATTGAGTAAGGACTCATTTTCTTTCTTTAATCTTTCGATTTCAAGAATGAAAATGTCCTTTTCAGACTCGGACGAAACATTATTTGATACTTTCTTGTCTAGTAACTCAATTTCAGATTTCAAAACCGCATTTTCTTCCAAGGCTTGTCTCAGCTTGGTTTTGCAAGTTTTGTATTGCTGAGCAATAAAGTGAGAGTGAACTAGAAGTGTATCATATGGCATTTCTTCTGATTCTGACTCAGACTCAGAAGAAGAGGATGAAGAAGTTTCATTGTAATTTACCTCTGTTGAGACATGGTCTCCAGTCATGAGGCAAATGTTTGTTGTTTCTTCTTCTTCAGAGGATTCCTCTGAGCTTTCACTGTCAAGGTCTTCCCAAGTCAGTAAGCTCTTCTTTCCTTTATCTTTTCTAGAGCTCCACCTCTTTTTCGATGCAGGACATTCTGACCTCATATGTCCCGGTTTTCTGCATTCATAGCACACAACCTCTGTGCTTTCTTCTTTGGTTGATGACTTCTCAGGGAGCTTCTTCTCCTTTTTCTTGAAGAAGCGTTGGTCTTTGCCTTTCTTCATCATCATTCTTTTGAATCGTCTTGTCATGAGGGAGACTTCGTCTTCAGACGAACCATCAGACGATTCTGATTCGGTTGAATCAGCCTTCAAAATCTTTATTTTCTTTTTACTGCCCTTCTTGACAGAATCTTCTTTAGGGATGTTATTGACGGATGGAAGAGCTATAAGTTCTTGAACCTTGATCTTTTCCCTTTTACATAAGAGTACCTCATGTACCCTCAGTGCTCCAATTAACTCGTCTAGAGTTAATGTCTTCATATCTCTTCCAACAGAGATAGTTGTGGACATGGCTTCCCAAGGAGGTGGGAGACTGTCCAAGATCTTCATGTTGTTCTGGGCCTTTGTGAAAGTGATTCTCAGAGCAGTGAGTCCATTCAATATTGTTTGGAATCTTCCAAACATCATATCGATTGACTCTCCTTTCTTCATAGAGAACATTTCATATTCTCTTTGAAGAGTAGCGGTCTTCCTCATTATGACATCTTCAGTGCCTTCATATGAGATTTTGAGAGCATCCCATAGTTCTTTAACAGTTTTGTAGGCACAGAATCTATTGTACTCAGTTCTGGAGAGAGCACACATAAGAGCATATCTTGCTTTGTTGTTCAACTCTATCATAGAGTATTCTTCGTTTCCCCATTCTCCTTCAGGCTTTACAATGGGAATATCTCTTGTGGTGATTATATTCCATAATCTGTATTGGGTTGACTTGATGTACATCTCCATCCTGTCAGCCCAGTATGGATAATCATCTCCAGAGAATGCTGAAGGTTTGTTCATAGAAGCTCCTCCGGATAGAAAAGGTGGTCCTTGTAAGTCCATGTTGGATCTTTTCCTCTAGTAGCTGTTAAGCGCTCAACCCTTAGAGGCTGAGCTCTGATACCAAACTGTAAAAGATAAACACAAGAAGGGGGATTGAATTGTGTTAATTAAAAGAATTTTATCCCTTTCGTCTGTGGGTTTCAAAACGGTTCAGACGAAACAACGTTTATATTGAAAGATTGATTTTAATAAACTAACGTTAGATTATGATTATCTCCAGTTAGTTAATCAGACGAAACAAATAAATACAAGTATTTTTATACTTCGTTCTTATTCAAGACTACGTCCGATTACCCGGAAACAAGCGAGTTTTCACTACAAACCGTGAAAAGGTTTACAAGTATTGTTTGAACCCGGCCACTTCCTGGCTATTACAAGATATTCTTTGCTCCCACCTTCTCGGGCTAAACAACCAAGGTATTCTTTGAACCCAAATTCCACAAAGCTAATACAAAGGTATTCTTTGAAACACAGCCTCCTCAGGCTAAAGTACCACACAAGTGGATTTGAAAAGATGTTTGAAAACAAAGATTTTCCTCTTCGCAGAGAGGGTTTTACAATAAAGTTCTTAGCACAGAATTGAGCGAATTCTCAGAAGATGGGATAAGAGATGCGTATTCGCCAACTGATTCTTGATGCTGTGAAGTCCTTTTATAAGCATCTTCTTCAAATAGCCGTTAGACTCATTTGAATGTTGTTGAGAGTCGTTGAGAAATTTTCTTGAGAGCTTTCCAAAAGTTTGTCAGTTGTACTTGATTGATTGATGAAGAGTCGCAGTGGATATAGCGGACTAGATTGTGCGCAGTACTTTTTCTGACTTGTACAGAGATGTGACAAAAGGTGAAGACCTTTTTGACTTTGGTGTGTAAGCTTGAATCCCTATACTGATCTTGGATGCTTCTCATGAGTACTTCTTCAGATTTGAAATCTTGGCGCGAATGACTCAACTTGACTTCACTTTTGAACAGACGATGTATTTCTTCAGTCTTCAGTTGTTGTTGTTTCGTCTCATCCTATCGTCTTAAGACTTCACTCTTTGGACAGACGAAGGGCTTTAGCTTGAGTAGTCTTCTTCCGTCTGTGCATGTATCGTCTGATGGCTTGGCTTTTGGACAGACGCAGAACTTCACTTTTGAAGGGTCATGTTTCGTCTGTGCTGGTTTCGTCTTAGCAAGTCTTGGGTAGCTTGGTTTCGTCTGTCTTGTAATTAATCAAAATCTTGAGACGTTAATCATCCTTGATCTAACACCCCATCAACAGAACGGACCTCAGCCCCAGCATGGGGGACCTCGGTAGCAGCGAAGACGAGTCCGGAGCCGACATCGGCCTCCGCCGTGGACGCTTCAAGGGAGGGGGAAGAAGCCTCCGTTGATTCGGGTTCAGAACCCGAAACGGAAGGGGGAATCAAGCTTTCTATGCTATGCGTGGCAGAAGAATGTGAGGAAGACATACCTGCTATAAGCGTGGGGAGACAACGGAGAACTACCAGTGAACGAGAAGAAGGCGAAGGAAATGCTTCGCACGAACCAACCAAAGCAAAGGTGAGCAAGACGAAGACGAGAGCTGATGTAGACAGGAAAGGAAGACCTAGGGCAAGGGAGAACGAGGGAGAGAATGCAAGAAGGAAACGACGCAGAGGAGAGGAGAAAGCAAAAGGGGCGAGTAATGGAGGAAATGAAGGACTCAAAGATGTTTAAGGAAGAAAGAGAGTCGTTACGCAAAGAGTAACCGCAAGGCCCTTAACGGCCCATTTCGCACATTTAAGCCCATTAACGTAAAAATTAATGAAAAAATTAATAAAATTAAACGAAGGAATGCCAACCGTTGCGGCAATTTCCCGCCATTAGACATCGGAAAACCGGGTTCATGACTTAAACTCATGCCACTTAATCGCTTAGCCTGAGCTTGGGGGGCTGATGTACCGGGCTGGGGATGAGCACCGAGCTCATCCCCTGGACCCGGGCTCACCTCACTGACCGGGCTGAGCTCGACATAAACAGAACATATCTGGACAAATATGGACATATATCTTTTCCCTGATTTATCGGGATTTTTGGGCCTGAAGCAATCTTCCCCATGAAATTCACGAACATGGAACTCTAATTATGATCCCTATAAATACCGATAGAGGACTCAAAACTGACACACGAAATAAAACCTAAATTACTCATATAAATCAACGAGGGTTTCAACCCCTCACGCCGCCGGATTTCTCAGGGCCGAGCTCAGCTCGGGCCACCTCAAAATCCAGCGAGAACACCACGTATAAATTTTTTTAATAGATTCAATAAACTCCATCTAAACTTAATAAATTTTTGAGTTTACCGCCAACTCTACAATTAAACAAATTTAAAAGAAAAAAATAAAATACAAATCATTTAAATTGTTTAAACACGTATTTAATTTGTGTAACATTTATGAATTCATTTTATTTTGCATATAATAACATCAAAATTTTATTTTTCAACAATACTAAATCTTCGATGAAAGACTATATTATTATTATTATCATTTCTATAAATTATTATATAACAAGTAGAATTACTAAACTTAATTATTTAATTATTATAAAATTAATATTTATTATTTTACTTTATTATATTATTAAAAAAAATAAATGACATATAAAATTTGTAAATATTTTATTATTGTTTTTTTATAAAGTAGACTCTTTACGACTTTTCCCTAATAAAAACGGGATCGTCCACTTTTAAATTGAGAATAAAAAAATATGAGCGTTTGGCACACTTAGATTTGGAAATCGATCAGGTGCCTTTATATCACTTTGTCGCACGCCAACGATCCATCCTACTCAACGCTGCCACTAACACCAATTGCATTCATTCGTCGCTGTCAAATCTCAATATCATTGCAACCATATGGTCACACACACATATACATATATATATATATATATATATATATATAGTTCATATGAATAATCATAATTAAAAAAATTGAAAATTACTACTTCAATCATTATTTTGAAAGTGAAACATCGATCGACCTCTATGGAAAACCAACTAGGGTAAAATTAACAAAGAATTGGTGTAAAAAATCAATTTAAACACGTTTTAATATTTTGAAAAAATGCGTTTTAAAATAAAGAAATATCCATGTATGATATTAACTAGGTTCTCGTGCATATATATACAAAATTGAATATCCATATACAAATCACAGGAGCATATATGATCAATATGTATAGATCTTATTATTATTAAAGATATTCCCAGCATGTACATTAATCCAAGCAAATTAAGAAAGCCGCTGGCAACAAAATTGGACAATCAAAGAACCAAAAAGGGGGCAATGCCGATTTTGGTAAGGAACTAGGCTAAGAGAAAGTCCAAAGAACTCGTATAATTTGTAAAAGAAAAATAGTTAGAGACAATTATAATACGTAAATAATTAAATAATTAATTATAAAATATGAGAAGGAAAAAATATATATATATATATATATATATATATATATATATAAATATATTTTATGTGAGTAAGTTAATATATTTAGTAGATAATTATAATTCACGATAACTAGTTATAAAATGTGAAGAAGAAAAATACATATAAGTATACATGTATATACGATGTGAGTGAATCAATAGTTGACTATGAATTACACTAAAGTAAAATTGAGTAAAGATTGGGGCTAAACTCTAAAGGGGCTCAACAATGAGTGGAAGTCCATAACTCGGCCTTAGAGAGAGCATTATAGAGGGTGAATGATTGTAGCCCGGGGAAACCTTAAAACTAAACTTAGAGAGAAGAAGGGTTAACACAATTTTGTACTCCATAAATGTCAAGTTTCTACCAACACACATTCTCCCTCCAAAGCCAAAAGGCAAGTACCCCATCTTGTGTTTGCATCCACCATTCACATCATCCATGAACCTCTCTGGCTTGAACTCATTTGCATCTTTTCCCCATATTTCAGGGTCGTGATGCATCGCTACCACATCTATCCACATGTTTGTTCCATTAGGCACCGTTATGTCATCCACTTTAATGTCTTCTCTTGCTTGCCTTTGCACATTTGGTGCTGGTGGGTATAGTCTTAAAACTTCATTCATAACCCATTTCATCTGCGTCGTCAAAACATTTATTCACGTGTTAGATCAAAATTTATGGACAAACACAAACTCATTTCTTAACACTAAAAACAATTTCAACAAATAAACTCATTTTAAATAATTGTATTTTCAATTTGTATAAATATCTTGTGGATATTAATGAGCACGTGCTTATTTTAATTGATGAAGTCTAATGAAAAGGAAAAAGAAATGGAAGTAGATGCACCACGTCAGGGTAGAAAATGCTGACGCTTTATTGTAAAGAAGAATAAAAATAATAAAAAGCAGAAAGAAAATGACACTTTGTTTTGTGGGTTTCTCTTGCGTAGTGGAGTTAGACCCCAGCCTTAGCCTAGGCTACACATGTTGCCTGCACATATATAGCCGTCTTTTTTACACCCCGCGTAGCAACAAAATCAAAAGAAATATATTTATAAATATATAAAAAAAAAAAACAAATTTATTAAGTCACGAATATATTAAGAGATTAATGATTAATATAATTAAAAAGAAAATTAAATAACTAGGGATCATTTTTTAAATTCAACTCTACCACAGAGAAATTAAATTAAAAATGGCCTAGGATGTATCATGAATAATTTTAAATCTTCTTACCAATATTTTTATTTACTCGTCATTAATTAAATAAAATAATTGTGTTCATTTAAGATAATAAATATATTTATATTTATTTTCCTTCTCTATAAATTATCTTCATCAGAGGAAATATCAATACTATATATATAGATATAGGAGTGTATATGTATCAATGATTTACCTTTGTCAAACCAGCAATCATAGAAATATCAAGTTGTTCACTATTCCCCACGACTTGTGTTATCTCATCTCTCAACTGATTTTGCCAATCTTGATGCATGGCTAGAAGCAACAAAGTCCATGTGATAGCAAGTGCTGTGGTTTCATGGCCACCAAAGAAGAAGGTTTTGCATTCATCAACCACTTCTCTTGATGTTAATGTCCTTCCTAACCGGCGGCTATCAACTTCATTATTTTGAAGCAACAAACCTAACAAATCTTGTTGAGGATTTTTTGTGGATGAACTCTTCCTAGCTTCTATGATGGACAACAAGAGCTCATCGATTTCTTTCCCAAGTTTCTTGGCCTCTAAGGTTTTCTTCGCATTGAAATATTTGCCAAAGGGAACACCAACATATCTATTTGTCTTAAATAGAGTCATTTGCAAGGCTCTTAGTTTGTCGAAAACATCTCTTGCATTGTTATCTTTCATTCCAAAACTTGTTCTTGCTATGATTTCTCCAGCTGTTGCTATAACCTCTCTTTCCACGTCAATTTCGGGCTTGCCCATGTTTATTTGTGTGAGCCATCTTTCTATCATTTGATTCGTAGAATCAACCATCATGTTTGCCATGTCCTATAGATATAATATTGGAACAATTTACTAATCAGAATGACATCAAAAAGTTTGACGTCGGAAAGAGAGCAATTGAATAATATTATTAACTAAAGTTGTTTTGTGAGCTAGTCATTAATTAATTTCGTTGTAGTTTCCTAAAGGACAATGTTTCGTCACTTGTTATATTTTATGTTTTGTTGATTGAGTTGTAGTTGAAAGTTAAACGCTTAACTGGGTTCGAATTCTTTTTTCTTCACCTAACACGTGAAAAGCATATATGTATCTAGCAAAAGTGCAACATAACAAGAACTGGTCCACAACATGCATATATTATTACAAGTTCAAAATTACTCTTCAAATTACGCCATGATTCTACACGTGCATATTTTCAAAGCCACTACAAATTTCATGGATTAGGTTTCACGCGGCACAGGAATGCAACATAAGATAAATTCATAGGAAGAATATTATTATGACCAACACTGAAATTATAGTCTCAATCAATTTTGCATGTTATATAAAAAAAATTATTTACAAGAAAAATTAAGGGTTTTATAGAAAGGATATTAATTAAGAAATTAAAATAAGAAAATATTTAAAATGTAAATTATAGATAAATAAAAGATTATGAGACTGAATAAATTTAAATATTTTAATAAAAATAAATTTTATTTAAATTTTTAACAGGGTTCTTAAAGAAATAATTAGTATTTGTAAAAAATTAATTATACTTAAACATTAATATATATAGAAACCGGTTAGGGAGGGAGAGAGAGAGGAGAGACCTTCAAGTTAATGGGATTGAATGCAGGGGCAACAATGTGTCTGTGACGAACCCAATCGTTGCCTTCAACCATTACCAAACCACTCCCAAACATTGGGTCTCTGTCATTTCTAAAAACACTTGGTTTTCCCCAACTCTTTGCCATCACCATTGTTGACATTTTCTTCAAGAACTCTGGCTCTGCAACGTACAAAAATGGCTCCGTCCCCAACCAGTACACAAAAACCTTACCTACATAAACAAATACCAAATGCCTATTTAATTAATAAGAACTAGTGGAATGTATACATATCTTATGTTCTTCATGACCTTTTGACCTATTGAGTTATTATGTTTTGTTTAACATGCATGTATATATAAGTTGACTCAAATAGAAAAGATTAACATTTTACGCGTAAAATTTAGGTAAAGTTACTTTGATATTGTTTTTATTGTTTTTTTATTAGAGTTGAAATTTTATCCCACTAACTTCTTTAACCATACATTTAATTTAATTTAATTTTGACAACAACACAAATAATACGTCAAAATTGTACTTACATTTTTTCTTATTTTATAATATAGCAAACTAAAATTTAAAAACTTATTAAAAAAGGTGTTTATATTTATTGTTTGATATCGTATCAAACAAGGTTGTTTCTGAATGATGGATGATTTTTTTTCTTAGTAAGAAAAAAATATATATAAATATATAAACCAGGTACTACCGTACTAGGAGTACCTGGACCGGTGCACGTACATATCGAAGATATCAGCATGCAAAAAACCAATTCCTTTAATTCACTTTGGTTAAACAATATTCTTTATGATTCTCATACATAAATATTATGTAACCAAGCTTGCATAACATCCCAAAACATTACACAAGCCGTGTGTTCAGAATACCATGAGATGATGGATGATATATATGGGAAAACAAAAAGAAAAATTCATGGATATGTATTTTGACATATGGTAAGGCTTACCATGTGACCTCTGCCAGCTAGAAAAGTAAGGGAAAACGGAAGAGTGTATATCATGAGGGAGATTTGAGGATAAAGATTGAATGCTATTTTTTCTTTTCATCTCTTCAATGTTTCCAAATGGAAAACTTGGTTTTGGTCCTCTCAACCCACATTTCTTAAGCTTGTTAAGTGTTTGGTTAGGGAAAACCCACCAAGAAAATGTTAGTATCAAGAGAAACAAGAAGCAAAGTGTTGCCAGGAAAGCAACAAGAACCCCAACTAGCCCTAGAAACTCCATTTCTCTCTCTCTCTCTTAGTTTGTACTATTAAACTTTCTAGTTATATATATCTCTCCTTTTGTGTGTATGTACCTCACGGATCAATGAAAGGATTTGATTGTGTTGTTGGAAGCAAAGGTGTTGGTATTTATAGAAAAGAATTTGAGTAGTAAATTCCGTGGTTTTGACTATGTAAACGAGTAGGACATTTATCATTATTATATTTGTGACCGGCCCGTTGAACCTTTTGACCCTCGTTATCCATATATTCGATTTTCTTTTTCTTTTCGGTCCAACTTTCGTTTTCGTGTCAAATATATTGGTCGCATTTATATTTTTGAACAGCTTTGGAGCTGGAGCTGGACGACTGGACCAAAGAGCTTTAGTTTATTACTAGTGGCATATTGAAACTAGAATGGAAAAAGAAAAGGGCAAAGAAAAAAGTTACAAAAATGAATTTTCAATGCCCCTAAATTCTATTCAACAATTCAACATCTAAACTAAAGAGAGAAAGATAAAACAAAATATATAGGTAGAATAAATTATATTATATGATATTATAAAAGAGAATGAAAAATAATATATGAAGGGTTGATGGAGTATTTTAAAAAATATGTTATCCAAAAATCATTGTGAGGAGAGATGAAAATTGAGTAAAAATGAGATATATATGAAATATATCCATAAGTTGAGGTATTTAATAAACAAAATTCCTTGCAATAACTGTTGACCATAATAGTTCGCTATTTCCAATGTGCATGTGATATATTAAAATGTTAAATTATTACTTTAGCTAAAGAGTACATGCGTTCTTCTTTCATTTTTTTTTATGAGAAACAATTTTATTTAAGTAAAATCATCATAAACAATAAAGTTCTTCCTACGAGTATTTAAAGTACCTATATGTGTTTAAGACTATAACCAAATCAAACCATTCATTAAAAAATACTGATGTCAGTTAAAGGAAGAATATTATTGTCTTTTATAATAATATTAACTGTATATATATATATATATATATATATATATATATATATATATATATATAATAAACACCGTCGTTAAACATAAAATGCACGAGCTTATATCAATTTAAAACATTTTGTTTTGTATAATAATCCTAGCTGTACATAAGCTTTTCGTCTGTAATATTTAATACTTTGATTTTAATCTTTTTAATTCTTTATTTTTTGTTAATTTTTAGTTTTTATTCATTTTTGTCTATGTTTTAGTCCCATCATTAAATTAAAATTATTAAATACTAATATAGTCATATGAAAAAGGTCACGTAATATTTTATATCAATATTTAATAATTTAATTTAACATATCAGACCTTAAAAATATTGATAAAAAGTAAATTTAAGAATAAAAATCGATTAAAAATATTTTACAAGGACTGAAAATAAAAAATTAAAATAATTGAGAGATTGAAAACTCAATTGGCCTCAATTTTTTAATATTATTTGAAGACATACATGGCTATTATGAAAATAATGAAAAATAAAAAGGTAGTAAAATTAATTTTTATTTAGTTTTACAATATTACTTTCAAAAAATTAAAATATAAATATTCACTAGAGTCAAATAAATATATCTTTGTTTTTACTGTGTGTTTTGTTGGAATGAAAAAGAAATAAGGTATATAGAGTCAAAAATATTTTTCATTAAAAATAATACTATGAAATTTAAAAAATATAGAAAAAACAATGTTTAGAATTCGGGTTAGGGACCCGTATTTTAAACGGGTTTTGAAAAATAAATGTGAACCGAATCTATAAAACATGCACAATGACATTGACAATGTATACTTTTACTAGGAGGTGTGCTAGGACATATTTTGAAGTACCTAGGGAAAATAGTATTTAAATATCTTAACTTTTACCTTTTTTTATAAATAGGTATTTTTAATTTAATTTCGTCACAATTATTTTTTAAATTATCTCTCATTTGTAAATAAATATCATAAACTTTGATTTTATTTTGATTGATCTTTAAATTTCAACATTTTTGTAAATAAACACTTTGAACTTCAATCAAATTTATTCTTAAAACTTATCTTTATTACACATAGTTTTTCTATTAAGTTAAAATTAAATTATTTTATTGTAAATATTGATTATTTTTCTTCTTTCAATATGATTAATTTTTCACATATTAAGTAATAATTGGAAAAAATAATGTTTTATTTATAAATGAAATGAAGTTAAAAATCAATTGGGATAAAATCAAAGTAGAAGGTATCTATTTTAAAAGGTATTAAGTTTAGGGTATTTAAATATGTAATTTTAAGATATTTCAACTAATTAAAAAAACTGTGTAAAGAGAGAGAGAGAGAGAGAGAGAGAGAGATTAAGCAAGAGTTTATTAATAACATTTTTCTTTTGTAAATAAAGGCTCGGATTGAAAGTTTTGGTAAAATAAGATTTGCTTTTTTACATTTGTGAGAGAAAAGTCACGAGAGCAACGATGGATGCATTTGATAACGATCTTTGGCAATATACAGTGCCAGCAAATTCTGTAAAGAATATTAAATTCAATGAATCGGATATACATGAAAAAATTAATGAAAATAAAATTATTAATAATAAAAATAAGTTATTAAAAATATATACAAATTACATAAGAATAAAAATGAAACATCTTATATTTAAAGTAAAAAAATAGTAAGTTAAATATCAAGAGAAATTAGTTGCATCTTTTTTAATAAATTATTTAAATAAAAAAATTTAACTTTAAATTACCTAAACCAGTTGAATTATCAATTTTTACTTATTGGTTCAACTAGTTTAATAATTAGCTAATATCAAATTCATTTTGCGAGGAAACTGAATTGGATAAATCACTTTTCATAATTTAATCTATTTAATTTGATTTTAATAACAATGTTTATTGTCTAAGAAAATATTTACTACTATCAACTTGAATTGGGTACATGGATTGATTTCCGCAAAGTAGCAAATTATCATATATAATAAAAAGTTTCTATCATGTTGTAAGAATTATTATTAAGCCAAAAGTTTGTCTTTAAAGATATTTTTGGTGTAATAATGGGTCAATTTAAAGCGATATAACCTTTATATACTTTTTGTCAAATAAAAGAATAAGATATGTTAACCAGGATAACGTTGTGTTTGCCCCAAAAAAATAAGTGTAGAAAGGAAGAGAACTATAAAAGAAATAGTGGCTTCCATGGGTTCCACGTTTCTTTGAGATGAAAAATGCATAATAGCTGACCTACCATCATTTTATTTCTGTGCGCGATGAGCGGAAATAGTAACGAAATTCATATAATCAACCTCTATTTTAAGAATAATCATATTGTACTCACATTTTAATTCGTTATATTATGTCTTAACTAATTTATTTTTTTTATGTTTGAAAGTAGTTGCATCCTAGAACAATAATTTAATTGATTAAATTTGAATATAATTCTTAAAGAGATTTTGGGTTATTAGAGTATATTTTAATTGGTTATACTTATATTTTAATTGATTAAATTTAGTGTATATATATTGTGAGAGAAAAATATGTTTATGGAATAGGTCCATCGTATATTCTTTAGACTACAAAGATAAAATAATAAGGATTATAAAACTGTGATTTCCTTTTTTATCCTTTCTTAAACCAAATAATATTATAAAATTATTTCATCTCTATTTTTTATTAATTTCTCTTCTTTTCTACTTTCTCTATTTATTTCATAAAAAACACTCTAAGGGTGATGGTAAAAAAACTGTTACCAATTATCCGCGGTCGGTGAGTTTTATATACTTTTATTTCACAATCACTAAATGGTATACACTTTTTTATATCTGTTATGTTTACATCACATGTTCAATCTAGACTTTGTAGTTAACTATTTCTCTTCTTTTCATCACGTCAAATACTTCATGACACCCAATTATAGTTGAGCATATTTTTTTTTTCTTGAGTAATATTATATGTATAAAAGTAAATTTTGAAACGAGGGAGAGTTATAAAAGAAGAAGCTTTTATTATAGCTAGAAATAGGCACTACTGTTGATTAGGGGTTTATATATACGAATAATAATGCGGTCGGCCAATGATCACCTATTTTACTGGATGGAATGGGGAGAAACGTTTTCAATGGGAGCTCCTTCTGATCAATATTGCCTATTGCCTATTCCCTTTACAATTACAAAAACATTACAAACGTGCATTTTCTCCTTCTTCACATGTTATGTTAGACAAAATCAAAAGGTAAAATGCTATTTATTTTTTAATTGCCTCACCAATGCTTAGTTTTATTTTGTTTCCCCTTACCTTAGAATGAGTCAATTTTCTATTAATTATGTGAAATTAAATTACCTTCTTCTTAATTAATGGTTTGAATAAGATATTTAGAAGAGTTTAAAATCATTTCATTTTAAAATGGAATTTTAATTTTATAAAATATTTAAAATTCTACTTAAAATATAAACATTGCAATTTACATGTTTCTCCTTATAACTTCTCGTTGTTCTGACCATATTAATATTTATTTTTATTTAATACTAAAACTTATAATTTTTAAATAAATATTTAAAAATTAAAATTAAAATTTCTTGAAAATTTAATTATTTTATTTAAACAAGAAAACTAAAATAGAAGAAATTAAATTATTTCATCCAAATAAAAATTTTATAAATTAAATCAAAACTATTAAAATACTGTATATTTAAATTTCTTAAAAATTTTCAAATTCTCTATCAAACATTAAAGATATTATCCGATGTATTCATTAATAGGCAATTACATCATATTTGAAATATCATGTTTCATAACTTTTGGTAGAATATCCGCAGCATTAAAAACAACTAGCGTTAAATTTAAGTCAGTTTTTTTAAGTTTTACGTCATATTGAAATGTAAAATTAACGAACTTAGTTCAATTGATAATACATATGAATTTATAATTTGTAGTAAAGGATATATGTTCAGTGATTACTGCATTATTAATAAAAAATATTAAAAAGAAAATTATTTTTGAATTTTGTTTTTATTAGAGAGAAGACATCTACTACTACACAAGCATATATTTTACGAATATATTACGCAATGATTCACTCACACTCACACCCATGCTGCCATACACAATTTACACATGCTATGTTTCGACACACTCTACACACGCATATATTTTACAAAATAATAGAGTCACTCAAACACCCAAATGTACACAATCCACACATGCTATAATTTGGATATAGGAGTCACTTGACATTTTTTTTTTTGTATAAGTTATCTTATTTATTAAATTAAAAACATTAAATATTTTTATATTTTAAGATATTAAATATACTGTTTAAATATATTTTTAGTTCATAATTTTTTATTTTTAATCTTTGTATTTTATTTTTTTTTCATTTTTTGTACTGATAGTTTGATTTTTTTTTCTATATTTATTTCTCGTAAATTATTTTATTTTCATTGTTAATCCTCGTTCAAAATGATTTAGAAAGATTAAAACATACTGAAATGTTAATGACTAATTTAAAATAAAAGGAAAGCATAACGGGAAGAAGGACCTAAATAAATTTAATGATAAAGTGATAGATATATGAGATGAAGGATAAAATGAAAATACTTTACATAATTTAGGGATTAAAATAATACAACTAAACAATAGTTTTTAATATTAAAAAATTGAAATAAAAAATATTCTCCTCAAAAGTTGTGACCCTTCAAAATTGTATTCTTGTGTATGATTTTCAAGTTCCATTCAACACCAAGTCTCAAGTTTTGTTCATTGCTAATATTTTCTATCCTTCATTGAATATTCACCGTCAATTTATTTTCTCCTCGGAAACTTTGTGCCTTAACATTTCCATAGTTGAATACATATTCTCCATTATTATATTTGGTTCAGAACCACTTGTACGATCCAAAATAGAATGATAAGAAGAAAGATTATTCAATGGGGTGCACCAACAACCAGGCTCTTCAATGATGTCAACAACAGTGAAGAGAAGTATGGCTTATCTTATAAAATATAGAAATTTTGCGGTCGTTGAAAATATACACTTTAATTTAATTAGTCCATCAAAATCACTATACACTATTTAAAACCTGTTCAATTTTGTCTTTCACCAGTTACACGCTTTTACATCAAACTTTGATTTAACCCTCCACATGTTAATTACCTATTATTCTAGGTCACTTTTAGTTTAATCCTTCGACCCTTCAATCTGTTTTGCGTCTCTGCTGATTTATGTATATAATTATGTATCATCAGACACTTTTCCATGGATCACGTGAATAACAAAAGCAACTTCTAAAGAGTAAAAAATCATTTTTCGTATTAAAAAATATTTGATATAAGGAGACAACTAGTAACGAGATAATTAATAATAAAATATATAAAAAGAAATATGTATATGTATATATTAAGTGAGTGAGTTGATTAATTGATTATATATTTCAGTTTAGTTGTGAAGTAAAATTGAATATTACGTGTTAGCTTAAAAAGTATTGTATTTTCAATATTTTAAATTATAAATTTTTATCTTTATCTAAGTAATTAATTTTCTTAATATATTTTATTGATTATTTCAATTTAAAAGTAACATCATATCCAATTTAAATCATTTAATATTTGTCCAAAATATAATTTATATAGTTAATTAAAAATATTTTTCTATTATAAATTTATTAATAATATAGTTATAAATTAAAATATGTATGAATTATGAACTAATTATAACTATACATAAATTAATATTCATTTTGTGCAATAGATTATCTAAAGTACAAGTTTTATCAAATTCTAAATCATAAAACTGATGTCTTAGTCAATATAACGAAAATTAATTTGATTTAATTTTTTGGTTTAGCCAACTGAAAAAATCTTATATCAGTTGAATGAAAAGGTAAGACTCATAAAATTGTAAATTTTTTAATAAATTTTATTAAATTCAATATGTGTTATACTAAAGTCATTTAAAGAAAAATATTACACACAGGTACGTATATATAGTTCAGAGTAATGATATTGGTCGCAGAACATTTCAGCATAACACATATTCGATATTAATATCAAATGAATAAGTTGAACTTACCTTAAATTTGAGAAATAAACTAGACTCAGACAAATTTAGAAAATATACCAGCATTTTGTTTTTATCAGAAACATTAAAATAAATATAATATTTGCACCCAACAAAATTAACCATGCATCTCCAACTTAACTTTCAATTCTCCCAAATATAGTATTTGCACTCAACATTCCCTATGTACAAAACAAGATAAATTTACGTTCAATACTACTATTAGCTGCACAACTATGACCAATTATTGCCCATACATATGCTGCAAGATCCATATATATGACTATCGTATAGTTTATAGATTTAGAAATAAAAGTTTAAAGTTATGCATGTGCTTCATTGAATATCAAACCTGTGTTGTCCTTGTTGCAAAGGCCCACAAATTGTAGCAAATATGGCTTTGCTGTTATTAGCCCAGGCTTTTTTAAGGTAAAATTAAACCTCTAGACTAGTGTGACCCGTTTCTTCCCCCATATATATATATGATACAATATGTATATAAAATACTTTTCATGTTTTAAAGGTTTTGAACTTTTCTAATCATTGGCATTGCTGTTTTAAATGCACGTCAAATAGTAATTAAAATAAAATTGTTTTCCATGCCTGTTAGCAGGTGCGTGGATCACTTGGCTACGATGGGTTTTTCATTATATGTCAATTTGCTTTGCTTTGTTAGGTAACTAAAAGCTGGAGTTTTCATAAGAAAGGCGATAGTGATGGAGTTAACAACTTTATTACGCTAACAACTGCAATATTATTACAACCAACCAGTCATTCCACTTAGAATATCTTCGTATTCACACTTTATACGTAAATGTTTTTCTCTCTCTTCACATTTTATAACTGGTTGTCTGATTATCTGGGTATTACAATTATTTCCCAAACATTTTTCTATGATGTGTAATAATACTGTGTGATCATTTTCATGAGGATCGCCGCATGCTGCTAATCTTTTTTGTCACTGTCAGTTTTTAATAGTATTTGGAAGGTAGGATGGACTATGGGAGATGATCTTGAATGTTGTGATTTGGACTATTTGGGAGCATTAAAATAACTCTATTTTTACGTGCAATTAGTAAACAGTTAACTAGTGAAGTCACTTACACGTTTTATATTTGGTTGTTTTTTGTTTGTCTCGTTGTTTGCTAAATATTTTTCGCATCAAAATGGTGTATAAAAATTGCTGATCATCTAGTGGTATAGAATTAAAGTTTCATCTTGATTTGAATCAAAGAGTTACAAATTATATTAGAGAAATATTGCTGTAACAATTGCAATAGCAACTCCTCGAACGTCCTTCACCACGATCGTTTTTTCCCCGATAATAACAATTCACAGTTATTAAGATTATTTTCCAACTGTAACGCATTTTTCACCCAAATAAAAATAAACTCTGACAATATCCCATACTACCAAAATTTAATATGCCCAGTATTATTATGACTAAGTTGATAAATAATTTTGTCTCTTACAACATGATTAAAAATTTAATTCCTAATTTATGTATATAGAAAAATATTTGGTATACGAGTTATGTAAATCTCCTAAATAGATTTTTTATCTCGAAAATTAGTTACTTATGGAGGAATATTCCAACTTAAAAGAACATAAGAAAATCTACGGTATCATTGAATTGTAATTACCAAGGGGCTGATCTATGAAAGTCACACATGATGATCACTTCTTTAAAAAATTGAGTTGAATACAATCTCATACTTTTGCCATCTATCAATGTAAGTAGTATCTACAGAACATCTGCAACGCGACGTTGATTTTATGTAAAGCACATTTACACAACATATAAGTTCGTGTAGCAGGTATAATATTGCATATTTTTGGGTTACTTTATAATGCCATGGCCTTTGAAAGATGATACTTTTTAGATGGGTTTTGGTACCTTATACCTATTTTATCAATATATATCTTTTTTGTTTTTTTAAAAAAAAAGTATCTACAGTGGAGTTATGAAGGAGCTGAACAATATATGATGAGTCTACACGTCTTTGTAAAATTCATTGGAATATTCTAAAGGGGCTGAACTATGAGTGGAAGTCCATAGGTAGGTCTTAGGGAGAGCATGATAGATGGTGAATGATGGTAATCTGGTGAAACCTTAAAACTAAACTTAGAGAGAAGAAGGGTTAGCACAATCTTGTACTCCATAAAGGTCAAGTTTCTACCAACACACATTCTCCCTCCAAACCCAAAAGGCAAGTACCCCATCTTGTGTTTGCATCCACCATTCACATCATCCATAAACCTCTCTGGCTTGAACTCATTTGCATCTTCTCCCCATAATTCAGGGTCGTGGTGCATCGCTACTACATCTATCCACATGTTGGTTCCATTAGGCACTGTTATGTCATCAACTTTGATGTCTTCCCTTGCTTGCCTTTGCACATTTGGTGCTGGTGGGTATAGTCTTAGAACTTCATTCATTACACACTTCATCTGCATGGTCAAGACATTTTTGACACGATCAGATCTTAATGTAGATTGGGAAACAGGATAAAATAAAATACTATAAATCAATCGTATATAAATCTGGTATGACCTGTTTTACAGTTGAAAATTGATTTTAATCCTTAATACATTATTTGGACTGACTGACTAAAATAAATTAAAGAGTGTATAGAAGAAATAATACAAGTAGTTTTTGAATATAGAGTTAAAACTTAAAATTTGTGCAGGTATAAAAACTAATCAGTACTTCAAAAAATTGTAAATATGAATGTACCTTCTTTAAACCTGCAAGCATAGAAATATCAAGTTGTTCACTGTTCCCCACGACTTGTCTTATCTCATCTCTCAATTGATTTTGCCAATCTTGATGTATGGCTAGAAGCAACAAGGTCCATGTGATGGAAAGTGCTGTGGTTTCATGGCCACCAAAGAAGAAGGTTTTGCATTCATCAACCACTTCTCTCGATGTTAATGTCTTTCCTAACCGGCGGCCATCAACTTCATTATTTTGAAGCAACAAACCTAACAAATCTTGTTGAGAACTCTTTGTTGATGAGCTCTTCCTAGCTTCTATGATTGACAACAAGAGCTCATCGATTTCTCTACCAAGTTTCTTGGCCTCTTTGGTTTTCTTCACATTGAAATATTTGCCAAAGGGAACACCAACATATCTATTTGTCTTAAAGAGAGTCATTTGCAAGGCTCGTAGTTTAATGATGGCATCTCTTGCATTGTCATCTTTCATGCCAAAACTTGTTCTTGCAATGATCTCTCCAGCTGTTGCTACAATCTCTCTTTCCACATCAAATTCAGGGTTGCCCAACTTTATCTGAGTAGTCCATCTATCTATCATTTGATTCGTGGATTCAACCATCGTGTTTCCCATAGCCTATATATCAATTTGCACAAGAAAATGCAAAACTAATTAGAATATGCTTATGGCTAAAACATATCTATCAAATAGGTACAAAAATTCAACTTAGTAGAGATTGAGAGAGAGACCTTCAAGTTAATGGGATTGAATGCAGGGGCAACAATGTGTCTGTGACGAACCCAATCGTTGCCTTCAACCATTACCAAACCACTCCCAAACATTGGGTCTCTGTCATTTCTAAAAACACTTGGTTTTCCCCAACTCTTTGCCATCACCATTGTTGACATTTTCTTCAAGAACTCTGGCTCTGCAACGTACAAAAATGGCTCCGTCCCCAACCAGTACACAAAAACCTTACCTACATAAACAAATACCAAATGCCTCTTTAATTAACAAGAACTAGTTTCATGTATACATATCTTATGTTCTTCATCACCCTTTGACCTATTGAGTTATTATGTTTTGTTTAATATGCATGTGTGTGTGTGTATATATATATAAAAGTTGACTCAAAATTCAAATCTTTACCAAAAACAATGTATATATCTAGTGTCTGACTATTTAATGTTTGACTTTGCATCTGACAAGATTAATTTTCTCTGAAAGATGAAAATGTGTGTAAAAAATGCATGAATGTATTACATATAGGAGGCTTACCATATGATTTCTGCCAGCTAGAGAAGTAGGGGAAAACTGAAGAATGTATATCATGTGATAAATTTGAGGACGTAACAGAAGATTGAACTATGCTATTTTTCCTTTTCATCTCTTCAATGTTTCCAAGTGGAAAACTTGGGGTTGGCCCTCCTAACCCACATTTCTTAAGTTTCTTAAGTGTTTGGTTAGGAAAAACCCACCAAGAAAATGTTAGTATCAAGATCAAAAAGAGGCAAAGTGTTGCCAAAAATGCAATAAGAACAGCACATAGCACTAGAAACTCCATCTTGATCTCTCTGTGAGTAGTCTACGAATACTATCTTATCTATCTTATGCTTCTGTATATGATACCACTAGAAACTTAATTTATCTTATGATTCTATGCTTCTATGATTATGGTTATTGGTTGTGTTGTGGAGTGCATGGAGCAATATATATGTTGGGTGTTTTAAGGTATTCAATAGGAGAACGCGTCGCCGTTGACTATGAAACCATGTAGCTGAATTGAGCAAATACCTTTATAATCTCCGGTTGAGCTTTTTGACTCACGTTATGTTTGAATATTTTCCCTTTTTGGGTCCAATTTTTCTTCTTTATTTCAAATGTTATGGTCGGTTTTTAGTTTAACATATTTTCATTATTTTGTCTTAATTTAATAATTTTGTCTAAAAGTGAGAAATTGCGGCTGAGGATGAAGAAAAAGGTGAGAGGAAAAAAAATCTTTGTACTAAAATGTTGTCCACAATGTTAGTAGTCAACACGATATACAAAAAAGTGAAACACAACGTGTCCACCGTCATGTTTAAAAACAATAGAAATGTAGTACGTGTATTGTGAATCCGCGGCACATAACCCCATGGCAATCACACTACTTTTTTTTTGTCACTACTACAAAAGACACATGAGGTCCTAAATTAATAAAAATATAATCCAGCCAATTATATAAATATCTTCTGATTTTTTAATCCCTGCATAAAATTTGTTTAATGTTTAAAAAGTATTACCATGACATCTCTCTGTACATTACATCAGCTAAAATTACATCAAAACTTTCTATAAGGATAATCAAAAATGAATGTTAAAAATTAAAATATATATTTAATGTAATTTGGTTAAACCGCGAGAAACGTATATATAATTTACTCAAAATAAGATAAAGACAATGTAAACTTTCTCCACTTAAAAAAATAATATTTGTTGAAAGATTTCTATTCTATTTAATTGATATCTCTTGAGAGATTAATTCATATACGCAATTATATTAAATAGTCAACGAGAGAATTTTTTTATATAATAATTTTATTCAATTTCAAAAATTTGTCTAAAAAATAAGTTTATATTAAAAAAATATTATATATTTTTGTATTTAATAAATATTCAAAAATTGGAAATAAATAATTTATGTATATATGATTAATAAATTCCAAATTTTAGGATCTAAACTCAATTTTTTTTGCCCAATAAGATTTTTTAAAAAAAAAAAAAAAACATGTAATGATTTAATGCACCTTTACTAAAATTTAATCTCAAAAGCTAAAATTTAACAAAAATGATATAGAAAAAAAACTCTAATCCAGAAACAGAGCTTACGTTACAACTCATAATCCAGTGTCTCCACTTTTAGCCGAGACTAATATTTCTCCAACAATATCATTAAGTAGTGTCAATGCACATTGATTTCTCAAAATCACTTTAAAACACAAACAAACAACCACCTATCCTTTCCTTAAGCTATCTATGAACAACCTTATTCACCACAAAAATACAATCTACAATCCTTCCCAGCCATTGGAAGTGGCATCACAAACTTTATCACGATAATTTATATTTCTGTCCCCACTTTTGATTTAAACCACTTCATTCTATACTTTTGTAGCCATTTACTTACTCAATTATTATACACCCTCCACGATATTTGAGGTTGTTTTCTTAAAAGTTCTAATTATCCGAAAGCCCTCTCTCTCCAATCATTCTATATTTAGAGGTGCAAAAACTAAGGAAAAAAAAAACTAAAATCGAACTGATTCATTTCTCGGTAGATCGGTTAATTGAATAATTTTTTTTAAAAAAAAAAATTGTTTCAATTTGTATTTTTTTTTTAGATTGATTTAGCTTTGTTTTAAATTTAATTCAGTTCGATTCAATTTAGTCACCCGTTTATTATTTATATATAAATCAATTTTTTAAAGGATCGCAACACACTAAACTAAGATTGGATTTGATTTTTTCTCTAAAATAATTCAATTTTAGTACTATAGTGTGGTCTTCAGTGTCTTTAATATTTTTTGTTGGGATTTTAATACTACAGTGGATGTGAATCTTAGTAAAAAAAACTAATACAAAATTGTAGTTGATAATAGTAAATTATCACATATATCTAATTTACTATGCAAGTGCTTTGTATCTTAGAAAATTACAATTTTTTTTTTAATTTTCTCCTAACTATTACAACTTACTGATTTTATTCTTTATATTATCTTTTCTCTTGCTACGTTATCAAATCAAGTTTTATGTTAGTAAGCTTTCGTTTAAGGCATTTATATATGATTTGGGTTGATGCAATATTTGCATGGAATTATATATATATATATATAGAGAGAGAGAGCGTTGAAAGTTTAATATTGGAAGGGTGTAAAGTCTCACATCACGGACCTGTTGTATATATATATAAGTGGGAGACAAACCTCACTTCATAAGCTGGTTTTGTGGGATTGAGTTAGGTCTAACCCACAATTTCTACATAGTATCATAGTCTATCCTAGATGTTAATGAAGATGTTGAGTCACCCGTTGGACTAATATTGGACTAACAGTAGAATATCGGGTCATATTGAAACACTCCATTTAAATAGTTTTCACGCTCGAGAAGCTCATGAGAGGGGTGTGTTAAAAGTCCAATAAACCACTTTAAAAAATAAAAAATTAATAATGTTTAAAAATATATTTTAAAAATTGGAATATGTAGACAGAAAATTTTAATCAGATGGTTCTAGTCATGGACCCACAACAACCCACTCAATTATATAGAAAGCCCATTACAAGAAAAATAACATACGAGAGGAAAGTGCAAAAGGAAACACGGAAAGAAATGGAAAATTAAGAACATGTTAAGCCAAATTAATAAACTCGTGTTGGTTTGTTTGGGGAAAATGAGGAAATTTGAATTCAATAAAATAGCATATGTCGAAATTATGAACGAGATAAAACTTAATTGAAATTGTAATATATATATTAATTATTTTTTGTTACTTAAAACTAATATGTCAGAGTTGTCTATACTAATATTCATATATGTTAATACATGTTGTATAATTATTATTTAATTTGTGATATCATCATTATTAATTACATGGGTTAACTGATAAAGAATTAATTAAGGCAACTAAGCTGTGACATGTAAATTAATATAGTCCAATTGATTGAAACACAGAAAGGTTCAATTTAAACTTGGGACCATTAACTAATTGGTATTGGGCAGTCACCTACTACTCCTTAGCCGGCGTGGCTATAAACTCTTCAACGTGACTTATTATTACAAAACATTATAAACGTGCGTAATTAATCTGATTTTTCACTTGTTATTCTTAATAAATAACATAGATTTAGCCATTTAAAGCTTAGTTTTTATATTTCTTTTTTTCTTTTTCGTTACTTGACCAAGACTTGATATTTTTTCTCTTTTTTTATATGATGCTATTAAAAAATTACGAAAATATGTAGAATACATTCAACACGAACATTAATACAATTAGTTTTATTAATAAAACATAATAAAGTTTACCTCTCTATCTATTTATTTATCCATCTATATATCAAACTACTAAGTAAAGACTAAAAAATAAGGATTGGATAAACGACATTAAGGTAAATATGTGAGAATAAATTACTAATCAATCTCGCTTGTATTCACAAATGTAGGTTTTGTTGTGATCCCTAATCATATTTATCACCTTTATATATACATAATACATACACTTATTTTTTTGCATGTGTCTATATCCGCGTAGATCATAATCTTTAGTTTAGATTTCTTTCCTCCTTTTCCTAGTTACTTGTCAAGTTGTCTTTATAGATTTTGTTCACTGTACACTAGGATTATCATCATATCACATGTATTTGAGATATAATGTACTTGTTAGCTTTTTGGTAGAATTCATTGCACATGAAAAAGAACATGAGTTTCAAGTTTTAATTTAGTCACGCCGTTTTTTAATCTTGTGTATAATATATATTCCATAAGAAATTTAAAAAAAAAAAAAAAGTAGTGGAAATAAAGTTGAAAAGATATGACAAATTTTAATGTTCTCCACATGATATATTAATTGGTTGAATATTTGTCAATTTGTAAGTTTTTTTTAGTATTATTATAAGTAAAGATTGGAATTACTGAAAAGTATAATATATAGATTGAGATAGTCACTCAAGGATAGATTTTGGTTATATCATATTTATCACTTGACATGTAAATATTAATTAGGTAATCAAAATGGATGTTCTAACTACAACAAAATAACTCACGTTTCAATTCAAAATCCTAATTTATAAGTTGTTTGTAACCATTTAAAACATGTGCTGATTTAAATAACAAAGTTAATTTGCTCCACAAGCAATTCCTGTGAGAAAAACTTTGTTTTCTTCGCAAATAAGTGTCTATGCTTTAACAAAGAAATCTCTTTTTTATTTTATCTTAAAATTCTCGTACGTTGTATATTTAAAAATCCATAACTATTTATGAAACCTTGGATTATCATATTGACAGAGAACTTCCTAATTACCTCTAATGAAATTGACAACCCAACTGCGACCTTAAAAATTTTATAGCTATTTGGTTCAACTGCTAAATTAATTGCCTATGTTACAAAAATTATAATTATATATGAAAGTTTATGTAATAAATGGTTGAGTTAAAATATTCCTCAACCTTATTATTTTAATGAATAATAAACAAAATATGAAGATGAATAAAATGCTAAGGGTTTATATATTTTCTCTAATATAAGGCTTAGAGTTTAGCTACCTCCTTTAAAATTCTTTGTAAAAGCTTTTAATGGAATATCTCCTGTGAGAGACTTCGAACAATTATGAGTTCTTCGATCCTGCTACACCACTGTATATTTGTATTTGGAGAAAAAAAAAAGAAAAAATAATAATAACAAAACAAACAATAGTGTAAGTAGTCTAAGAAATTTGTTCAAAAGATTACTTGAATTGAAGTCTAAAGAGTTTGTGAATAGGAAAACTAAGAAATAGGTACATCCATATACTTTATCTTAGTAAAATTTTTAGTTGTGCAACAAGAATTACAAAAATTAGACAAATCATAGATAAGATAAATAAGCATAAATTGTTTTTGTTCTTTTTCCCCCTCAAATATTTAATCTAATTATCAAACCAAAAACTAGAATAAATTGAAAGTTCTTTTCCAGAAAATTAAAATTTTCAAGTTCATCTTGTTGCATTGTGTCTCCTAATTGTTTTAAAAAGCCATATGCTACACACTCTTCTGAAGGTTTTTTATACAATATATCATTTTGATACGTCAAACTTTTTTCAAATATGGTTAAATATAATTTAAATAGGTGCATTTTTTATTATCAATTTATTTATAATACATTATGGGCCACAAATCCTGACCCATCGGGGCAAACTTGATTAACCCATTTTTGCCTAACTTCATATAAATTTTACAAGAAAAAGAATAATACCACATCAAACAAGCTTGATAGTTTCTTTTAACTAATTTCACAGGTCCATCCTGACCCATAAGTCTAGGCTAATTTGACAAAGCTTTTCAGACCTAAATTTAAGAGTCTGGCTTAGCTTTATTTGCGGACAGTTCTAGTTCAGCTTATTTTGTTACCTCCAAAAATTGATAATTCCATAAAATAATTTTCAAATTACAAAATAAATATTTATCAATTCATAACAAACATCTTATAAAATACTAATTCTACATCTAAGAATAGAAATGTAATCAAAACTGTCCTAAAATTAATATTCAGAAGTCATGGAAAAGCATCAGAGCCTCGTCGAGTTTCATCAATGATGATCCTAGGAGCAACCAAACATTTAGCAGCCGTTTGTATTTCTTCTGCAGTGGCCCTGGCTCCTTAAGCTTGTCTTTAGGAACATTTAAAAGCTGAAACACGTAGCAATAACATTTCAGTATGAACCAGTCGACAAATAATGAAAACTCTACACAAGAAATGTAATCAATATATATTGAAAAACATGCGAAGCATCACTTGCTCTACAACGTGCCATTCTATTACCATCAAATACCAATATTAGTTGCAAGCTCTTATGTGTATACTTTAAAATAGATGACAAATCCATGTTATATACATGGATATCCATACTTAAATGGCTGTTTCCATATCTGAAGAACTGGCTGCCTATCTTCTAACGTCTAAATGCTGTTTTCCAAGATAATAGAATCATTATCACGACTTGAATATAACTTTTATTAATTCAGCTATGACTATGTTTTTTCAATATCTTTTGCAAGACAATAAAAGATCAATAAAAATACAATAATGATGATACTAGTAAAGAACTGAAAAGAGAGATTTTATTGACATGCGTAAAATTACGTTGTCCAACATCTTTTTTGCGCTTACCTATAATTTACACGTTAAATATTTTCTCTTGTTAGTTCCTTATTAGGGCACTAGTTAGCAAAACCCTTTATTTAAAAGTAATCAGTTTATCAACAACTTGTAAACATATTACAAACCTCTTCATCCTTTTCTTGCTCAAAAGCCATTCTTAGGTTCAAATTTAAGGCAGCATGGTGCATCTCATCCAGTACATATTCCCAAACCAGAGGCTTATTAACTTTCCACAATGAAATATCTGCTGGCCTGCCTGCCGGCACAACTACTCTCTGCAAGGACAATTAAGTTGTGGAAAGATTAAATATGGAGACAAAAATATCAAAAAGTGTCTGTATATATTGAAAAGATTGGTCACCTCCCTATGCAAGTAGTTATCCTTCATTAACTTGAATAGAAATTTTGGAGCTTCCTTTTTCTCTACCAGAGTAGATGCTGCTATCTGCAAATAAAAGAGAATCACTTCACAGCATTAATACAGAAATTGAGTCCATCGAATTCCTTTATTTCATAGTTTTAAAAAAGATGGAGGAATATGTAATCATTGACATATAACATCAGTTTCGCAATCTCCTATATTAGATTTTGTCACATGAAAGCATCATGGAAGACTGTCAACGTGAATGAAGTTATTAGACATCCCCATCTAACAGCTTTTTGCATGAGGTGTTGATTATTTGAATGTCCTTTTTTCCCTTCAAAAGTATCATACGGGAACCTGTAACTCAAATCAATGCCTAGAAGTAGATATTTGATACTCCACCCATGTTACATTAATATGGGTACAGTACTAATATCCAGTACAAATATGAATACCGAATACAGCAATTTTTAAAAATTAACGGTACGGGTACAGTAATATAATTTTTAAATAATACAAAAAGAATATAACATATAGATTGTTGTAAAAATATTTATAATAAAAGAAATTAACAACTCGCATCTCACATCTCACAAACAAGGATGAATAGATTTAATTAAAGAGAAAAATAAGCATAGTAAAATTGAAAATAGACAAAAAAAATCCTTAAATTGAACTGAAAATTGTCATTTTTTAGCTGATACGGAGATATCTAAGGCATATCAAGGTATTACCCACGTTGCACCATATCATAGTCATACTCAAGTCGCACACCATTTTTTTAAATTTAATTTTGATGATCCCCCAACCCCCAAGTGTACTCCATATGCATTGAGTAAAGGTAAGTTTGAAAAAAATTAAGAACCCATACTTTAGAAACCTCCACCTGGATACCTTTTCCCCCTCCTACCGAAGTGTTTGCACTTCTAGTGTTAACAACTTAACATGAACAACAGCAATAAATACTTGAATAGTTAAACAAAGAAATAACAGTATAATTAGACAGTAAGCTAAAAATAATCATAATACTGAATTTATGTTTTTCATCAAAACTGGCAACCAGTTTGATAACTCAATTCAGTGCAGAAAATAAAATATTTCTGCCATCAAAATGATTTGGAGGGTAGTTATGAATACCCCACTACAAATATATTTGAGTGGAAAATAGTTGAAGACCAAAGGTAAGGTCATTGAATGTTTCTAACAGTAACTCACTCTATATATCCTATATGAACAGGACATCATGATTTTGGTCTCTTTGGTTCTTCAAAAACCAAATGCTTCCTAAATCCTAAATATAAGACATCTATAACTATCTATGAGGAGTAACTTTATAAAACTATTTATTCTTTATTTTGAAATTTAAAAAAAAAATGATTGAAAAGCATTTTAATACTTTTCAGTATGCTAGTGATGTATTATTACATGATAACAGATTCTGTTTATACAGTTTCATTATTTTATTAACTGTCAATGATACCGTTTAATAAACATTGAGGATTTGAATTTTTATTTCATGTTATTGTTATACATGCATTGCTTAATTTTCAAAAATGAAAACACATCAAGAAAATATTCATTGCATAAATTTCACTTTTACCAAAAACTAATTCACTTTTGTCAAATATAACACTAAATGTTGTTATCCTCATCGTTCATACTTCAAAACCCACATGGGGTTACTGCAGAGAACAATAACCCTAAAGCATCAAGTTAACTAGACTAGAATCACAAACTGCCAACATCAATGAAAGAAGATTGATAGAACGGAATCCACTCTGATTATTAGCAAAATTAATTTTTGATAATTTAATTGACCAGAGTAAATAACCTCATCTGTGTTGCGAAAACCACCATCCTTTGACAGTAGCCTGAACATTCTGTAGGCATCCCTTCCATACCTTTTCAACACAATTGACTCAACCTGCAACATACAAATCAAAACAACACAGTTTTACAAGAGAAAAATATAAATACGTGTGTGTATAATGAATGAATTTAAACCTCTTCATTTCTAGCCCGTTCAATAATTTTCTTCAAATCTGGAAAAGAAAAGGAGTTCTGAATTACAAACTATTTAAGGAATCATAAACCAGAACTGCCAAGGAGTACTTAAACATTAACAAATAACAAAATAAAAATGGTGGATTTTTATATGACAAGAAATAGTCTACCATAAAGGAAATAGATATGATTTTACCAATACTATATGAATCATCCACAATCATTTTCTGTGAACAACCCAACTGGCTAAGAGAAGCTCTAATACGATCTATGGTCAGCGTCCGACCTGTATCAGTCTTCATCACCTCAGTGGTAATTGTATCCAGTGACAAAGGAACTGAAACATAGATAATATAGTAAAGTCAAGAGAGAACAATGAAATAACAGTGGTGTCATGGTAGAGGTTTTTCTCTTTCTTTATGATGAAAGAAGAAATTCATTACAACAGAAAAACTACAAAAAAGAAGGGAGGATAAGAAATCCTTCTTAAGGAAAGAACAAGACAGAGAAGAACCACAGAGAGAAAGAGATAATCAGTGGAACAATCTACACAATCCAACATAGGATTAGGGAATTCCTTATTCAGCATTTTTGGAAAATGTTGGGTATATCCTATTACAAGTCCACTCTTAATAGATCGGATGATCACACAATCTAGTGTGAATGCAGAAATTACAGCATTAGCTCAAGGTGTGTATGAACTAGTTGGTTAAAAACCCATGTGTATATCATCTTAATTATAAATAAAATTCCATTAATAACATTCTAAATTCATAAAACAAGGAATCTGGTTCACCTGAATTCTCTATTTTCACTTTTTTCTCTAGAGTTCTTGTTGCCTCCAATACTGCACTTAAGACAGTGGCAGTTCCATCATCATGCTGAGTTCTTACATTCTCAATCAATGCCTAGAATATGCATAAAATATTTAAGGGTAAGCTTCCAATAGTAATATCCAGAAAAGAAGACTGAAAACAATTATCTCAATCAAATAAACACAATAGCTTATAAATGGGACATCCATGAAAATTTCACATTCTTTTACTAATATATTTAAAAGACAACCAAAGAAACAATAGTACAATCCCCGTCGCCACATTTATCATACAAGCAAGAGAATATATAGTAGCATCAACAATGAAAAGTAAATGCAAAACTGCTTTACAGGAATTACTACAAGTCAGTGATGTAATCTCTCAAGGTACGAATTCATTTCTGAACCTGCTCCAGAAGCTAAGCCTAAAATTGTCAACATAATTATAATACATTTGTTTAATGTTCACCTAGAGATTAGGGGTCATCAATTTTAATTTGTAAGCGAATGACCTCCTGTTAAAAAGGATTATGTTAGGAAAAATAGGAGAGTCACAGGGGATCGCAACTCCTAAGGCTGAGCTGTCACAACTTACCAACTAGCAACCAGTTAATTAGGCCAGCTTAGAGGAAGATATAAGGGAGAGGGAGAGAGACTGTTAGGGACATCCAGGAATTGTATCAGTGTTAGTGGCGAGAATCAGGTTCTCTTGGATAAACCTGTGCAATTCTTAATTCTTCTTTTTTGCCATATCTTGACCAGTTCTATCCATGGTAGTTGAATCATAATACAAAGTGCATATCAGAAAGCTTATTTTTCGAATAGTGAATCGAAGCATATCATGAATTATAAGATTCATAATCAATGATTAAACATAACTTTTACATTTATATATATGTTGGGAGGGATCAAATTACACCAGTATAACTTACATTTTCTATTACACCATTCAAATATATGTGTGTGTGTACAACGAGACATAAAAGCATATTTTCATGATTAGTAACTAAAAACATAACTACAACATTTCAATAATGAAATATATGGTAACAGCCACAATAATAGAAGTCATGGAGCTAACTAAGTGTCATATGAGCTTTAAAAGAAACGTGAAAATCAGATCAATGCTAGCTTATGTGAAAGATGGCTGTTGAACATAGCTCCAATAACGTTGTTAACTTAAAATTGACCTAGCTCATTGTTAACATACATATTCAATCAATAACTAATCTGTGTGATTTCATGCTGTGTTGTATCTTGATTGACACATATTATTAGTAAATATTTCATTTGACAAGTTATAGACAAAATTGTCACCCTTTGAAAGACAAGGCGATTCCAAATTTTACTTTCATCATTTATAAAACCCTAGAATATAGTTTCTCTGCACATAAAATATTTGTATCTTATTCAAAACATTTAACTGTACTTGGCACATAGTGTTTTTTAGCAACTCTGAAGCTTAATTCCCTTTCTCAGTTATTTAAACATTATCATAAATCCAAGCGAATTTCTACTAAAAAAATGTACAGATTCAAAGGGAAAAAAATGGTAGACCGGGTGGTAAAAGCACAATGTTCAAGTAGGAAATTTATTGTAAAATCAACCTTATTCCTAAGGTGACGTATAAACTCCTCAAAATTTGCACGCCAAAGAATTTGCTCCTCTTCTGCTGCACCAAATTTTGTACCCAAGTTCAAAAAACTATATTTGCATGAAAGAATGAAATTTTTTGTTAACTGAAAACTGCTAAATTGATCTGATCACATGAGATGTTAATAGTCTTACCAACATTTTCTACAACACTATTCATTTGAGCATCATCTGAATTTGTTTCTCCGTCAACATTACATCCCATATCTGCAGTGAGTGAAAATCTGATTGTATCCCCAGGCACTGCTGCTTCTAGAACACGATGTTCTAATGTCTCTGGTGCTTCAAATATCTGGAAGGTACATATTATCAAAAGAAAGAGTGTTGAGAAAATCCAGGTCACAGGAGTGAACACTTTGCTGTTGCAACTTCAATAAAAATGATAACATTGAATGCTCATCAAGTATCCACTTTATAGCACCTACTTGATTGTAAGCATCCTAGACAGGAAACAATAAATGAAAGGTCATTTCCGTAAACGAAATTCAATAGTTAACTAGTAAAATGATCCTTTTTTATTGATGTCACGATCAAATTGATCTTAAACCTGGATGATCAGCAAATAGCATAGCAGGGACAATGCCTTTCCCATAAATCAAAAGAAAAATAAGCAGAAGGCTAAGGTAAGCTCAATTTTTTTAAAAAAATGATCATAATAATGATGACGATGAAAGAGAAATATAATAAGATGGAGTGAAAAAATTACAAAGAGGAGGAGAATAAGGAATCCTTCCAAACAAAAGAAGAAAAACAAGATAATCAAAGGAATGAAGTTTACAGTCCCTCAGCATAAGTTCAATGCCAGTAGAAATTACATGTGCTTTACTCCAAAATAGACACCAAATGTGTCTTAACCAAGATCATTAATTACCTTGGCAGACTTAGCACCCCGCTTCTTAGTAGCAGTTTCTTTAAATGAGGTAGAAACAACTGGCTCAGGAGCTGGGCAGCGTTCAACCATTCGGGCCATCAAAAGTTTACAAAGTAACTCTCGTACAGCTTTTGTAGCCACAGCATTTTCTGAAAACACATTGAAATAAATTAATTTGAAAGGATTCGTTATTTTTTACATATAGGTGGGCTCAACCTTGTTTTAAATACAGTACTTTCAGGCATTCAGCATATTATTGAGAACCAAGTATATGTTTCATTAAATTGATTATACTGTCCAATAATAGGTCCAGTAATATGAATTCCCCTAACATAATTTATAAAGACTCCATAATTCTTTGACTGTACCATTACCTCCAATCAAAACCAACTAAGCCCTCTCCTTATGTGCCACAAATTTGGCTAAGTTGAGTATGTTGTACCACTCCTATAACCCAACCCTAACCACTCTACTCCAAACATACTAGTTTGTTTTCATAGTTTTAAAAGTCATTTACAGTTCCCTCGCCTGGTTCACAAAAGCGAACTATGATTAAACCACATATAATTTAGTAGGTCGGTTACCCAACTCTTAAAAATAATATTTGTCAATTAATATTAGAGTTAAATCAATTAATATAAGCAAAGCAGCACTGAATGCATCATACAAATCATAAAACACTTGCCTTTTCCTTGGCTTGCTCTGTCAACCATTTGTTTCAGAGTAAGCCTACCATCACGAAGCAATCCGTCAACAAGCTCCACACACTACAAAACAAGTGGAAACACTTTCAGCATTTTTAAGCCATAATTTGAAAAGCTTCAGAGAAACATAAGGATGAAACTGACTTCTTCATCAAGCCTCTGCGACACAATCTCCAAGAATTTGGGAAATCTCAATCGATGGATTATGTTATCAAACAATGCCAAGTACTGCGTTTTAACTCTCAATCTGTCCACGACATCCTCTGCATTTATAATTACTCAGAAATCATCATCAAATCAAGTCACTTTAGCCACAAACAAAGCAGCATTTCATCACAAACATTACATTAATCTATCAAACCAAGACACTGCATCATAACCACTGGTCCCTCAAAGTGTAAAATATTGTCACTTTAGTTCTTGAAAGTAATAAAATTCAAAAAACATCCCACTTGAAAGTGCCTACTCATTCTGGTGAACCAAAATCACAGACACTATATGATTAAATCCAAATACCAAAATGGCATCAAGTGGTTAAGTTTATGGATCAAAACTACAATAAGTGGTTAAGTTCATGAATCAAAGTAACAATTTTTACTCTTAATTTTACTCAAAATTGTTTATTGCAAGTAGATAATAATAAAAATAAGACAATAAACGAAATACGGAAAATAACAGTGTTATGTTACCATCATCAGAAACAAAAGCTTGGGCACAATTGTGTTGAACTAACACAAGTAAGGAATTTTTAACTTGCTCCTTAGTAAGTTCCGTGTAGCGAATTAACTGATCCAAAGTGAGGGGTCCGTGGCTAAATAGGTTTTGGCATACTTTCTGCACACGCCAAAAAAAAAAAAAAAAGTAAAAAATCAACGTTAATGAATGGTGATGAAATGCGTGAAACGAGAGAGAGATACAGCGACGAGATTGCCGAAGTGATTGGTGATGAGATGAACGGCGAGTTTGATGCCGTACTGCGTAACCATTTTTGTTAAGGGAGAGAACGGCGAAGAAACAATGTGAAGAACAAGAACAAAGGCGCGGGAAGAAGGGGCTTAGGGATTTTCAGAGTCTCGCTACTATTCTGTTACTACTTTTAAATATAACTAAGGTAGTCACATCCTTTATATACCTGCTATGTAGCTCTGGTTAGGTTTATTAGATTCGGCCAAGTGAACGCGTGTTCGAAACCTGTTAACTGAGTTTTATTTTATTTTTTTATCAAATGTGTATCCCCATATTTTGTAATTTTCTTACTGTTTCAATTGTTTTTTTTTTTTTTAAGTAAAGACTATATACTAACAAGTTTTTCTAGTAATATATACGTGATTTTAATGTAAAGTGATACTTATAAATAAGAAAAAATAAAAATATACTATATATTTTGGGCTAATTGACAAAAATGGGTTAGTTACGGAAATTAAATCCGTAATTGGGTCTAGTTATAAATTTTTTATGGAGGAGGGTCAATTTTTCTAACAAACGCAGAAAGAGAGAGTCATCACGTGGATGAACAAAAGTGGACGAACAACGTAATACGTGAACGAACTTTGTGGTCATCGCGTTGAGCGCCCGTGTTCATAGCACACATCACGTCTTTGGTCCACGTGGCACGTGATGTTAGATGGTCATTTGTGCGGGATCTGTGTAGGCGCGTCCTGTGGGGAAACACAACGTGGTTGTGGCACCTGTGCCTTGAGCGGCCAGTCTTTTCCTTTATCTCAACCCTGTTTGTTGCTCTTCCAGGTTCTAATCATGTTTATCACACAATTCAATGCAACATTCTATTTTTATTTGTTTGTTTTTTAATCTAAAAATTAGATTTTTGTTTCCAGACTACAAAACTGACTCCAGTTAATTACTCTGAAGTTCTCATCAAAAGATCGGAGTTTGTGGAGAAAGGAAGGGTTGTCTTGAAGCAAGGTACCAAGCATGAGGAACACCAGAAGATATTGGAGAACTTTGAGAAAGCCATGAACGCTCTTCGTTGATGGCTATGGGAAAGATGGGAGACTATTGTGTCTGTGGCAAAACTTGTCACCAGTGCAGTTTCTCTCTCACAAAAATCACTAGTTTAAATTATCACTCTATTGTGTGAAATAAAATTTGTTGAGTGTATTGCTAGTGGGGTAAAGGAAAGGTTGGACGTTCAAGGATCAGGCACCACAGTTTCTCCACGGGTCGCACCTGTACGAATCTTGTGTCACGCAAATGACCGTCTAACATCATACCACGTGAACCAATGGCGTGACTACGCTCTGAACATGTGTATTCAACATGATGGTCACTCTTACTCGTCCACGTGTTGCATTCTCACGTGGGGTGTCTCTCTCTTCCGCATCCTTTTAGAAACAGATCCCCTCCATAATAAGTTTCTAACTAGACCCAGTTATGAATTTAGTTTCCATAATCAGCCATTTTTATCAATTAATCCAGATATTTTATCTTATTAAAAAGATAAGACTCTTAAATTTAAAAGAAAAATATATGAAAACGAATGAGGTGAATAAAATATGGTACATTAAGTTGTTCATGGAAATTTTAAAATATGGGTCTAATTTAATACTAAAAACTAATTTAAGATGTAAAAGTTTTCCATTTATACCCTATATTTTAATCTTATTTCTAATTAATGGTGTATAATTTAGATTTTTTCAAAATATATTAAAAAGAAAAGTAAGTTATATATTAATATTAAAGATAAGGAGTTATAAGTGAGATGTAACTCTTAATTTTTTAATTAACTTTTAAAATTGAATTAGAATCAAAATGATATTGTCTAAAAATTCCATGATTGTTATTTGACATAATGGATATTTATTGAAAAATATTTTTTTGAAAATAGACAATAGGCATCAAAATGCACTGTATGATTTCACTTTTGTTATTTTTACTTATGAAATGGCTTTGAGTATTTATATTTTTAATGGTTTGTATGAAATAGATTATGATGCGAAGAATTTATAAATTATGCGTATTTGAGGTCTACATAAAGATAAAGTTGTGGTGAAAATATGGGGGCTTATCCAAATGGGTTTAATTAATTTTTTTTTTACCTAAATAAGGTCATTTGAAAACTAATCACAGTTTTATTTTAGATTAATGTCCATTAGTATGTTTGGTGTTATGAAAAGACGAATACGTTCTTCAATTGAGCGCGTTCCGTAACGCTCCGCTATTTTCATTGCTAAAATATTTTCATTTTCTCCAATTATTATTATTGTATGAAAATGTTTCTTTCATTTAGATTTCTTTAAATAAAATCTTAAAATAATTTTCCTTGCTAACAAAAACTTCACCAAAATAAAACACATCACATAGATTATATCGTAACCATACATCAAAAGTTATTTACAAAACGTCACATAAGTACGTGATATTGTGATAATTATAAAATACACATTATTTACAAAAATCCTCATGTTAGCTATCCTTCCTTCACATCTCCAAATAGAATTATCCTGTTAATCTGCTCCCCCAAATAAAATTTAGGATCATCACAGGTGTCAAACCACAGACACAAACACGCAAGGGTAAGTTCCAAAATTTAAATAACAATACATAGCATATAAAAATATCAATAATAATACATATCATATAAAAATATTAATATGATACATATCATACTCACATAAATAAAGAATGAATTATGACTAAATGAAATTTCTATATGATGCATGCTCCAACCTCAACTCCAAAAATATGCAATGTGGTACCATCTCGATATAATACGACATCATCATCGTAAAACCTACCGACCAGTTGGGATTTCACAAGTGGTGCACGAATCTCATAAACAATCATGTGATCATCATGATTTAAATGAATTCTCACTATAAAAATCCCCCAAGTCTGGCATCCCACCTAGACGCACGGATTAAGTTATTATCTGCACCTCTAATCGAGGTCACCTCTTTTGAGGCATGCATGAATGAATGAAATCTTATCTCCTTTTCTAAAAATCTCATTTAAAACAACACCAATCTTGTTGATATTACAAGTACACTCCATCATTATATTTTACATTGTGGATTAATAATTTATAGTATAATCGTCATAGTTTTCATCACAGTCCTCAACGTGCATAACATAGTTAATTAATCACAGTCTCAATCATCATCCAAGTTCAAAGAAAAGGTAAACATACACATTCTAAGTCATCATCCAAGTACACATCCAAAGTTATTCAAATTCAATCAAAGGTCATCCAAGTTCAAAGTATAGAAAAATTAATCGTTGTAATATTATATAAATAACTAAAATTATGAAATCAGTAAAGGTGGCAGAGCCTCCTAGTTAGATCTCATAATTTTAGGTCGTTGTGATATTATATAAATAACTAAAATTATGAAATCAGTAAAGGTGGCAGAGCCTCCTAGTTAGATCTCATAATTTTAGGATCTCCAAATATTATATGCAATATAAATAAATGAAAACAGAAATATTTCAGTATAAAGATATAAATATGCGGTATTATAAATAAAAGTTGGAATAGCTCAGTTGGTTAAGACATGCTTTAGAACTGAAGGTTATGGGTTCAATTCTTGCTTGCATCATTTTTGTTTTTATATTTTTTTTTTATATGCATTATTTTAGTAATTGAAAACTTAAATAAATTGTAACTTTCCTTACAATCCTTATTACTTTAAAACTTCAATAATAATTATAAGTACAAGAGAATAAGATTATAAAAAATTAAATATAGAATATATATTTTTTTTAAGATTATTCTATAATTTTTAGAAACTTGACAACTTAATTAAATTGAAAACTCATAATAATTTAGAAATTTCCCTCACCTTGATTACTTTTGGCTACTCTTTTGGAGGACTTTGAGAAAGCTTTTGAAGGTTGAAAGAAGATTGATTCTACTCTCAAAGTTAAATGAAATAGGTTTTTGGTGAATTTAGAAAAATTTGGAATTTTAGCAAAATAAGCTTATGGTTTTGGGAAAATTGGAAAAACTAAGATTTTGGTGTTTTGGTGCAAATGAATTCATGGCTGAAGTGTTCTCAAATGGTTTCTATTTATAGATGAAATAAAATTTAAAATATTATTAGTGGTAAAATTTAATATACTTAGTGGTTTTACCATAAAAATTTAATTAGAATTCTTTTTCTTTTTAGTGCACCACTAATCAGATTGGTGCTAATACCACTAATTTAGTGCATCCTTCCATCACTCCTTACATATTGCACTTGTCATAATTTTCACAATTTTTCTGGTTCACATTTTCTCTCGTACTCATTATATACATTATATTTTTATAAAAATAACAAATAGACCTATTAGCTCAGTTGGTTAAAGCAGGTGGCTTAATAACCTGCAGGTTCGAATCCTGTTTTTTCTTTACATGTGATGAATCAGGAATGTATTTACGAAGTTGTGAAACATGAAAGACATTATGAAGATTAGAAAGAATTGGGGGTAAAGCAATTTGGTAAGCCACAGAACCTATTCTTTTTATTATTTGGAAGGGACCAATGAAACGCGGTGAAAGTTTTCGGGATTTTAAAACTCTCCCAATACCAGTCCATGGATTTACCCTCAAGAATACGTGATCACCAACATCAAATTCCAAATCTTTTCTTCTTTTGTCATGATAACTTTTCTGCCTACTTTGTGTCGTTCTCATCTTTTCCTGAATTAACTTAATCTTTTCTGAGGTTTGTTGTACAATATCAGGTCCTAAAATTAAACTTTCTCCTGATTCAGTCCAACACAAAGGAGTTCTACATTTTCTTCCATATAAAGCTTCAAAAGGTGTCATACCAATGGAAGAATGAAAACTATTATTGTAGGTAAATTCTATCAAAGGCAAAAAGTCTACCCAACAACCCTTATGTTCTAAAACACAAGCTCTCAATAAATCCTCTAAAGATTGGATTGTTCTTTCAGTTTGTCCATCAGTTTGGGGATGATAGGCTGAACTTAATTTTAATTTGGTGCCTAAAGCTTTATGTAAACTCTCCCAAAATCTTGAAGTAAATCTAGGGTCTCTATCTGATACAATACTAGATGGTACACCATGTAATCTTACAATCTCACCTATGTACAAATTAGTTAATTTATCTAAAGAATACCTAATATTAATAGGAATAAAATGTGCAGACTTAGTTAAACGATCTACTATAACCCAAATTGAATCAAATCCCCTAGGACTTCTTGGCAAAGCTACCACAAAATCCATAGATATGCTATCCCATTTCCATTGTGGAATTTCTAAAGGTTGTAATAAACCTGAGGGTTTTTGATGTTCAATTTTAGCCTTTTGACAAATTAAACAAGAATACACATATTCACAAATTTCTTTCTTCATTCGAGGCCACCAGAACATGGTTTTTAAATCTTTGTACATTTTAGTGGCATCAGGATGAATACTTAATTTGCTTTTATGTGCTTCCTCCAAAATTGTTTTTTTAACTTCTGTTATATTAGGAATACAAATTCTATCTTGAAACCTCAAAATACCATCCATTCCAATCTTAAACTCACTACTTTTTCCTTGAGTCAAAATTTCTATTTGGGTTTTCAGAAAAGGATCAAATTCTTGCTTCTGTCTAATTTCTTCCAAAAATGTGTTAGAAATTTGTAAAGCTCCTAATCTAATACTCGTATTAGTAGTTTCACACACTAAACTAAGATCTCGAAATTGTTCTAATAAATCCATTTCTCTAATCACCAGTGAAGACATAATCAAAGACTTCCTACTTAAAGCATCTGCTACCACATTAGCCTTTCCGGGATGGTAATTAAGTTCAAAATCATAATCCTTTTAAAATTCCATCCATCTTCTTTGTCTCATGTTTAATTCTTTTTGACTAAATAAATATTTAAGGCTTTTGTGATCGCTAAATACTTCAAATCTAGTTCCATACAAATAGTGTCTCCACATCTTAAGTGTGAATACTACAGCCGCTAATTCTAGATCATGGGTTGGATAATTTTTCTCATGAATCTTAAGTTGTCTAGAAGCATATGCTACCACTTTACCATCTTGCATCAATACTCCTCCTAAACCTATTTTAGATGCATCACAATACACTACAAAAGGTTCTTTGGGATCAGGTAGAGTTAATACTGAGCAGTGGTCAATCTTTCCTTTAGAGTTTGAAAACTATCCTCACATTGAGTTGTCCAAATAAATGCCTGATTCTTTTTAGTCAAGGTAGTCAAAGGCAAAGCTATTTTAGAAAAATCTTTAATAAATCTCCTATAATATCCTCGCTAATCCTAGAAAACTCCTAATCTCTCGTTACACTTTTAGGTCTCTCCCATTCCAAAACAGATTGTACCTTACATGGATCTACAGATATTCCTCCCTGACATATCACATGACCTAAAAATTTCATTTTCTCCATCCAAAATTCACACTTAGATAATTTAGCAAAAAGTTTTCTGTCCTTTAAAATCTGTAATACTATATTTAAGTGTTTGGCATGATCCTCCCTAGTTTTACTATACACTAATATATCATCAATGAATACAATTACAAAAATGGTCAAGATAAGGGTGAAAAATTCGGTTCATGTAATCCATAACACCGCTGGAGCATTAGTCACTCCAAAAGGCATAACTAAATACTCATAGTGCCCATAACTGTCATCGAAAGCGCTTTTGAAATATCCTCGGATTTTACCCTAATCCGATGATATCCTGATCTTAAATCAATCTTACTAAAAATACAGGCTCCTTTTAATTGATCCATAAGATCATCAATCCTAGGCAGTGTATATTTATTCTTAATGGTTACTCTATTCAATTGTCTATAATCTATGCACATTCTCATGGTTCCATCCTTTTTCTTAACTAACAAAACTGAGCTCCCCCGAGGGTGATACACTAGGCCTTACAAACTGTTTACTTAACAATTCTTCAATTTGTTTCTTGACTTCTCTAATTCTACAGAGACATTCTATATGGTGCTATGGAAATTGGTCCTGTTCTCGAACTAAATCAATGGAAAACTCTATTTCTCTTTCAGAGGTAATTGATCCACTTCTTGAAATATCTCTGTAAAATCTTTTACTATTGGCACACTACTCACCTCATTTTCAGATTTAGTTTCATTAGCGGTGATCATGTATACTTGGGTATTGTTTTTCTTTAAAGATTTTAAGACTTTATTTATGGAAACAATTTCAATATCCCTACTCACCTCCGAGTCTCGAAAAATAATTGTTTTGTCAAAGCAATTCAACAAAACATGATTAGTGGACAACCAATCCATACCTAAAACAACTTCAATTTGTTGAAGGGGTAAACAAATCAAATTGACACAGAAAGTTTTATCACCAATTTTTATTTTACAGTCTAGACAGATATCTGAGGTTAAAATTGAAGTCTCAGTTGGAGTATTTACTTCTAATTTAAAGTTTAATGAAGACATAGGGAGTTTCAATTTTTGTACACAAAAATATGACACGAAAGAATGAATAGCACCAGAGTCAAATAACACAGTTAAAGGAGTTTCACTTATGAAGCATTTACCTCGAATCAAAGATTCTGAAGTCTCAGTTCCTACTTTGACTTCCAATTGCTTGGGCAAGTTTTTTGAGTGCCTCAGCAATTGCCTATTCATTTCTTCCGGCCATCTTAATTTGTTAGAAAAGAAAATCTCAAAGCACACCAACTAACAATCAAACAAAAACATAGAGCACATAAACAAACAATCATTCACACAACCTTATTGCTTCTAAGCTCACTACCAATCATTTAATCACAACAAAAACATGGTTAGCTCAAAATTCACAAGTCCAAGAAAACATACTGCTCTGATACCAACTGTAACGCCCCGCTATTTTCATTGCTAAAATATTTTCATTTTCTCCAATTATTATTATTGTATGAAAATGTTTCCCTTCATTTAGATTTCTTTAAATAAAATCTTAAAATAATTTTCCTTGCTAACAAAAACTTCACCAAAATAAAACACATCACATAGATTATATCGTAACCATACATCAAAAGTTATTTACAAAACGTCACATAAGTACGTGATATTGTGATAATTATAAAATATACATTATTCACAAAAATCCTCATGTTAGCTATCCTTCCTTCACATCTCCAAATAGAATTATCCTGTTAATCTGCTCCCCCAAATAAAATTTAGGATCATCACAGGTGTCAAACCACAGACACAAACACGCAAGGGTAAGTTCCAAAATTTAAATAACAATACATAGCATATAAAAATATCAATAATAATACATATCATATAAAAATATTAATATGATACATATCATACTCACATAAATAAAGAATGAATTATGACTAAATGAAATTTCTATATGATGCATGCTCCAACCTCAACTCCAAAAATATGCAATGTGGTACCATCTCAGATAATACGACATCATCATCGTAAAACTTACCGACTTTGATTTCACGGTGGTGCACAAAATCTCATAAACAATCATGTGATCGTCATGATTTAAATGAATTCTCACTATAAAAATCCCCCAAGTCTGGCATCCCACCTAGACGCACGGATTAAGTTATTATCTGCACCTCTAACCGAGGCCACCTCTTTTGAGGCATGCATGAATGAATGAAATCTTATCTCCTTTTCTAAAAATCTCATTTAAAACAACACCAATCTTGTTGATATTACAAGTACACTCCATCATTATATTTTACATTGTGGATTAATAATTTATAGTATAATCGTCATAGTTTTCATCACAGTCCTCAACGTGCATAACATAGTTAATTAATCACAATCTCAATCATCATCCAAGTTCAAAGAAAAGGTAAACATACACATTCTAAGTCATCATCCAAGTACACATCCAAAGTTATTCAAATTCAATCAAAGGTCATCCAAGTTCAAAGTATAGAAAAATTAATCGTTGTAATATTATATAAATAACTAAAATTATGAAATCAGTAAAGGTGGCAGAGCCTCCTAGTTAGATCTCATAATTTTAGGTCGTTGTGATATTATATAAATAACTAAAATTATGAAATCAGTAAAGGTGGCAGAGCCTCCTAGTTAGATCTCATAATTTTAGGATCTCCAAATATTATATGCAATATAAATAAATGAAAACAGAAATATTTCAGTATAAAGATATAAATATGCGGTATTATAAACAAAAGTTGGAATAGCTCAGTTGGTTAAGACATGCTTTAGAACTGAAGGTTATGGGTTCAATTCTTGCTTGCATCATTTTTGTTTTTATATTTTTTTTTTATATGCATTATTTTAGTAATTGAAAACTTAAATAAATTGTAACTTTCCTTACGATCCTTATTACTTTAAAACTTCAATAATAATTATAAGTACAAGAGAATAAGATTATAAAAAATTAAATATAGAATATATATTTTTTTTTAAGATTATTCTATAATTTTTAGAAACTTGACAACTTAATTAAATTGAAAACTCATAACAATTTAGAAACTTCCCTCACCTTAATTTCTTTTGGCTACTCTTTTGGAGGACTTTGAGAAAGCTTTTGAAGGTTGAAAGAAGATTGATTCTACTCTCAAAGTTAAATGAAATAGGTTTTTGGTGAATTTAGAAAAATTTGGAATTTTAGCAAAATAAGCTTATGGTTTTGGGAAAATTGGAAAAACTAAGATTTTGGTGTTTTGGTGCAAATGAATTCATGGTTGAAGTGTTCTCAAATGGTTTCTATTTATAGATGAAATAAAATTTAAAATATTATTAGTGGTAAAATTTAATATACTTAGTGGTTTTACCATAAAAATTTAATTAGAATTCTTTTTCTTTTTAGTGCACCACTAATCAGATTGGTGCTAATACCACTAATTTAGTGCATCCTTCTATCACTCCTTACATATTGCACTTGTCATAATTTTCACAATTTTTCTGGTTCACATTTTCTCTCGTACTCATTATATACATTATATTTTTATAAAAATATCAAATAGACCTATTAGCTCAGTTGGTTTAGATTTTTAGTTAAGTGAATGTTAGCTTTGTTATAGGTTTAGTATATAATGCTAGTTTAGGGATTTAGTACAAAATCAGTAAAAATATTTTTTGTTTAAAAATTTAGATAGTTATTTAGAAAGATTATAGGTGGTTAGAAAAACTATAATACAGGTAAAAATAGAATTTTATAGGATTTTTATTAGATGGGAATTTTTTTTAAAATAGTTTAGATAAAAGTTTTAAATGCAATATTGTATTTAACATTTTAGAAATTGTAATTAATATTTTTAAAAATAGTTTAGATAAAAAAATTTAAATGTTTAACCATATTTAATAAATTTTAAAATTGAAATTGTATTTAATATTTCAGAAATTGTAATTAATATTTTTAATAGGTTTAATATATAAATATTTAAATATTTGTAGTAAAATGTTTTTTTTTTAATTTTCTTACGTGATACACTAAAATTTTAAAATGTTTAATATTTTTTTTAGGTTATGTTTGATATTTTTTTTAACTTAATGTTTAAAATTTTATTTTTCTACGTAATATTTAATATTTATTTTTTACGTTATGTTTAATATTTAATTTTTTTATGTAATCTTTAGTATTTAATTTTTTTACTATAATGTTTAATATTTAATTTTTAATTTTTGTATGTTAAATTTTTTACATTATGTTTAAAATTAATATGCATAAAAATAATTTAAATTATTATATTAAATAAAATTATCCTAAATAATCTTTTCTCATTCTCACTTATTTCCAAAAATAACTTAATCAATTATTTCTAAAAAAATATCATTGAAAAATTAACATTAAAATAAAAAATCAACAAAAACTTAAAAAAAAAATTATACAATCAATTCTTGTTTAATATTGAATGGGGAAGGTGGAGTGTATATAAAGAGTTGAACGCACTGAACACTACACCACCTTAAACTAATATAATCTAGGTCTGTCGTGACCAGACACACCTCAAAGTTGAGCGCATCCTTTATTAACCAATTAAAATGGTTGACGCTTAAACTTTGAGCGCCAATAAGACCCAAAGTGGGGATGTATATATAAGGGGTTGGATGTGCCAAAAACTTCATCACTTCAACCCAATAGGACCTAGGCCTATTATGACTGGACATGCCCCAGAGTTAAGTATGTTCTTTGTTAATCAATCAAAACGATTGACGTTCAAATTTTGAGCACGTTCTTTGTACAAGAATGTCCTTTGAAAATTCAGAGTGGTAGAAGAATTAATTATTCAATTTTTTTAAAACAATTTAAAATTAAGGAAAGAGAGAGATATGTGATTAATACACTTAAATGTGATTTTCACCATAAAATAAAAAGAGTAAAATATAAATTTCTATCTTAAAATAAATGAGGATTTAATTTCAATTAATAAAAATTAACTCGATGCAATAACCTCCATATAAAGAAAAACAAAATGTTCCTTTATTTTATTGTATGGCATCGACTTAGATGTTTAAGAATTTGACTAAAAATTACGAGTTAAAATTGATCTCAATAACATAATTCTTGGTTTTCATTTCTCCTAATCATACGTATGGTGTTAAGATTTCATGAATATCTGTAAAACCAGTTATCTTGGATTTCTAAGTTTTTTTTTTTTTTCCTTAAGAAAAAATTAAGTTGACCTCCTTTTTCACTTTAACTGCAAAAGGGAACAAATGGATCTAAAAGTACAAGACAATACCCTAAAGATAAGGGAGTCAGAAAAAACTTAAAGGTCAATTTATTATGGATACTCCACATTATTATGTTGATAGTAGGAAAAAGATAGACCAACTGAATATATAGAAGTGTCCTTTCTACTAAAAGTAAATCTACCTCGAACCATTCTCTTATGGTGGCTGATTTTGCAGGGCCATTGAAGTATCAAATTTGGTTAAATGTTACAAAATTTGATCCACTACGTCAAGGTATTAAATTACTTGATGAGTGATCAAACTGTGTTTATATTAAAAAAATAAAATTTATAATATATGTAGTTTATAATAATAATAATTAAATTTAAATACAAATTATCATAATTTTTTAAGTTTATTTTTTATAAAAATTATTAATAAATATAAAAATATATTTTTATTAAATATAAATTATAGTAAAATTATTATTATAAATATTTATGTATTTATTTATTTGTTTCTAAATATTTTTACCAGAGAATTTGTTTGATTTTCTAAAACTAATGTATTATATAGAATAAATATTTTTATTTAAGAAAAAGGACAATGCAACAATACAAATTAAAAAAATAAAAGAATACAAAAAATCAATTTTGTATCATTATTTATCTATTAATTTTAAATTATTTTATTTAGACTTTAATTATCTAATAACTTTGTTACTAGATAATTCTTAAATAAACATTATTTATTAACTACAACACCCTTATTATATCATTTATATTCAATTAGAAAAAAAAAATTACATGTGTGGCAAACTTTATATTTACATTTCTATACGATAAAAAGGTAAAGATCATAAATTTGTCAATTTTTTTCAAATAAATTAAAAAATCATAACTAATTGAGTAGTAAAAAATAAAATATTTTATACCAATAACGTGAAATTGAATTAATTCTTAAATTTGACTTATCGATGAGAATTATTCAAGTATTAAAATATAATAAATAATTTTATAAATTTAAAAAGATAAAATAAAATTAAAAACTAAAAACCGTTATACAAAGGAATCATATTAATAATAGACATGGAAGATATAGAATTATTATATATTCAAAATTTTGAATTTACCTGATATATAATAATATTATAAATTTAATAAAAATAATTAATATTAAATATAATATTTTAATAAATTTTATATTATTTTACTTATGCTCTTTATTATTTATTTAATATTAGATGAGATAAAAAATTACAATGTAACTTAATTATTTATTAATTAACCTATTGAATGTTTAAAAAATATATATCTCACATGTATTATATAATTAATATAATACATTTAAATTATAAAACTAACTAGAGATTCAGTTGCAGACTATCTAACTCAATTCTGATAACACTAGCAGCACACTCTATTTCTATCAGATTAAAATCCAACTATAAAATTACAAAACATTAAATAAAAAGGATCCACCAAATTTAACATTTTTAATAAATTTTAACCCTCTCCATAACTATCTTTCTAACATTTGTAGACCTTTGTTCCTATAATTTCTATATCTTGTGCAACTCTATATGTGCATGCTAGGTTTGGAGGTTGTTGAGGGTGTAGTAGTAATTGTATATTTGTGATAAAGAATTTGTGAGTTGTGAGTTGTGAGACAGTGCCAATAACTAGGTGAATATATGTCATACTATTACAGGGTCTAATTCTAAAGCCTTGTCCCGTGCCGTGCTTTTGCTTGATATGTCTCTGATTTGGCACTAAGCTGCAAAAGAAATTCCTCCATTCTTTGAAAACTCTTCCTTCCTATCTTCATCAATGATGATGATCTCATCCATCTAGAACACCAAGGTAGAGTAACCAAGAATTAACATTAACTGGGGTTTCGGTTTATTTTTATTTTGTTACAAAGTGGGAGATATAGGCTATAATATAATACTAGAGTACAATCTTACCAGAAGCATGACATAAAAATTTATAAACACATTTTATATCTTCATACAAGAGGTTTTTAGAGATAATTTAAAGTTAAAATCTTGAAAATTTAATTCTAAAATAGACAATATCTTAAAATTAAAATTTTATATTAATAATATGCATAATTATTTAATACAGAGGAGATATATTGAAATTAAGTATAAAACTTGTTGACTTTCTCCTTTAAATAATTTTTTGTATATGCAAAATTTTATATGATTCAAAAATTATTTAGTAGTTTATCAAATTACTTTATTTTTTAGTGTTTATTAAAATACTTAAGTATTAATTATTAGATCATATATCTAAAAAAATTTAAATTGTGTAAAATTTTATTTATATGATCTCGTTGATAAAAATATTTACGGTTAAATTACTCAAATTTAATTTATATGAGCAAATTATTAAAAAGCGTAAGTCTCAAACATAACCTTCTTTAATATAATCTTTTTATTATATACATTATTTTTCTGATAAAAGAACAATATAAACCATACTTAAACAACTGTACCTAAATTTTCTTCCTTTTTAACAAATTCATGCAAGACTCTTTTTGCATTTTCATTCTAATAAAACATGCAAATTTCTGGTATAACCCATCAATGATATTGATATTGTATGAACTTGTTCAAGATGCAATGTAAAATGCTGATTTGATTTTTAAAAAAATTAATGCCCTCTCCAAACTCCTTGTCAAATTTTATGTTTGACAATTCTTTTTATCATCTCCTTAGTTTCAAAGACACCAAATAATATGGGATTCAAAGATGTCTTTGGTAGCTAATTAATTAGTAGTGTCTAATGTGTTGCAGACAGCCAACTTTTGTGGAGAAAGACTTTAAAGAGGTAGGTTGTAAGGGAAATCTCCGGAATTGCGCCAATGGTAGGTTAAGTGGGTCATGGGGAAAAGTCATTCTTCAGTTGAGTTGGTGCTGGCTCTGTCTGGGAAGAAAATAGACCTCAGGATTGGTTATTTTAATTTTAAAAAAAAAATATTTGGAAGGATAAAAATATTTGATACTGAACTATAATACGTAAATAATACACTAAACTTTATTAGTCTTGTAAATACACACTCATACTTTTTATTTGTCTTGTTCAATTTTCAAAATTTTAGGTATTGTTATTATAGGCCTTTTGCTTGATATGTAATTAAATGATTAATAGTGAAACATCATGATAATTGAATTAGATCAAACTTTAGTTGTTTATACTACCAAGTTATAAAGTTAGTATGATGATTGAGAATGAAGATTAATAACAGAAAGGAAAAGGTGAAGATTACAAATTTAAATCTTTTTACTTATTATAAAATTAATAATTAATAATTATAAGTCAAAAAAATTACTATTCATAATAATATTTTGTTACACAACAATGAAAAAACTATTTATAAATCTTCTGTCGTAGTAGTATGGTGCTACTTGTGTAGGCTCATCATCCCTAGGGATTCCTAATTTTGACCAAATGTCTCTCAAATTGTTTATGTACTTCCAAAAGAAAGCTGCTATATTATGCAGTTCTTTCTTTTGAGGTAATACTAATAAGTAGATGGAGTTGTTTCAATGTTATTTGGTAACTCTTCTATCCACTTTGTCAAGACTTGCACCTCTCTTTTGTTAACTACAAGGTGGAGTGTGGAGGTTTCAAGTCAAGTGATTTGGCTCAGGAAATTCTCCAGTTACTTGAGAATTAAGTACATTTGTTATTGAAATTATTGGCACAACCCAACTGTCTCACATTTTAAAGAAAAAATGCGTACCCATTTTTGTGAGTGTGTGACATAGTTAATAGATAATTTTAACTCTTAATTATGTAATTGTAGATTCCATTTTTATATTCATATGTATAAAAAAAATATCTTTTTAATAAAATCTTAACAGAATACCTTGATTAGCCAACAATGATTCAATGAATGAATGAAATTGGGCAATTTCCAAACCACAAAAGGTGAATAAAGCCAGCCAATTAAGAGAAGACAACATCAGTGAAATTAAATAGTATTAATTAAATATTCTATTTGGTTTTGGATTAAAGCATAGAGGACATGAAATTGAAAAGCCTAACTATATATATATATGTATAATGAAGGAAAACTCTAATGATAGGAGCAATGTGTCATTATCAAAAAAAGACTATGCCTAACTTCTCCCAGCAACATTAGCTGTTTGATTGCAACATTCACCAGCCTTAAAAGTCCAAATAAACTTGAATTATGTTGTCGGTCCGGTAATTATTAACACAATTCACTGCTGATTAAATGGACTTAATGTTTTCACCTAAAAATAAAAACTGGGCTTAATATTTGCACCCAAAAAAATGGATTGAATGTTTATGCATAAACCTGTATATATATATATATACACACGCATACTTAATTAATCTGTTTGGCAATAGTTATTTTTGCATTGTTTTTTATTTTTTTCTAAAGCCAGAGTAAAAATCAGATCAGGTCATGGATCTGATAGGAGTTTTTTATTCCTCAAACATAATAACATGTTGTGAAGATGAACAGTAAGACTTGAAAAAAGTTACTTCCCTGATCTCATTACAAGAAGTATTGAATCAAGAAAAAGATCAAGTATTACCTAACAAAGGGCATGAGAAGACAAGGACACTAATTTGGAGTTGACTTCTATGAAATATATTCTTGAGGATAAATTGATTTAAACATTAATTAATAATTAAGATTTGTAATAAAACCAAATACTTATTAAATTAATAATTAAAAATATACTTTGTCCTTTTACTTATTTATAGAGAATTTTTTTTAATTTATAGAAATTGAACACATGCCATTAGAGTTGTTAAAGTGGGTCAATGAGTCAACTTAGTTCATTTTGATTTTTAAATACACCACTTTTTTTTCATCCATTGAGTTGGATGAAATTGATTTATTTTATTTTTTATTTAAATTTTATTAAAAGATAAATGAATACCAAGTCAAATACGTCAAGTATTTTTATAGGTTAATTTTTTTTGTCCACCCATCAAGTTCATTGGGTTGGATTATCATCATCAGGCTCGATTTAATTTGTTATTTTTTATTATTATTTTATTACTCAATTCTAGTTACTTTTCTTTTCTTTTTCTTTTTCTTTTATATTATGTTATTTATGCACAGTATTGACTTTCTCAATGACAATTTTTTTCGAGAAATCTAGCTTATTATCTTTAAAGAAATTTTCTTTCCCAACATTTTTTACCACAGGATTTGATTGAAACCTTATTTAGAGAAACTCAATTTTACTCCAATTAACAACGTATTAATTCTCTTATAATATTATTTAACACAGTGTAAAATACACAAATTTTCTATCATCCTTCTAATCAAACAATACTCCACTTTTGAATTTAACTTGTCTAGAATAAACAAATTTAGAGTAAGTAATTTTAATTACTAATAAAAAAATCATCTATAATATCAATTATTATTTCTTCTCACCAATAATCAAATTTTCTTATTTTATATTCTGAAGTGAATCGCCCAGTCTAAATAAGTTTTCGGGACGAATTTAACATTCTAGCTGGATTCAAACAACTCACTAATCAATGAATCAAAATAATCATAATCCTTTATGCTATCAGGTACGTGATTCAGGTCCACACATAGTTTTCTGGTTTCCATTTTTAAACCATAAGCAACAGATGCTTAATTCTATGAATCAGCAAGTTAAATAGACTTTTAACCTTAATCAACGCTTGATCTCTTTAATATCGTTATGATTGGTCTGTTTAATAATAACGTTTCCTAAGGATTAATCAATCAAAAGGAAAAATTAACGCTTGAAATTGAAGTCTCGAAACCAGTTACTTTTGCCAGAAAAGAAACATTTCCTTTAAATGATGCTTAGTTTAATAGGTGAAAAATAAAAGAATTTAATTAGAATATATTGTAACATTATCATTCAATTCTAAATTAATAACATGCTTTTTTGTAGTTTTTATAATCATTATTTTAAAAACTATATATGTCAAATAATTTTTAATTAATTACCAACATAATTTTCTTAAACACAAAAACTGTATTAAAATTAAACTCAAAAATAAATTATACTTAGTACGTGACAGCGTTTAGTTTCAGGAATTAATAAAAGATAATGTTTATGCAATAATTTTATTTCTCAACTAACTACAATACACAATCAATCAGTCAATTTAATTTATTTGTAAAATATATAAGATATACTTATTTTTTTCTTTTTACATCTTATAAGATATGCTTTTAATTATATTCTGATTGTTATGTATCAAATATTATTTTCTTTTACGAAGATTAACTGAAACAAAACTAACCTATTACTTTAATATTTTCAAATGTATTTGGTAACTTTAAATAGGTTAGTAATTAAAAGCATGTGTAAGAGAATGTTTCTGATACAGATAAATAACCCATGAAAGGTAGTTGAGTAATTTCATAAAGCAGCATGCACCTACATTTCAGGTCAGTCCAAGTGCATGTGAGAATTGAAACAAACTAGACGATGGAAGGCACGAAAGCCCCACCTTTTTTTATTTTACTTTTTATTATTTTCCTCACAAAGGAGCCCACAGATACGTGTTGGATCACCATATATACAACTTATCCAAATATATATAGTGGCTGTGTTCTTGTCCAAATTTAATTTGGTGAAGAAGCTCTTTGGGTACAACTTGATGAACAACCTTATCGTTGTTGGTGAATTCCAAAGGGATCGCATTGATCTAAGTCTTGTAGTGCATGTGAATCTTTCTACCCGTTTACTGACTTGGATCATGCGATCCCTTAGGAATTTTCCATCACCTTTAAATTTCTTTGCAAGTAAAACTACTTGAGGTAATTGATCTTCTCCTTCTCCATCTATTACAAATTATTTATCTTGTTATATATATTGAGAGGTTTTTATTTATGTGTATTGAATATGGACATGTTGTTCATGAATCACCACTTGCTAGCAATCATTCTTATCAAAATTATGCTATTTCAGGAATATAAGTTTTGCTTGTGTACTCATGGTTATAAGTGATTTTGCTATTCATGTCATAGTTATGCGTTAAAGTGATTTTGCTTGGAAAGAGGAGTAACTGGTTTTATGAACTTTGAAAAAGAAACACACAGAACTTGATCGATCGTTGCCAATGTATTTAAGGTGTACTCTCTTCTTATCTTTATCATTTACTTTCGAACATTGTGACTCTTGAATTGAGCAAGTTCTCAAATTGAATAAGTGAAAAATTTTAGTTATTACTAAACTTTATATGTCTTTCATGATAAGATCTAAAGAATTTATCATGATATATGTGGTCTTTGCATAATATCATGAAAAGTAGATATGAAATTTTAACTGCTATTTAAATTTTAAAAAATGAAACTTAGATATTTATATCCTGATCAAGATAAGGAACCATGGTATCTTAAAATAATAGAAACGTTCCCATGTTGTTGAAATATTTTATACATCAATCCACTCTTTCTCAAGACATATTTTTAAACAAATAACAGTTTTTTCCTCTCTTTCTATGATAAATGTCAGTGTAAGAAAATCATATTAATAAAGAATCATGTTAGAGACTTTTAAGAAAGTTATCATATAAGTTAACAAATTAATGATGCTTTATGGTAAATGTGCATTTAAATTAATTAAATTATTTATTTTGATTGCTTGTTATTTTATTTTTCTTTGTCTTTTTTTTTTTGTATTAAAAATTATTCAAGTGATAAGGAAAAAATGTAAGTGAATGCAATCAAAATATCATCTCATCATTTTTTATCCAGGAAGTTTCATTTGACACTATTTATAGTTATACTCTATGAAGGAATGTTCTGACCTTTCATATCTATACTCTTTAGCCAGATATTAACCTTTCTTATTTTAATCATATCTAATTTTTTATGCGTAACTTTAGAAAAAATATTATATCTTTACATTATCCCATAGACAAGAGATTGTTCATCTTTGAAACCTGAGCTGAAAATTCTCTCACTTGAAGTCTATAAATTAAGCATGCGATATACTTTATCAGAGTGCTTGTTTAGTGGGCTTCCATTTGTGTTAGACAAGGCTCATGAAATTAATCAGAAAAACTTTGTATATATTGGTATTAATTTGAACCTACCTTAACCCAATTCCACTTAGAAAAAAAAATGACGTGATAATTTACATTGCTTAAGCTCTCTATGGAAAACAATATATACATTTGCAAATTGAAGTTGTCCGTTCATGTTCATGTTCATTTTCATTTTCACTTTGTTTTGTCCAAGTTTCTGCATTAACAAATGAATAAAAAGCACCTTGGGTGTTTTATACTTATTTTCCTCGTCCCGTTTCTTCTCTATAATAATATTTCGAAAGGGGGAAGAAGAGAAGGAATTTTTACCTCAAGAAATGGGACCAATAATTATTAACGAGCAAAATGTAATCACTGTATTTCAGGTTATTTGTTGCAATTTTTTCCCTGATAAATAAATTGTTGGTAAAAATAGACATTTAGTATATATATTTGATTATTGTTGCGGTTTATTAATTTTTTCAGTAATATTAATTGTGTAGGGAAAATTATGATTATGATATATTAAAACATGTACTTTTTATCAACTATATTTAAAATCACAAAAATATATTCATTTATACCCATCATTTATATTTCTGTTGAGAAAAATTAATTTTATAACAATGATATTTAAAGTGCTAAAAAATATATTATTTTATAACCATAACATTAAAGTTTGTTGGAAAAATCATTCGGAAACGTGTCTTTTATGGTAATAAGATTAATGTTATTGTGAAAATTACATTTCTATGCATGTCAACAGTTAATTGTTATTGACAAAATCAAAGTGACTGGCAAAAGTAGCAACGTTCAAAATTTAATGAGAAATATCATTATTTTTATATTAACAATAGCTATCATTTGGAAAGATAAAATGCTAAAAAGAGTTGATAGTTATATCAACAGCTTTCGGACAGCAGGCAAGCCCACTAAACCAATTCATTTTTACATATCTAATCATTAGTAATAGTGCAAATCTTTGTTATTAATTTAATGGAATTTGATGATAATCAACCAGGAATAACTCTGTTGAAAAAACATTAATTTTGTAAAAGAGAAATTGTGTTTTTCATAAAATAAATTGTTGAGGAATGAAGAAAATTTTTTAGTGTGACTACTAAGCGATCACTCAAGTGGTTATGAAGTTGGATGATTGTGAATTAAGGCTGAGTAAGCAAATTAATTGATGAGAGATCATAATAAACGTAGAAACTGTGTGGGATATGCATGAGATGTGTGTCACATGAAGGTTAAACACGAGTGCCCCAGTTGAGAAAGGCAAACACATCAATCAAACATGTCGGTTAATCAAATTTTTGTTCGCACGGTTCTGTTCATGCTTCATTCTGTACAATGTCTCCAATTTGTAGTTGTACCTTTCAAACATAGGTGACCATGATGCACGTGTGGTGCTCTCCCTTAAGGTCCTACAACAAATATAAGTAACAAAAAGATTACACGAGATAAATTAATATCTTGGTTAGTTTGGTTTGATGGAAATAAGTAGAAGATTCTCAAAGATTGCTTAATTTTGTCACGCACACGCCTTTACTGTTTGCACTCCCCCTTTTCATGGTTTAATCCTTTTTTATCTTCTCTCTTTTTTAATAGATTTGTTTATCTTCTTTTACCATAATAATCGATTGTTTTAATAAAATAAATAAATATAATAATATAAAAATATTGATAAAAAAGAAAATAAATAAGTCAACAACATAAACATAAATTAATAAATTTATACTATAATTTATTTCTTCGCTTCACTGTTCTTTTAAAATAAATAATTACTTCTATTTTTGTTTTTATTTTATATTTATTTAATCTTGCCTCTACTTTCCTTTTCTTTTTTTATCCTTCTCACCATGTTTTCATATATGGATAAGTAAAAAAAGAAAGAAAGAATGAAATATGTTTTTGTCAAAAATTGGGGTAGTGCTATGTAGACAAAGGCATAAAATAGTTATCGGTCTTGGTGTTTGGATTTAGGTTGTACGGGTCATTTTGCAAAATATTCTTCAACGGAGGGAGTATGGTACCTAGAAAGACCCTTCGATATAGAAGTTAGTATGTGTTTTGGTATATGTGAAAGATCCTTCGATATTGAAGTTAGTATGTGTTTTGGTACATGTTTGAAATGCATTAAGAATAACAAAATGGTTCAGAATCTAAAGGTTGTTTCTGGCTAGATATAAAACTTGCCTGGTTGATTAAATGGGATTGTGTGATGTCTTTACGTTACACGTTACATGTTGATATGTCTTGCTGCTCTAAATAGAAATAAATCTGATTAAATCTAAGAAAACGATACGGAGCTAATAATTTTATAAAAAAGTTAGTTGTTTATACAAATTCTAAACTATATATTAAACATATATTACCTCTTATAAAATATTAAATTGACACGGTCAATCTTAAGTTAAAATTTATAAATGATAATATGATGGGTGATCTTACTTTAATTAAGCTAAAAATTTATAAACGATGATATAACACATATAAGATAATAGAGATATGTAAATTAATATTTTAATTAATTTGACTTAAAAGAATAAGATAAATATTAATTATGTATTTCAATAAATTTTGATTGATTTGATTAATAAATTTACAATTTCTTTACGTGAGAGAAAACGTTGGCTTTCACGTAAGCCCATCGTATAATTAATTAGACAAATAAGATAATTGATCATGTATTTCAAAAAACTGGCACTTAGCTTTTGACACTCCTTTTTTCATAGTTTAATCCTTCCCTTTCATTTTCTTGTTTTTTTTTTTAACAGATTCTCTTCCCTTATTTAACAATATAATGGATTATGATTATGATATTTAATTATTTCATTAAAAATAATAATTATAGTAATATAACAATAAATAAAAGTATTGATAACAAAGAAAATAAACAAGTTAATTGTACAAAGATACATTAGTAAATTTATGATATAGTCTACTTGTCTTATTTCATCATTTCTCAAATTAAACAATTAATTTTATTTTTCTTTAGTTCTCTCCTATTTCTTTTAAACTAAATAAATTTTATTTCTACTCTATTTCTCTTCTTCTTCTTTTTTCTTTTTTTCTCAATTTCGTTCCACTCCACTAAACACACCCTAATTTACGTATTACATAAATTGGAAAACAATTTTTAAAACCTTTCATCGAAACAGATAAAGAAATTAATAGGGAAGAGAGAAGTGCAAATATAAAACAAAAATAGTAAAAATTGTCAAAAGTTGTGTCTATTGTTCATTTATGGGCAAATCTACAAATGAATACAATGGTTTGTAATTAATTTCTCTTATCCCTCATTCCCCCCAAACAAAACACATCATTCTTATCCCTCATTTTATCGGGTAGCTTTTTCAATTCATTTCATGCTAAGTTTTTCAAATTTTAATTAATTTTTCAGCTATACCAAGCAAAACCTTAACTGAATAACTTAGAGAGGTCTTTCCACGTTTTTATTCCTTTTTCTTTTACTACTTTTTACTATCTCTCTCTCTTTATTTTCTTTCCCTCTTCATGATGCAGGCAATGGCAAAGATATGATTCTTTTAATGAAAATTTACACATTGTTTGTATAAAAACGTTATATATACTCATGCAAAATCATTATCAAGCCTACTTTCCTCTAATTGTTCAATTAATTTCTTTTTTATCACAATATATTATTTATTACATTTTTTTTATATTTCACACACCGTATCAAAGCATTTTTGTTGACAAAAATGCCAATGACATACATCTGAACGAATAAAAAAAAAAGTAAAAAGGATAGGCATATTGCTAAAGCAGTAATAATAATAATATTAATAAATACATATCTTTTACCTTTTTGCATCTTATATTTTTCTGTACTTTTAATCACATAATTTGTTATATATTCTTTTATTTTCCTTTTTTCCCTCTCCGCAACACACGTTACTTTAAGTATACATGATCTTATCTCAATCATGGAGGTACTTGCATCAAATTAGGGAGAGAAAGTGAGAAAGCAAAGGACACTGTGTGTGTGCAGTATGGGGTTCATCCGTCTCATCTTTTTCTTGCTGTCCTTAAATTTATGCCATTTCGAATGTCTTTTCTCTAATTTGTTTTCTTGTGCCGTGCCACGTCCAATCTAACCCTACCTACGACAATTCAAATGCTGTAACTTTATTACGCTGACAACTGTAATACGCAGTCAACTAGCTAATTTATTCATAAAATATATACGTATTTCTCTCTCTTCATATTTTATACACGTATTTTTTTCTTCATATTTTATAACTGGTTGTCCGATTGTCTGTTTATTGCAGTTGTCTATCAAACACATTTTTCTTTATGTCGTGTACATGTTTTATATGGTGTTTTTTTTTAAGTCAATGATTTTATGTTCTGTTAAGTCAAGATGACTTAGCATCTTAGTTTTGATAATTACAGAATGGTCTGTTGTACCAGTAGACGGAAGAAATAGCAGACTAAAGAATGATCAGACTGAAGAGACATCAGACTGAAGAAGCATTAGACTGATGATGAAGAGGCATCATACTGAAGAAACATTAGACTGAAATGATCAGACTGAAGCATCAGACTGAATGAATGATCAGACTGTATGAACAGACGGAAGAATGTTCAGACGGATCATTAATGAGCATAGTCAAGATGCATCCTTACACAAGATGAAGTGTTCAAGTCATCAAGGCTCAAAGCAACTACATCAGACGAAGAACCTTCATTACCTCAAGTCAAATGTTCAAGAAGGAAGACTTTGAAGACTAAAATTGAAGACGAAGGAAGGAGATAGACGAATAAATTCAACACAAAACTCATATATCTATTCATTCGTCTATCTTGTTTAATGAAGTTCAGACGGAGTAACTCGTTCCCCAATTCAAATCTAGTCGTTTTCCAAAGACACTGTGCAAAACCCCTGCAACACAAAAAGTAATCATGCTTTTTGTTGATGTCTCTGATCAAGTCAGAAGAAGTTTGTGCAAACATTAATTATTCTGAATGATCTCTGTCACACATTTAAAGACCCCAAGACAAAGGACTAACGTTCAAATCTTCAATCTAATGGATACTTTAAGAAGCTTCTACAAAAGGACTTCATTACTTCAAGAGAAGACTGGTGAACTGCACAACAAAGAAATTATATTCAAGCTTCAAGCTCTCAAGCAAAATTCACTCGCCCTGAACTTAGAATAGATCTTATTGTAAAACCCCTCTATGCGTAGAGGATAAACTTATTCTTTCATCTAACTAAATTCACTGTTGTGGTGCTCTTAGCCTGTGGAGGTTGTGTTCAAAGAATACCTTGTTTAGCCTGTGGAGGTTGTGTTCAAAGAATACCTTGTTTAGCCTGTGGAGGTTGGGTTCAAAGAATACTTGTTTAGCCTGAGAAGGTTGTACCCAAATAATATCTGTATTTAGCCAGGAGTGGCTGGGTTCAAAGAATACTCGTAGTGGAACTGTAAAAGATAGAACACAAGAAGGGGGGTTGAATTGTGTTATAAATAAAAAATTTCCCTTTCGTCTGTGGGTTTAAATATGGTCAGACGAAGTATTACTTAATCTTCAAGGATTATTTTTAAGTAAGAAACGTTATAGCTTGATTATCCCCGTTAGTCAAACAAATAAGAAGATAAATACACAGTTATTTTTATACTGGTTCGTTTATACAAGACTACATCCAGTTACCCAGCAACCACTGAGTTTTCACTACCAACCGTGAAATGGTTTACAAGTATTATTTGCACCCAGCCACTTCTGGCTATGACAAGATATTCTTTGAACACAGCCTTCGCAGGCTAAACAACAGAGGTATTCTTTGAACAACCAGCCTCCTCAGGCTAAACTACCACCAAGTGGATTTTAAAAAGATGTTTTAAAAATAGAAAGATTCATCTTCGCAAAGAGGGTTTTACAATGAAGTACAATTAGATATATTGAGCGAAATCTCAGAAGATAGAATAAGATAAGCGTTTTCGCCAACTGAATTCTGATGAAGTGAAGTCTTTAAAAAGGCACCATCTTTAGATGACCGTTAGACACATGAGAATGTCGTTGAAGATTTTCTTGAGAGCTTTCCAAAAGGTGTCAGATAGTAGTTGAGTGATTGATGGCGTGTGCAGCGGATTTACATTAGGTGCGCAATACCTTTTTTGACTTGTACAGAGACTTTGACAAAAAGGTGAAGACCTTTCTGAGTTGCATGTGTAAGCACGAATCCCTATACTGATCTTGGATGCTTCTAATGAGTACTTCTAAAGATTTGAAATCTTGGCACGAGTGACTCAAACTCTGCTTCACTTCTTGGACAGACGATATACTTCTTCAGTCTTTAAAAGGTTTCGTCTTATCCTATCGTCTGATGACTTGACTTGAGACAGACGAATGAATTCAGTCTGAGGAGTCGTCTTTCGTCTATGCTTGTTCTGTCTGACTTGCTTGCTGATGTTCCGTCTGAGAAAGTTTCGTCTGTCTTGTAAAAATCAAAACCTTAGATGTGTTATTCATCTTGATCTAACAATCTCCCCCTTTTTGATGATTACAGACCATACTGATAACTTTTCTCAAGAAGACATCTGCATAAGATAAGGTTAGTGATCACAGATAAAACGCAAGTCAGATTTACATCAAGACGATGTTTTCTGAAATAATACCTCTTTATAAAAAGAATTGTTACATCAATGTGATGTAAACCTTATACAATATTACAAAGGTATACAAAAAACCAAAGTACATGTATGTGTTTTACAAATTAATAAAGAATCAATACAATAAAATACAAAAAAAATTTGCTCCCCCTCATACGATATAGGCTCCCCCTCAGACGATGCTTTCTTGCTCCCCCTCAGACGATGCACTCCCCCCTTTTCCCTTTCTTCCTTTCTAAGATACTCTCCCCCTTGGGCTGAGAATCATCAAAAACATGATCAAGAAGAAGGTTTAGGCTTCTTTTGAAGAAGGCTCATGACAATGTCCTTCAGCTGCTGCACCTCAGATGCGAGAAAGGCTTGATTGTCCTCAAGCTCTTTGTTCTTTTGCTTCAGATGCTCGCAATTCTAAGGCATCATACTTACGCTTTAGAGTATTATACTCATCAACGTCCTTCGCGTCATCCTTAGCAACCTCCATCCTATCATCAACCTCCACTCTATCATCAATCTCCACTAGCGGTGTTTGAGGCTCTTCCACTATAGGTATAGAGTCATCTATGATGAACACTGTTGGAGTCCTCTTCAGACGCAGAGTGAAGAGTGGAAGTGTGAGGTATGCAGTGAAGTCTCTTTCCCATTGCCAAGAGTATATCTTAGAGGGAATAGAGAGCTCAAGATCTGGATGCTCATGTGATGGATGTGTATAAGCAAAGGCTTCTCCAGGATACACCCTGCCACAGATTGTGGAATCTTCATCAAATGAAGTTCCAGAACAAAAAGCAGAGGTGGCTTCATGATCTTCTATCATCCTCTGAATCTTCGGATTGATAGGTCATGAGGCATGGGTTTGAAGAGATTTGAGATGCGAGTATGCAGCAGACGGAAGTCTCCGGGGGATGTGCCTTGCAAACTTAAAGGATCTGGAGACAAACGGAGTCTTCTTCTCTTTTCCTTTAGCCAAAAACTTGACCAAGCAAAGTCATTTTCGGTCTAAGACGATAGAAAACTTTGTTTCGTCTGAAACCAGAGAAGAGAATTGGGATCCTACCATGAACGGACAGTCTTTTCTCTCCTTCTTTGCTCTTCTTTCAATGTGATAAAAGGAAGTTGATCTAGCTTTTGCTTCCCTTCTATAAGCACCAGCCATCAGTTTGAAAGCCATGTTGTAGTCTTCAGGAAGAGCGTGAGCAAACTCTTCGGGGTCTTCGAATTCGTCGAGGAGGATGGAGTAGCGGGGGCAGATGCCTGAACAGTGAGGTCTTGTCCAAGGAAGAACAATTCCAAGAGTATGTCCTAGACCTACATACTCTGTTTGATTCATGGGAATTGTGAATGGTACAGGATCATGACGGTCAATGGCGTCCAGATGCCAATGTGAGCAATCCTTTAGCTCATAGATGGTGGAGCTAGAATCTCCATATCTGCAGTGATGAAATGCAGGTGCGTTGATTTCATGTTGAACCTTCCACTTGATGTTTTCTCTGAAGGGGATGTGGGTTCATAGCCAAGAGCTGGTCCTTCAATCACCGACTCAGCTAGATGATCCTTGTACCTTTTTATTCCTTCTAAACCCTTGATGTCTAAGGAGTCCAGTATATCCCAAGGCAGACACTTCAGCCATTCGCGTTGCTCTTCGGGAGTGTAGATGAAATCTTCTTTGAAATCTACTGGCTTCAGGGGTTTGTGATAGACGATGGGGTTGACAAATCTCCCAAGTTGAAATCCCTTTTTGCCTCTGTACCGATAGGGGTTTCTCAACTCAATGTAGGGAGTGTCCTTTATAAAGCAGTTTTCATGTATGCCAAGTGACCATCTTCAGCAGACTCAGACGGTTCACCATCGTTGGAGATATCTTCAATCTTCTCTCCAAGAATCCAGTCAGGCTTAACTGGTATTTCAGCACAAGAGCTTTCAGCAAAGCGTCTCGTGACTAATTCGTTGAGGAACGAATAGTCCGTCTTGTGCTTGGGTGGTAGATCTTCAGGATTGATTACTTCGGCGTGAGATCTCACCCATGATGCATCCACCTTTATTACATCCATATGTTCTTCATCAGACGAAGAACTTATGTCTTCAATAAGAATTTCTTCAGACGTAATCTTCATCGTCTGTTGGTGGGATGCTTCTTTAGACGCAGCAGGTATCGTCTGATCAAAGGCAGCGTTGAGAGGAGACGCAACAATAGGATCAGACACAATTGTCCTATGTTCGTCTTAGAGAGTTGATGTAGAAACCTCCATAGTAGAGACTTCATCATTAAGCATGGTCTCCAATTCCTCTGCCAATTGGGCATTATCCTTCTGGATCTGGGCAGTTTCTTCACTGTTCATGCCCTCTGAAGTAGCTGGAGCAGACGCACCTTCAGACGATCCAATGCCCTTAACGCTTTCACGAAAAATTCTTTCTTGTTCAGCTTGAAGTAGCATAAAGACCCTCACACCTCTTTTCAGTTGTTTTGCTTCGTCTGTTTCTCCAACAATCACAGACGCAAGCTTCTGCTTCATCTTTTCTTTGCCTTTGGCAGCCTTTTGAAGAGCGACCTCTCTGGCTCTTGCTTTTTCTTCGGCTGTTTTCTTCTGCTTTTCTTCGTCTGAAAGGATTCTAACAGACGAAACACCTTCAGACGATAGCCTAACCCCTTCATCTTCACTTGGGGATATCGTCTTCCCTTGCGTCTTAGCTGCAACGTGCTTTATTCTAATAGTCCTCCTCTTCTTCTTGAGAGGCTCTTCTAGAGCATCTTCGAAGGGAACTTCAGAAATAACCACGGGTGGAAGAGGTAAGGGTGTTTGGTCTTGTGTTTGGGCTTGTGTTTGGGTTCTGGCGCGTTTGATGCGAGCTTTGTGTGGGGGGTCTTTGGTGATTGGTGAAAGGGGAACGTGTTCTTCACTCGCAGTGTGATGAAGGAAGCCAGGGTTCAGATGCATCTTGGCAAAGGTGCTTCCTTTGACTTCCTTGCCTTCTTTGTGCCAAACGACGCCAGAGGCATCAAAGCCTTGGTTGATGATGATTTTGGTGAAGAGAGTGGCGTAGGGAATACTGCTCTTCCTACGGATGTTCCTATTTCTTAACGCACTTATCCAGTGGTCAAGAATGATGTGAGGAAGACTCATCCTTACTTTCCTCAGACAGTAGAAGATGCAAAACTTGTCTCGAGTACTCACATTGTCTCGTGAGCCAGTTCTAGACGTGAAGATGTTGTAAACAAGGTTGTGGATGATTCTTGCAGTGGGACAAAGATTCCCTGATCTCAAAAACTTGGAATTTTCAGAGTTGTGGACCTTCCAGTAGATAATCTTATCCACGTGTTATTCAGACTTAAGCCTCATCCAGTCAGCGCTGTAAAAGCGCCCTTCTGCCTTGCAGTTCCCGGCTTTAGCAATGGAGTCTATCGTGATAATGTACTCCTTGTTGTCAATGGTACCAACAATACCATCATCAAACTCCTTTACGTCACTCCAGAACTCAGCATAGGCCTCCATCAGCCATGGCCCTCTCATCTCTGCAAACTCCATTCATCCATTGTGTACCAGCATCTTTGCTACTCTTTCAGAGATGCTCTCAACAGTGTCTCTCGATATCCACTTGCTGGGCAAGAAAAGATCTTGAGCGAAGAAGGTTACTTCGGTTGTCTTGATATTCTTGGCGGCCATTGTTAGGTTTGAAAAAGAGAGTTAAGTTGTGTGAGTAGAATATTCAGAGAAAGTGTGAATGCAGTAAAGAATAAAAATGTGAACTTTAAGAGTATTTATAGTCAAAACTAAAACGATTGTGATTTACCAGACGAAAGAATTTTAAACCGCCCCTGATTTGACGTGTCCCCATCATTGCCCTTTTAATGATTGATTTGACTTCTGTAATTCACAGCACGTGCTTCTCAAAGTCCTAAAATAGTGCAATAAATGACAGACACATTTATTGCTACTTTTAATTTTTCCCTGCACACTTAACTTTAAAATAATTAAATAATATCCTTACGTCTGTTGAATTTCCTCAGACTGATTCAACTTGATCAGACGCAAAGTTTCGTCTTAACACGAAAACATATACAAAGGTACAGACGAAATGAAATGCTCAGACGAAAGAGAAAACTTAATCAATTAAAGAGATAATTCCTAAATTTTCTTTAATGAAATTAAAGCGAGTTTCGTCTAAAGATTTTGTAAAGATATCTGCCAATTGAAAATCAGTTTGAACAAATTGTATATCGAAAATACCTTTTTGAACATATTCTCTTATAAAATGAAATTTGATTTCAATATGCTTGGCTTTTGAATGTTGAATAGGGTTTTTGCTGAGATTTATTGTACTTGTGTTATCACAAAATACTGGTATTTGAGTTTCAAACCTGGAATAATCCTCAAGTTGATGTTTTACCCAAAGTAGTTGTGAGCAACACCCAGTATGACAATATATTACGCCCGATGGTTAGAGTGCAATGGAGTTTTGCTTCTTGCTTGACCAAGAGATTAGTGATGAACCAAGAAACTGGCATCCACCACTTGTGTTTTTTCTCTCCACTTTATCTCCAGCATAATTAGCATCACAATAACCACTTAAATTGAAATCACTACTTTTCTTGTAAAAGAGAGAGATTAGTGGTTCCAATAAGATATCTTAAAATGTGTTTAACAGCTTGTAAATGTGATTCTCTAGGATCAGATTGAAAACGTGCACATAGACAGACACTAAACATAATGTCAGGTCTACTAGCAGTGAGATAGAGAAGAGATCGATCATACCTCGTATCATTCGATCAATCTTGGTCTTACCCGATTCATCTTTGTTGAGGCCGGCTCCAGACGAATGCATGAGAGTTTTCATTGGTTTGACATTTTCCATTTTGAATTTCTTTAGAAGTTCCTTAGTATACTTCTGTTGATGAATATATATGCCTTGTTTAGTCTGTTTGATTTGAAGTCCTAAGAAAAACTTCAGTTCTCCCATCATGCTCATCTTGAATTCTTCCTGCATTAACTTAGAGAAATCCTTGCACAAGGATTCGTTAGTTGCTCCAAAGACTATATCATCTACATATATTTGAACAATAATAAAGTCTTTTGAAACGCTTTTCTTGAAGAGAGTAGTATCAACCTTCCCTCTTGAAAAATCATTTTGAAGAAGAAAGGAACTCAGTCTTTCATACCAAGCTCGAGGAGCCTGTTTAAGACCATATAGTGCCTTTTTTAGTTTAAAAACATGATCTGGTTGAGATGAACTTTCAAATCCAGGAGGTTGTCTTACATATACTTCCTCTTCAATAAAACCATTTAGAAAAACACTTTTTACGTCCATTTGATATAGGATGATATTCTTATGAGCAGCAAAGGCAAGTAAAATTCTAATTGCTTCCAATCTAACTACAAGAGCAAAAGTTTCAGTGAAATCTATACCTTCTTGTTGATTATAGCCTTGAGCTACTAATCTTGCTTTGTTTCTTACCACTTTTCCGTCTTCATCAAGTTTATTTCTGAATACCCATTTGGTTCCAATGATATTTTGCTTCTTGGTTTCTTTACCAAAGTCCAAACATCATTTCTGGTAAACTGGTTTAGCTCTTCTTCCATAACTAAAATACAGTCATTATCTTGTAGGGCTTCCTCAATATTCTTGGGCTCTATATGTGACACGAGAGCATATCCAGACGATTCTTTTAGTTTGGATCTAGTTTAAACACCTTGATGTCTATCTCCAATGATAAGATCTTCTGTGTGGTTTGATGCAAACTTCCATGTTCTCACAAGGGCTTGATCTTCATGTTGATGAGTATCAGACGAAAAGGGTTCGTCTGTGCTTCTATCGTCTGCTCTTGTGCCTGTTCTTCCGTCTGACTCATGTTGATCATTTGAACTTGAACTTTGACCAGAAGGGTTAATCTATAAATTATCAAATAAATTTTCTAGGTCTGATATTTCCTTATCAGCCTTTGAGTTATCTTGGAATTTTACATGAATTGATTCCTCTACAATTTGTGTCTTAGAGTTAAATACTCTATAGGCCTTAGACGTATTGGAATATCCAAGTAAGAATCCTTTCACCACTTTTGAATCAAATCTGCCAAGTTGATCTTTGGTGTTTAAGATGAAACATTCACATCCAAAAGGATGGAAGTAAGAAATGTTGGATCTTCTTCCTTTCCATAGTTCATATGGAGTCTTATTCAATATTGGTCTTATCAATATTCTGTTTTGAATATAACAGGAAGTATTAATTGTTTCTGCCCAATAATATTTTGGAAGAGAGCTTTCATGCAACAAAGTTCTAGCCATTTCTTGTAAGGTACGATTTTTCTTTTCCACAACTCCATTTTGCTGAGGAGTCCTTAGAGATGAAAAATTGTGAAAGATACCATTTTCAAAACAAAAGGCATTGAACTCAGAATTTTCAAATTCTGTTCCATGATCGCTCCTAACGACCTTAATACATATTCTTTTTTCTTTTTGAACACGTTTGCAGAATATTTCAAAGACACTGAATGACTCGTGTTTATGTGCTAGGAAGTATACCCATGTGAATCTAGTATAATCATCTATAATTACAAATCCATATCTCTTTCCTCCAAGACTTTCAGTCTGAGTAGGTCCAAAGAGATCAATATGTAACAGTTTTAGCGGTCTTGTCGTGGAAACAACATTTTTTTATTTAAAAGACGTTTTGAGTTGTTTCCCATGTTGACAAGATTCACACAGACGATTGGATTTCCAAGATATTTTCGGCAAACCTTTTACAAGATCCTTTTTAGAAATTTTCGAAATATACTTGAGACTTAAATGTCCAAGCTTTTTGTGCCAAATATCTCGTTCATCATCTGCTGAAATCAAACATGTCACATTCTGATCACTAAGGTCAGAAAGGAAAACCTCATAAAGGTTATTCCTTCTTTTCCCAATAAATAGAATGGATTTGTCTTTATTTTTGACTATACATTCATCTGAATTAAAAGTTACTTCATATCCACTGTCACAAAATTGACTTATGCTAAGTAGATTGAAGTTAAGACCTTTAACATAAGACACATTTTGAATAAGAGGATTGAGTGTCTTACCAACAGTCCCAATGCCTAAGATTTGACCTTTCCCTGAACCATATGATACAGATCCTTTACTTGGTCTGAGATCTTGGAACATAGACAGGTCTCCCGTCATGTGTCGTGAGCACCCACTGTCCAGGTACCAGCTTGAAGTCCTCTCTTTTCCTATTAAGGATATATGCAACAGGAATAATGAGTGACTTTGGTACCCAAATCTTTTTGGGTCCTTCTTTGCTAGTGAAAGAAGATTTCTTCTTGTTTAAGGTCTTTTTATCTTTTCTATAATTACTTGGAACCTTATTATAATTTTTTATCTTCTTTTTATGAGCAGACGGAACAAAATTGTTTTTCATTTTGTCTGACTCTTCAACATAACCAAGTCCACTTTTGTCAGACGGAGATCTCCCACATTTTAAAATATTTTCTAGCATGGAGGATCCCTTAGTGAACTTTGTTAAGTCTTTGAGTAAGGATTCATTTTCTTTCTTCAATCTTTCAATTTCAGAAATAAACTTATCCTTTTCAGACTCAGATGATTTTTCATCTGATACCTCTTTTTGCAGTAACTCATTTTTAGTTCTCAAAGTAGCATTTTCTTCCAAAGTTTGTTTTAACTTGGCTTTGCATACTTTGTATTGCTTAGCAATAAAATGTGAGTTTGCCAAAAGTGTATCGTATGAAATTTCTTTTGATTCTGACTCAGACTCAGATGAGGAGGATGAAGAAGTTTCAGATTCAATTACCTCTGATGAAACGGTGTCTCCAACCATGAGGCAGATATTCGCAGTTTCTTCTTCAGTGGATTCCTCTGAGCTTTCGCTATCAAGGTCTTCCCAAGTCACTAGACTTTTCTTACCCTTGTCTTTGCGAGGATTCCATATTTTCTTTAGTCTTTGACACTTTGATCTCATGTGTCCAGGTTTTCTGCATTCATAGCAGATAACTTCTGAGCTCTCCTCCTTGCTTGATGATTTTTCAGGGAGCTTTCTCTCCTTCTTGAAGAAGCGTTGACCTCTCCCCTTTTTTATCATCATCTTCTTAAAGCGTCTGGCCATGAGAGAAATCTCATCATCAGACGAATCAGATTCAGTGGTGTCAGCTTTCAACACTCTGTGCTTCTTCTTTCTTTCTTTCTTAGGAGTTTCCTCCTTTGTTGTGTTATTGACAGACGGAAAAGCTATTGGTTCTTGAACCTTGATCTTGTCACTTTTGCACAAGAGTACCTCATGTACTCTCAAAGCTCCTTAACTCGTCAAGAGTTAATGTCTTCATATCACGCCCGACTGAGATGGCAGTGGACATAGCTTCCCATGGAGGAGGAAGACTATCCAATATTTTCATGTTGTTTTGAGTTTTGGTGAAGGTAATATTCAGCGCAGTGAGTCCATTCAATATTGTTTGGAATCTACCAAACATCATATCGATAGATTCTCCTTTCTTTCTTCATAGAGAACATCTCATATTCTTTTTGAAGAGTAGCAGCTTTCCTCATTCGCACATCCTCAGTTCCTTCATAGGAAATTTTGAGGGCATCCCAGAGTTCTTTAGTTGTTTTATATGCACAGAATCTGTTGTATTCCGTCCTAGATAATGCACACATGATGACATATCGGCCTTTGCTGTTGAGTTCCATGAGCGAGAATTCTTCATTTCCCTATTCAACCTCAGGTTTGACAATAGGGATGTTTCCTTGAGTTATGATGTTCCACAGTCTGTACTGTGTGGATTTGATGTACATCTCCATTTGATCCGCCCAATATGGGTAGTCATCACCAGAGAACGCCGGTGGCTTGCTCATAGATGACCCTCCGGATAAGAACGAAGGTCCTTGAGACTCCATCCAGGATCTTTTCCTCTAGCAACTGTAATGCGCTCAACCCTTAGAGGCTGAGCTCTGATACCAAACTGTAAAAGATAGAAAACAAGAAGGAGGGTTGAATTGTGTTATAAATAAAAATTTTCCCTTTCGTCTGTGGGTTTAAATATGGTTAAACGAAGTATTACTTAATCTTCAAGGATTGTTTTTAAGTAAGAAACGTTATAGCTTGATTATCCTCGTTAGTCAAACAAATAAGAAGATAAGTACATAGTTATTTTTATACTGGTTCGTTTATACAAGACTATGTCCAGTTACCCAGCAACCACTGAGTTTTCACTACCAACCGTGAAATGGTTTACAAGTATTATTTGCACCTAGCCAGTTCTGGCTATAACAAGATATTCTTTGAATACAGCCTTCGCAGGATAAACAACAGAGGTATTCTTTGAACAACCAGCCTCCTCAGGCTAAACTACCATACAAGTGGATTTTAAAAAGATGTTTTAAAAACAGAAAGATTCCTCTTCGCAGAGAGGGTTTTACAATGAAGTACAATCAGATATATTGAGTGAAATCTCAGAAGATAGAATAAGAGAAGCGTTTTCGCCAACTGAATTTTGATGAAGTGAAGTCTTTAAAAAGGCACCATCTCTAGATGACCGTTAGACACATTAGAATGTCGTTGAAGATTTTCTTGAGAGCTTTCCAAAAGGTGTCAGATAGTAGTTGAGTGATTGATGACGTGTGCAGCGGATTTAGATTGCGTGCGCAGTATCTTTTCTGACTTGTAAAAAGACTTTGACAAAAAGGTGAAGACCTTTTCTGAGTTGCATGTGTAAACACGAATCCCTATACTGATCTTGGATGCTTCTAATGAGTACTTCTAAAGATTTGAAATCTTGGCGCGAGTGACTCAAACTCTGCTTCACTTCTTGGACATATACTTCTTCAGTCTTTAAAAGGTTTCGTCTTATCCTATCGTCTGATGACTTGACTTGAGACAGACGAATGACTTCAGTCTGAGGAGTCATCTTTCATCTGTGCTTGTTCCGTCTGACTTGCTCGCTGATGTTCCGTCTGAGAAAGTTTCGTCTGTCTTGTAAAAATCAAAACCTTAGATGTGTTATTCATTTTGATCTAACAGGAACTTTAGTATGTTGCTGGGGAACTGGATGTAGTCTTAATCAGACGAATTGTTGTCTTCTTATTGATTCATATGTTAACTAACAGAGATAATAACTTGAACAGTCTGATAATAAAATCAATCTTAAAAGGAAAACAATCTTGCGTCTGATCAAGCTTTGAAAACAATAGACGCAAACGTATCGTCTTAGAGAAATATTTTTTAAATAATCTACACAATTCAACCTCCTTCTTGTGTGTTTTTGTCTTTTACATATTCATTAAAATATTATATTTGTTTCTTAAAATATAAAACTATAAACATTGATTTTTATTTAAAAAAATGTTGCCAAAACATTCTTGTATTTTGATATTTTGTGAAAAAAAATTAATCTTGTTGATGCAACCTACCCATACGTAATGGCTGGAATCTAATTAATTTTTTTAACTTATTAGAAAGTGAATGGGTTGCGTTAATTCATTAGCTTTAACATATGATGAGCCAACCCAGATTAATAGGATTGACTCGTTTATATAAAATAAACGTTTACATAATAAGCAAAAATATGTTAAATAACAAGAAGAGAAAAAAATAAATATATAAAAAGTAGAGTGAGAATAAAGTTACTCCGTATAAGGGGAATGAAGAGAAATAGAGTTAAAATAGATTGTTTAATATAAAAAGAAAATAAAATATTTTTTAATAAAATTATTTATCATTATTTTGTTTCTCTTCTGCATATGAAGTGTGTCACCCATATTCTTCCGCATATTTCTCTTCTTTTCAATATATATTTAAATGGAAGAAAATTGGGAGAAGAAAAACGAAAAATCAACTTTTTATATAGATCTTTCACTTATTTTTATTCTATTATTTAATTAAAAAAATTCATTAATTTATCATTCGTACAACCAAAGAGTGTTTATAGGTTTTATAGGAGTAGTGAGAAAAACAAGAAGAAAATAAAGATAAATTTCATCTTTTTTACATAATATTTATTCTTTTTTCTAGTTTATTTCATTTTCTTCCATTTTTTATTTAAATATGAGATGTCAATCAATATAAAAAATCACAATTGATCATATATACATATATTAAACTTATTGATTTTTATGATAATTACTTAAAAAATTATTCAAAAGATAAATAATTTTAAATTTTTAAAAAAAAACAAAGATGAGAAATGTGTACAGATAATAAAAAAATGTTAAAATGAAAACCCCAAAAGGCTTAAGTTTGAAAAAGTTAGGATGGTGTGAAAAAGGAAGCAAAAGGATCCAGTATCATCTCCTTAATTGTGGGATGCAAAGATGCACACCAAATTTTGTTGTGGTCAACACATAACTAATTCCAACCAATTCCGCTGCCGTAGACTATGCCATGCTATGCACAATTTCTTCCGCAAACTTCGTTACCAAATTCAAACGATACTTATAATTTTTTTGAATTAAGATTTATCTTAATTAAGATCCACCACGGTTAAGAAACTAGAAAGCAAAAATATTTAATATATTGAATAATATAATTTTACGTATTTTAATAAAAAAAATTCCTTTTCTTAGCCGGTGCTCTAAATGCACCACCTTGAATTATAATTATAAACATTAATTACGGGCCAATTTTAATAAAATAGTAAATTGTATTAGATATTAATCATACACTTCTAGATGGTCATTGGTCACATAAAATTAAACCCTAGTTATTTTGATAGAAAAGCATAATAAAGATTGGGAAGGACTTTTTTTCCTATAAATGAATTTTACTCAAACCTTAATTGTGTATCTTTCACATTAAATTAATCTTCTTCAACTTCCCTCCACATCATGTCACTGTTAATATAGCATCTCCTTCCTAGTAATCACGACACCACCACCTGGGATGTTAATGTCATCTTCGACCTCCATGTCGCCATCAACATTCAGTGCCTTGACATCCTTGACTACCACAATTGTATCACAAAGCAAATGTGATTTAAACACTCAAACAAACGTGTAAACATGTTTGGATTTGATTTTTAAATACTTTTATATTTTTTTCAACTTTATTTACAAGTGAAATTAACCGACTAATTATAAATATATGTATTTCTTTTATTAATTTTTTTTTATATTTTATAATTAATTATTTGATAATTGTTTATCAGATATAATTAAATGGCCAGTATAATTATCTATCAAATGATGTTGTTTTTTTAAATCTCTCGTGTCCAGTTTTCTTGTATAAATACATTTTTTTACTAGACCACGTGTGTTTTGAATGTTTGAATAAGGCTGCTATAAATTATAAAACTCTCATAAAATGAATATAAATTCTTATAATTAAAACTCAAATTTTCTAATTTATCTAAAATGAATTAATCTTATCATACCAATCAACATGCTTATTGATACACTATTCATTGCGTACCTGTCAGAAATAAGTAGTTCAGAGAAATTTCTTTTATATATCAGGAACAATAACACATATACTATATGTGAATAGCTTAAATGTGTAAATTTCAATGCGAATGTGACAGATCGGTGGTGGAAAAAGTAGTTTGTGTAAAGGTCCGCCACTAATGGCGGTATTAGTTGACTGCTATTCTAACTTAATTCGTTGAGAATTATCATTCGATCATGGACATGTGTCTCGCATGAAATTAAAATATGCTTTTTTTTAGAAAAAAAATATCAAGAGTGTTCTCACTCATTTTGGTTGTAGTAGAGCTAATTCTTGCTCAATATAAAATAATAGTCATGACTCATGAGCACATATTTTAATGATCAGTTTTGAACTTCACATATAATATATCGTTCATATGAAACTTAACTTGTCAAGTAAGACATCGGAATCTAATTGTTATTTTTTCTAACTTCATATCTCTGATCGAATAATAACATTTAAAAAAATGACAACTAAAAAAAAAGTATTGTCACTTAGAAACAAAATACATATAAATTGACATTGAATTATATATATTACACTATTGTAAATTAATTAAAAAAATTTAAATATGAATTTTAAAATAATGATTATTACAGAAGTATACATTTTTACCTTACTTAACAATTTATAATTACATAAGAATGCAAAAGCATTTATCCAGATAATGCATTTAAATCAAAATTTATGTAAAATTTACTACTGATTTATCATTTTCTAACTAAAAAACAAAAATAGCATAAAAATGATGCAAAGCATATTTGAATTCCAAGATGCGTGTGAATTATGAGTTTGGTAAGTTTCATAACATTTAAACTAATCTTCTTTTCATCATGAACCAGTAACTTGGTATTCACGTTGAAAAGTCCACATGCACCCTCCTCTCTTTTTATCAAATCCCACAAAACCCGCTATAAATATTGCACTTGCCATCAAGCCTCGTAACATTCCTCCAAGCATAATCAAGCACGCATAGCAAAAATCAATTGCTCAGCTAGTTTTGGCCACGCTTGCATTAATTCTTCTATTGCTCTAAGCCATGGCCTCTAACTTCAGCTTGAGAACTTTGATGATATTTGCCCTTGCATTTTCTCTCACCCTGCAAGGCACTCTTGGTAAGCATGCGAAACCTTTCTTTCACATAAAATTCACACACACACTCCACCCCTTCTTCATGAATGCCTTAATTCCCATTTTTTTCACATGTCAAGTGATCCTAGTACTTTCTATTGCAGTGTCTATGTTTGTACATATATATATTTTCAAACAAACATAGTTAAGATTCGTGTACTTTTATATTGACGATTATTGTGGTGAGAATGAATAGTTAATTAACATTGTAATGAGAAACTAAACTACAGGAGCGATAGAATGTGAGGAACTGAGCCACGAGACATGCTCATTCGCTGTATCATCTGGTGGGAAACGGTGTGTGCTTGAGAAGCGCATAAAGAGGAGTGGTGAAGAGGCATACACATGCAAGACATCAGAGATTGAAGCTGATAAACTGAAAGACCACATTGAAACTGACAAATGCATAAAGGCTTGTGGTTTAGACAGAAAATCCCTTGGAATCTCATCAGACTCTCTTCTTGAATCTCGTTTCACACAGAAACTCTGCTCCCCTCACTGCTACAACTGTTGCCCCAACGTTGTTGACTTATACTTCAATCTCGCAGCCGGTGAAGGTACCTACACTACACACAATCCATCCACGTTAATTTTTCAACTTTACTTTACAATCAATTGCAATACTCAAATAACTGTTATATCAGTCAACACTCGTGTTTGTAGATATATAATATTTCTTATTCTTCACATCTTATAATAACCGGTTGTTGCTTCTTACATTCGTCTACCAAATATTTTTCTTAATATTTCTTATGTGATTAACAAATTCTTTGTGTGTAGGTGTGTTTCTTCCAAAGTTGTGTGAAGTACAAGGCGTGAATGCTCGTCGAGGAATGGCTGAACTGAGAAGCTCTGGTATTGTGGCACCAGGACCTGTGCACTCTGTGCAATTCACAGCTAATCCTCCAACCAACCTTGTCCTGTTCACAGATATCGAACCCGCGGTTGCTCCTTCATTCCCACCAAACTAAACTTAAAAGTGTAGTTTTTTAGAACAAATGAAGAATTTGAGAGTAGCGTGTTAAACATATTATCGAATATGTACTTTATACAAATTGAGAGTGACATTTTCTATGTTTTGTTTGTAATAATAAGAGTGAAGTTGCACCTACATACGAGTAAGATCGCTCGCTATATGGTTTGTTGCATTCTATTGTACCATATGTGCCTGAAAGTGGTCTACAAATTAATAAGGTGTAACTTTCACTGTATTATAAATTATACATATAATTAAATTATAACCCGTTGTGCATCTCTTCTTTACTCATCAAATTCTCAATGATAGCCACTAATTATATATATAAAATCAATAAAAGAGTAAATTAATTAACGTTAAATTATTCTAACCGTAATCTATAATTATTTTTTTAAAAAGAAATAGCCACTAACAATTTCTTGTAAATAGTGACAAGAAAACATTGACGGTGATGCAGACAAAATTTTGTTGTCTCTGCCGAGTCTGCCCTTGTTTTCCTCGTCAAGCTTTAGACTTTCACGGGAACAATTAATCAAAACAAAAAAAAATTGGAAACAAGGCCCAACTGCGTGAACCTCCATGCACCCAACATTACATTTTTGGCAGGCCCAATTCTCTGTGAAACTCTAATTAAAATTAAAAACACAATCCTTAAAGTATAAAAAAATCGTATCAATATTTTGTTTTATTAAAGATCCGACGTGTATTCTTTTAAGTTTTCAGTTTTACGCCAACAATATTCTTTTTTTTTTTTTTGAAATCTCCTTTCCATTTCCTTTCTTTCTTTTCTTTTATTCCTTTTTTTTTTTTTTTGTACGTTTCAACAATGACTAGATTCCTTCTTAGCCAAACCAATCATATCAGAAGTCAGAACCCAAACGCTATCAAATTCATGCCCTGTAAATATAATCTTTAAAATAGTTGTAATAAAAAATAAACAAACGTACAACATATGCAATAAAAATTAACAAGATAATTATAATTACGTACTATTTACTCAAAGAAAATATATTATGCTTTAATAGCTTATGTATATTTGTTAAGTTGATTAATAAAATTAAAATGTAAATCAATGTATGCTTAAAATAGATGAAGCAAAGATTATTTTTGAAAAGATAATTAAAGACAAAAATGAAATTAATCAGTACATGACAAAGAAAAGATTACATTTTGTTTGATGCAAGACGCTGAAACTCCACGAATCACAACTTTTGCGACGTTCTCGAAACAAACACCTACTCGCATCCTTTATATATCTCACGCAAACTCACGTTACCCATGTTATCGTAACATTACCCGTTATAACCAAAACAAAACAATGCAAACTCCAACCACACTCACCGGAATACTCCGTGACGTCGCCGGAACATTCCCCTCCCATCGCGCTGTCTCCGTTTCCGGCGAATTTGACCTAACTCACTCGCGCCTCGACCACCTCGTCGAACGCGCCGCCTCCCGCTTCCTCTCCGCCGGCATCAAACCCGGCGATGTCGTAGCCCTAACTTTCCCCAACACCATCGAGGTCTTCTCCTCTCACTGTTTCATCTTTTACATCTTCATTTATTAATATTAATAATTATCAATGCTAATTTATTTGTTGATATATTCAGTTTGTATTAACGTTTCTTGCCGTTATTCGTGCACGTGCCACGGCGGCACCGTTGAACGCGGCATACACAGCGGAAGAGTTTGAGTTTTATTTATCAGATTCAGACTCAAAACTGTTACTAACATCAAACGAAGGAAACGAGCCGGCTCAAGCCGCGGCTTCAAAGTTAAGCATTCCGCACGCAACGGCTCATCTAGAATCAGGCGACGCCGATGAACTGAGTCTCTCACTGAGCGAGACCGATTCAGAAGCATCTGACTCGGTTTCTTCACTCATTAACGATCCGTCCGACGTGGCACTGTTCCTACACACCTCCGGCACCACGAGCCGCCCTAAGGGCGTGCCGTTAACGCAGCAGAACTTAGCATCTTCAGTGGAAAACATCAAACTCGTTTACAAACTCACTGAGTCCGACTCGACCGTGATCGTTCTTCCTCTGTTTCATGTCCACGGTTTAATCGCGGCGTTGCTGAGTTCTCTGGCCACCGGCGCCTCCGTGGCGCTGCCGGCGGCGGGGAGGTTCTCGGCCTCCACGTTTTGGAGCGATATGGTGAACTATAACGCCACGTGGTACACTGCGGTTCCTACCGTGCACCAAATCCTATTGGAGCGTCATTTAAAAAACCCGGAACCGGTTTACCCTCAGCTCCGGTTTATTCGTAGTTGTAGCGCGTCGCTTGCACCGGTTATATTGGAGCGTCTGGAGGATGGTTTCGGTGCGCCGGTTTTGGAGGCGTACGCTATGACGGAAGCGACGCATTTGATGGCGTCGAATCCGTTACCAGAAGATGGGCCTCATCGGGCCGGGTCAGTGGGAAAGCCCGTGGGCCAAGAGATGGTTGTATTGGATGAGAAGGGTGAGATTCAAAACGAAGGGGTGAGTGGTGAAGTTTGTATTAGGGGACCCAACGTGACTAAAGGGTATAAGAATAACCCTGATGCTAATGACGTTGCGTTTCAATTTGGGTGGTTCCACACAGGTGATATCGGCTTTTTTGATTCCGACGGCTATTTGCACCTCGTCGGTCGCATCAAGGAACTTATAAACCGGGGAGGTATATATATATATATACTTTTATTTTTTATTTTATGAAAAATAAATTTGATCTTAAAATTTTTATTAATATATATTGCTCTCTAATTAAAATTGCTAATTTTACTTTCATAATTTGTATAATAAGATTTTCTTAATTAGTTATGCATATTATTGATTTAGAACTCAATTATGATTGAAATACAACATATTTTGTTCTTTTATTAACTCGTGACTTTGCATGAAAAATGTTTAAAATTGGATATTATAAAGATTAAACGGAAATGGCTTTGGTTCATGTAATGGTAAGAAATAATGATTAAGAAATTGAAATTTAGTTGTTTGGGTTTGTCTGGTGAATTTCTTCTAAGAGAAAAAAAAAATAAGAATAAAAAAAATGTTAAAATAAATTTTTAGCTAATTTTTTTAATTTTTTTAAAAAATATGAGACTTATTATAAATTAACCAACGAAAAATTAATATTTTTTCTCTGAGTTAATTTTAGACATAGAATAAGAAAATAAAAAATAAAAATAATTTTTTTCTTAATGTGTAAAAATGGGCTCTTTTTTTTTTTTTTTTTGAAGACTGTGACCTGTGTATAGAGTAGTCAATAAAAATTTATTTTAACATTCAGAAAAATAAATTTCATCTTTTTTTATTTTTTTCTCTGAGTTCTTTAAGAAAAAGACTGAAACTATTAGTTTTATTTTTATGAGTAATTTGCATTGAAACGCAACACGTACTTACTAGTTTTGAAGGTTGTTGGTTATTTGAGTCATACGGCATGACTTTTGGAGCATGACAAGTGTTTTACACTTTTCTTTCTAACAAAGTGAAAGGCCAGAATGGGGATGGGTCGATGCCGCATATTCCCCCGTGGCATTGCTCCGTCTGATTCGTTCGTGACTCTTTATTTTGTCACCGAATAAAACTGAAGAATCAATCTCATATTTTTGTATTATGTTTGAATATGGTGTGCGTGTTGTTTTACTATGTCATATCATCTTTGAAATAGAATTTTGGTATGCACATTTAGAAAGTAGTAAAATATAATACAAATGAAGATAGTGGTAAAGTATAACCTCTGCCAAATTATATTTTCCTTTTTTCTATATCTATAATATACACCAAATGACGGAGTTAATTATATAAAAGTTTTTTCTTTTTTTTTTAAGGGGAGAAAATATCACCAATAGAGGTTGATGCAGTTCTTCTATCTCATCCAGACATTGCTCAGGCAGTTGCATTTGGAGTGCCAGATGACAAATATGGCGAAGAGGTATGTGATTTTAGGGGGAAAAAATAAACTCTTAAGATAATGATGGTTAGTAAAAGTTAATTTAATTTAAAATTTTAATTGATTACTTAGTGGAGGGTATGATATGTTTTAAACTAAATCAAAGTTGGCATGGTTCGGCTCCTTTATTCCTTTTGTTTTTTGGCCTCTCTTTTAATCGCACCTTGATCTCAATAAAGCTTTCAAACAGGGAAAGGTCATAATCACATAAGCATAATTCCAGTTGTGTCTATAAAGCAAACACTTTGATCACAATAAGCCTTTTACACAAAGAAAGATCTTAAACTCACGAGAGTATAAATCCAGTTGTATCTACCCAAAAAATAGCTGCAGTATATAGTTATTAAGGAAGGATTTAATAACCTTTTCAGAATAATACAAAGAGATAAAAATCATGAAATGAATTAACTTTTTCTCAATAATTAAAATTAATTTATACAATAAAACTTATGAGGAAAGCAACAGACTACCATTTTATTATTTTTCACTTGATAAGAATTAAATTGCGGGATTCTCACACTTTTAAAAATTAAAATAATTATTTTATTTTCTTCTGTGTTACCCAAAACTAAGTTCATAGAAGATGACCACATATTTTGGGTTGGTTGGTAATCAACTAAGCAATGATCTTTCTAATTCATGACTCACATGATGCCCTACCGTTAGAGTGACTCCTACCTGAAAGCCAAACAGAACATTTATATGGTATTGAAAACACATATGACTTTGTCGGTTTGTTCATAACAACTTCTTGCTTAAAAGAAAACACATGCATGGTATCATTTTATATGATCTGTAGGTGAACATCGTTTCAATTCTGACCTTTGTTACATTCTAAAAATGGAACAAAATTACTAAGATTTTTCAATATTCAGATATTTTATCGACAAACTGCAATAATTTGAAGTTTCATAACTTATTGAAAGCGCAAAAGTTGGCTTTTGTTGGCTGAAAAAGACCAACACTGCGTAAGCGTCACGAGTGTGATACTGTTGTCGTTGCAATGGGAGAGGAAAACAGTCTTTCTTTTTTGCTTACTTAGAATAACGACGTTCATTTTTGTATGGTTTTATTTATTTTTTCCTAAATTAAAAATGAAACAGAAGTTGTCAAAAAAATTAAATTATTAGGGAATAGGTGGCAAAAATTTATTTTGTGGACGGTCATAGAGCTATACTTCATAATAAAAAATACATTTATCCCAATTGATTGAACAGAATACATAACATTTTTAATCTTTGACATTTGTGTTTGATTGCAATAAATAAGAAGGAAAAAAAAAGTAGCTATGAGATTTGGAGGCTTACCAGATCCATTTGATAGTTTTTGAAAATTTGTATTAAATATTCTTCATATCTAACACTGTTATCAGATCAATTGTGCAATCATCCCAAAAGAAGGATCAAACGTTGATGAGGAAGAGGTGCAGAGATTTAGCAAGAAGAACCTAGCAACGTTCAAAGTCCCTAAGAAGGTATTCATCACTGATTCTTTACCCAAGACCGCCACTGGCAAGATTCTAAGGCGTCTTGTAGCAGAACACTTCATTTCTCAAACTTGAACAGCTGAACAATCTGTGGAGCCCAAATAAATAGCTTGCCAATAAAGATTTCAATATTATTCTTGAAGTATACCAACCACAAATTTTAACATTGTAGCAGATGCATTGTCTGAGTGTGGAAGTATCAGATGAGTTAATGCAGTTCTCTTTCCTTGCCATTTGTTAATGTTTGCTCATTCTTGATTATTTCATTCACAGTTGGTCTACTGTGACTCCCGGATTGGACATCAATAAAACAAAATATCAATGTATTTAAGCTTTTTCAAATAACTAGTGATTTTAAGACGGTAACATTCTGGTTTAATTTTAGGTTTTACAAATTTTTATAATTAATAAATCCTAGTTGAATTTAGAAGCCTTACAATTATTTCTAATTAGAGATAAACTTTACAATTATTAAAAAGTAGTATATTGTTAAATAAGACATTGAAAGAAGAATTTTATTAAAGTATTCAGGAGAAAAAGTTACAAGATCATATATTACTTCAAGTAGCATCTGACAAAACACCATAAACTAAAAAGATTTGTTTACCAAAAACATTTATCTTAGTGAAAGATGTTTATAAAAGAATCAAATGAAATGAGTTAACTAAAATAGCTTGCTGAACACATCCATAAGCTAGCGAGATAAGGTCATCCATAAGCCTATAAGTTCAACACCAGTAGCAATCTCAAGACTCTGGAAATGCTGTTTCATTGTAGCCAATATGGATCCCAACGAAAGTCTTTTGTTCATAGTCTGTGATTCTTGGAGGCAGAAAAAAATCTAACACATAATCATCATTTCCTGTATGAGAGCTTTGTAAACATAATGCAAAACAGCTTGTTAATCCAAACAGGAGAGCATAATGAACTAGGGGTAATAAGTTTTGCAGAATTCGTTAATGTTTGAACAGAAGCACATGTTGTGGGACAAGAAAGCCTTCCCTGCAACCCCTTGACCTTGTTGTAAGTGATGTTCAACGCAAGCCTGGCGAAAACCCCATAAATGAGCATCTATAACATAGAATGCTATGTCAGTTGTAGACATGCAAACTTTCCCATTACAGCTACCATCAAAACTAGAACAACCTTTCTTTACACCACCACCTTGAGCCAAAACACTCAGGCCGACAAGAAATCCATGTCTGGGCCAGAGGTAAATTATGAGTTTCACACACCACTGTCAATATGTTCAAGATTTCTGATAATGCATTCTGATAGCCTTCATTACAAATCTGGTTTAAAAGCATTGACAAGTTATATGTGATAATGTGAGGGAATAGAGGGTTAAGATAAAGAACAACATCAATGATGCAATATAAGCTAGATATAACAGATAGGGATGCATTATGTATGATGATTAAAATCACCTGAGTGTATGATTGGTCCAAAATTTCCAAACTCCTCAAATTTACTGTCTGCAAGAAAACTGACAACAGGTGATTGATGAATCTAAATACTGTTTGTTATCATATAAAATTTCTAGCAAGCTAGTAGTAATACTAAAGTTAAATACTCCAATAAATATTGAGTTTAATTGTCTATATTGTTAGGGTAAAACTTTTTACATGGTCATTTAATGAGAATTCATGGTTACTATGACTACTAAGATATTTATGCAAAAGTTAACAAACATAAATGATGATTTGTGATTAGATGACTACTGTCATTGTATACCAATTAAATTCATAAAAATTAACCCTGTGAAAATCAATCTTGAATCTTGATATGCTATAATTTTTGATCATTACATGATAATTTTCCAAACATAAGCAAACCATAAAACGTGGGTATAATTAGAAAAAACACCTAACCTCAAGGGCTTTGCAGATTTTATCAACCTCAGGTGCATAGTTAATCTTATGTGAAGTCATTATCAACTCCAGCGCACCAACACATGACTGTAATGAAGGTTCAATCACAGGCAAATCCAAGGAATATTGTAATGTTGAGCATGATCTCGACGTGGATAGTCTTTGCTAGAATAGTACTGAACATTTGGAGTCCATTCCGTTAATTTCTGCTGAAAAACTCTACCAGGGAGTCCCAAAAGTCCATCATTCTCCCCATCCACAGAAAAAAGGTACAACAAAGCAACTGTTCTATACTGATGGAGTCCATTACTATGTGGATCAAGAACAAAGGGTTGACCTGAAATTGAAAACAGTAGCTTTAGTTACAAGAAATGCAGCTCCAGCAGCAGAAACAATAGAATACATGTCTAGCACCAGATATCATTGTAGTAATACATTATGAAAACTGCACATGATGATTAATAATACCTTTGAGCTCAACATCACAATATATCTAGAACTTCCAAACCTCATATATACTCCAAGAATCATATAAAAAAAAATATATTCATTTAGTCAGGTCTCTATATCAGTACAAACTTTACATTTTAGTTCATATACTTGAAAAGCATCTGTTTGAGTCCATATACAATAAATTTTGTTTCTGTTTTTTGTCCAATACAGACACGCTTAAATTTATTTTACTCGCCATTTTTAATTACAGGGACCAAAATAGAACTAAAAGTATTTGTATATAAACTAAAACAGATCATTTTTGCCATGTTTGGTTCAGCTTATTTTCAATTTGACGCATAAAAATATCTAAAACTAGAAAATAAAAATAGTTAAGAATGATTGTTGAAATGTCAGGTAAATATTTTAATATCAATGAATTTTATTATATAAAGAAAGATGTGTACACTATATAAATAATGTGAATTTTTTTTTTATGGAAAGTGTGATATTTGTAAGGCTTAAATATATGTTTGATTCATATATTTGGACCTATTTTATTTTTTTTTAGTATCTGAACTTTATTTATTTAAGTCTCCCGTTATTTAGAGATATTTTGATTTTATTTTCTAACATTAATCTTTGTTTAGAAAAATAAAACCTCTTTTTTGTTTCCATGAAACGTGAAATGGAATCGAAATCATCTTTGTCTTTTTTACAAACATTTTCTTTTTCTCCATTAGCTTTGCATTTTTTAACGAGTTTAATAAAGTTGGTCAATTTGCAAGAAAAGATTTACTGTTGGGTTCGATGAAAAGGATGGAGGTTGCGATGGTGGAAGGGCTGCATTGAGTGGTTGCAAAATGTACTAGGCTCAGGTAATAGAATCTTTGCAAGTTACAATCATGGGCACTCAAAAACTCCATAACAAAATTGACTATTATAAAGAAAAAACTAAATTAAAAGAGAATGTTATCTCCTGACTATTTTAATAAATAAAAGAAAAGTTATATTCTGATTTCCGGCTATGTATGCTAAATTAATTTTGATGGAATTCAATCCGTGAATATTAACATAAGTAGCTAAAGAACAAATATACACGAGATAGCTAGTTAATTAGGTGAGTCTGCATATATGCCAACATTTTGTCCCATCCTCCCCAATTAAAATTTCTGGTACATGCAGTGATTTGTCGATTTTTGTCAATATATATATATATGATTAAATAAATAATTTTAAGTGTAACTCATTGGAGATCGCACAATATACTTTTCGACCTAAACAAGTACCTTTGTGAAGTACTGTCATTGAACTTATGTGGCGCGCGAGGAATAAATTGTACACTTGTATCTTGTACAAGCAAGAATTATTAGAAGCATAGATTAATTAACGAGTTTATTTTAATTTAACTAATATTTGAGGTTGATATCATTTAGATTAAATTAGTTATTTTAAGTTTGAGTTTTAAAAATCTAATATTATAAAATACTTGAAAAAGAACTGTTATCCATAATAGAATAAATTTAAATTGAATAAAAGATGTCTATAATTTGTAACTAAGAAAATCATGTAAATGAACAGTTCAATCAGAGCAAAACATGGGCCAACAGTGCTTGATAAATCAATAATTGAGCACCAAGCATATGATTCAAATTGACTCTCGTCAAATTAAAAATGATTCCTTACATAAGATGGTTAAATTGAACAAACATGCAGAACCGATAATTAAAATTTATTTCATCATCACCAGAACCGATTTCAACAGCAACAAAAGAGGTGTTGATGTTACAAACGAGTTTTAGCAACAGAACGCTAGTCGTTAGAATTTTAAGACTCGTCTAGACCAATTTAGCTTTTGGGACTCTATTGAATTGTGGTTATGTAAAATTGATAAATTTGCCAGATTACAAAATTTTTGCCTCACTCTTCTTAACACCAAGAATTCAAGAACTTAAGTAACCCATTCAATCGAAACAAGTGCAAGGATTAAAACAATTAGCACGAAGAACGATATTCAATTATAGCAAAAATATATCATCTAGGTTTCAATCTTCCAGAAATTAAAGGGCACCCAGTTTAACAACAATGAAAACATGCAGAAAAATAAAATAAAAAGACCCTATACTACCATAGCCACAAAGACAGACAAAGTGCCCAGAACCCCCGAAAAAGGTATTCAGGTCAAGGAAGGAGAAAACAAAACAGAGTATCACAACAAACACAAATAAAACACCCTCCAAACCACTACTACTGTTTAAGCACATCATTCTTCGTCCTGAGCTTCTTCCTCATCTTCATACTCATAGCCCTCATCATCCGCAGTCGCATCTTGATACTGTTGGTACTCAGACACAAGGTCGTTCATGTTACTTTCTGCTTCAGTGAACTCCATTTCATCCATACCCTCTCCAGTGTACCAATGCAAGAAAGCCTTTCTGCGGAACATAGCAGTGAATTGTTCACTCACCCTCCTGAACATTTCTTGAATGGAAGTAGAATTACCAATGAAGGTTGATGCCATTTTCAACCCAGTAGGAGGGATATCACAGACAGTAGATTTCACATTGTTGGGGATCCACTCAACAAAGTACGACGAATTCTTGTTCTGAACATTGATCATCTGCTCATCAACCTCCTTGGTACTCATCTTACCCCGGAACATTGCAGAAGCTGTCAAGTAACGACCATGGCGAGGATCAGCAGCACACATCATGTTCTTAGCATCCCACATTTGTTGGGTCAATTCGGGTACAGTGAGAGCCCTGTATTGCTGAGATCCACGGGATGTGAGTGGTGCAAACCCAACCATGAAGAAGTGCAATCGAGGGAAGGGAATGAGATTCACAGCAAGTTTGCGAAGATCTGAGTTGAGTTGACCAGGGAATCGAAGACAACATGTTACACCACTCATGGTAGCAGAAATTAGATGATTCAGGTCTCCAACTGAATTAAACAATTACAAATACCCAGTGTCAGAAATCAACAATAAATCAGAGAAAGGCCAAAAGCAACAACTTCCAGATGTAATAGAAGAAATCATTGATGTACTCACAGCTAGGAGTGGTGAGCTTAAGGGTGCGGAAGCAGATATCATAGAGAGCTTCGTTATCCAAAACCATGCATTCATCTGCATTCTCAACAAGCTGGTGCACTGATAGTGTTGCATTGTATGGTTCAACAACCGTGTCAGACACCTTAGGGGATGGGAACACAGAGAATGTGAGCATCATACGATCAGGGTATTCTTCCCTAATCTTAGAGATCAAAAGCGTTCCCATTCCAGAACCAGTTCCACCACCGAGAGAGTGGCAAACCTGAAACCCTAAAAAAACAAACATGCCAAAAATGTTAAGAACCATAATTATCCACAAACAAAACAACATATAATAGCTCAACCATGTCTTCATACACAAATCACAATTGAAATATTAATTAACAACACAGACAACATATATACACATATCACCATTTCAGCTAATTTTTCTTTCAAAACACAAAACAAGACAGAAAGCAAAAACGCTAACAGATTCTCGCACGGTTCGCAAAATAAAAGTTAACATTATCACAGTTCAAAATCAGCACAAACAAACGCACAATTCTCCAGATCAAACACACTTCAGCTTCCTTCATAATAACACAAAAACATTAACAAGCTGAGACAATCAATTGTTACTTAAAACCATGCAAAAAACACTTAAACACAAACAAACCGAATCAACTACACAAAACCCGAAAATGAAAAAAAAAAAAAAAAAAAAAAACGAAAGACAAAACCCTAAAACAGCGTTAATTAGAAGAATTACAAGTAAAGAATAATACCTTGAAGGCAGTCACAATTCTCAGCCTCTTTCCTGACAACATCGAGAACCGAGTCAATCAACTCAGCTCCTTCGGTGTAGTGACCCTTGGCCCAGTTGTTTCCGGCACCGGACTGTCCGAAAACAAAGTTATCGGGCCTGAAAATCTGACCGTAAGGCCCAGATCTGACACTGTCCATAGTTCCGGGCTCCAGATCCATGAGCACAGCCCTAGGAACAAATCTTCCACAACTCGCTTCATTGTAGTACACGTTCACACGCTCCAGTTGAAGGTCGTTGTCCCCCTGGTACCTTCCTGTTGAATCGATTCCGTGCTCCGCACACACCACTTCCCAGAACTTAGCTCCGATCTGGTTCCCGCATTGCCCTCCCTGAATGTGAAGAATCTCACGCATCTTCGCGTTTCACTGAGAAAACGATACCGTTTTGAGAAAATGAAAGAATCAAGTAGCGCAGCAGAGACTGTAATGTGAAAAGTCTGAACCCTCGTTTACGAAATCAGACAAGAAGACTTCTTTTATAGGATAGATTTAACGCCGTTATGTGGGGCTCACCATTTAACGGGAAATTTCACGGAGCCGTTGGATTTAAGGGGGAATTTAAAAATTTGAAAAGCTGAACCAAAATTTTAGAGAGTGAACAACACGCGCGTTGTGCATGTGGGAGCAAGTGGGGTTTCTTTTGAGTTTCTGAGCTTTGCGGTCACAGTGCACATGAAAAGCTGGCAAGAGTGGCACGTGATTGCGGGCTGGGTCACGTGATCTGCACTTGTTCTCATTCTAGCCTTCTTTCCAAAGCATTTTCTTATTCTCTCACTAGTTTTTTTTTTTTAATTCTTTTTTCTTTATTCTTTAATTGGAATTATTAATTGTTTGCTTTCTCATCAAGTTAACAATCTTTTTTCACTTTCGACTTCTTGTGGGTTTTCTCTGAATTACGATGTTATCAAATAATATATACTTGGAAATGAAGCTTCGTGTATTGTGCGTGTATATGTATATATTGTGTATTTGTAAGTTTGTGTGTCAGGCAATGATAGGTTCTAGCATAATTGTCTACTCAAATGTTGTCATACAAATTATTCTGGAATTTAATATTCAAATTATTTAGCTGCTTGTATTAACGGTTGATGTCAATTCATTAGTTTAGTCCATGCATGCAGTAACATAAACTCTACGTATTTCAAGTTAGTTGGTTAGAGTTGACAGTTCAAAAATTGAAGGAGAAAAAAAAAAGTTAAATTTATTTCATGAAACCTTATATCTTGATTAGTTCTATTTTATTTTTTTTAGAATTCACCCTTAAAAAAAGTTTTGAACATGTTATTTATTTTCATGGTTTTTTTAATAAAAAAACAGCTCAATTTTCATGTGTGCCAGTATAATTTTATTTTTTTTATCACGGTTGATGTATTTAAATTATTTTTATATTTTTCATTGCAACTTATATTTTCATAAATACAGAAAAGTGCATTATAATGAATATTTTCTCTTTTATTATCTAAAAACGTCTGATATAAACATAGATGATAAAAGAACGTGTAGATATTATTATTATTATTTATGATATAATGAACAAGCAAGATTTTGTTATCAACAATATGAAAGGCACACATGTGTCGGGATTGTGAATTAACTTTGATGCATAATTTCAACCAAAGTGTACTTTCATGTCTGCTTGTATATCACTATACTTGAATTTTGGATTAGCATTGCACATATCACACACGCAAGTTCTAAACTGATGATGCCCCATAATATGGACCATATTTGGATACACATACTTTTTAATATAGTTCCTGTTTCCTTTGATTCTAGCTTTCATCAAAATAGCAGTTGTTGTACTCAAAGTCCCACCAGGGTGTGCAAACGTTTCTTTCACTCTAGCCAAAGATTGATAGTGGACCCAATATTGAGAAAACCATAAAACATGTAGGGTCCTTTTCCATGGATCTATGACACAAGAAATTATAATAATATCCTATTCAACACACCCTTTTAAATATATTCTTTTCTTATTGACTGAAATTGTCAAAAAAAAATAATAATTGAAAAAACATAATTGGTGAACTTCAGTTTTATTTAAAAAATTACCCTCTTAGTTTTTGTAATTTTTAATACAATAATGAATAATAAAATATATTACTTGCACCCCTTATAAAAGCAAAAGAGTCATACTATCAAACAGTAATATTGGGAGCAGAGGTAGTGATCACAAAACCCTTCATGACAAAGTTACGACCTTTTTTTCATTCTTTATTTAATGGATCCAATGCCCAACTATAAAATAATCATTATAAGAGGAAGTTGGAGTGGTTTGTAACTTTATGCTACTAAATTGCTTACTTAAGTCTTCCTTGCTATAAATATTTCTATAATTATCTTTGCCAGTTATATGTGAAAGCAAAGGCAATGAGTGATGAGACATTAATTTGAGAATCTGGTTGCACTTTCTCATCAACAGGTAAGTGACATAATAACTTATTATAGACATCTATCTATCTATATATGTGCTGAACAAAAAAGCATGCCACTAAATATGCTGGAATAACAAGCAACGTTTGGACACGAGTTTTCTAAGTATGAAAGATAGGCAGAGTGTCTTAATTCCTCAATCAAATCGGGTCAAAGGTTATCCAGTTCAGCTAAGACATCAACTTGCATTATATTGTATATTGAATTTAGACCAACTATTTAATATTAGTGCATTCATAGTTTGCGAACTACCAAAAAGAACATAAAGATGAAGAAGAATTTTTTGAATGAAGATGAAAAACTCTTCATTTAATGGAATGAATTAATGAAAGAGGCAAAAATTAGATACCGAATCCTATATAAACTCAGCATTGAAATATTTTATAAGTTTGATTTAAGATGGATTCCAGGATAGAAATTGACTAGACTTTTCAGCATGGATTACGGTTTAACTTATATTATGCCAAAGTTTTCTAGAAAAAAATAATTAGATAAAGGTTTAGGCTAGTTAAAAACTTTTATTTTTGGGCCAAACCAATCGACCTATTTAAATAATATAAAATAACTTATGTTAACAATATATATCAAAGAGTTAAGATTGGAAGTATCAAATATTAATTTTATTGTGCGGCAAAAGATTAAATGGGTATTATTTTAAAAAGAAATTACAAAAATAGGGTTTGCTTCAATCATAATCATATTGTTTTATTAGAAGGTGTTACATTAGTTTGCGCTTGTTATAAATTAGGTATCACAAGTCAGAGTATCTATTTCATGTCAGCTAGAGTCAAAGGATCATAACATGTGAGACAATGAAACAGATGTGTCACAGTCAATTACACCTTCTATATCCTTATGATGAGGCAATAACAGAACCATGTGGCCTAATCATATGTCAGGCGACCCCACCTGCTACACTTGCTGTGTATTTATTTAAACTTTTTTTTTATAATTTGGATTTTATTATTTTTTAGAAATAACTTTTGTTAATGCGAAAATTAATTTTTTGTTAGTTGCTATTTTTTTTAGTTTTAATTACTATAATGATAGTATTTGTAATTGTGAAATTTTTATTATAACTATGGCATGTGATTGGACCACGTGACCTTGTCATTGACTCGTCAGAAAGGTATAGAATGTGCAGTTAACCGTAACGCTTCCTTTTTTATTGGTTCATGTGTTATGAACCTTTAACTCGTCAAAAAAAATATTAGAGACGCTATAACCTATGACAACTTTGTTTTCATTAATCTACATGTCTGTCTAACGTATATGAAACTGTGTCACAGTTTCAAACTGAATTCATTCTGGTTAATTCTTAACCAAGCGAACCCTGTTTTTTTTTTTACCTCATGGTGCACATCACCAATTGGTACACATTGAAAATTTGAGTTTAATGTTTATACTAACGAAACAGTTGCACACATATTAACAAGATAGTGTTGTAAATTAAAATTTTGCATGAATACTTGTTTAAAATGTTCAAAGCAATATCGAGTTGTGGGCTGAATATGATTAAAATTTTGGTTTCAATGAAATCTTAAAAGAACTCTAATATATGTTTACAATACTGATATTAAACATTAAATGTGGGACTTTATACATATCTCCAACCCTTACCACTAGATTGCATGTAACAGTACACTTGTATGGTCAACAAGAATAAAAATAGGAAAAATAATGGAAAAAAGTTACGGAATTGATAGTATTTTCTTAATATAAAACAAATTTTACTCATTGTTAAGAATATTCCAAAGATTAATGATTCATAAACATAATTTTTTTCTTTGTACCAAATGCAATCCTTCAAACACTAACTTTTTAATAATATCTATATTATTAGAAAAAAATTTAAAGGCGGAATCCACCAAAAATTGTATTTTTTAATAAATCTCATTTAATATTAAAGAAAGGATTACAATGTGTCAAAGAAATATACAATAGCATTGCTCCCAAAAAATTCAAAGACAACGCCCACCCAACAAATAAAAGGCCTCATATAAATTGGAATTATCCGGCCCAATATGCAATGCCTTAACAAAAACAAAAAGGCCCAGTTAAGGTTGATTGAAAATCTCAACTTTCTCATAACCCAAACATACAAACTTAGATTTTACAAAGATGACTATGTTAACACACTTTTTCAATATTATCTTTTTACTTAGTAAAAATTTATTCGAAATTATGAATTTCAATGTATCTTACATCTAAACTAAAAGAGAAAACCACTAAATAAGTTATAAAACTAAAAAAATCATGATATTTAATAAATACCAATCATATATATATATATATATATATATATATATATATATATATATATATATATATATATATATATATCATTCGAAAAGGTAACATCAATATTTCTCTTTAACCATATATGGCTTGGATGTGATTATCCAAAGCTATATTATAGAAGCAATATTTCCACAACAATAAATGACAACTAAAAGATGTGTGGTAAATGTTCATTGTACATGTTTATTTATTTAATCATGGAAAACAAGAATACAGATTTCTCCCTAAAATTTGTATCCATTAATTCAAGTATTTGAATAGAAAATATTATAAATATAACAAAATTTAAAATTTAACATAATCTTCACTATTAATTTTAATTAATAATTTTTAGAGTAAATTATAGTAAAATTCTTTATGATATTGCACTTAGTACTTCCATCGTTTCAGCATTATTTAACACTCATAGGAAATTTTAGTGTAATTTTTTAAAAAATGACTAGAATTCAGTGCAATGAAAGAAGTTAATATTTTTTAAATAATTGGAGAATTTTTCGAAGAAGTAAAAGAATGAAAAAATATTGTGAAATCTTATCAAAACATAGAAAATATTTATGTAATTTATTTTAATTTTTATTACACTTTTATCTATCCAAATTACTAAAATTTAATATTTAACCTCAAATTTAAAATTAATAATCAAATTATAATAATTTCATGTCAAATACGATTTTTCATTATCATTATTTTAAAATCTCTCAAGTGAACCAAATCTAACTTAGGATGGTAATAGTAACTACTAAATTAAAAATAAAAAATGAAAAATAAGCAAATAAAAAAAATGTAAAAAGGAAAAACCCTTGAATTTGGGTCTCCCTGGCTAGCAAGCAAGCATTGAAGAGTGGCAACAGCAGCTTGGAATCGGCGGCGACAAGAGAGAGAGAGACAGCAATGGTTAGCCAAAGGCAGCGACTCGCTCGGAAGCGATTCAAAGCAGAGAACCCCGAACTGTTCCCAAAGCCCGAGCCCACTCCTCCTAAAGACCCTAACAAAAAAAAGAAGAAGAAAAATAGTTCGTTCAAGCGCAACAGGCCCGACTCAAAGCCCGGCTCCAGAAAGCGACACCTTCTCAGAGTCCCCGGAATGAAGCCCGGCGACAGCTGTTTCATCTGCAAGGCCTTAGACCACATCGCCAAACTCTGTCCCCAAAAATCCGAATGGGAAAAAAACAAAGTCTCTTTCTCTATCTCTCTCTCAAATGTTTAACCTTTTATTTCTTCGTATTCGCAAACTTGAATTAATATGATTGATTTGCAGATATGTTTGCGGTGTCGACGACGAGGTCATAGAGCCAAGAACTGCCCCGAGGTGCAAGATGACTCTAAGGATCGCAAGTTTTGCTATAATTGTGGCGAAACTGGTCACTCTCTCACACAGTGTCCTCAACCTCTTCAAGAAGGTTTGCTTCTTAATATATATATTTTTATGTTATTGTGTGACATAAAAAACCTGATATTGCTCTATTTAGTGTTTTCAATTGAAATTTGTAGTTTATATAAAGCACTGCTGCAAAGTTTTCTTCTTTACACTTGGCCAGCTTGAGTGAACAACTTAACTTAATTAAGGTCTTATTGAACAAGTACTTACTGTTTAGGGTTTAGGTTTTGTGTATAAGTTGTTTTTTTAATCGGGTTAAACTGTTTTTATTTTCGAGCACAAGCTGTTTTCATAAGCTATCTTAAGAGAACTTATTGTAATAAGCTGAAAACAGCTTGTTGCATATTTTGTAACTGTTATCTTTGCAGCTGGTTAGATTAGCTCCTTTTTGTGAATCAAATGCATGAAGTTTTGTGAAATATCATGGGATTTGGCTTCTGTGAATTATAAGAAATTAGAGTGCTTCAGTGCTCTTTAGTCAATGCATAGGTTCTAAAAATCTAGCAATTATCTTTTATTGTTTTCTCTTAAGACAGAACACATCATTATTGTGTCACATTCCCCCCCTTTTTTACATGTTGTTTCATTAGTTTTTTATGTTAACTCTTACTTTTGTTTTTTGACAATAATGTAATTACTGGCTTCTTAGCCATATTTTAAACTTGTAAATGTACCTCCTAATGGTTGGGGATTTTATGGTCTTCTTTTGATAAAATATTTTCTCCAATTTGATTTTGGTAGAGTGCTTATGGATTTATATGTTCTTTAATATTTTTTCTCATGATATAAAGTGTTTCTTTGGTGATTCAGGAGGGACAAAGTTTGCTGAGTGCTTTGTCTGTAGTCAACGTGGACACTTGAGCAAAGACTGTCCTCAAAATACACATGGTATTTATCCAAAGGTATTATTATTATTTTCTTTAGCAATAGACTGTCAAAAACTGTCTTTTTTTTTACTTTAGCAAGTAATCAACAAAAATTGACCCCTGTATGTAGAGTGTGTCTAATATGTTACAACTATTTGTTTATACTAGGGTGGTTGTTGTAAAATATGTGGTGGTGTTACACATTTGGCAAAGGATTGTCCTGACAAAGGGATGAGAGGATCTATTGCTGCTAATAGGCCTTTTGATGGATGTAAGTTTTTTCAGAAGAAGATGAATGCATATTTACTACTATATCAAGTGTTGCATTTTTGTTTAATCTTCTTAGCATCCACGTTTCATTTATTTACTTCAATGACTGATAATACCGGTGCTGTTTTGCTGCTATTTAACTGTGGTTAAATTCAACATGTTATAATTATTTTGACCGTAATGTTAACTAATTGCTAGTAGTGAAACTGCACTGTTCTTGGTCTTTTGCCACCTTAGGATACATCAGAAAAATCGCAACTGCTCCTCCTGAATTAGTGATATTTTCGTTCCAAAATGGCAAAATATAATAGTTTAGTTTAGATACTATCTAGTAGTCCATGGATATTATTAAATATGGCTTAAGTAACTGGTTAACTGTTCTTCGTGTCCAAGTTTGAGATTATATAAGTTTGTTGGTGGTAGACTATATGAGTAGGCTTGATTGCACATCACAAATGTTAAAAGCCTATTATTTATTCTTTATATATGGGAGATCAGGGGGAATAATTTGTCTGCTGTGATGGGCTCGAAACTTGGTAGTCATGATCAACAATCCAACCTTCTTCATTTTATTGGATGTTGTTAATTTTCATTTTTTTTTATCCAAATTAACTGTACAGCATTACTGATCAATGCCTTAGTTGCAATCTTTGTCTGAGGTTTCACCCATTAGAGGCATTGCCGTAAGTCATATCAAAGTGGATGTGTGATGTGAACTCAAATTTTTAGAGTGATGTGTGCTCCGCCTGAGCTGTTTCTGTATATCTCCAATTTAACGACATTCAGTTCTGATTTCTTCTGATGTATCTTTTAGACTGCTAAGCATTCATAGTCATATAAAAAAAGGATGTTTATCTCAAGTATGGTTGATAAGTTATAGCTATTCTTTCTTTCAGCAACAAGAATTGATGAGAGGCCCAGAGGTAAGGTTACCAAATTTGTCAGCGGGGATGATATTGAGGATGACTTCATGGCAGATGACAAACATATTTCTAGTGGAGACAATAACAAGTCAGCAAAGTCAACAGATGGCCATGAAAAGCCCAAGAAGAAGGGTCCTAAAGTTGTGAACTTTAACTAAGGATAGTTACCTCTTGATGTATTGTGGATTTTGGTTTCCTCTCTCCACTTTCTTTCCTCTTCTATCGCAAGGCTATACCAGATCCCTGCTATTCGTTGCATTGTGTAGAATGTCTTCCAGAATGAATGTAATTGGTCTTTAGTGTGGAGCTATAACCAGCAAGCTTCTACACTTACTTTTTCTCTTGTCCAAATCTGAAGTTGCATTGTACTTTTAGTTATTTGCCTCGTTCATCATTTTTTTTCTTCAAATTGTAACTGGTCCATTTTGAGTCTCTGGGTCAGCAAATCATTCTTTCCTTAATTTTATAGTTTTTGTCACTAATTTTAGGTTTAAGCTTCTGTAGAGCCTAAAAGGTTCTTAACTCAAAAACAGTCCTTGCTTTTGTCTCACCTATTTTTATGTGAACCAGTTTTCTACTAATCAGAGCTCCGTCTACGTAAACCTTTTCTGAATGGGGTAAAGAAGACTAGCACAAGTTCTGATTCCAGAATCTTACTACTGAATTATCACGTTCACTTATTTTGAAATCATTTGCAATTAAGGGAAATCAACACTAGAATAGATGGCATTCCCACCAACTAACATAAAAACTAATGGTTGTGTAAGGCATAGGCGTATAGCCAAGTGATTTTCCTGACTTTTTCTTCTAGAGAAAGTGTACTCGACTTCCATAAATAAAACGTAGCATTGGAGCAAATCGAAAGAATAAAAGATAACTATAGTTTAATAATCCGCTGCTAACGAGTCTTTAATTTATTTTATATTAATTATTAGAAAGTTTGAAGGAGCAGAAAAGGCAACCATATATAATTAGGATAGAAAAACAAAAGGTAATATGAACAAACGGTCAATTACGCAGCTAATTCACTCCAATATTGGCAATGGCTGCAGCATTTACTTAGGGTTCAAATATCATCAACGGTCATAACTTGTTCAATCCATAAAAGGTTCATTTTCCTTTCGGTTCTAAGGAGGGACACCATCAAAGGTTATCAATCACGGGGTTGTTGTAGGAGGTGGCTCTTACTTACTTTTCCACCGTTTCATCCATAACAACGGTAGCTTTTCATTTTCATTCTCTTTTAGAGCGTACCAAGAACAACTTTTTGCTCACTTTAACCCACGTTTGTATTTCCCAAGCAGCATTCCCGGAAAAGTAGCACAAACCACATAATAAATAAACGAATCAACAAATAGATAATAATGCTTACAGAAGAACATAAACAAACCGAAAATAAATAAATAAATAAATAACCGTGTCAACCTAAAACGAGAACACAGTAACATAAAATATAAAAAATATTTGTTTATCATCACATAATTTGATCAGAAAAGGAGGGAAGTCGCCGAAAGAAGTTAGCGGAGATAGACGGCATGTCGTCGCGGAACCTCGGGTGGCGCAGGTAGTAGAACCCAGCGAGCACCACAAATCCCCTAAACGGCAGCGCGTAAAAGAGCAACGAGAACACGAAACACAGCACCGCAAATATCCCCGTAGCACGCGGGTCCCGCCAACTAAACAGAGCTTCCAAGCGCTCCCCCTGTGCCGCCACGTCACCCAGCAATGTCTGCGCCCTTCCCGCAAGCGCGCGCACCCTATCGTACCTGATACGTACCACCTCCGGGGGACGCGTCGTTGGGAACCCATCGAACTCCTCGTCCAACTCGTCCAAACTCACCATGTCCACGTACGACATCCTCGGATCCATGCTCTGTGGGACCCTCTGTCGGTAACGGAATCTCAACAGTAAAATTAGAAACGCGTACATGAACACTGTGGGCAGTACTAGGTGCGGGCATATCACTATCACTGCAAGCAGCACGTGCACCAGAACCGTTGTCGGAGGGTGCACCCACGTGCGAATCCCATCCACCCAACGCAGCAGCGTCACCGCGCGTGACAGACATCCCACCACCCTGAACCAGTTCGCCTTGCTCCGCCGCATGCTCCACACGTGCGTGTCGGAGTCCAGCATGAACTGAACCACTTCCTGACCCAAAGCCGGTTCAGACCTGGCCAACCGCGCCGTTACTATCCTCATAGCTGTTTGGCGTAAGACGTCATGTTGGGCCGGGCCGAAGGGGCGAACATAATGCATTCTTGGTAGAATTGGGCTTGCGTAGGCCTGCATTAGACTTAACCATGAGGAGCATGAAAATCTCACCGCAATTTCTATCTCTCCCATTCTCTTTGCTCCACCTGGCAACATAACGACTAAGGAGTATGAGTTTAGGTAGACTCGGTTGGTATCCAGTGTGGACAACCGCACACGAATTTTTCCCATCCTACAATCTCTGTTAGGTTTTCCATCTTCCCCGCGCTTGTATCTCCCGTTATCGAACACGCCAATGGTGAGCACGGTGCAAGGATCATAAACATCCCAAGTATATTGTTCGTTCCATCGCGGGTTGAACCGGTCCATAATGGTTCGGGTTCGGACCCACTTGGGTCCGTATTTAGCCACCACGTAAGCATCAGTGGTGCCACGTGTCCCGTCCTTGGTCTTCACCGGGAGGAGATTGGTGGCTCCGCGAATCCCAACCTCAAGCAAACCAATTGGGGGTTTCGCAAGTTGCTTCGCGGAGGCTTGAACGTCGCTGGTCACGTGAGCAGCTTCGTCTATCACGTGATACCCACCTTCCAAGCAAACTCGAACATGGATCCTACCTGTGTACGCACGATTCTCGTCTTCGCTGGATAAATTGAACCATCTTGACTTCGGGTCCGTTCGATCGTCTGTCCTCCGTTCGATAGATGCCACGTGGACTTTCGCTTGGCCAACAGTTTTAAAATTTGACACGTCCTCCACTGTTACAACAAGGAACGGCTCAAACGGCTCAGACGCTACGAACACGAGGTCCTCGTTCCACGTTGGATTAGCCGAGTCGGGTGAGGTTCTTCCAGTTTTATAAACCTGCGCGCCGAGCTGAGCCTTGACATAGAGTTCTGGATTCCGAACCTTAGCCTCGGGTCCCGAACCTAGCTGCAAGTCCTGGGTTTGGATGACCGTTAGTCTCAGATACCAAAGCTTAGGAGAGAGGTACACTTTAGCGCGGGTCTCCGGTATGAACCCGCCGGAATCAGATTGCCATGCCTCCTGGAAGGCCTCATCGGCCTGAGTACCGATCCAAACGGCGAGCATGACGTCATTTCCCGGTGAGGATTCAGATTCGAGAGTGTACCACTGCGGAGCGAGAGGACTATCAGGAGGAACTCTTTTAGGCACCTCCAGCAGGTCAAACGACACCGTTCCGAGACAATTTTCGCTCTTCTCATCTCCTTCTTTTACCTCTTCTGACCAAACGGAAACCTCCAAGGACGTTGAATTCATTCCCTCTTTATCGAATGCGAAAACCTGATCCCAGTCTTTGCTTTCACTCTCGCTTTTGGTCTTCACACTGTGAGTCCCAATCACAAGCTTCGAGTAAATGGTTGAACCGCTTTCTGGTTTAGCTCGTTTCGCCTTCACAACGCGAACGTATAAAAACGGCATCCGATCAACCAGGTCGTAAGCGCTGCCGCGACTTCGATCGCCGGTTAGAGATCGCAGTTCGTGATCGCTCACGTTCAGATCTGCACGCTTTTGCACCTCTAAGTGTTTTTCTTTCAACTGCTTCGGCTTCTCTGTCTGCGCAATCGGTGGATTCTCCACCTCCGACGGTGGCGGTGGCGGTGTCGCCGTTTCCGCCACTACCGGAGCCTCCTCCTTTGGTTTTTCTTCTTCTTCTTTAGGCTTATTCTCATCTTCTTTTTTATCCTCTTCTTTCTTTTCCTCTGCCTTGACTTCTTCTTTCTCCACTTCTTTCGAATTCTCCTCCGGCGGCTGTGCTGACTCCGGTTTCTGCTCTCCGGCGTTCTCTGTTTCCGGTGGATCATGCTCGACGTACCAAACCTTGAGACCGAGCTCTCCTTTGATTTGAGAGAACACGCTTCTCTTCTCTAACGGATAGTACACAACCGTTTCGGAACCGGACTTGGCAAACGTGCTTCCAGATATTTTCACTTTGCCAAGAAAAGTGCTTCGTTTCCCTGTCTTCTTATCATTGTAGAGATTTACCTCCAGCGTCTCAGAAACCATGGAGTCCTTGTCGTGAACCATGAACTCGAGCGTCTCGTCCCATTGAGGATTGAGATCTCTCGATTTCGTCTTCGTTCGCCGTCTCTGACCATCGAAATCCACAATCGCGTAAGCACTCGCGGTTCCTTGACCGTCTTTAGGCATCAAGTTCTTTGCGTTGCAAACCTCCACCATGAGCTTCCTTCCAGAACCTTCCGCCATTGATGAAACTCGTGAAGTTTCTACAGAGAAAGGAAAAACAACAGAGGGGTTTGCTTGATGTTTCTACTTTTTGCCGTTATTGTTGTGTGTGTTTTTCTTTTTGGTTATTCGTTAGGTTTGGTGGAACAGTGAAAATGAGTATTACATGAGAGGAAGAAGATCGTTTTAAAGCGAAAGCGAGGAGCGGGGACACGTAGGACTGAGTGCCACGTGGCGGAATCTCGAGGCAACAAATTTTCGAGCAACGAATCCCAACGTGGGAACTGAGAAAGACAGAGAAAGAGTGAGTCACCGTGCCTGGTGCTGCCGAGTGGGAGTGAGTTACGAATCGTTGTTACTCTAACTTGTGTTTGTACGTGGGCATTTCTGTAATTTTCTCCAAAAACAATGCCCTGATATTAACTTCATGGAATAATTGTTTTTCTTCAGCAGCTTTTAATGGTGAAAAGTTATTTATTTTTTTAACCAACAGTTAATTTGTGAAATTTTTCAATAGAATACACGTACGGTGATCATGATAAAAGAGTTGGAGATTACTTAATGCATGATTGTGAAAAAATTCAGTGGAGCAGGCACGCACTACTCATTTTTGTCCTTTTTGTTTGCCTTTTATTTTCCCTTTTAGCTTTGTCTGTTGTTTCTGTTGTCACTCTTCTTCCATTGCTAGTGCTGGCTGTAGTGCACCACTAGTGGTTCAAAGGCTGCTACACTCGTCATTTGGGTAAATTAGAAGTAAAAAATAAATAAAAATTAATGGGTAATTTTGGTTCACTAGAATTTTGGGATCTTATCACATGTTCTTGTTCTGTGTGGGGTGAATCATCTCAAATCTATCTCAGGATACTGTCCACAATTAAAAAATAATGTAGATAAAGATACCCATGGGATTATATAAAAAAAAAAAAAATCAAGATACTCATGAAATTCAGTTCCTGTAAACGATTATTTATATTCCATGGGTATAAATCTCACGTTTTATTTTTGGGTTTTGCAAACAAACATTGTTTTGATAATATTATGATTCGAAGGCCACTTGGTAGCACTCTGCAAATGTGAACGTTGCTTTGTTTCTGTGTGTTTTATGAATAGCTTTCTCGATCGGGCAATGCGTAGAGGAAAACATTAAATAAAGAAGTTCTGAACTTTAATGTACTCGTTACATGTTACTACTACATGTCAGTATTAACCGCTATATAGTACGGTACTGACAAGATGCACGACCGCTATAATTTAATACCATTTGGCTAATTTTTTTTAAATAAGTTGCAGGATAATACTTTGATGTCTTCTTTCTAGTTTCTTATTTTCACAGATAATTATAAAATGTCATTTTATTTTGATTTTGTTTCCTTTTACCACAAATTAGTAACACCGGAAACTGTTTTCCCAAACTAAGCAAGCCATGGCATTTTTTTTTTTCCTGATAATATGAGAGAAATGGATTTCCTATGTTGGTCCCCTAGTAAAATTTATTACAATAGACATGGCTTTTATGGCCATAAATTCTGCGAGAATTTGTCATATTATTATTATTATTATTTTTTATGAAAACCTGTTGCTTAGCTGGTTAGACTAGCTCCATTTTCTGAATCAAATGCATGAAGTGTTATGGCAAATAATAGGATGTCGCTTCAGTAAAATATAAAAAATTAGAGTGCGTCAATGTAACACAGAGGAGGAAGAACATACAGATACACATTGTCTCACATTTCCCTTTTTTTATTTCTTCTTGTTACTTTAGTTTTTATGTTAACATGTTACTTCTTTTAACCATAATGTAATTACTAGCTTCGCTGCTATATTTAAGCTTGCAAATATACTGGTTGAGGATTATATGGTTTGCATTTGATAAAATATAATTTTCTCAAATTTGATTTAGATAGAGTGTTTATAGATTCTTTAATATATTTTCTCATGATATATAGTGTTTCGTTGGTGATGTACCAGTACCAGGGACAAGGTTTGAAATTACATAATTTTGTTGGTGGTAGACTGCATGACTATGCTTGATTGATTGCACATGACAAATGTTAAAATCTATTCTCTGGGTGATTTTGTCAGTTTTGATAAGCTTCAAACTTGATAGTGACGAGGGCATGGACAGTGCATTCTTCATTTCATTGTATGTTGATTTTCATTTATTTTTATCCAATTTATCTATGCAAGTCCTTACTAAAACTGATCAATTTTGAGATTTCAATAAATATAACTCTTTATTACCTGTGTCTATAAAGAAAAATATATAACAAACAAATTAATATCTCAATTAAAAAATTACGGTGATTTAAGAATAAATTATTGTGGAAATTTCTTTAGCATTGCATACCAATTAAATCTATAAATTAATTAATTACATTTTATTTATTATTATTATTTATTTTTAATATTTGAGCTAGTTCTAAAAAAATAATTAAACTATTTTAGATTAAAGAAAAGAAGGAAAGACTGAATTATTTATTTAATCCCTATATTTTATTTGAATGTTTAATTTGGTCACAAAATTATTAAAATTTTCAATTAGATTCCTTTTTTTAAAAAAAAAATTCAATGTTATTCCTCTCTGTTAATTTGGTTAATTAACAACATTGTGGGGATGACTGTTAAAATCGTGAGTATCAACTTTGTTTAAACATAAATGCATTTGACAAAAGAGATGACAAATCCTCATCCTCTCAAACCTCCTATTCTCTTAAACTAACCTCATCTGGTCAATTACTCTTAACATACTCCAATATCACTCTCTGGTTTATTTTTACCTGCTGCTTCTATGCAACGTTTTGTGATGATTTGGTAGATAATTGGAATACATAGACAACTAATTATAAAATGTGAAGAGAAAAAAATATGTATATGTTCCGCCGAAATCTGGGCACTGCCGAGCTCCGTCAAACGCGGGTGCTGGAACACCTAAAACACCTTCCTCCTCGGCCGAGTCCGATCCAGTGAAACACATTCACTACCAAAAGGGGGGAGGTACCTGCAAAAGGCACTCCGATGCTTAAGTTAGAGTGTGTTTTTGAGAGAGAGAGAAGACTTAAGGAAAAATGTTAGGATAAAGATGACTTCCCTTTTTTCGTTGACCTTGCAAGGATATTTATACCCTTGCTTTGACGGTTGGTAGTAGGGGGAAATCCCGGAATTTCGGGACACTAAATGCGCTTGGCTCGAGGTACACGCGTAGGTCTTAGGGGAGCTTTACGAGTTCCAATAGTCATGATTGTTGGAAGGGAAAACGTCACGTCAAGTCGTCACATCTCTGGATTAGATGGGACTACCCTTAGAGCTCGAAAAAGCTCAGCCTATAGATAGTGCCGACTTCACTTCAGCTCGGTATGTACATAAGCCCCCAAAATCCGAGAATGAGACAAGTCGTCTGTCTCGGATGAGGATTTTTATTGCAAACTTCTCCAACAAGCTGGGGTTTATGGAGAGCTCGCCTTCCAAGGTACAGCAAACGGAGCGTTTCTTTTAAATTTTTCCATTTATTGGCGGGAACGGTTGTGAGTACGCAACGGTTGGCATTCCATGCCCTTGTCTTTAAATACCCGCTGCGGCCCCCGTCACCCTCCTTTCTTCTTTCCAAAACTCTCGCTTTCGTTTTTCGTAGTAGTTTCCTTCCTCTTCCGCCATTGCTGCTCTTGCTTTCGTTCTCCGGTCGCCGCTCACCTTCTCCAAGGCTACCTTCGCGGTGGTTCAAATTGTGCGTTTATCCGAGACCACTTCCTCTTCTAGGTACGCCACCATGTCTCTTCCTTCTTCTTCTGATTCCTCAAAAGTGAAACTTCTGGCTTCGAGAGAAGTGTCCCCTATAGGGGGGTCTATTTCTTCAGAGAGGACTCCTAGTCCCTCCGCCGCGCCCACTCGTAGGTGGGGTGTTGTAACTTCCCGAGCGACCACTGCAACTGCGGCGGTTGCCACTGTAGCTGTGCCCCCAAAGAAGGGGAAAGCCCCAAGGCCCAAAAAGGTGTACCCTTCGGCCCTGGCCGAGTATGCCTGGGTTTTGGATGAGTCAAATTCCTATTCTTCCGACCTGACGTCAGCTCAGGTGGGGGACTTAGTTAGGATATTTCCACCTATCTCCCCGGGTCTAGAGCAGTCTGTTCGGGTGGAACTTTGCTTCCCTTTCGAGAGGATTTTCATGAAGCCCCCCATTAATGGGGACGACTTTGTCTACGTCTACGAACATATATTTCGTGACTTCGGCGTCAGCTTCCCTCTTAGCGACTTCGCCTGCCAAGTTCTGAGACTTTTGAACGTGGCCCCCTCCCAACTTCATCCCAACAGCTGGGGATTTTTGAGGGCTTTTGAAATCTTGAGTCCATTCCTTGGCATTACCTGTTCGGCCAAGGTGTTTTTATACTTCCACCAGTTGAAGCTAGGTCAGAAGGTCGGTTGGTGTTCTCTTAACGGGGCCCAATACGAGTCTGTTTTCACCCTTTATCACCAATCTTTTAAAAACTTTAAAAATAAATTCTTCAAATTGAAACTGATCCCCCACACCGAGGGTATGCGTCTTCTCTTCGATGAGCGTCAGGTCCCCCTATTCCCCCTCTATTGGAGCGAGCACCCAATAAAGTTTACCTCCTGGCGAGATAGCGACCTCCTTCCAGAAGAGAAAGAGGGCATTGACAAGCTCATGGCATTGGATCGTCCTTTAGACGTCCGACGTGTCTTGAGGTTGTTAGACGTAGAGGACCCCCAAGCTGACTTCCTAGGTATTTAACCATGTGTATGACTTTACTTTGTTTCAAATTTGGTGTTTTTATAACATATTTTTGGTGTCTCATTTTCAGACCTGATGGGCGACCAAGGGAGATCAGCTCATGGGAAGCTGATTCAAGCTCCCCCTTCTCAGAACAAACCTCCCATTAAGCGGCTGAAGAGGGCTTCTCGTCCTAGCACCATAATTCTCTTCGACTCGACCACTGTTGGCGAGCAAGAGAAGACTCGTCCTGGCCCTTCTGAAATTCCTCCGAGGGTTGAGGAGGGCACTCTTGAGAAGGGGGCCGATCTGCCCGCCGGGATCACAGAGGCTGAGCCTATTACCGTGGTTCCTCCCGTGATTGCTGAGGTGCCTCAATCTCAGCCGACTTTTACCTCTACAGCCGAGGATTCTGAGCCTGCTGCTGAGGATCCTCCTCCGAAGAATTCAACAATCCTTGGTCGGTTGGCCCCTAAGGGGTTGATTTTCCATGGTTGTTCTTCCAGCGCTCCAAGGTTGGAGCACCTTTCTTGTCGCCAACCCGGACCTCCATCCCTATGGGGCACTGAGGTTCGCATGAGCGATGTGGCTATCGAGGGTGCTTTCCCTACTCGGTATGACGCAGAGCTTATTCGCTATGTCGGTACCACCGAGGCAGTAGAGGGCGCTTATCTGATGATGCTGCGAAGTGTCGCAGTTTTCAACCATTTGAGGTATAAATAACCATTTTCTTTTCTTCAGTAACTTAAGTGCGTTCGTTATTAGTAACTTTTGCATTCTTTCGATTATGCAGGGATGAAGTGATAGGCGGGGTTGAGGCGCGTCGCCAGCTGTCCGAGTTGAAGGCCGCCAATCATAGGCTCAGGGAGGCCCTTCAGGGGGCCCAAAACTCCTACCAAAGCCTTCATGCTTCTCAGCAAGAGCTGTTGAAGAACAAGGTGGAGTCTGATCGGGCTCTCCACACCCTGGGGCTGGAGGTCGAGCAGTCTCGGGCTTTGCTAAGGATGGCCAACGAGTAGAGGGAGGCCACCGATGAGTTTCTCCGAGAGTTGCGTCATAAATATGATGAGAGTCAAGCCATCGTGGCCTCCAGTCTGGTTCGAGAAGATGCTTTGAAAAAGCTTCTGGAGGATTCCGAGGTCCAACGTGAAGGTCGTTCAGGAAAGGGAGGCCGAGGTTGCTGCGCTTAAAGAGGAGTCGGCAAAGCTCCAATCTTCTTTGGTAGAGGCTGAGGATTGCAATGACGCGCTGGCCGACCGAGCTAAGGAGGCCGAAGCCGAGGTTGAGAAGCGGACTCAGATCGGTTTAGAAGCGTTCTCGGAGGGCTTCGCTCGTGCTCTGGAGCAGATCAAACTCTTCCATCCCGACCTAGACGTTTCCCGGCTTGACGAGAAGAAGATGGTGGTGGATGGGGAGCTCGTTGATGAATGATAAATTTTCCTTTCTTTTAATGTACCTTGTAATTTTGTTGACATTGGATTTCTAAATTTGCTTTATAATATTAACTTGGCTCCGGTACTTGTGTTTTTCCTCGTTTTCTGACTTCTTCTTCGTAAATCGTGGCTTTGACATGACTTTAAACTGCCCATGCTTTGGGACTTGGTGTTTGACTGTTAGCATTTATTTACTTGCATTCCTTTGCCTATAAATACTATCTCGTTATTCTTCCATCCTCAGGGCAATCTTCTTTTTGTTACCATGATTTCTTTTCTTAAACATGGGAAAGCCTCCTTCTCCCCGCATTTTGTTTTGCATCTGTTAGTTCATAATTTTGGTTGTTGGATGATGTTTGGAATGAGAAGTTCTGGTCCCGCAGCTAGAAGTTCTGATTTTCCAGATCTTGTGGTGTGCTACGTCCAGTCGAGGTATTTCCCGAGGGTGCCACTTCCGAGGGTCTCAATCTCCTGGTGCACCTCCATTCGCCCCTGGATTAGGAAGAAGAGATCTCAATCTCTTCGTGTATCTCTGTCCATCCATGGGTGAGGTAGAGATATCTTGGTTTCTTTGTGTATCTCTGTCCGCCCCTAGGGTGAGAAAGGGGAGACTCGAGCTGAGTTATGTTGCTTCAACTGACGGGTCTACGTCTTTGCATTACTTTTTGCAGCACACTTTTGTGTGAAGCCGAGGTGGCCTGCCCTTTATGTTTTTCTTTTGTACTTGTTTTTAGAGCTTTACTTGTATCATGCCGGGGTAACCTTCGGCCCTTGTATTTGAATATTATTCCGAACTCTTTTAGAGCTTTCTTTTTATAATTCCTAGATAGCCTTCAGCTTATGTATTGGAATATTCTTCCGAGCTCGTTTTAGAGCTTTACTTGTATGATGCCGGGATAATCTTCAGCTTATGTATTCGACTATTGTTCCGAGCTCATTTTAGAACTTTTATTTGTATGATGCCGGGATAAACTTTGGCTTGTGTATTCGAATAGTTTTCCGAGCTCATTTTAGAGCTTTTATTTGTATGATGCCGGGATAAACTTCGACTTGTGTATTCGAATAGTTTCTGAGCTCATTTTAGAGCTTTTTTTTGTACGATGCCGGGATAAACTTCAGCTTGTGTACTTGAATATTTTTCCGAGCTCATTTTAGAACTTCTATTTGTATGATGCCGGGATAAACTTCGGCTTGTAATTATATGGCTTATTTCATGTTCTCAGAAAATAAAAAGCATTTTAAATATTTCATGTTCTCAGAAAATAAAAAGCATTTTAAATATCTTTTAATAGTCCACAAAATATCACATGGCTTTCGGCCTTTATACTTAATCTATCAGCAGTGCTACATTCGATTCATTCAAAATCCGAGGATAAAACATTTTCGAAGCATTATCAAAAGAGAATTCATCCAATGACCTTACCTAGACTAGCTGTAGTAGGCCTTCAGATGAGTGACATTCCACGTCCTGGGGACAGGTCTCCCTTCCAAGTTTTCTAATCGGTATACTCCATTTTTTAATGTCTCGGTCACACGGAATGGTCCTTCCCAATTGGGGGCGAGCTTACCTTCCTCTTTATTCCTCCGGGCTATCCCAATCTGGCGCCAAACTAGATCTCCTTGGAGAAACTGTCTTGGTTTTATCCTACTGTTATAACGTCGAGTGGCTCTTAACTGAGCTGCCTCATTCTGGATTCTTGTTGCGTCCCTTATCTCTCCCACGAGGTCGAGCTCTGCTCTCAAGTCGTGTTCTTGGCTAACATCTGGGGCCAAGTTCCTCCTTAGAGATGGCTCTCCTATCTCAATTGGTATCATTGCATCCATGCCGTAAGTCAAACGGTAGGGAGTTTCCTTGGTGGATGTTTGGGGAGTACAGTGATATCCCCAAAGGATGCTTGGAAGCTCTTCAGCCCACCACCCCTTCGCCGCTCCTAACCTCCTTCTTAACTCTCGTAAGACAACTCGGTTGGCGGCCTCGGCTTGTCCATTGGTTTGGGGATGCTCCACCGAAGTCACCTTGTGCAGGATATTCAGATTTTTTAGGAAGGTCTCAAATCTGGCCTCGGTGAATTGGCGGCCGTTGTCAGTAACGACCGAGTAGGGGACCCCATAGCGACAAACTATATTCTTCCAGCAAAATTTTTCCATATGCTGAGCTGTTGTTCTGGGTACAGGTTCTGCCTCAATCCATTTGGTAAAGTAATCCACCGCTACTACCAGAAACTTGACCAGTCCCCTGCCTTGAGGAAAAGGTCCGAGGATATCGATTCCCCAACTCATGAAGGGCCAAGGGGATGTCATAGTGTGGAGTTGCTCTTGAAGGATGCGAGAGATCGGCCCATGCTTTTGGCATTGTTCGCATCTGCGCGTTATTTCCTCCGCATCACTCTTCAAGGTCGGCCAAAAATACCCTGCTCGTAAGGCTCGGTGGGCGAGCGTTCGGCCCCCTGTATGCATTCCACATATCCCTTGATGTAGCTCTCTCAGGACGTACTCAGCCTGTTGGGGATCGAGACATTTGAGTAGAGGTGTTGAGAACCCTCTTTTGAATAACTCCCCATTGACCAAGGTGAAGGTGGCGGCTTGGCGACGTATCTTCCTTGCTTGTGCATCGTCCTCGGGTAGGTCCCCCCCCTCTAGGTATGCTCTGACTTGATCATACCAAGGCGAGGGGGTTTGTGCTTGAGAAGGCTAGGTCAGACACATGATTTCTTCGAAGGACGGCCTCGTCATTGTTTCTTGGATCAGGGTTCTATATTGCCCAGTCTTCTTTGTACTGGCTAACTTTGATAACACGTCGGCTCTCTCATTTGCTGCCCTTGGGACGTGGATCATACTAAACTGTGAGAATGAAGCCGTGTTCTTCTTTACCAATTCCAGATATTAGGCTAAGAGAGGCTCTTTCGCCTGATAAGTTCCATTAACATGACCAGTGACGAGCTGGGAGTCGCTGTGACATTTTAACCTTTTGACGCCCATCTCTTGAGCTAATCGTAGCCCCACCAAAAGGGCTTCGTACTCCGCCTGGTTGTTTGATGTTGAGAATTCGAATCTAACAGCTTGTTCCAATATCAAATTCGCAGGTCCCTTAAGGATGATTCCTGCCCCGCTCCCCTTTTTGTTGGATGATCCATCCACGTAAAGAGTCCAAAGTTGATCGCTTCCATCGACGCTATCATTAGGAACTGGTGGGAGCTCGGTCAGTCGAAGTCGACCCGGCGAGCCTTCATGGGTCCCCTACTTTGGTAGGTTAAACCGAACTCTGAGAGTTCGATAGACCATGCTGTCATTCGTCTGGCCAAATCGGGCTTTTGGAGGACCTGCCTGAGTAGGTAATTCGTTTTGACAATGATCTTATGGCTCCTGAAATAATGCCTCAGCCGTCGTGCCGAGAATATAAGTGCCAATACCAGTTTTTCCACAACTTGATATCTTTCTTCTGCGGGTTGTAACGTTCTGCTAACAAAATAGATGGGGTGTTGTTTTCCCTCTTCTTCGGTTGTCAAGACCGAGCTTATGGTTGATTGTGCGGCGGCCAGATACAAGCTTAACTCTGCAGTTCTAGGGGGGTTCTTCAAGATCGGTAGAGTTGCTATGGTTTCCTTTAAATCCGTAAATGCCTTTTCAGTCTCTGTGTTCCACTCGAATTTGGAGGCTTGCTTCAATAGTTTGAACAATGGACGAGCCTTCTCGGCTAACCTCGACATGAACCGAGACAAAACGACTAAGCTCCCGTTCAGCCTCTGCAATTCCTTCAAGGTGGTTGGGTTTTTCATGCTTAGATTGCTTTACACTTATCAGGGTTAGCCTCGATCCCTCTTGCCGTAATAAAAAATCCCAAGAATTTTCCCCCTTGCACCCCAAAGACACACTTTTCCGGATTTAACCGAAGATTATGCCTCCTGACTTTGGTGAAGAGTCTTTGCAGATTGTCTAAGTGATCATCTACTCCTGCCGACCTTACTACCATGTCATCAACATAGACCTCCATTATTTCCCCTATCTCCTCCTTGAAGACTAGATCCATCAACCTCTGGTAAGTGGCACCAGCGTTTTTTAACCCGAAAGGCATGGCCTTGTAACAGTAATTATGCACATCGGACATGAATGCCATCTTGTCCTCATCGGGGGGGGTACATGAGAATCTGATTATAGCCCGAGTATGCATCGAGGAAGCTCAACATCCCACTTCCCGATGTGGCATCTACCAGGCGATCTATGCTTGGTAAATGGTAGGTATCCTTTGGACAAGCTTTGTTTAAGTTCGTGTAATCTATACACATCCTCCATTTTCCAATTGCCTTTTTAACCATTACCACATTAGCCAACCAAGTAGTATACTTGATTTCGCGTATAAAACCCGCTTGTAGAAGCTTGCTTACCTCCTGTCGGACAGCGGATGACCTCTCTTCTCCCAATTTTCTCTTTCTTTGGGCGACTGGGCGAGATCCAGGTACCACAGATAATTTGTGGCATATGAAATTGGGGTCAACTCCAGGCATATCAGCCGCGCTCCATGCAAAGAGATCGACGTTTTTGAGCAATACTGTCTCCATCTTTTGACGGGAACTCCCTTCCAAAGTTTCTCCGATATGTACATCATGGCCCGCCCTGCTACCTAGCTGGAACGGAAGAGTTTTCTCGGCAGGTACTGGTCGGGACTCTTCAAAACCTGTTCTGGGGTCCAGATCCAAGGTTTCTGGCTGTATACTCAAGCACTGAGGGAAGGTCTCCTTAATCGTGGTTGCCTTTAACTTGTATGGCTGAATTTTGAGGCTCTGAGCATAACATTGTCGGGCTATTTTCGGGTCGGCCTTGACAGTAACGATCTTGGGTCCCACCGGAAATTTCATCGCAAGGTGTAGCGTTGAAACCACAGCCCCGAGCTGATTTAGAGTTCTCCTGCCTAAAATGAAATTGTATGAGGTTTGGGCTTGAACCAAAAGATACCTGACCAGAATAGTCTTTCCCTCCTCTTCATCTCCGAGGGTGGTGAGGAGCTCGACGTAACCACGTGTGTGGACCCGTTCCCCAGCAAATCCGAGGAGGGGTTCAGAGTGTTCTTTAACCACGCCCGGGGGTAGGTCGAGCTTGAGGAAGGTATCCTAATATAGGATGTCTGCCGAGCTTCCCTGATCGACAAACACCTTCTTCACCCTCCAATTCGCAATGATAGCAGTAATGACCATAGGATCATCGTGGTCAGTGCTACTGGTGGAGAGATCTTCAACAGTGAAAGTTATTGGTGGGAAACTTGCCGCAGAGGGGTGGTGAGTTACCACATTTATACTTCGCAAATGCCGCTTCCGAGCTCTGGATGTTACTCCCCCACCCCCAAATCCTCCAGCTATAGTGTTGATTGTTCCTCTTACCTCTTGAGTTTTATTCTTTTGGGAAGCCTCTCTTCTATTCGGGCGGAACTTGTTATTCCCCTTGTAAGGGTGGTCCCCCTGATTCCTCTGGGGGTTTCCCTGGCGATCTCCCCCAGTCTTCCCCTCTCTTTTTACGTACTTCACAAGGGCTCCTGATTGTATCAATTCTTCAATGATATCTTTTACCTTATAGCATTCTTCAGTGGTATGACCATGGTTTTGGTGGTAACTGCAGTAACGATTGACATCGGCATTACGGGGGGTAGGGCAAGGCTTAAGGGGGCGAACCAAATCCGAACTGAAGGCCTCCCTCAAAACGACTTCCCTGCTCGCATTTAAGGGCGTATATGAATTGTGTTTTGGAGGTCCTCGTGCCCGACGCTCGTGCTCCCTCTACCTTGGTGGTGATTGGCGATCATACCGACTATGCTGCTCCTTTCCTTTTCTCTGGGCCTCGTCGTTTTCCTCCATGTTTATAAATCGGGCCGCCCGTTCCCTGAGCTCATCCATGTTGCGTGGCGGCTCAGAGAAGAGCGATCTAGAAAAAGGTCCCGACCTCAAACCAGCTTTAATGGCATGCATGGCCACTGCTGGGTGGAGGTCAGGGATGGTCATGCTTGCTTGTGCAAATTTTGTCATATAACTTCTGAGTAGCTCCGCCTGTCCTTGTCGGATTCTTGTCAGGGAGATGGAGTCGGTCATTACGGGCTTGCAATCGGCGAATCGGCCTGAAACTTAGCACACAAAGATTCAAAGGAGTTTATAGAAAGTGGTGGCAGGGTGTAGTACCAATCCAAAGCTACTCCTTTCAGAGTGGAGGGAAAAAGACGACAATGCACTCGTAAATCATCGGATATCAAACTGGCCTGGGTAAGGTAAGCCTTCACATGTGAAGTTGGGTCAGTCCCACCTTCGTATTTCTTAGTAGTTAAGCCTTTAACATTTTCGGGTAGCTTGCACTTCATAATCTCTGACACAAAAGGATGGAATGAAGTTAGTTTTTGTAGACTTGGATTCTCTAGAACGCGCGTGTCGTAGAAAGGCATCTCTTGTACTATGGGAGGGAGATTTCGCGGGTCTTTCCCTCCCTGACCTTTTTCTTGAGCTGGTGCTTCCCTCTCTTGATCATCCTTTTTCTTTTCTTCACCATCCTCATGCTCCCTTGACGCTGGCTTGCTATGGACTGATTCCGCACGTTCTCCTTCGCCAACGTTGCCCTCACAGGCTGTCTTTTGTCTTTTAAAGGCTGCCATCTCTTCCTGGTGCTGCTCCCGGAGCTTCCTCATCTCCTCCTCTTGGCCTTATCTCCACTGGTTCATATCATGCTCCATCTGTTGTCTCAAGGCAGCCATGGAACTTTGCATCTGGTTCTTCAAGATTTCTATTAATGCTGGATCCATCCCTGTCGCTTCTGAAAACGAATGGGCTTGACTCCGCGTCTTTACCATGTACCTTGTGGTCCCGGGAAAGCGTTTTACCGGGGCCCCACGGTGGGCGCCAAAATGTTCCGCCGAAATCTGGGCACTGCCGAGCTCCGTCGAACGCGGGTGCTGGAACACCTTAAACACCTTCCTCCTCGGCCGAGTCCGATCCGGTGAAACACATTCACTACCAAAAGGGGGGAGGTACCTGCAAAAGACACTCCGATGCTTAAGTTAGAGGGTGTTTTTGAGAGAGAGAAGACTTAAGGAAAAATGTTAGGATAAAGATGACTTCCCTTTTTTCGTTGACCTTGCAAGGATATTTATACCCTTGCTCTGACGGTTGGTAGTAGGGGGAAATCCCGGAATTTCGGAACACTCAATGCGCTTGGCTCGAGGTACACGCGTAGGTCTTAGGGGAGTTTTACGAGTTCCAATAGTCATGATTGTTGGAAGGAAAAACGTCACGTCAAGTCGTCACATCTCTGGATTAGATGGGACTACCCTTAGAGCTCGGAAAAGCTCAGCCTATGGATAGTGCCGACTTCACTTCAGCTCGGTATGTACAGTATATGTATAAAATATGAAAGGAGAGAAGTATAAAAGTATATTATGTGAGTAAGTTCGCTGATTAATTGTGTATTGTAATTATTAGTAAAGTAAAGTTGTACATGTGAGTGATGAAATTGAACGGTAAGTGAGGATAAAAGTTTCAGTATTTTAAGTTTTGGTTGATTAGTTTTAGCTGCGAGCTATGAAAGTTTCCTTTGTGCTGACAAGAGTAAAATTTGCAAATTCTTCCTATTTATTGAATTTTAGGACTGTAAGAGCAGTGGTTTTAACCGTTACTCTATAAATAAAAATCATTAATTATCTTAACATTGATATTAACGGACAATAATAACGCTGAATATTTTTTTTAAAAGAGATCTCATTAAAAACTTTAATGATTTAAGGACTATAATTAAAAAAAAGGAAAAAAGAAAAAAGCTATTAGTATTAGGCGCTTGCTTTGGTGGTTCAAGGGTCGACCAATTCTAAGAAAAATTTGTAACATGATGGGCCGACAAGACAAAGCATACCATGATGGGCCGATATCAATTTAGGCTTAAAAAAAATAGTCGGTATAAGAATTGGCCAAAAAAATGCAAAAAAATTAGGCTTATTTAACTTTATGTTTTTTTATATATATATTATTTATATATTATATTTTAAATAAATCGTTTTATCTAATAATGTGTTTAATGTTTTGTTAAATAAGATTAAACTATTATAAAAAATATTAAAAAAAAGAAAAAAAATTAATACATCATTAAACACATAATATAGTAATTAATATGTTATATTGTTTGAAGTTTTGTGTAATTATAACAGACGCAATTATTTTTTAACTTTTATTTTAATCTCTATCCAACACATATTGGTGTAAAATTTTTTGGGAGTACTAACCCAATGTTTTGAAACATAGTAACAGTGTAATATTTTAAAACCTAAATAAAGAGTTAATGTAGAAAAAAAAGAAGAAATATATGTGTGATTACATTAAATTTAAGGGAATGTAATGTAATTTTCTCAATTATATTTTTATATTTTTTAAAATAATTTATCAATAATAATAATTTCACATCACCATATGAATTATGTATCAAAATGTAATTTATATTTTAAAACATAATACAATATTTATATTGAAAATTATTTATCGATTATTAATTTTAATTATATAAACTAAATAATTATGAATTTAAATACTATATATTTATAAATTAAATTTTGTTATTAGATTTAACAATTTTATTATAAATAACAAATTATGACTATTTAATTGTATAGACAAATCAGTGTTCTTATGGCAGTCGAAAACTAAAAGAATTTTTTTTTACTATGACGTATAAAATTACATTATATAAGGAATTAATTTCAGATCACATGTAATTCATGCATTTAATATTTTCTCATCACAATTCATCTGTAATTTTTTTCTTAATAATTATTCTCTACAGCGTATCATGTCATACTAATTATAATGCTAATAATAAATATATTTGTTTTGAAATTGGTCCGTGGTTCATCTTGTTTGGTGCAATTTAGGGCACACGGTTTGAAGCCACGTTACTATTAACCCTAATTTTCTTCTCTTGAATTTGCTTAGTAATTTTGGCGGCGGCAACCGCTAGTTACTGTTTCTCAGTTCATCCCTTTGTTGCAATGGCTGTGAACGATGCCCATTGCGATACGCAGAGGAAGTTTTCCGATGAAACGTTATTCGCTTCTCCGGAACAGGGCACTGAGAAAATCGAACAAGAATCAATCAAACAGACCCCAGTTGAGGTATGCGCTAAACCCTTAGTAGATACAGTAATTGTTACACTAGAGGGAAATGCTGAAACCACTGAACATAACTCAACCCCCAAGAAGAAGAAGAAGAAGAAAAAGAAGTATAAGAATGAGGAAGGTGAACTACAACTTCAGAAATGCGATTCTTCCTCAATCTCGATTGGTGTGGAAAGTATTGTCACTAATGAAGAAGGATCGCAACTAGGTGACTGTAATGAGAATAGGGGTTTAGGTTGTAAACCCTTGTTAGACACACCAATCCCAGTTGTTCCGCAAGAGGAGATAGATGAAGCGAATATACAGAACCCTACCCCTACCCCTAAGAAGAAGAAAAGGGAGAAGAAAAAGCTTCAGATATGTGACAGTTCAATCCCTATAGGTGTGGAACCTGGTGTTTCTAAGGAAGAAGGAGCACAACAGAGTGATGCTAATGTGAATACGGACCATGAAATTGCGGTCCCAGGAATAATTGAAGAACTCCCTGTACCTGATTCATCGCCATCGGAAGTCATTCACCGGAAAAAGAAGTCCAGGAGGAAAAATGAGAGTGCAGTAACAGAACCACAGGAGTACAATGGTACAGATAGTCCTCAAAAATGTTTATTGGTGCAGGAACCAAAAACTAGGATGGAAAAAAAGTTAGAAACCAATGCCGAGCAATCTCAAGTGTGCCCTAAGCCTGAATTGGTGCCCCTATTAGACATATCAATCCCTAGTGACTTAGAACTGAATAAAAGGGAAGAACCAATTAACACCAATGCAGAGCATCCTCAAGCATTTTCTAAATCTGAATTAGCATGCCCATTGGACCTGCCAACTCCAATAGTAAACCCAGAAAAGAAAAAAGAGGTGGAGCCAAGTGAAGCATGTTCTCAGCATCCTGAACCTCAACCTTGCGCTACAACAACTGCAGAGCATCCAGGTGATGCAACAACTCCAGTTGATGAGAGCAGAAGAAAACGAAAAAAGAAGAGAGGAAGAGAAAAAATAATGTGCTCAGAAGAGAAGGCGGAGGAACAAGGGAATCCATTACATAAGGACAAAACCCTCAACCAGGCCCCAAACCAGGTCCAACAAGATCCAGAAACAATATGCCCACAACCAGCATCCCTGACTGATCAAAAAATCCCAGTGGATCCAGCAATCCCAATAAAAAAGGAAAAGAAGACGAAGAAGCAAAAGAATTTGTTGGATGGGGAAGAAGCTAATGATAATAAACATAATACAGAGCAGCCAGGAATGCCAATTCAGACATCTGCATGCCTTATAGCAGCACCCGCAATAGACCCATCAATTCCAGTGGACTCTTGTCCTGCAATGTCAACAGACCCAGAACAGATGTCAAAGAAAAAGAGGAAGAAGGAAAGGAAGAATGCAGTCAAAAGTGAAGCTGTAGAATCCAATGAACATAACAGCAAGCCGCCTGAAGCCCTGCCTGGGACCCCAGTTCAGGAGTCTATATATCCTATAGCAGCACCCTTGATCGACTCAATATTCCCAATATTCCCAGCTGCTCCTATAGACACAGCACCCCCAATAGAACAAGATCAGAACCTGTTACACGTGGACAAAACCTTCAACCTGGCCTCAAACCAGGTCCAACAAGATCCAGCAACAATATGCCCACGACCAGCGTCCCTGACAGATCAAACAATCCCAGTGAATCCAGCAATCCCAATAGACTTGGAACAGAAAAGGAAGAAGAAAAGGAACAAGCTGAGCGGGCACCAGAGGATGAAGAGAAAGAGGAGTAAGCTCATAAGTGAAGGGACAGAAATCAGTGAACTTGAAGGCAAGCCACCTGAAGTACGACTTGAGAGCTTTGTATATCCTATAGTGGCACCCTCAATAGACCCAACAACCCCAATAAGCCAAGGTAAGAAGACGAGAAGGAAAAAGAGGAAGAGGAGTGACCTTATAATCGAGGGGGTAGTGCTCAATGAAGATGATAGCAAGCTACCTCGAACCCCAGTTCAGAGAACTGAAGGACCCACGACTGAAAATTCTAGGGTATGTAACAAGATCCATAGATTTAGTTTCAGTGGTTGTGTTCTTTGTTGTGTGGTATGTAAAAACCATTAGCAGTTCATGAGGATTCTGCTTTCAAGATTGATACCATTGGAATTAACCTATGGAGTGTATAAATTGTGGTTTTCTATTTCCAGGGTGCGTACAATGCTGGGCCATCTGCGAAAACCCTGGTTCCGAGAACTGACAGTCTCAGAGACACTGAATTTTCCTTTAAACAGCATGATAAAAGATCTGTGGTATGTAGTGACATTTATGAATTTAGTTTCAGCAGTGTATTCTTTGTTGCTCTAGCCTGGAATAATCATACTCAGTTCCTAAGGAATGATTTTTCCTCTGTTTGGAATGCATGGTTAGAATTAACTTATTGTACTACATATATACTATATAAAAAGTAACTTGGTGTGTACAGGAATGCTGGTCATGCCGACGGCCTGGTCACACATTCGAAAGTTGTTGGAGGCTGAAACGTCTTTCCAAGAATGAGGAAGTTTGCTTCTTTTGTGGGGAAATTGGACATTCACTTGGAAAATGCTCCGTGTCTCATGCAGGTATGCAAAACTTTTAATACTGTTCATGGAATTCTTGTATTTTCATTTTTAAATTTTATTGTGAGAATTCTGTCAAAATTGTGTGCTGCATGTGAATTGTTGCATCTTTTTCATTGAAGTTTTCACAACAGCAAGGCATGAGGTTTCTAATCGTAGTTGTAAACATACAAGCTAGCCCAAATAAACTGTGCATAATATTATAGGTAATTTATGAGATTTTATCTGAGTGATAAATATTTTTATTTTTCTCCACTAGTCCAGATTTTTAGTCATTCTCTTAGAATAGGTAATTAGATAACAGATACCTTACTGAAGATGTTTAGAATTTGGCCTAACATAACTAAGGAATATTCATTCCATCTTTTGACTTGTAGTCTACTTGACTGAAACTTGTATGATATACAGTGTATCTCTTACAATATAATCTTCACAAATCTGTAGTGTAACATGCTTCACTTTACTTTCTTTAATCTGCTATCCTATGTTTCAAATCGTTTCATTGGAGATGCAGGGGGAGGAAGGTTTGCTAAGTGCTTATTATGTTATGGACATGGACACTTCAGCTATAACTGTCCTCGAAATGGTCATAGCATTGATCCAAAGGTAATTTTCTCTATTTGGAGTTTATACATTTATCATATTGGTTTTTCTTTGTTCCCTGGAATCTTTGTAAACGTATGGATACTTTTGATTTGTTATCCTAACAGTATTTCCCATCATGTTGAGCGTAATCTTTTCATACACTTTATATTCCCTAGGTGGTTGCAGCCAATGGAGCTATCAACGGAAATGGACATCCTCAAGATGGTCATGGACACTTCAGCTATAACTGTCCTCAAAATGGTCATGGCATTATCCAAAGGTACTATTCTCTATTTAGATTTTATACATTTATCATGTTGGTTTTTCTTTTTTCCTGGAATCTTTGTAAACGTTTGGATACTTTTGATTTGTTATCCTAACAGTATCTTCCCTGTGATGTCGAGCCTAATCTTTTCATACAATTTATATTCCTTAGGTGGTTGCCGCCACCGGAGCTCTCAACAGAAGTAAGTCTTTCAACAAGGAACATGATCTATTTTCCTTTTGGCTAAATGTCACGTTTACTCATTCAAGTCTGGACACTTTTCTATTTTGGCCTTTTAAGTTTAAAAAGTTTTATTTCGATCTTTTTATGTTTTTAAAATGTATCATTTTGACCTTTTTAAGTATTTTTCTGTTGAAAAAGTTAATTTTACTCTGATAGTATCATGATTTAAATTTTAAAATGATTGATTTAAATGATGGCTTATAGCCGCCATTATATATGTTCAAAAATGAAAACAATATTGTGGTTATGAGATCGAAGGCGAATGAAATCCTTTCACTATCTTTGAAACACACACAATAACCTTTCCCTTTTCACTTTTTTTTTTTTTTTAATTTTTTTTAATTTTTTTTATAATATAGTGTGTATATCATGTATTTCTGATGTTCTCAAAATCCATTGGAATTTCATAACCTTGTTTTAAAAAACTAACATACTCTGGCGCTTCACAAAGTTTTGGTGGAGGGTAAATGTACACTACTTTCTGGATTCGTACCATAACCAACTAGTCACCAAGGCACAACTTTACTGCCGTGCCAGGGGAGATGTTGTTTTAAAATATGTATACCTATTTCTTAAGTCTTGAAAATCTTGAAATGGCTAATTGGTTTGGTCAAAGTAAGAGGGTGATATTTTGGGTTGTACATGAGCCTTCTACATGGGATGTGCATTGCTTAATTTTTGCAAAATAAGCATCTTCGTTGATAAGAACCTGTTCTCTTATTGAATACCCAGGAAAAGATGTAATCATTGGCTTTATACTTGTGGAAATGGAAAATATGTCCGTGTTGCTGGTGTTGATCTTGACAGCTTGTGATCTGTCATCAGTGCAAGTGTTTGTAGTTACTGTTATTGATTTTTGTTTGAGGTTTAGTCAATTGACAGACATGAGAACTGTGAAGGAAACTTGCTCATGGTTGTTAAATTTTTGGACTTTAAGACACGTTCAAACTTGTCGTACAATTTCTCTTAGAAACTAGTCCCTCACCTCTGTGGAAATGAAAAATAAGTTCTAATTTTATATTTATCTGCTTCGGAGGTAATTTCGAACAAATGATTCATGGTGTTACTTTCCTTCAATTCTGAATAATCTTTTTATAGCTTCCCTATTCAGGTACCTTCTGCCATTAGTTTCTTCTGATCTATCTTGCTAAGCAAGTTAGCATGAACGGTAATCCTATTTGGAGCAGATGTGGAAGCTGATGTAAAACTGAGGTGATCCTTCAATCGGGCGAAGAGGGCCTATGACTAGGCAAGAGCCAAGGAGGCTTTACAGTAAGAGGTGATCAACATATTCACCTCAAGCAAAATATAGAAGAATCTAAGTATGTCCAATTAATTCAAATTGAAGAGGATAGGAATTTAACGGCTTGTTTGGGTTTGTATCCAACAAGGTTTTTGTTTGGACGTATTTGAGCATGTAATTTGCTTTGACTTGTTTTTGGGCTGCATAGGTTGTTGGGCTGTTGAAGCCATTTTCAGGCTTCTATTTGACATATTCATAGCCTCAACTATGATTATATTTTAGGGAAATTGGGAAGGATATATAGAACTAATTTATAATACTTGCCTATGAAAAATTTTTCATCTCTAAACATTGAACTTTTCAAGGTGATCCGTTTGTATGTTTTGGTACCAGAGTCTCTTGTCGAGGCTTGAAAGACATGAGCAGGGAGGGATGGTCTTTTGGTTCTCTACATTGGGATTAGTTTTTTTTAATTAATTAGCTAATGTGTACTAGTTATTTTCTTTAATCATCACGAGAGAGAGAGAGAGAGAGAGAGAGAGAGAGGGAGAAGGAAGTATATTTTTAAAAGTAAATAAGTATATTTTGGTTAAAAGTAATTAACAAAATAAACAAGTTGTAAAAATTCTTATATATAAGAACAAAGATAATATTATATTTCTTATCCTTCCTATATTTCTATTCCTCATATCTATCTCTTTGTGTTATTTAAAGTGACTGTGCTCTAATTACTTTATGTATAAAATGAAATAGTGTTATGCATGATTTGTTATTATTATTTTTTGAAATCTAAATTAAATAAACAAATTGAACCAGTTTTACGAAATATATTCATACTTGCAAATAAGAGTCTTTCATGTGATAGGGTGGGAGGGCTTTGACATTTAGATTTGATGTTAGGATGTTATGTATATTACTCAAACTCTTATACTAAATCCAAATAGGTTTTGTTTATAAACATTTTCTTTATCATTTATAAGATAGACGGTCAAATTTTAGGGAGTTTCTAATTTGGTAATTGATGGCCACATGCAATCATCGAAAGAAAAATAATTAACATTAACCTTATTTTGGATGGAAGGAAGAGGTAGAAAGGAAAACGAGAAAAAAATAGAGAGAAAATTCAAAAAAATTATTAACAAAATAATTTTATGAAAAAAAAAGTTAGTCAAAATGAACTAAAATCTCTATACAATTAATCTTGTTTCCAATTATGATTTACATATTTAAATGCATAGCATGTAATTTTTCCTTGACAAGAATTAACGAGTGAAACATGTGCATGCATCACAAAATAAAGTGACATACGCAGCACGTGTACATGCAATGCATGGGGTTAAGATTGTTCCTTGGTGGACATTATCACCCACTGAAGTTTTGAGAGATTTGAACCTTTGTTTCATTCCTTAAAATTCTCTTTCTCTCCGTTTTTGTCTCAATGCATTGCCTTGCCCCAAAATAAGGATCTCTTCTTCTGTCTCTCTCATTTCTCTGTTTCTGTCTCAACTCATTTCCTTCTCATTTCTCCACACAAGCTCTCTATCAAACCAAGACAACATGGTAAGTTCTCTCTGTGTGTTGCTAACCCTTTACTTCAAATTATCAATATATTATGCTATCTTACTATGCTTCTTCATGGCTAATAAGATGCACAGCACCAAAAAATTTATGTAAGATCACATCCAACATTTTGGTTTTGATGGAGAAATATTCATTTAGAGTCTCCATCCTATATGTACATATTATTTAAGGTCATTGAGAACAATTTCATAAAAAGCGTTATATAGTGGCAGAAATGATATTGCATCCATGCTTATATCTCTATTGGGATGTATCTAATTTAATTTTTGTACTTTATTTCTATAAAATTTAGGAAAGCACATTGATTCAATGGATTAATTGGTGCAAAAGTAAAAAATCTAAGCTTACTAAAAGATTTTGCATGTTACAATTTAAAACATTTTAGAACTTTGGGTGGATTGTCTAGTTTCATCCGAATAAGCATGAGTCCCCCATTTTTGTTGTATAGGCCCGTTTGAGTAAACTTTTCTGTAAGATCTCATGGGAGGAGAAAGTAAGAAATGAAAAAACTTCTTTTAGACTTGGCGTTTTGGATTGTCCAGATCAAGCAAATTGGTTCCCTTAATCACCTATTTGTGTTATAGGGCACCCTATTTCCTTTCAATCTGTATTAAAATAGTCCATTTCAATAGGCCTAATAAGGTGACAGATTTTAGGCAAGAACCTTATTCCTAAGCATAGTACACACATTCTCTAATAAAAAAAAACTTAAAAAGTCTGTTTATTATCATTAAATGCTTATGAAATCATACTAACGTATTTCTTCCGTTTTCCAAATTTTTGTATTTAGGCCAACGCAGCATCTGGAATGGCTGTTCTTGATGAGTGTAAATTAAAGTTTCAGGAGCTAAAGGCAAAGAGGAACCACCGTTTTATTGTGTTTAAGATTGAGAACAACGAAGTGGTGGTGGAGAAACTTGGAACCCCAGAGGAAACCTATGAGAACTTCACTGCATCTCTTCCTGCCAATGAGTGCCGATATGCTGTCTTTGATTTTGATTTCACCACAGATGAAAACTGCCAGAAAAGCAAGATCTTTTTCATTGCATGGTAATTTGATATCCCTAAATTCTTGCAAACATGTATGGTAAAATCAAAGTTTGATCAAAGTTGTCTAAGAGAAACTCTTTTAATCTTAAAATAAACTAAGCGAAATGTGTTCTTAGATATGTGAAGAATAACAGAAATGCTATTAACAGATTGCAGTGTAAGATGCTTAGTCTATAAATAAATGTTAGTGACTCAACATGTTGATCCAGTGGTTATAGGCACCATGCACTCATATACTGTGGAGATGATCTATTTAGAGAGAAATTTCATGTTTGATTCTCATTATGTGCGTGGCATTTACAATACTGTAAGTAAGATTAGTCTGAGTTCTAAGAAATGAAAAATATTTAATAGATAAACTACAATACGCAAACAATCAGACAATCAATTATAAAATGTGAAGAGAGAGAAATACGTATATGTATAAAATGTGAAGAGAAAAAATATACATATATATTTTGTGAGTGAGTTGACTGGTTGGCTGCAAAGTAAAGTTGTTAAGAAATACTAGTAAAGTTAAATATGGTTATCTCTGGTTACTACCTCATACACCCATTTTATCTTTCCAAGTATGTATAGCATGATAGATTTTAACTTTGCTATCATATTATTTATTTATCTTTACTTTATTGTTTATCATATATAGGGCTCCGGATACATCAAAGGTGAGGGAGAAGATGGTGTATGCCAGCTCCAAGGACAGATTCAAGAGGGAACTTGATGGCATTCAAGTTGAGTTGCAAGCAACGGATCCTAGTGAGATGAGCTTTGATATCATAAAAGCAAGGGCAATATAACAATGCCATCCCATTATTCACATTTCACCCTTTTCCTATACAGCTAGCTTTGGCTGCACTACTGATTTTCTTTATCTATCTACTTAATTTTTGCTGTTGTTTTTGTTTTTTTTATCTTTTTTTCAACTGGCCTACATTGTAAACCAGTAGTTCAATATGATACCAAGGAAAACACACTGCCATGCATTACATGCAGACTAGCTATATCAAACAGTTTTATATATTGTAAACATTACATTCTTTTGGCTTATATATAAAGGTACAACTGCGTTTAACATTGGACTCTATTATATGATCTCTTGTTTCTTCCCCACTCCCTTTCCCGTTATAAATTTTAGAGACATTCAAAAGAAACTCATTTAATTATGATTCTGTAATTATTGAATAATAGTTTTAAACGTACAATGAGGAATTTATGATATCTGAAGGTTGAAGTTGAACTTATTGTTATGTTGGGCATTATAAATAGCAAAAGAAGCAGAATTCAAAAGGTAGAGAATAATGAGTATTCCTGCTTATGCTTTTGCTTGAATGCCGAAATATAACCACATTTGGTGACAATCGAGGCAAGCCACTACTACAGTTATTGGAATCCAACCAAACAATTTTGGAGGTTAGCAACACATTTGACATGTCCCCGTTGATTGAGTTGTTTGTTAAAGATAAAAGTTCAATTTGAGTAGCGAAGTTCCAGAACTTGTCAAGAGGTTCAAATGAAGCAGTGGAATGTACAATGTTTAAAATTCTGAGAGCACTTTGAGTGAATGCCCATAAAGGAGAGACCCATTCAGGATCAAATTCAAATATTAAGTCTGGAGATTTCAAAGATAAGTGCTTTAAATCTGAAAGATGCAGTAAATTTCTTTCAGACATAATTCCTGATAAGGAATTATCAGCAAGTCTAAGGGTCTTCAAGTCAAAGAGTTGCCCGAGATTCTTTGGAAGATTTCTTTCAGGTGATTTGAATTGAGATTCAATTAGATCAAGGATGAAAGATTTCCCAAACTTGTGAGAATTGGGCCACAAAATGAATGGTAAGAAAGCTCAAGTTTTTTTAGTTGCTCAAGTTTCCCTATCCAATTTGGAATGGATCCATCAAGAGCATTACCATATAAAATCAAGGATTATATGCTTCTCATATTTGATAATATTTTAGACATTTGGCCATGTATCTTGTTTTGGCTAAGATCAATATGAAAGATGTCACAACTTGGATTGAATAACCATCTAAGCAACTCATCAGATAAAAAATTATTGTCAGCAAGATCTAGAACTTGAAGTGAAGTGAAATTAGCATATTGAATAGATGGATAGATATTTTCAAGCTCCCTAAGTGTAACTCCAATAGTGAAGGGAGCATGGCCACTAGTTGAAGCCAATTAGTTTCCATGTGAAGATCAACACCACCAAGGTTAAGATATTGCAAGGAGATAGACGGGAAATCCAATGGGGAATATCAATGAGAATACCAAAATTATATGACAAATCAAGAAATTGGAAGTTGAATGAGTTTCTACACTGTTGAGAGTGTGTGTGTCTTGACATATTAACATATTCCCAACTATATTGGACCCCCTTGAAGGCATTATTGCACAAATTCAAGTAGTTTAAGAATTCAAATTGGAGCAAAGATAGGTTGATTTCACCTGTTAGGCAGTGTGATTTTTCATCTGCATCATGACAAGGGAGATTAACCTCAGTCACTCTTATTTTGTGATTCTATTTTGTTTTTTAATTCTTATAATATCAAGTGGTAATAACTGAGAATGTTGTTAAATTTTTTAGCTACAATGCATATCGAAGAAGAAAACAACTAATATGAATATACATTTTTTTTTATTTTATAAACTTAGTATTAGTATGAAGTATTTATCTTCATATGTTTCAGTAATAGTGGAAAATATTAACATAGAAGCATCTTCTATGCAGAAAGAATTATATTAATGAAATTTTGAGTAATGGGCTGAGGTGATGTATATTCTTTGGAATAAATTGGTATGTCGGTAATTTTAATAATAAAATATTATTTTATTATTATTTTGATTAATTTTAATAATAAAATAATTATTATTTTGATTTAATAATTTATTTGATAATATTCTCAATTAAAATTAAAATCGTCATTATAATAGAGATAATAATAATGAGAAACAAGTTTGGTTTTAATTTTAATTTAAATCGTTCTTGATTATATGATTATTGAAAATAGGACATTAATAATCCAAATAGATTAATATATGTGATAATATTTATTAAATAAATATTAATAGATCTCATTTATTAATTTACATGTATAGACCGGTAATGCATTGATGTGATTATTAAATAGACTAATATTTATTAGTAGTTTTCTTTGACATAGATTGTCATAGTAATTAATAAATTATTTATTTTATTTTGATTCCGGACACCTAGTGCTTTAGAGCACTTGTTGAATAAATATTGAATATAATTAAATACATGCAGAATTAATGATTAATCAAGAAGAGATCCATTAAATCTGGGTAATAAGTTTGAGCTCTACAAATAAAATTATTATATTTTGGTTAGGAAAAATTAAATGAAAGAAGAAATGAGTTTCTTATATCATTATAAATTAACTTAGAAGAGTTTAACAGTAATACCATACTCTAGAGTTATTCCAGAGTTGTAAAGATGGAAAAAAATATTATACTACTCTTCTACTACTAGTTCTTGAAAGTAAAATGCTACTTCATACTATCCGAACGCCAAGGAGTATTGCTAGAAGCCTACCTTGATTGATATATTATCGGCTTAGTATTGAACCTACGATGTGACACACAAAACGAGTATTCCAATCTCTGTTGAAGAAATTATTCTAATATTTGATTATTAATTAAATTAGAGAATTTAACTAATTAATTTCTTTAAGTGGAATATTATTATATTTTTGCTAGCACTAGTATGAAAGAATAAAAATAAACATGAAGGATTTTCTGTTTGGAATTTGAGCTAAAAATTTGAATATCTAATCAGTTAGAAATAAAAGATTTGTTATCTTTTTATTTGGTCAATTATTTGAAATTTTAAATTTTATAAGGAGTTTGTTATTTTGTTGTGCTATAAATATAGCCTTGGGTTGTATGCTGAAATACACAATACCAAGAAAAAATCTTATTACATCTTTTCTCTCATATCACCGATTATTATTCCACCGGTCAAAGTTGTTAACAAATAGAGGTTAGTCTCGGTGTGGATACGCCTAGATTCTTCACATGATTGAAGAAATTTTTTTGGTTCAAGAATTCTTCAGTATATGTCTTTTATTTAAATATAATTTAGATGCAAAATTACATCCTTTTATTCCACAATGCGTGTTAGTGAACACTTAAATTCCTTCAATTAGTATCAGAGCTTTGGGTCTATTGTATTTAAATTATATTTATGAAACTAGAACAAAGTTTTAATTTTGTCGAAATGGTCAATAGCATAATGTTTAAATAGATGCAATGATTACGATAGTTTGACATTGACTACATAATTTTTATGTGTAATGTGCTGGAAAAATATGTAAAAATGTTTACAATAGTGATAAGTGAAAGCAAAATAAATATTTTTGTGAAAATTTAAATCTTGTCTTTTACTTTGAACAAGTTGTTATTCAAAACATTTTGATGCTATGTCTAGTAATTAAATTTGTTACATGCTATGCCTAGTAATTAAATTTGTTACATGCTTGCTTTTAACGTGAGTCTTCTATTGGTATAATATTTTATTATTATACATCAATATGCACGACTATTAAATGTTTTGGAATTAACTCAAATTGTTTGAATATTTTGTTTAAATGTCACTTTATCTCTATATTGTTAATATTATTTCAATTATTTTTGGGAAATAATTGATAAATATTTGTTAAATAAATATTGTGGTTATTTATTAATACAAATTAGATTTGCTTATATCCAAAATATTATTATATTTGATTTGATAATTTGAATAAAATAAATATATGATACAAATTTTAAATGATTAATAATAAGGAACAATCTGACAACCACGTGACATATTATTAATAGTTGATTCGTGCATAAGATATATGTGTCTGAAGTTAATGTGACATGATAACAGGAACCTATGTGATATGACAAACAAGAACCTATGTGGTATGAAATTAATTTTTGCATGAGATAAATGTGTTTTAAATTAATTGAATAATGATTGCCTATACTAGGTATCGAAATTAATTTATTGACATTATAGGATTGAATTGACAATCAGGAACCTATATCATATGAAATTAATTTTTATATGAGATACATGTGTTTTAAATTAATTAATTATATGCTTAATTTATTGATGTCAGTAGGATTGACATGACAACCAGAAATCTATGTGATATGAAATTAACTTTTACATGAGATACATGTGTTTTAAATTAAGTATATGCTTAACGTCTAAACTACTTGAGGAAGTATTGAAATTAATTTATTGATATCAGTAGGATTGACCTCACAACCAGGAACTTATGATATAATATTTTAAATGTATGTGATACATTATCTTAGAATGTGTGTGAGAAATGACTTGACAACCAAGTGGCTCAGTCACAAGTTTTAAGGATTTTTATGTGTTCCACTTAAAAGAAATAAGAATTTCTTGAATTACTGTATTTATATTGTAATTAGTGGATATTACTTATATTTTGATATTTTTAAAAGGGTTAGAAAATATGATGTGACATAACTGTGTTTTGCTCTGTATATTTAATCAACAGTATGTCTTCTCTATCGATTTGTGTGATTCTTGAATATGTAAAATTAGTCGGGGCTAATTATGATGATTGGTACCGCAACTTGAGAATTGTTCTAATGCATGAGAAGCTTATTGACACCATTGATAAGCGTTCCATGGAAACACCTGATGTAAGTGATGAGGAGGTAACTAAGGTTTTTTTTTAGAAATACATGGAGGACTGCCTCACCACTAAGTGCATTTTCTTAGCATCAATGAGTCCAAAACTCCAAAGGCAACATGAACACATGAACCCAATTGAGATCGTTGAACATCATCTTAAGAAGATATACGACAGTCAAAGTTGGACGACTAGATTTCAATTATCTAAGACCTTGTTTAGGTCCTCATTGGCTGCGAATGAAAAGGTTGAACCCCATGTTCTTAAGATGATTGATCTTATAGAACAATTTGAGAACTTGTGTTGCACTTTTGGGAAAGAGCTTTCCCAGGATTTGATTCTGCAATCACTTTCTGATTCCTTTTCACAATTCATTGTGAATTTCAATATGAATAAAATGAGTTGTGACTTGCATGAGATGCTCAATTTGCTAATTGATTATGAAAATCAAATTGCTTCTAAGAATAAGAAAGGATCTGTCATCGTAGTTGACAAGGGCTCCAAAGCTAAAGTACCAAAAAGGAAACGTTTTGTACCTAAGGGTGGTGTGACCAAACCCAAGAATCAAAGGGACAAGATTGACCAAACTGATGTTGAATGTTTCTTCTGTAAGGAGAAAGGTCACTTAAAGAGAAATTGTAAGTCGTAACTAAAAAAACATTTTAAATGACCATTATGACTCAAGAACAAGTTGTTGCTTAATTATACTAATGAATTGCCTAATCAAGATAACTCTTACATTTTCTCTTTGAGTAACCTTTCTCCTTGAAACATTCAACATTAGTTTGGTTAATTGTGTCCCTTTGATTCTTGAGTTTAGTCATACCACCCATAGATTCAAGACATTTCCTTCTTGATACTTTACCTCTGGAGCCCTTGTCAACTATCATGACAGTTCCTTTCTTCTTTTCAGAAGCAATTTGATTCTCATAATCAATTAGCAAATTGAGTATCTTATGCAAGCCACAACTCATTTTATTCATATTGAAATTCACAATAAATTGTGAAAAGGAATTAGAAAGTGACTACATAATCAAATCTTGAGAAAAGCTCTTTCCCAAGAGTGCAATCGAACTTCCTAAGTTGTTCTATAAGATCAATCATCTTAAGAATGTGGGTCCAACCTTTTCATTCGCAGCCAATGATGACTTAAACAAGGTCTTAGATAATTGAAATCTAGTCATTCCTTAACTGTCGTACATCTTCTTAAGATGTTCAATGATCTCAATTGGGTCCATGTGTTCATGTTGTCTTTAAAGTTTTGGACTCATTGATGCCAAGATAATGCACTTAGTGGTAAGGCAGTCCTCTAGGTATTTCTCAAAAACCTTGGTTGCCTCCTCATCACTTACATTAGGTGCTTCCATGAGACGCTTATCAATGGTGTCAATAAACTTCTCATGATTGAGAACAATTCTCAAGTTGCGGTACCAATGATCATAATTAGCCCCGACTAATTTTCCAGATTCAAGAATCACATGAATCGATAGAGAAAACATATTGTTGATTAAATATATAACAAAACACAGTTATGTCACATCATATTTTCGAACCCTTTTAAAAATATCAAAATATAAATAATATCCACTCATTACAATACAAATATAGAAATTCAAGAAATTTTTATTTCTTTTAAGTGGAACACATCAAATCTCTTAAAATTTGTAACCGAGTCACTTGGTTGTCAAGTCGTTTCTCACACACATTCTAAGATAATATACCACATACATTTAAAATATCATATCATATAAGGTTCTGGTTATCAGACCAATCCTACTTATGTCAATAAATTAATTTCAATACTTCCTAGTCTAGGCGTTAAGCATATAATTAATTTAAAACACATGTATCTTATGTAAAAAATCAATTTCATATCACATAGGTTCCTGATTGTCAGATCAATCCTACTGGTATCAATAAATTAATTTCAATACTTCCCCAAATAGTCTAGGCGTTAAGCATATAATTAATTTAAAACAAATGTATCTTATGTAAAAATTAATTTCATATCACATAGGTTCCTGGTTGTCAGACCAATCCTATTGATATCAATAAATTAATTTTAATATTTTCCTAGAGGTAGTCTAGGCGTTAAACATATAATTAATTTAAAACACATGTACCTCATGCAAAAATTAATTTCATATCATATAAGGTTCCTGATTTCCAGTTCAATCCTATGATATCAATAAATTAATTTCAATATTTCCACAGATAGTCTAGGCGTTCAGTATACAATTAATTTAAAATACATGTATCTCATGCAAAAAATTAATTTCATATCACATAGGTTCCTGATTGTCATATCACATAGTTCCTGGTTGTCATATCACATAGTTCCTGGTTGTCAGGCCAATCTTATTAATATCAATAAATTAATTTCAAGACTTCCCTAGCTAATCTAGGAGTTAAGCATTTAGCTTCAGACACATGTATCTTATGCGTGAATCAACTATTAATAATAAGTCAGGTCGTTCCTTATTATTAACCATTTAAAATTTATATCATATACTTATTTTACTCAAATTATCAAATTAAATATAATAATATTTTGGATCTAAATAAATCTAATTTGCATTAATAAATAGTTACAATCACAACATTTATCTAATAAATATTTATCAATTATTTCCCAAAAATAATTGAAATAATATTAACAATACAAAGATAAAGTGACATGTAACAAATTCAATTACTAGACATAACATCAAAATGTTTTGAATAACAACTTCTTCAAACTAAAATACAAGATTTAAATTTTTACAAAAATATTTATTTTATTTTCTCCTAACACGTAAACACTTTTACATATTTTTCCAGCACATTACACATAAAAATTATGCAATCAAAGTCAAACCATCATAATCATTACATCTATTCAAACAATATGTTATTGACCATTATGATGAAAGAACAAATTAAAACTTTGTCATAATTTCATAAATATAATTTAAATACAAAAGACTTAAAGCTCTGATTGAGGGAACTTAAGTGTTTACTAACACACATTACGAAATAAAATGATCTAATTTTACATCTAAATTGTATTTAAATAGAAGACATAGTAAATGTTTACCTGCTGAGGAGCTCTTGAACAAAAAAAATTACTTTAATCATGTGAAGAAACCATGCATATTCATATCAAGAGTAACCTCTATTTGTCAACAACTTTACTCGGTGGAATAATGATCATATGAGAGAAAAGATAATAATAAGGTTTTTTCTTGGTGTTGTGTATTGTGTATTTCAGCATGCAGCACAAGACTATATTTATAGCACTCCAAAATAACAAACCCCTTATAAAATTCAAAATTTGAAATAGTTGATTAATTTAAAAGATAATAAATCTCTTATTTTTTACACTGACGATTCAAATTTGAAATAATTGATCTTAAAAGATAACCAATCTTTTAAAAGATAACAAATCTTTTATCTTTATTGCTAACCGTTTAGCGATTCAAAATTCAAGTAATTGACCAAATCAAAAGATAACAAATCTCTTATCTTTTATTTTTAACCGATTAGAGATTTAAATTTTCAGCTCAAATTCTAAATAGAAAATCCTTTATGTTTGTTTTTATTCTTTTACTAAATCTTTCATATTATTCATATTTCCCGTACTAGTAAAAATATAATAATATTCCATTTAAGAAATTAATTAATTAAATTCTCTAATTTAATTAATAATTAAATATTAGAATAATTTTTTCAAAAGATATTAAAACACTCGTTTGTGTGTAACCTCGTAGGTTCACTAATAAGCCGGTAATATATCAAGGTAGACATATAGCAATACTCCTTAACGTCCAAATAGTATGAAGTAACATTTTACTTTCAAGAACCAGTAGAATAGTAGTATAATATTTTCTTTCATCCTTACGGCTCTAAATTAAGTCTAAAGTATGATATTACTGTCAAACTCTTTTGTTAATTTATAATGACATAAGAAACTCATTTCTTCTTTCATTTAATTTTTTCTAGGTAGGATACAATTTTATTCATAGAGCTCAAACTCATTACCAAGACTTGATGGATCCCTTCTTGATTAATCATTAATTCTACATGTATTTAATCATATCCAATATCCATTCAACAGCGCTCTAAAGCACTAGGTGTCTGGAATCAAAATACAATAAATAACCTATTAATTACTATGACAATCTCTAAAAGAAAATTAGGTTACCTCTTCTTAAAATTTTCTATTAACACAGTTTATGATAAATATTAACTATTAGAAAATTTCAATTAGGTCTATTCAATGATCACATCAACACATACTCATCTATACATGTGAATTAATAAATGAGATCTATTAATATTTATCCAATAAATACAATCACATATATATTAATCTGTCTAGATTGTTGATGTCCTGTTTTCAATAATCCTATGATCAAGAACGATTTAGATTAAAATTAAAAACAAACTTGTTTCTCATTGTTATAATCTCTATTATCATAACAAGTCTTTAATTTTAATCGATGACATTATCAAATAAACTATTTAATCAAATGATAATAAAATAATACTTTATTATTAGAATTGATTTCATGATGACTTGGATTGCGAACATACCAATTTATTTCCAACACCTTCCACGTCACCTCAGGCCATCACCTCAGAATAACTTCTTGTCTCGAGTCATACGCCATGTAAGTATATGATTTGATGTCTATATTACCCACACACGCTAAGAAGGAGAAAATCCCTCTTGGAGAGCTCATCTAGTGAGGAACCAACATGTGATCCTCGTCTCACATACCCCAAAATCACTTTCTTCTCATCATTATCTGTTGTTGTCGAATCCAGAGGTCAAAATGATTGTCTCTCACGCTCTCCTATGTTTATCCCTAAGTATAAAAGGGAAACTCTTTCACAAGAAGAACTCTAGACCTTATCATTCACTTTACTTCACTTATCTTTCACTTACTAATTTAAACATCAGAGTATCTTTGTAAGTACAACTTCACCTCAGCTTTACCTGACATAACTCGACCAAAATCACGTGAAACAATCAACACTATCCAAATCATCCTCACGTTCTAGAATGAACACTTAAAATACACACTTGTGAACCATTTCTAGAACACAATAAGACATATAGTCTATATGCCTATTTTAATGGGTTGGGTAGAGCATTTGCATTTATGATACCCTTTATTGCTTCCTTCTAGAACACTCATGCTACGCTAGTAGTTGCTGAAATGAGATATTCTTTCCAAACATTCTGCTGTAAGTGTACTTCTGATCTATGTATACTATCATTATTTAGTGAATTTAATCCGACCATTTTTGTTAATGTATAATTTTTCTAATTATATAATTTTAATTCATCAGTTAACCCAACATTCAACATTTAATAGAGATTTGATGTGATATTTTGCAATGTCAACATTTCCATTAAATATTAAATTTTAAAATTGAAGATTGACTAAAATTATAAAATTAAAATAGAATGAAAAATATTTTGAGTCCTTTAATTTTTTGTCAAAATTAATCTTGATGTGGAATTTCCTTTCTAGCTTCTTCAATGTGAATATGGAGACTTTAGTTTTGTTTCTGTCAATGCAAGACCGTTGACTGAATAATTCAGTTTTCTTCAGCATAGGTCCCATGATCCAAAATTCACGTAACTCTATTTTTCATAATCTCTGTAACTGGGGCCAACTGTTACTGAGATTTTTTCAGTTAAAAAATAAAATATTTTAACATTTTTGCAAGTAATTCTGTTTTTCTAGTTGCATTTAAATTTATATATTTCCTTAAAAATATGAATGTTAAACAATTTCCCTTACTTTCCAACAAAAAAAAATATTACTTTTATATTGACGCGTTTCATCCAACTTTTGCTTACTAGTTAGTTATCTAGATTTTTCCAGGAAACTTCCTAAAACAAAGTAGATGCTAACCAATGCCTATTATTCAAAGGAATTCATGAATAAAAAATAATATAATTAGAAAGTTGTCTGAAATCTACTTGAAAGTGTCAACTAGAAAGTGTCAACTTAATTAAAAACAAAATCATCTTGAAAGTTTAAACTTAAAAACAAAACCAATCTGAAAGTGCATTGTGATTTCTGAGTATTTATCTAAAACAAGAGAGTGTAACTTGGAACAGCTACTTTCCCAGAATACATTTTATCCTACAATTTTATTTTTCTTTTTGTTCCTGTACAAAAGAAAACTGTGTGATCCTTATTTGCCTAGAATGATCTTTGGGCGAACATGACAGCAGACTCAAATGTTGTGTTTCTTGTTTCTCTGTTGTTCATTATTGCACTTCCACAATTGGGTTTGTGCAGAACTTCAACCTCTGGCTACACAATGGTAGAGCAACAAGCTCTTCAAAAGCTCAAAGAAAGTTTCTCCAATAGCTCCATGTTTGTGTCTTGGGAAGGAAAAGATCACTGCCAGTGGGAGGGAGTGGAATGTGACAGCATCACAGGACATGTTGTCAAGCTTGTTCTCAATTGGCAAAAAACATGCACTTGCAGACACATGTTCATATGCACATGCTCATTACAAAGTGCTGATGGTGTTCACCCTTCTATTTTGGAGTTGAAACACTTGAACTGTCTGGAACTAACAGGAATCACTTTTGGTGGTGTTCCAGTACCAGCGTTCCTTGCTTCCATGAAGCCCTTGACATATCTTAACCTCTCCAACTGTGACTTCCAGGGAAAGGTTCCTCACCAACTTGGCAATCTTTCAAACTTGCAAACTCTTGATGTCAGTGGAAATCGTTTGGATGTTGATGACATGGCTTGGCTTTCAAAGCTTTCATCTCTGAAACACCTTGCAATGAATGGAGTGTACCTTGGAGTAGCATATAATCTATTGCAGGTTCTTGATATGCTTCCCTTCTTGTTGCGAGTAGAGTTTAGTGGATGTGATCTTACCAACACACACTTTGCTACTGGCCATGTTAGTTCTAAATTTCTTGCTAATGTTCAAGTTCTGAATATTGCACAAAATTTACTTTCTGGCCCTATACCTGATGCTTTTATGAACTTGAGTTCAATTCAAGGCCTCAACCTTGGTTATAATAATCTCACTTTACTTCCATATTGGTTGATTAACCTTGATTCCCTTGTCAATCTTAATCTTTCTGGTAATCCCTTCAAGAGGGTTGAATCCTCTGTGTTATCTATCTTGACAAACATTTGTTCTCTCCGATTATTAGACTTGTCATCTAGCATGCCTATTTTTGGAGGGTCAGGACTAGGTCATGGAAACTATTTGGGATGTGAAAGATATGATTTAGAAGTTTTAATATTGAGGGGAAATGGAATTAAGGACATTTTACCACATTGGTTTGGACTACTTTCCAATTTGAAAATCCTTGATCTTGCAATGAATTTATTCAATGGTCCAATTCCATCATCTTTTGGAAATTTGTTGAACTTGAGGACATTAGATTTTTCAGATAATCAACTACATGGGCCAATTCCAGCTACCTTTGGACAATTGTCATCTTTAGTTGTATTAGATCTTTCTAACAATCACTTGAATGGAAGCATTCCTGAAAGCCTTTCACAACTGGGGAATCTAGTGACCTTAAGGGTTGCTAATAACTCTTTGACAGGTGTCATATCAGAGATTCACCTTGGTAACCTCTCAAATTTGATAGAATTGCAAATAGGATTCAACAATCTTGATATGAAGACTGAATACAATTGGACTCCACCTTTCAAGCATCTTCAAGTCCTTGGAATGGCCAACAATAACGTGACACAATTTCCTCTATGGCTTCAAACACAGGAGCAACTTGTTATTATTGACTTCCCCAACAATCAGATGAGTGGATATATTCCAAAAGATTTTGGTCATCACCTTCCAAGCTTGTATATGCTAAATCTTCGTGGTAACCTTATAGAAGGCTCAATACCAGACTCTTTGTGCAAGATGGAGAACTTGTTCATTCTTGATCTCTCAGAGAATAGATTTTCTGGCACAGTTCCTAATTGCTGGGGAAAGCAATTTTTCTCAGTCTTAAATATGGCCTCAAATCGGCTATCTGGCACCATTCCAAGCTCATTTGGGAATCTAACTGTGGGATGGTTGAATTTAAGCAACAATAGTCTCCATGGAGAACCTTTTCAAGTCTTACAAAGCAATGAATGGTTGCAGATTTTGGATCTAGGCGAGAATCAATTTACAGGGAAAATACCTTCTTGGTTGGGAGCAGAAACTATTCTTGAAAATCTGAGACTTACGCAGAACTTGTTCAGTGGTGATATTCCAACATATGTCTGCCGGTTCCATAATTTGAAAATCTTGGACCTTGCTAATAACAATTTCTCAGGTTCAATCCCTCCTTGCATTGGTAATCTCCGGGGTATGATGATAAAAGGAGTTGAAGCACCACCAACATTTGGATTTGATGCAAATGCATGGGAAAAAGAGCATCTCAAACAAGTCTTGAAAGGAAATGAGTACTATTACACAAAAAAGTATCAGTATCCATATTTGGTAAACATAGACTTGTCAAGTAATAGTCTCACAGGTTCAATCCCTGATGACTTAACCTCTCTTTCTGGATTGATTGGCTTGAACTTATCACATAATGACTTGTCAGGAAAAATTCCAACCAATATACAGAAAATGAAGTCATTGGAATCCCTTGATTTTTCCAACAATAGCCTTTCTGGTCCTATTCCAACCAGCATGTCCATCATGGATAATCTAGGCTTCTTGAACTTATCCTACAACAATTTTTCTGGTCCTATTCCAACAAGTGATCATTTCCTCACCTTTGATAATCAATCTTTTGTTGGCAATCTACATCTCTGTGGAGGACCTTTAACAGATAAATGTTCCATTGGTGATGGGGTACCTACCAGCCTTGAGCACGAAGACAACAACAATGACAATAATAGTGATAAGAAAGAAAAGGTGTTGTTTTACTTTGTCATTGTGCTTGGCTTCATAACAGGATTTTGGGCATTCTTTGGAACTCTGTTTTTTAAGAAGGATTGGAGATATGCTTACTTCCGTTATGTGGACGGAATTATAGATAGGATGTATGTAGCAATAATGATAAGGGTAGCAAGGTAAGAAGAGTAAGGGGAAAGTACTTTGAATCATGGGATGAACATCAATATACTTGTCAAATAAATCTTGTGGTTGTTTTTCCTTTTAACGCTTGTTTGTTTTGATCTTTCTATAGGCTTAATTTGTGTTATGTGCTATTGCTGCTCTTCAGCCATTAAGGAATTTGATCTTTTCTCCATCATCTAATGTGTGACTTATACTTCCAATGTGATCACTGGTTGGCACTTCAACTGGGTGATTCCCAAATTTTTATTCCTTATATTCTGTAGTTTTGTTTTTTTGTTTTTGTCTCAACAAACCAGTAGAAGAAAGAACACTTGAAACTTTGATTTTATTTCTCATCCAAGAAAAAAGGTTTTAAATTTCCAAAATAGGATGAACATGAATATTTACATTTCTCATCAGAGCAATCCAAGTGATTGTGCTCATATTCAACATTTCAACAAACACCTTCTGTGTATTTACATTTGAAGGAGCTGAGGGTAGGCTTTTACTTCCTAAACCCTCATATTTTATCTTCCAAAATAGGAAGTTAAAAAAGGGTGCCAAAAGAAATTTTGGAGGTCAAGTCCATTAAAATGTTTGTATGAACTAGTGTTTTTCTTCCTGCACCCTTAATATTTCAACATACACCCATCTTTTAGCTTCTGGATTGGGCTTTCCAGAAGTTTATGAAAGGCCTAATTTATGGGCCTATAGGCTTGGCCTGGCCCAATAAAATAAAGCCTATTTAAAAATCTTATATAATAAATAAAATTCTCATTACTAACAATAAAAAAATTTGTTATTATATGTTTTATTTTTCTTAATATACACGATTATATTTTTATTTTACAATGAAAAATCATGCCTTAATTTTAGTTTTTAATTTTTTTACTTAAAATTTAAAAGTGCTTGTAGATTATTCAAGAAATTTGTTAGTTTTGAACATAGAACAGTGAACAATCAGATTTACAATATTAATTATGAAATTTAGAATATAAACCATCACTGGATTGGATTCAATTAGCACAACAAACTTGTATGGTCCATGTGAGTGAATTTCTTCGTAAAGATTTCTTAGGGAAAAAAAATAAGATTTACTTACTAATTTGTATAAACTCCTTCCTTTGATCTTCTAAAAAAAGTGAGATTTTCTGTTTTTTTTTTCTTTTTAAGAAGTAAATTTCATTTTTTTTCCATTTTTTTTCTCCTTTCTAAATAAGGGGAAAAAATCCCAAACTAACCACTGTACATATATCAGCATTTCTCCCACTTTTGATAAAGTGAGTGATATATTCGAAGTCTTCCATAAATTTGATTATGATTATGATTATGATGTGTACTAAGTTCAACTGTTACATTACATTACATAGGGTAGGGAAGAAGAAGCTTCTACTTAAACATCTTTTTTTAAAAGAGATTCTCAATTGAAAAAAAAAAAAAAAGAAGAAGTGCCTTTTCCGATGGTTGACCTAGCAGACAATAAGTGCGTAACTTGGAACCACTGTATTTGAATCCCACTATGTTATGTTTCAAACTTTTCATCCTTCATGCGTAGCTCATTGCTCAATTCAAACAGTGTGGCAGTCTTACATTTTTGTACTGCCTATTGGGCTTTACCATCTTATATGATATTTTATCTTCAATCAATTTCTTAATAAATTGAGTATATGAAATTTTAGGTAATAGCTGTATGAAGTGTGTTTTGTAGAAAGATTAATTTTTTCGATACAGAAATGTTCCGTGACCAACAATATATAAGTCCTGCAGTGAATTATCTTAGAAAATGTATATGTATATTATTTTTTTATTTATTTTTTTTTTACTTTGTGAGGTAGTTAACTAGTTGATTAGTATTGTAATTGACCGTAAGAATATTTATCTGTGCTAATGTATCATTTAGAATTTTATTAATGAATGTTCAAAGTATAAGTTAAGAACGTAAAGTATATATACTCTATTAAGTTTCATCCTTTGTTTATGCATAATCTCATTTTTTTTGTTATAAAGTAAGCTTATTTGTAAAAAGTACAGGTAAGGACATATCATCTCTATAAAATAGTACGTTAATGCATTATACATGTAATCCAATTGGATGTAAGCTAATAAGTGGCATGCTTTTCTTTATGTCAGTGTCCTAACTAGTATTATTTGTCCTGATGAGTACACTTTGGGATGGTGATTCACTGGCATTGGTATAATAAAAAATCTTATTTTGAAGTGATGAACTAGCATGAATTTGAATATCACCACTTATCTTTGGATGACAACTAAAATAACCTAAATTATTTTAAATATTAGTTATCTATTCCCTGACATGATCAAATTCTACTTCTATAGGTAGGAAAATAGAAGAAGAAAATGAGAAATTATGTCAACATTTATCTTAAATATAACTTGTGTTATTTATACAACAACTTATGTAATAATCAATATTTTTTATTTCTCTCTGTTACATGTAATGCTTCTCACTTTTGATAGTAAAATTTGTTGTGGAAATAACATTTTTCTTTGTCGTATGTATGGTATTGAGTTGAGCCATGCTGGCCAGAAATTTGCATTTAAAGTGTTACATCCTTTGGAAGGATGTAGCACACACAGACACGCCCACAAATAAAAGAAGAAATCCACAACCTCACGCCTTACCTTGTACTACTAACACCACAACTTCTCAACTCTTCCTTCATTCTCTTCTTTCTCCTTTTCACACTCATCTTTCTTCATAATGGAGGCTCAGGTACAGATTTTCATCTTCAATTTTCTGCAGATTTTTTGTTTCTTTCTTTGTTTTCATTCCTCATGCACATGTTCATGCTTGTTTGGTTATATATACATATGAGTATATGTATGGTATAGTTTAAATATATTTTGTTTATCATTCTTTTCTGTCTCCATATCTTTATTTGGATCCATAGCAGAAGGTGGTGTTGAAGGTCCTAACTATGACAGATGACAAAACAAAGAAGAAAGCAATAGAAGCAGTTGCAGATATCTATGGTATGTGTGTACTTTCATTCTACTACAGAAACTATATATTTTTTGGTTCTTTTTCTGCCTTGGATGCATAATAAACATGTGTAACTGTTGTTACTTTTGAACAACAGGGGTTGATTCAATTGCTACAGATGTGACGGCACAGCTGTTAACAGTGATTGGTGAAATGGATGCAGTGGCAGTAGTGAAGAGGCTGAAGAAAGTAGGAAAGGTAGATATAATATCAGTTGGACCTGCCAAGGAAGAGAAGAAAGAAGATAAGAAAGAGGAAAAGAAGGAAGAGAAACCAGAAGAGAAGCCACAAGAGAAACAGGAAGAGAACAAATAAAAAACAATACATATCATCTAAATTTTCAAATTCTTCCACCCTTTAAAAATATATTTTCCTATATAGATACTAATTTGCAAGCCTGCAAATTGTTCATATAATTTATGAAGAATGGAACTTTCTTGGTTCAAATGACTTTTTTGAGTGTGATGATATCTATCTATCTATGTTTGTAAATTGTACCAAGAGTGTATAGAAGGAAAAGAAAAAAAAAAATTGGTATAGTGAAAATCCTCTTCCATTCATTGTGGGGGCATTTTCTGTGAACCAATGGAAGAAAGGTCCAAAAGGTGCTAAAGGGTGTCCATCCTTCTGATTAAAGAATGAGTGAAGACAAAAAAAATGGTTTTCAAGTAATTCTTGGTAGTTGTAGATAACTCAAACACAACATTCTATGATGTTCACAGCGTTTCGTTAATCATATAGTCAAGAATCACACGGAAGCCTACTAAATTTGGCACTGAGTGTTCGGTCCAATTCAATTCAATCAACATAAGATGCAAACCGAATAGATTAAATTAATTTACACTTTTGAGTTAATCAAATTAATTCGGACTAAAATAATCAAGCTCTTGGTTCGGATATTAGAGTTGTGATTTATAAAAAATCTGAACCAAAGTAAACATATATATTATCTATTATCTTATTATTAATGTTAGAATATAATTATTAGAGTAATAACGTATTATTTTTGTTATTATTTAATTCATGTGAGTATGTTATAGAATAATATGTTATTTATATACTTTTAATGATAAAAACTATGTAAAATATTATAAAAAGTAATGAATTTTATTTAAAAATAATAAAAATTTTGCATTGTAAAATGTATTTTATTCAAATTAAATTAAAATCAAAACTAATCCATTATTCATGAAATTGGTTTGGTTCGGTTCGAATTTGCTAAAAGAATTTCAAACCCAAACCAAATCAAATTTATAAAAAATTGATTAGTTCAGATTTTCTTTTCTTTTAAAATTATCTCAAACTGACCTGAGAACATTCATGATAGTCATCTTCACTAATTTTTTTCAGAGAAAATTTGCTTCAAGTTAGAAAAAGTTGGCGACTTACTGTTTCAATAGTTTTTCTGACACCTCAATCAATTGTACTTATTTGGAGACTAGTGATACAACTACAGGCGAAGATTGATAACTTTTGTGCGATGAACAAAATTGTGTGCCAGCTAATGATTAGTATTATTATACTAAGCATGGTCAATGTTATAAACATCATGAATCACTCAAATTTCTTTCGAAACTTAACATGTCATCAACGAACTTATGTGTGACTTTTACGTGGAGATGGTAGAGTCAGACCAATGAACTTTGAGTATTTCAGCCTGTGAACCGATTTCTATTATGCAATACATGTGGCAACAGCTTCTAAACTCTGAAAGATCCACTTGAACTACTTCGATTAATTTGAATAATGATGATTATAAATGCCTTTACTATTGCAGCATCCATTGTGATATGTGCAGGTTTCAAGAAAAGTTTAATTAGTTCATTAGTCTTAATCCATTGAATAAATAGATTCCACTTTCCACGTTTTCCACGGCTTCGGGAGCATGTTGATGTGACCACTTGATTTCAAAGTTTATAGAAGAAATTTAAATAGAAAAATTGCAGTCAACACAAGTACACAACCTTTCGTCTATCTATATTTGAATTTAACCCCAATTAACATACATACAAAAATTACAACACGAGAGTTTAAAAAAAATTATATTAAAAATAAAGTTTATCCGATTAGCATAATTTCAACCCTAATCTAAACATTCACTCAATGGCTGAGTTTTTTCTATATTATTGTTTCCTTGTTCTCATATCTGATAAATTTTCAAAGCACATAGAATACAAATGTCAGACATCTAACTATTCATTTGCCAATTGCCATATAATTTCAGCAATTTAATGTTGTTTTCTTGGATGAGAAAAATATGATAAAAGTTTAAAGAGTTCTTGCTTTGCAGTAGGGTTCAACACCCTAAGATCACACATTCATTATTTATTCTCCTAGTCCTCCCTGGGTCCTAGGCTCCTAGCCCCTACCCTCTAGAGGGACCATAGTACCCAAAAAAATTGCACTAATCAAGTGTCCTATTCGGCTATTGTACCTTGATTTGTGTGTATAGGAATGCCACACGGCAAGTGTGTAATATTCTGATCATTTGTAACGGACAAATTCAATCAAGAATTAAAAAATACAGGCATAAAACCATGGTAGAAACGACCATGAGGAAAACCAGAAGCAATGGCCGTGCTCGTCATGACAGGCAGATACACAAGCCCCTGGACTCGGATGATGAATGTACACATTTAGGTTCAGAATTCTGACTTATCAATCGCATCAGCAGAAAATTGAAGAACCTCACCACTAATGAGGCTGTACTATCCTGTACAATGTTGATTGCAAAAAGTTATAAGTTGTACGAGTGAAGTTTCAAAAATAAATCTACTAATTGTTAAAGGAGAGGGGAGAGGTTGAAAAAAAGAGCCTTTGAGGTGATCGGGAAAATTTAACACCATGTATATGAAAAACCAAAGAGGCCTATGTACGAACCACCTTGAATGGTAAATCAGAGAAAATTCAGCCTAAATATGTAGGTAGGAAACTTAAGAGGAGGAAATCTTAGAAAAAAATAATTGAATCTATCATTTGTGGTTCCTACCTAGCAAAAATTTTCAAACGAACAAAGATGGAAATTGGTTTAAAACAAAGGCAAGTGCAATTTGGAAAGTGGCATTCCAGAAGATGTAGTCAAGTTCTTTACCTTCAATTCAATGCTATCGATTATTAAGATGATGATGTCTTTTATGCCAAGAGTTGATATGAACACAGTACAAAATATCAAGCCAACAAATGAACCATAATAATAACCTGACAATAAATGGGGATAAGCTTTCCAATCTTCATCTGGAATGTGGCAGCGAACCAAATGGCTGTCTTTGAAGCAACAGAAAAGCAGCCAACATAATCATGTGCGTGGAAGCAACATAAAAAATTACTGCATCTCTCGCTTTTGGCAATATTTCATGCTGCTGTGGCTTCCTCTGAATTTATGGAAATGCACCAAAGAACCAGAAGACTTAGTCTGGCAACTCCAAATTAAAATAATAATTTAATTATAAATTTAATCTCAAAAACTCGTGAATGAAAGACAAATTTCAGGTGAAATAAAACAATAATCAATAACATACAATGAAAATACTGCCACTTTAAATATCAAAAGGAAAAGGGGATGAGAACGATAAATAAATATGTAATGCATCATTTACTAAAAAAATTCATATTGTAACAAACAGTCATATTATAAACTATATGAACGACATTTTTACCTCAACAGAACATTGTTGACCTTACAAGTGATAAATTAGAACAAGCAAGATGTCTTTAAAATCTAAAACACTATTTCTTTCTTCTTTTTTTCAGCGTGAATGGGGGTACATCTATTACATCCAAAAGCTGAAGAGCAGATAGATAACTAAATTAATCAATCGACTGTCAAGCATAAAGATTACAAGTTTAGATTACTTAACTCCAGTTATAACATCGATTACTTAAGCTCAAGCAAAAATAGTTACAGATATGAACAGATGCATATAGATATGAACCATAAGAAGCAAAGCCTTAAAATAATGAACACGGAATATTAATCATATATTATGAAAAATTGGGCAAACAGATTCACATATTAGTTACTGAGTGTAGAAACAAGTGAAGAGAGAAATATATATTAGGGGAGGGGAAGATTACATACTTTATATTTCTCCAGCTATTAATCAGAACTGAACAGCAGCAGGGCACTGGTTACACTTAATAAGATCAAAGTTGATCCAATTTGAAAATCAACCTTATGACGATGCCTTATATCCTTTGAATCTTGAATGCATGTGAGCATGTTTCCCCTTCTTCTTCATCTGTCTTATTACTTCGCGAGCATAATCAGTCTTTCCAGCATTCTGCAAACTACTCACTAATGTGTCATAGACAACTGAGTTTGGACTACAACCTTTGGTCTCCATTTCCTTGAGCATTAAGCACGCTTCATCAAATTTTCCTGCCTTGCATAATCCCCGAATTATGGAATTGTATGTAAAAACATTTGGAATTTGTTCTCTAGAAATCATATCCTGATACATTTCCAGTGCTTTGTCAAGCTCACCAGCCACTACATATCCTGTTATCATTACAGTGTAAGCCACCACATCTGGCATGCACCCATTCTTTATCATTTCATCAAAAAAATGTTTGCAAGCATCCAGATTCCCAGCTCTGCTAAGTCCATCTATCAATGTAGTGTAATGAAGCACAGTTGGGTCTATACCCATTTCTCTCATGTGATTTAAAAGATTGAGAGCAGCAAGCGGTTTGTCCCCTTTGCCAAGAACATGAAGAAGAATATTAAAGGTATGAAAATCTGGAGAAAAGCCATTTCTACCCATCTCATCAAACAGTCTATGGAATTGATCCAACTTTCCAAGTCTATACTTGGCATACATGACAATATTGTAAGTTAAAATATCCAAAGAAAATCCATCAAGCAACATCTGCTCATAAACCCACTCAATCAACTTGTACTGGTTTAAAACAAGAAGACCATGCAGAATAGCATTGTAAGAATGCTTAAAAGGCCTAAAGTTAAATGACTTTGATCTTATGAATCTCTCAACCAACTTCTTAGCCAAACCCGCCTCACCACAGGTACGAATCAAAATATTGAAACTACGAGCAGTAGCCGGAAGCCCTTTTTCAATCATCTCATCAACCAACCTCCATAAAGCCTTGAACTCCTCGCACTCGGCATATATGTTCATCACCAAGTGATATGCATTGGCAGTGTGCCGGTAACCTTCTTGCTGACTACACCAAACAAAAAACTTATATGCCAGCTTAGCACACCTAGTCTTATTCTCACAATTAATGTTCTTTAAAATTCCAATGAGAACTTCCCTCACAAGAAGCCCTGATGGCTTTACATGCAACTCAGTTAAAACCAACCTAGCATCGTGACCAGGACCATCTTGCCGGAGAACCTCAAGGACCCTCTTAGCATCTAACTTAACAGTTTCTATGAACTCTTTTCTAAGTGAAAACTGCTCTTGTTTATAACCCCAATCCTCCTTCACATGAAGCCTTTCATCAGTATCTAAACCTAGTTTTATCAAAGGCTCCTCAATGCACTCAAAACCATCGCCACCAAACCGATGGTTACATAATCTACGCAAAATAATCAAAGAATGGGAAAAATTATGTACCCTCTTTGAACCTAAAAGGGTTATTGAATTCATGGTTCGAATTCGAACCCATCATATCTGAAAAATGCAGAACAACTGCGGTTGGACCAATGGAATGGAGTTTCCTTGCAGAGGAAGCTTCCAGAAGCCCACTGCACTATCGAGTCGATGAATATCCATGGAATTGAAAACAACGTTTCGAGAAAATGATAGAAGCTAGAAGTGCGACGAGAAAAACATGAAGGGGCAAAATAGCGTACCGTGTCGGACTATATTCTGAAGAAATGGTCGAAACGAGGTTGGGAGTGTCGATAAGTGGCATCATATGGTGCCAGAATTCATTGTGTGTTGTGTGAGTGAAGAGTGAAGTGTGTAACTGTGTTGGTGAAGAAAACAAAAATGGCGACTCTGCAAAACCCTAACACGGTGACAAGGAAAAAGAAGAAGCATTAATTTTAACGTGACGTGTATTTTTTAAAAATTTTACTGGGTTGGGCTTTTTAATTAGAACGGGTTTGGGCTTTAAAGCATTGTCGATTAGAATTTGGGCTCAAGTTTGACAAACCATTACAGAATGCAAATTTTAAATGCATAACATAGAAGTTTTGTATTTTCTTAAGTCATCTCTGGGTAAATAAAGGAGTAAAGAGTATATGCTAGCATAAATTCTTTTTATAATGTCAATCAATTACAATTTCTTATAGATCGTCAATTTTTTGGTCTTAATAATAATAAATAATATTTTTATAATCGTGTCTAATGTAACTTTTTAATGGTTGATAGAATAAAAAATTTACACTGAAATTGTAAAAAAAATAAAATAAATAAAAACACAACTACACTTAAAAAAGTAAGGAGACCGTTTTCTTACTTTATTTTTTAAGAAATCACCAATTAACATTTTTACTAAGAAAAACTATAGAAATATAGTGGACATTTTTACTAACATTTTTCTTATCTGTATGTTCACATTGTTGAAACAAATTCTAAGAGAAAACTATAGAAAGAAATAGAGAAAAAAGTTATGAACACACCCATAAATGAAAATTAAATTTTAGCATAATATAAATGACAGAATACAGTTACATATTGGCACTGTTTTTTTTTTTATTTAATAATGGAGTCTTATGCTTCAGTACAACCATATCATAACGTAAATTCCACATCTGCACAAACATATAATAACTTTCACATGAATCCACCATCAACAAATATCTAATTAGTAATTACAACAAATAGAGCACTGCACACAGCATGCATTATCCAATATTCATGAAGAAATTTAGCGAGTCCCTTGTTCTTCAATTGGACTACTCTTTTCACCTACAACTTGGTTAATCTGCTCCACTTCTGCACCAGAAATTGTATTCTTGGATAAATCTTCATCTCCTGCAACTACAAGAACAGCAAATTCAAAGTCAGAATTATGCATAACACCCCATTTTGTAAAATCTAATAGTAAAATAAACCTCATTCACCTTTTTCTTCAGATTTGCCAAACCAAGAGCCAACCACACCTTTAAGCTTGTTAACCACACCTGGACTTTTCACACTGCTCTCTTCAGACATTTTCTCGTCCCCACCATCCGAGTTTCTTTCATCTTTTTTCACTGCATCTTCCTTAGGCTTATTCAAAGCTTCTGAAATTACCTCAGAAAGTGCCTTGTCTTCTTCTCCTGGCTTTAGCTTCTCAGCCAAATAGTCCTTCACAGAAGCCCCTTTGTCTTGTTCTTTAACCCCATTTGTTGTTTCACTTCCAGCAGCAACAGTGCTAGTTCCAGTCACTTTAGACTTCACTGCACTTCCTACCCCTGCAACCTTCTCATACACTGGAGTTAGTTTCGCTTTCACAGAATTAGCAATGTTCTTTCCATATTGTGCAGTTGAGCCAGACATGTTTGAAGTATCCCCACTTTTTTGTTGCTCTTCATTTGTTACTACCACCTTGTCCTTTATGTCATCTTTCTCTCCTACATCTACCTCAGAAGCTCTGACATTTTCAGGAGAGACAGCTTTGTCAGTGTTAACCTCATTGAGTGGTTTTTCTTCAACTTCAGGGGAGACATCTTTGTCAGTGTTAACTTCATAGAGTGGTTTTTCTTCAACTCCGGTTCTGATGGTGTTGAAAGTTTGTCCGGTTTCTGTAGGATTTTCCAGGTTTCTGCTGATATCTGTGGATATGTTTTCCTGATAGAAATGATCATGAATTTCAGCAGAAGGATTCTGAGTTTGTGTTTCATCAGAGAGGTGTGGCACAAAATGATCATGGCTTCCATCATGAGGGTATTCAGAATCAACAGTTGTTGGTTGGATGTTTGGTTCTGGTGGGTGTTTTGGCTCATCCTGCACATTCATTTTCGCAAAAGATTCTTCAACTGGTGTAATTTCTTCAATTTCATCCTTTTCTGTAAACCACCACAAATGAAAATCTTAATCCCAAGGACCACTGTACATAAATATCATTAAGCATGAACAAAATTGAAGGCACTAAGCATGATTTTAAATGAAATTGAAGATACTGTTGAACAGAGAGAATTCAACTCTATAAGTAGCCCTTTCATGCAACAGTGATAAAATGCATGTATGTATATAGAAAAATACGAAATTATATATATTTACACCACTCAAAACCAATTTTATCAATTTAAAACCATCAAATCTTTTAAATAGTACACTAATACAATATAATATTAATGCACCATGCAAAGTCTACAACAAAAAATTGAGTTCTAAAACTTTTTTCAATCATCCTACTTACCTACACCACTAGGATCAGTGACTTTGGTTTGATAACTTGGAGGAGTATATGCTTCAGGTCTACTTTCTGGAATGTGAGACTCTTCCACCAAGCCTATTGATCTCTCCAAATTGCCCTTTGGTTGTGCTGCTTTCTCTTCAACAGAAAATGTTTTGTCTGCCTCAGTGGCATTGTTTTGATCAATTTCAAACTTTTCAGTAGTTGAAGAAATGCCTCCAAATACTGCATCATGAATAGGTTCTTCAGCAGAAAATGTTTTGTCTGCCTTAGTGGCATTGTTTTGATCAGTTTCAGACTTATCAGTAGTTGAAGAAATGCCTCCAAATACTGCATCATGAATAGGTTCTTCAACAGAAAATGTTTTGTTTGCGTTAGTGGCATTGTTTTGATCAGTTTCAGACTTTTCAGTAGTTGAAGAAATGCCTCCAAGTACTGCATCATGACCAGGTTCTTTCTCTCCTGAACCTGTCTCAGAAGCTTTAGGAAAGACAAATTCATCAGTGTTTGCTTCATGGCGTGGTTGTTCTTCAACTGTGGTTGTGCCTCCAAAATCTATCCCTGACTTCCCTAAATTTTCGACTTGCTCAGATGTAGGCGTAGCAGCTTTTACATCTTCACTTTCACCAACTGCACAATATTCATTCATATAACTTAAATCAGATCTATTTGATCAATAAGTTCCCCTTATTAAAATCTACTGAGACCAAATATCAAATATTGAGGTAATACTATATGTTACTATTTCACTGTTAATCTGATTTTATTCCTTCAGTCCTTATCTATTACTGTAAAAACAGTCCAAATACCAAAATTTGCTCTACACATGTCAAAATTATATTAAACTTCATTTTTCTCTCTCTTTGCACTCTGCAATTTCTTTTGAAATTTGATTATTATTTTATTCTAGTTAACTTTATCATATGATCATGACGTGACAGGCATCCAACCATGTTAGGACATATATTATCTAATAGTCACCACTCCCATGACATAAATAGATACATGTCACGATATTATGAATTAAATGATACTTGGAATTATTAAAAAAAATTAAAATTTATGAAGATGAAAACCATACAAAAAATTAAATTACTAAAATCGAATTTAATCATATTTACATGAATTAAAAACACTCACTTTATGGGGAATTAATTTCTACTCTAGAATATCTAATTGCATGTGAATTAGAAAATAACATACTTGGTGTTTCTTTAACAAGTGGATCTTCATAAATTTCTTCATCCTCACCCAAGTCATGATCCTCAGGGCTGTTCTGATCTTCACTGTTGTTCTCATGACCACGATCAAGGACTTGATTGCCATGCTTCTTAATTTTATCCTTAATTTTCTTAGCCTTTGCCTTTACCTTGTTTAGAACAGACTTCTTCTCATGGTCAAAGTTTTGTTCTTCTGCACCATGTGTCACTACATCCAAAAATTTAAAGTACAAGATAAAAAAAATAAAATTACTAAAAGAAGAAAAAAAAATGCATAAACATGTTCACTCCAAATGTGATTCATCATTTCATACCTTGATGTGAGGCATCAATGTGAGGGTAATGTTCATCGTTCTCATGAACTTGATTTTGAACTACTCTTGAATCCATGATTGTGAACACAAGAAGAAAGTAACTGCTTGATCGTTAATAATAACTGTTACCACGCACATCAAAGGCTAATACGTTATATAGAGAAATCCATGACATTCTGTACCATACGTGGCATGTCATGAATGGAGACACGTGTGACATAACCGACATGTCTTTATCATTTGACACGTGTTGAGTAGTTTCTAAGTACGTGGACTTCTGAACCAAAATTGTTGTCGGCTTAGACATGCTAATTAGTAATTATGAATTATGATGGAGCATCCAAATGTAGAGTATCTACACACATAAATTGTTCCTTTCACTGATGACACTATACAAGTGTCTCTGGTTCTTTGGAAGGAGAGTAAGATTAGCATAAGTAATCTATTTCTTTATTATTTCTTGCCAAGTGATGTGCACAAATAATTGTGATATTCCACAACTTTGGAATGGTACGGTTAATACAAGTGTCTAGGTGGTCCTTTTCTATTGTTGATTGGACAAAATTGTAGACACTGAAATCTCTTGAAGCTTTTGATGTGTAATTGGGAATGGATGTGCATAAATGTCAAGAATAGAAATGGTTGTTGTTTATGACAAGTGGAAGGTTTGGGGTACAAAGTTGTGCTCAATAATTAATTGGGACTTATGAGTGCATGGCAACTATTTTGTGTCATTTTCCTAGTAATGTTGCAGTTAGAAAATGTTACTTTCTTGTAAGGGTATGACATATAATATCTGAGAATGTTTTAAGACCATTGGGGTAGAAGTTAAATGACAATTGGGGTTTTCACATGTTATGCATTTATGTTGTGAGAGAAATTCCATTAGTTACCTAAGAACGCAAAGTTATATACTGAAGATTCTTTCTAATCGGTGATGCTATATGCCTATTAAACTAAAAATCAAAAATTAAAAATATGCCAGAGTAAAAAATTAGAATAAATTATAATTTGATTGTATGTATGTCAATTAATTTAATTCTTAAAAAATAAAAATTGTAAAATAATGACTGGAAGTGTAATACGTAGATAGTTTTTAATTTCAAATATATATATATATATATATATATATATATATAATATATATATATATATATTATTTTAGACTCTGAATTATATTATTTATTGTTAATTTAATTTCTGATTCCAAAATACTAACAAGTATTCGTGACTAAAATGATAAAAAAATATATATATAATTCAACAAGCAAAATGAACATACATATTTTATTATTTTTTATTTCAGAAAATAAATTTTTCTTTCCACACATTTTCAATGATTAGATCTAGAATTTACTCTACTGTTAAGTAGCACATGATGAAAAAAAATATTTTCTAATAATGATTTATGACTAATTTTATCCCTTATTTATTTCTCAGAATAATGATTTGTATTATTTTAAATAAATTTTAATCAGGGATCTTAGTTGTGTTTTATAGAATTATTAACATCAGGACCCTTGGTTACAAATATTTTATTTTCTTTAGATTTTTCTCACAATATTTGTTCTTCCTTCTTCCCATTTCAATTTCATGTAATTAGTTTTTGGAACTGAATATTAAATCATTGATTGTTATTGCGTTTTGTTTTGGATGATCAATATAGGTTATCAGCACAAGTCTATCATGAAACTTCTATGTTCATGCACTTCACAATCTAAACGCGTGATCAGGTTATGAGGCTCTGTGAAAATCAGGCTACTATCCATGACGTGAATCTTCAAGATTATGGTAATAGTTTGTTAGAACTTATTATGTTGAGATAATAAGCAAGGTGATGAAACGAAATAACAGATGTCAACAAAGTTTGAAAATTCCCTGTCCACACTGTTGGCTTTCTTCAATATACAACATACTTCAAACAGTTGCTTCTACTTTTTTTTTTTTTTTTTGTCAAAATTATTTATGGAGTGAAGTTTTGGTATTGCCAAAAATGGTACAGAAAAACCTAATATTAAACTTTGATGATTTTTTTTCAACACTCAAAGTACTCAAGTAGTGTTTTAGTTTTACCATGAAGTATGAACCAAACTGCTTTTAAGACTAGCTTTCTGTATAACATCTAACACCACTAGTTTTTTAATAACATAAAACATTATAACAGGAACTCCTGAAATTTGCTTGTAATTATTGCTTCTGAAAACCAGACAGTTGCTTAAACTCATTAGCCTGGTTTTCTTTATTCTATCCACATTCTCAATCAAAACCATTTTTTGAGCATCATATATAACTTATGTATGTTACATTGCATTGCAAAAAATGTCAAACTGATGCTAAATCACTGGCTACATGGCCTATATGAGGCTACAGCATGTACCTCGGGCTCACTAGCCAACATATCATAGGACAAGAATATTGGATGGACCAAGTGGCCCAGAAAAATTTGGATGAGGAAAAACTGTTAGTAGATGTACAAGATATAGGTCACAACTTAAGTGCAAACTGCAAAGTACTGGTTAAATTTGATTCCTCTTCGTCCATTCTGGTGTTGATAATAGCCTGGTTCCTTCATGACTCATGTATGCTTTCTATGAGACACAACACCTCGCAAAGAATTCTAGTTCTTCTTACCATTCTTTAGATTGCGTACAGCCATAACAAGCTGTTGTCTTTCTCCCTCTACCTCTGCAAATTTCAGACTAATCTCTGAATATCTTTCTTCCATGTCTTTCAGCTCGCTTTCCATAGTCTTGTTTCTTTCCTTTAGCAGTGCAACCTCATTCAACAATTCATTTGTTTGTTCAGACTTGCTAGCAGCAATGCTTGCAGATTCCGCTCCCTTTTCATGTTACATATATAACAACAGTCTGAGTTATTCTAAAGAACTGAGAACTAATTTATGGAAAGCAATGCAATAGTTAAACCATGATCAGACATTTTCTTTTAGTACCATTTTAGAAGTTTGAGATTCTATTTCACTATTTCATTTTTAAACCTGGTTTTGATTGTGCTTGCATTTGTACATATATTAGTCATTGTGTATCATGTTCCTTAAGTATTGGCTTTCAGGTATATGTTATTTGAAACTCTTCTAACTGTTACATAGTTGCATAAGTGACAAAAGAAATTATAGATTTTCTAAAATACAATCATAAAGAATAAATATGTAATTCATCTCTGATTTTAAACATGCCAATTGAAAAAGTACCTTCTGCATTTCAGATTTTGACTTCTTGACATGTGCCTTGGCAGAAGGAAGCATAGCACTCTCATTATCTCTTGAAGATGTAACTGCCACTCTTCCTTTGTTATTTTTGAGCTTCTTTTCCATAGCACTTAACTCTGCTTCCTTCTTCTTCAGCTCCCCTTCTAATTGAGATATCTGTTTCTTCATATTTTCTTTCTCCGCTTGTTCTTTGTGCAAACTGTGTTTTATTTCCTTATGCTGGTTCTTGAAGGTTTCTACTTCTGACAGTAGGGTGTCAAATATCATCTCATCATTTTCCGTGCCAGTCATATTCTTTGTTAACTTGGTTTCAGACAGTGCACCGTCAGCCATCAACATTTTAATTTGAGACCTGAGCATTTGAATTTGTTTTGAAAATGAAGCATCCTTTTCATCCCCATGCCTTTGTGCATCCTCAAGGTGTTTAGACTTAACTTCTAGTTCTTTTGACATCTGTTCTATTGTTTTTGCTTTTGAATCCATTTGGTCCAAAAGCTCTTGCATTTTCAATTCATTCTGATCTGTGATTTCCCTGAGCTCTTGATTGCATTTATGGAGCATTTCTTCTATAAGTTTGTTCTGGTGCCGCAATTCATCAGCTTCTGCAACTGCTTTCATAGTCATCTTTTCATTCTCCTCCACCTTTTGTGACAATTCAAGAGAAAGCAATCTATATTCCTCTTGGAAACGCTCAGATGCAACAGAACTATTGTGTCTTGTCTTTTTCAATGCCTCTTCTGCTTGTATGGCCCGTTCTTCCTGCTCAGTTTTTGCACATAGCATACCATGGAGGTCTTCTTCGAATTTCTCTGCCTGTATTTTCAGTTCTTTCTCTAAAGACTTGACTTCATTTTCAAGTTCCTTAATGCAGATCAGAGATTCTGAAAATTCGTCTTCCTTCACCTTAAGCTTTTCTTCTAATCTCTCTACCTGGGATTCAAGTTTCTGTATTGTAACTAATGAAGCTGAATGTTCATTTTGTAGCTTGATGTGTTGCACTTCATCTTGCTTTAACCTCAAAGAGATATCCACATTTTCCTTCTTAAGAAGGTCATACTCCAAAGTGAGCTCTTTAATTTGCTCGTTTAGGTCTTCCTGTTGCTTATAGCAATTGTCTATTTCATCATTCTGGTCTGCAATTTTTCTCTGCAAGAGATCTAATTCTGTGGCATCATCATACCCTCTAGTATTTTTTTGGGATTTCGTATTGCTAGACAGATCCAATATTTCCTTATTCTTTTCTTCCAGCATTGCTTCAAGGTCTGTCACAGCCATAAGTAATTCAGAGTTTGAGTTTTGTGTCTTCCGCAGTTGCAATTGGAGATTGGCATTCAAATCTTTTTCATAAACAAGTTCTTCCTTTATTGCCTCTAATTCAAGCTTAGTATCTTCAATCTCAGAAGTGAAGGTTTTGGAGGTTTTGGTCTCATTATTGAAGTTCTGATGAGACTTGAGTTGCTCATATTTGGTTTTGAGCAAATCTCTCTCCTCTCTGAGGCTGATTATTTGTCTTGACAAATTCTGTCCTCTGCTGCTTTCCTTTTCTACCTGCTTCCGAAGTGATTGTAACTCGAGTTCTGATAGTTCAGCCTGTCTCTTCAAAGAAGAAATTTCACTTTTGAGCCTTTCAGTTGCATTATCTGAAGGCTCTTGGTATCTTTCTCTTGGAAGATTATCTTCCATGCTGTTAGTCCAGTCACCTAAACTTCCATCTGATGCTGAACCAATTGACCAGTTTGTGTTTGACCTCTTATGCACTTGGTTTTCTGTTGCATTGGCCTTAACAGTTCTTTTTGATTGCAGTGAATTTTGTCTGAAGCCATAAGGATCCTCCCATGAAGCTACCCCAGGACTAATGCCATTAGATGCATCTTGCTCAGAATACTCGGATCTTGTCCTCTCCATGTGGCCATTCTATAAGGTAATAACAAAAACTAATGTAAACTATAAGTCTATAAATGAAATTATTTCTAGCACAACTTTCTCTATTCAGAAGTTTCTGTTTAGGGAGTTTCAACTGTATTAAATAATAGAATTTTTAAGCATATAAAGGTATATATCTTATAAGACCTTACATTATCAACATTATAACTTTCATGATCCGTACTGCCATAGCTCAGTTGGTGTTTCAGGCTTCCATCACTGAAAAGTCCCTCAGCTCCATTATCTTCCCCGTTTCTGGAATTAAGTTATAAGGTTGAGAAAGCATATTGGAGAGAAATAAAATAAAAAGAAACAAAGGGAAAACTGTAATGTTTAAATTTAATGGGGTTTTATGGTTCATTTTCACCTTTCAGCAGCAATATATCCTTCCACGTTCTGAATAGTCACCTGTCTCAACAATTCTTTATGTAAGGAATTAAGAAAATGGTGTTTCTAATCTGATTATGTTGAAGTATTTTTAGCAAGAAAGGAAACAAAGTTCCCAAAAAGCTCAAATTCTTAACGGATGCTAAAGAATAAGCCATGAATAATGTGAAAGTGGGGAGGGAGATAAAGAGTACTAACATGTAAAACGATGCCTGAATTGGCAAACTTTAGGGGTAGAGAAATAGTCATTGGCTCAGCTTCTGCAACAAAATCAGCAAAATCAATTGAGGCTTCTCCAAGAAAGCCAGATTTTGAAGATCCCTGCAAGAGCCCACAAAGATTAGACATTCCAACCAACATCCGACTAGGTAAAGGACACTGAAATTACAACTGCTACTTACAGTTGAAACAATGAAATGGTAGATTTTCTCATGGATTTTTCCTGATTTTGGATCCCTAACAAGTTTAACTGATTCAAAAACTGGATTCTCCCATAAGCAGGTCCCATCTTGGACAGCAGCTTTCTCTAGTTTCACTGTTGGCTTACCAACATCATCTGGCACCAAAGATACCATTATAGCAGACTTTTTCATCTTTGGCACCTGATAAAAAAAGCAGATAAAAAACAAGGTCAAAAACCACTGCCACCACAATCTGCACATTGATTTGTGTGTATCACATTTATATTTATTGTGTTCGAAAATCCGTTCCAAACACATAATTAGTAGTGGTCAGAGCCAAACTCTAAGGTTTGATTTTGTGTCTGTATTATAGTGTATTATTAGCTTTCAGTTTTTCCAAAACCATGGTGAAGAACAAATAGTTGCTTCAATTTTTTACCCTGATTTTCAATACCAAAATTGATTCTAGGAGGTATTTAAACAAATTATTACTCACCTGAGTTGCCTGAAAGTCCAACTTGAATACAGCTTTGATCTTGTTCTTCTTGCTCCATGACTTGAACATGTTTTCAGGCTGATAAATATTGCAGTTTCAGGTTTGTAGATGCAAGAAAAGGCTCTTATAGGCGGCACCTCATTGGTGAGGAAATGCTATGTGTTGAATTTGAAACTGTGGTATTTATTATGTGTGACAATGCAGTTAATGACTAGAATGAAGTGTCAGGGTGTTTATTCAGAAAGCCCAAGAGTCTTGTGAGTTGTGAAGTTAGTACCTCCTTGTTTCATGCATTAGATACTGAACTTGCATTAGTAGCAAACTAACAAAAAAGCAATAGAGAAAAAATAAAACTTGATATATTAGAAGCTTCTGCCCATGTCCTCATGCACCAAAGATAATGCAAAGGGAACACAGCTGAATTCCATTATGGTCTACTTTTTTATCTTTTACAAGGACAAAAGAGTGAGCAAAATCAAAATGACAACATTGACCAAACACATGAGTACTAATCAAGGTAAACATAATTTTCTTAATAATATTTTTCCTTAGGTTAAAATTCCAAGAAATAATTAATTACTGTTACTCAATTGTGTATTGTCACACTCAAATTGAGAGAACTTGTCCTTAATCAGCAGCTGGATTGTAATTGTTCCAACATTTAAATGGGAATGAGAGTGACAATTCATTTGACCAAATTTACCAAGAAATCTATATTTTCCGAAGGGTTAAGTAAATAGGGATAACAGTGTCCATGTGCTTATGTGCTGTCTTTGATAAGCATCAACCCACCAAGACATAAATGTAGCACCTTTCTGCTCTAAGGGCATGATGAAGAAAGTTTACTCAGAAATGAGTTGTAAATACAACAAGGTATGGTCCCCACATCCATTATTCAGCCTACTTCAACATATCTTTAAGAGGCAAAACGCAAATAAAATAAATTAAAAACAATTAAGCTCTTAAAACAATGCATAGCAAACTAGGCATTTGTGTACACACAATCAGCACATGTTGTGTCGGCGCCCAAACAGATCCTTAACGTATTCAAATTATTTTTGTTATGTATATTAAATGATAAGCAATTAACACATCAACCATAAGGTAGCAGAACCCTTTTAAGAAATCATACATTATTTGATGTATATCATTGAAAATAAAATTTAAACAAATCAATAAATTTAATTTAAATTTAGGTGCCTAACACATGAGACTCACATCATAAGATCTGAACCACACACACATATACATCTTTTTCTCAAAAAAATAAATTAAACTATTTATTTATTCCTATTCATCATATAGTACTTGTTGGCAATATATGAGAAATAACAACATTGTCCACATAGCTATATACAAATTTAAGATTTGGTGTTGGAGCAGTGAAATTTATATGAGAGGTTTCCAATTCCAACCCCCTATTCTATTTCATATATCAAAATCAAGTGCTGTTACTAGTTAGTATGTGTAACCAACCCCTTCAAGCTAGGTATTCATTTACCATAAATTAAAAACATGGGGCACTTTCTTCTTACTTTTTCTTTATTGTAAAAAAGATATATGGGAAATTCCCTACTCATTCTTCAACCTGAATTTCTTTTCTTGGTTGCATGTCCAAAGCATCACTCTACAATTCACTTTCTCCCCACCACACTGAGAGCTACAACTTTTCTCCCCTGTCCTAGACTTTCGGTTTTGAATCAAAATGATAATATAACAAAAAAAAAAATAGTAAAATCAAAAGTTGAAATACCTTTTCAAAAGTGACCACAAATCATGCATTACTAAGCAGGGCGTGGAAAAATGATGTGCTAGTAGTTATTTGGTTGGACTAATTGAGGACGCCAAAGGCTAAAGTGACAAATAAATATTGGCTTCAAAGAATTGAAGATAAGTGCCCCACTTTCACAAAAATCAAGCAATGAGAAACGTAAAATCAGAATTGAAAGTCTTTGAGATTTTATTGAGTTAATGAATGGGAATCTTTAGTTTAGGTTGAAATATCTTCACTATAATCGTGGCATTTATGGTTGCCAGCTATGAGACTCTATAAATTACTGAGTCTTGTTAACAGTTCCATGCGCAATGAAAAAAGTTATTGTTAATTAATCGTAAGTTACTATGCTATAAAATTTTATGATAATTGTTTTTAAAATGTTATTTAATTGAATTTAATGATTATGCTATAAAAATCATTGTATCCTATCAATCAATAATAAAATTATAAATCGTAGAAGATTTTATTTTTAGTGATGCTTATACAGGTCAATAAAGTAAGCAATTTTTACTTGATTTGTTTTGTTTTCTATTTAATTAATACAGGTCAATATTGGCTGGTACAAAGTTATTTTAGATTAATCAGAAGTTTTAAACTGAAATATGACATTATGTTAAATACTTAGTGAATGATTTTATTACTATAATTATTTTAGTCGACTTAAATAAATTGTATCTTTTTTAAAAAAATATTTGTTGATTATCAATATAAAATTATTATACTGATGAGTAATGTATTAATATTAAATATACTTCATGGAATATTAAAAAATATCTGGGGAAAGTTACGAATTGCATTGTAACGTAAGATTTTGTTGGGTAGGGATACAGAGTAACTGTATATAGAGAAAAAAGAACTTGTATTTGATTTTATCTACACTTAAATTTTCTTACTAACCACAAACTGTGAACAGGATTAATCTTTGATGTAGAAAAAAATTTACTTAAAATGTATCTAATCATTATTCGTTAATTAATTAATTTTCTTAATATTTGCAAAGAATATCTTGTGATAATTAAACTTCCAAAAATCGATTTATTAACATTTAAAAAGGATTAAAAACTAAGGTAACGATATGGATAAGAAATAATATAAATCATAATAAGGTTGATACACGCACTCAAATTGCAAATAATTTTAATAATAAATTCCATAAAAATTATATAAAATCGTATTTACAAATCTGATTTAATAATTTACTGTTTTTAATGCATGACATTTACACCCTAAAATTAATAAATAATCACTATTTAAAATAATTTTAAAAGGCTGAAATCTATTATCCATATAACATATGATAACAAACAATTTATACAATTTATGAATTAATTATTAATATTTATAAATTTTTCCGAAAAGTAAAGGAATTAAATGAAAAAGAAATAAGAAATTTTACAATAACTATAAACTCATGTTAACAGTAATTTTTTAATAGTTACAAGTATACGACTCTTTATAACGACAACACAAAATTATTATACTGAATTATTATATACTATAAGTATTAGTTTTTATAATAAGTAATATTTTTAAAAGTCATATCAAGTATTATTTTTAATTGATTGAATATATAAATTTTTTACAATGACGAATTTTAAATCTCATATATAAGAGTTTGTATTAATAATTTTAAAAAATATTAAATGATATATATATATATATATATATTCCTATATTAGTATTAGAAATTAAAATATTTTTTCCAGAGAGGTAAAGAATTAATTGTAAAAAAGTGAATAAATTAACAATTATAAAAATAATTATAGTTTTTGTTACTAAAACATTTTTTGAAAGAGAAAAGGATCAATTTAAATTAATTGAAGAAATGAGTTAGCAGATTTTGTGTGTTTGGAAAAGGAATTAATTGATATATATATATATATATATATATATATATATATATATATATATATATCACATTTAAAAAAAAAAAAAAAAAACGAGCTTTATTCTAACCAACTAGCATCATGGCCACACATATCTTAAAAATTTTATTAGTTGGTGGTTAAAAAATTTTACACTCAATTATAAAACTCTTAAAATATGATGAACATCAATCATAAGAAATCATGGAGAGTGAATAATTTTATATTGATATGAATAAAAATTTAAATAATTACTTAACTATTGTTTTGCTTAAGCATTGCTTTGAAATAGAATAATTTTATATTTAGAAAACAAAAATGTCTTCAAGTATTTTCTATGTTAAACGTAGAGAGTAACGATTTTTTTATCTGGTTTTAAAAATGTAATCAAGGTGATATCGTAAACTACCTGCACCAAGTGATCTCTGAACCATTGCTTCAACCATGAAATTACATACAATTAATGCAACATAATGGACAAAACCAATCAAACAAATGGACAAAGATGAACACTTATATCTAGCTTTTACAGAGTAAATCAATAAAATATAAGTTAGATAAATTACTATGGTAAAATAATTATTAAAATTTTATATGTTTATAATTTCAATCTTAAAAGATATTTATTATTATTTTATTTCATAAATCATATTATTTATTTTATTTAAGTTCCTAATATCAAAATTAAAGTAATTTGTTAAATTTAAGAATTAAAATAACAATTAATAAAAATATTTTTAGAAATTATTTCACTGTTTTTTATTTTTCAGAAATTAAATTCTCCCACTTTTAGATTTTTAAGGATGAAAATAGTTCAACTTTTGTCTCTAGCTATGACAAAAGAATATCAATATTTTAATCAGCATAACTATAGAATCAATCTTTATAAAAAAAAAATGAATATATCTCTTTTATTATTATTATTATTATTATTATTTTATAAACATGGTGATGGGGTATGTCTATAGATTACCAAATATGAAAAGATAGGAATTGAAACGTCTCTTTCCTGAGAGTGGGAAAGTGAAGTTCGTTACTTGTGAAGTGTGAAGTTTCTTAATAGCTTCTTGTCTTGTTTCGTGGAACTTCAACTTCCAAGTCACAACACATCGCCAATTAATCCAATCATAATTAATTTTTTATGCCATAGTTTGGATTTGCATGGTCCTCAGCGTGCCATCATAGCATGCTACTAACACAATCAAACTTCAAAGCTTCACAAGTGTCCAATGTAGTTCTCAAACTTATCATCTTTACTCCTTAGTCTCAATGTCTAGCATAAAAACAATGAACATAGTTAGATGCATTATTGAGAAGTTCTTTTGTTCTCTAGATGATGTTATGGGTTATTTGGTTTCTTTTTTTCTATAAAAATTCCAAAAATTAAGAAGTCTAAGGTGGCGAATCTTGGGTAGATCCAAAAGTGGGGTGTGCACTTGATTTAAATATTTGGTCATTGTACCTACATTATCACATACCCTTTAGGTGCAATTTACTAATCCATAACTCCCTAACCCAATTCAGTAAATGGAGTAGTAGTTGCCAATAGCATATTCTTCAAGAGTATTAATTATTAACCATTGGTCTAGTTGAGATACAATAGTGAAATAGTTGGGTCATGAAACGAAGAAATACCCTTTCATTCCACCTTTTTAAAAGAAAGTGCTGTCCAAGAAAAGAAAGTGCAAGTAATCAATTCATGTATAATGTCGAAAATAAATATTGGATGAAGAAGTTATTTTTTACTTTATATATATATCTAATTCGTTGGAATCTTCGATGATTGTGCATTCTGAAATATTAAGTCACTTTTGGAAAATTATATTTTAATTTAACATTCTGAAGGGAATTTTCTTTATTAATAATTATAAATATTAATGTAATAAATAATTATTTATTAATAAATCTAAAGTTTGAATTTTATTTACTTTAGTAAGTCAAGCTTGTATAGTTTGCTAGCCTTGAGTGAAAGAGAAAATTTTACATAGAAAATAATTTTGAATTAATTAATTTGATACGATAATCTAATTAAATTAACCGAAGAGAGTAATTAATTTAAGATTTTTAAAAAAAATTAGAAATATTTTTCAAAACTAAAGTCATGTAACTAAGAAGTGAATAAATATACGTGTAATAGAATATTAATAGTATTATTGTAAAAATGAAAACTTTATTTCGTTATATAGGGATATGAATATTCAATGGCATGGGCCTCTGAACTTCTAACTTCGTACAGATTTAAGAGGCCAGAGTTCGGACAATACTATTTTGTTGGGCTATGTATCTTTTCGTTGGGCCTTGCATCTTTTTGGAAATAGTACCAGGAAATTTCAAAATAATGGCCCATAAACGTGTTTAAGCTTCATAAGTAATTAACTGACTTATTTATCTGATAATATCTTATAATAATGATATTTTAATCATTCATTTAATTATTCTAAATAAAATTCAAAATAAATAAATTGTATTCATAAAATGAAAATTTAATGACTAATAAGTAAAAAATAGTTAGATTAAATTAATTGTTCACCTGTAAAAATTTAAAAATTATATTAAAGTTATTTAACTTGTTTACTTTAAATGGTTAAGAGTGTTTTATTTTTACGTCAAATGTAATCTTCAATTGAGAGTAAAAAAATATTTGAATTTTATTCATGCGTATAGTGTGAAGAATTTTTATACTATCATCAATTTTTAAATTGTAATGTATGATATCTCTTAAAAAATTAATTAATATATCATTTGTTATGCTTAAATCTTTGCTCTTGAATGTACATAGTCTACGGAAAAGAGGAGGTCATTGCAATCTATTTGAATTTACTTATTCAGTAAATTATGTTGATATTATTTTTTTTATGTTTCATCAAATTTTGTTTTATTCTTTTTACACTAATTTTTTAATTATTTAAAAATATTACATACATATTGGCATGAAATGATTTTTTCAATTTTTAGTACACATAGTTTAATTTAAAAGTCATTAATATTTTAAAACAATCATTTAAAATTTAGATTGTTAATAATATTAATCTGAAATTAATATTTATCATAAAAGTATTTAAAAAAATGAAGATGATACGTTTCAAAATTATAGGGGAGAAATATATTTTTTAAACTTAAAAAGTACTGCAATAGAAAATATTTAAAATTTAAAATAAAATACTCAGCCTTTTATAAAAGAGAACGTCACGGCCTACTTCATCCAAGCTATTCGTGACGCCAGTCAGATTACATTAATTCAATAAAAAAAAACAAGCAACTGGACTCCGTTTGTCTCTTACGCATGTCGTTTTTATCATTTAACTGTCGTACCATTTTAACATGTCGTTCACGAGATGCATATTTTGTGAAAATATATATTTATTATCTTGGAAATTTTAAAATCATGTAATGCTTGTTTTAGCTTTTGAGTACGTGGGAACATAATAAGAGATTTTTATAAGAAAATTTAGAATTATTTTAAAATTTATCTAAAAGTAAAAGCAATAATAGTTATAATGTTGATTCTATCAATGTTTCACTCTTTAATTAATTTTAAATTACCATTATTTTCACTTTACATATAATATGTTTTCTTTTCCTTTATTTGAAACATGCTATGGATATGTTTAAGTTGATGGTGTGGAATAAAAATAAATGAAATAGAATAAACTATTTTCCACAATTTATAAAAGAAAATAGATAGAATAGAACGAGACGCAATAAAATTAATTTCATCTAACTGTATCATGTTTCTTTATATACTAACTGTATTCTTGTTTATCTTTTTACATTTTATGAAAAATAATTTTTTAAATAAAAATAAAATAAAATAAAAATTATAATTTATTTTAAAGAAAATTTATTAAATTTAATATTAAATTTCTAAATTGATCATATAAAACTGTTTTATATTATAATGTATGACCTTTGAATTTTCTATTTAATTTTGTGTACTTTTTAAACCTTAGATTCTAAACTATGAAAGATATGTATAAGAATTTTTAAGATCTTAAATCGATCAAGAAAAAATCGTGGATTATAAATATAATATTTGGGGATTATAAAAAATCCAATGGGAGAATAGTTGAAATAGATTAGAGTGTGGTAGGAGAGAGGGACACGTGGGTGTCATCTAGCGGATAATGAGAAAGATCTGGATGGACATGAGAAGGTCAAAAAGATAATTAGATGAAGAGTTAGTCGACGCTCTGATTGTACACACACTCTCTTCAAACTAAGCCAAAGAAGAAGGAAGAAGAAGAAGAAGAAGAAGAAGATGGCGTTGGGTGTATCTGCTCTTCCCTTCACATACGTGGTTCACGTTCTGGGCATCGTTGCTATCATTTTGGTGTTGGTCTGGAACTTACATTTCAGAGGTGGCTTAGCTTGGGATTCTTCTAACAAGGCTCAGATCTTCAATGTACACTCTCACTCTCGCTTTCCTTTTACTCTCTATTTCTCTTTTCACTTTTCAATTCCATCTTTTTCTTCTACTTTATTTATCAATTATCAATTATTAATTCTCACATATCGAAATTAGAGAGCGCCTCTGAATTGAGATCAAAAACTGCAGAGGATTTCCTATTAAGGGTTTTCACTTCATTGTTCAACTCCACAACTTCAACTGTAACTGTACGATGTCGTTTTGATACGTTTATATCCACCTAAGTAAATGCTGTTCATATATTATTAGATTTTAGTAATTTTTTTTTTATAAAAAATTAAATTATTGATAAATTACTATATACAGTATGTTGGTTCATTTTTCCATAAAGAATCGTACAAATAAAAAAAATAGAATAAACTCGTTAAAATATTGAAAAATACCTTTGGATCGAAAGGTGCAGCCAGAGTAAGATTTTTCTTATGGGTTTAATTATGCATTTGATTAAACTTTACCTTATAGTCTTTATCCATTTTATTATATTTTAAAAGTGATTATTTTAGGGATGGTAATTTAAAAAGTGATATTTTTAGATTATCTGGTTTATATTTTAATTCTCTTTTAATTCTTATATATTTTCAATGAAAAATATTATAAGAGAATCAAAATGTATAATGAAGAGATTAAAAATATCACTTTTAAATTATAGAGACTAAAATAATTTTTTAGATTATAAGAATTATAAAGTGAAATTTATGAAATTATAGTAACAAAATGAATAATTAAACTTTTCTATGGTATAATTATGGTTTGTTTGAATAATAGTTATGAATTAATTTTGATCGAATCGTCGTATTAATTTTGACTAGCAGATACATGAAGTAAATTTTGATCTTATGCTTGCAAACACTTGAATGATTTTGATATGATTCATTTGTTACAAGTTCTGTTTACAGAAACATTTCTAATTTCGTAAATATACTTCATCTATATTTATAATACATAATTTGTACGATGCTGATGCTCGTGGTAAATTGAATTTGAGATTTTGTTTTTATACTTACAAGTCGTTCATATCCATTATTGCAGTGGATCCCATTTGTGTCTCTTAAATTAAATATACAAAGCTTATGCTCATATGATGGCTAAAGTACCTGCCTTCTTTTGCTTTTTATTTCTTTAACAAAAGTAGGGTGAGGCATTCTTATCACAAAGTTTCTTGTTTTATTATTCCAGTCAATATTATTGTTGCAATTGCAAATTGGATTCCGAGTTTTTTCTTTTCCTAGTTGGGGTTGGTTAAGAAGTTTAACTTATAAGCTTTGAAGGAGTTATCAGGAAACTATGTTTTTTCTCTTTTTTGTTAATTTTTGCGTTTCTCTTAAAACGAAGCCTTTTTTATGCTTAAAAAGGATACTTTGGGCGTCTCAAGATTTTATTGTTATTTGTTATTTTTAATATGTGTTGATTAGTTGTTGGCCACGTTTTCTACCTGCTATTCTACTCATCTTGAATCTAACAAGTAATAATTATCGTTGTACCTAATTTCTTTGAGAGATTAATATGGACCCACATGCTTATCTGTCTCTGATTTGAGTGAAAAATGAGTTATTACCTGATACTTGTATGTGTTGCGTGTCTATTTTCTTGTTCAAGTGTTTTTGCGGTGCCTCATACTCTTACGTCTATGTGCCATTTGCACTTGTTTCTTTCTGGCATAAAATTAATAAACGTATGTTTATCAGAAGAAAAAAAGAAAAAAAGAAAATCAATATACGTAGAAAAAAGGTGTTATGTTTCCTCATGCATCACGAGGTCAAAGAGATGTATGAAGAGTAACTTATTATACAAGTTGACAGAAAAAGTACTTGTAGTTGAATTTTGCTATCACTTTTAGGAAGTCCTTATATCTGACGTACATTTTCATTTATACAGATTCATCCGGTTCTTATAATAATTGGCTTAATATTTCTTGGAGGTGAAGGTAATCAAATCCAAATACGTTCACAAAGAACCGTTTTTATGAATCAACGACATTTGATTTTGTTGACCTACTAATTGTATCTCTGATTTTCACACACGAAAAAAATGCAGCCATTGTAAGCTACAAGTCTCTTCCCCTGAAGAAGGAAGTGAAGAAATTGATACACCTTGTTCTCCACGGCCTAGCATTAATTCTGGGAATAATTGCAATTTATACTGCCTTCAAGTATCATAATGAAAGTGGGATTGCCAATCTGTACAGCTTGCATTCATGGCTTGGAATTGGGGTTATTGTCCTTTATGGAATTCAGGTAAACAACTGGATAAGACTAAACTATGCTATAAATTTAGTTTAGTTTGGTTAAGTTTACTGATAAATGCTTTCTCAACCCTCTCTGAAATATGGTAACTTGGGATTACAATTTAAGCACCAAGGCATAAACTCTGGTGCAAGCTGTGGATTGAAAATCTTGACTTTACTTATGTCAAAATGAAACTCAATGATTTAATGACTTCTTTTAACATTGTGTGGCTACCTGCAGTGGATATATGGGTTTGTAATCTTTTTCTTCCCTGGTGGGACTCCAGACATTAGACGTTACTCACTTCCTTGGCATGCGCTATTTGGGCTCTTCGTATATGTTTTGGCTGTGGCAACTGCTTCTCTTGGTTTTCTGGAGAAGCTCACTTTCCTGGAGAATTCAGGATTGGCAAAATATGGTTCTGAGGCTTTGCTTGTCAACTTCACAGCTGTGATCACAATCTTATTTGGTGCCTTTGTTGTGTTATCTGCTGTATCTGATGCTCCTGCAGCAGCAGATGATTATGAAGCAATATAGATTTCTGTTAATTTGTACCATATTTTTATGAAATAATCTCATTACTATTAGCTTGTATTGGTGAATCTGAAGAAGGAAATAATTCGTTGTTTGTATTTTTGGACATAAAGCTTGTTGTTAATATATTAGCCCTTGTTTATGAATAGTTATTGATTCACATCAGTATTTTAATTGTAAACTTTTCCTTGGTCAGCAGTTGAGAAGATTTAAAATTCAGTCTAACAATCATTAAAATTGATCCTCTCAATTTGACAGTGATGAGAGATTCTTAATTTAAATTAACGATGACTGTCGAATCCTATTTAAAAATTGGGATTAATTTGGTAAAACTTACTGTTTCATTAAAATTGTTTCCAATTCTACCTTTTCAATTTGGCTTCACACATTTGAATCTGTACCAAGGAAGGTCTGCAGCAGGGTCTAACAAGTTTCTCAGAGAAGACGCCACAGCCAGTGTCATGGTGAAACTGGCGGTGTGAGGTGAAGATACAATAGCCTTGATGACATGGTGGCTTCAGTGTGCAGAGGGTGAGACCAGCTAGAGGGGTAAAGACGCGGTGGACTAGAGGGTTATAATGAATATTATGTAACATCTTTATTTCGCAATCAACGGTAATACGCAATTAATTTAGAGGTAAAGACTTGGTAGACTAGAGGACTATAACGAATTATTATGTAATAACTTTACTTACAGTCAACACTAATTCGCAGCTAATTCACTCGCAGGACATATATGTATTCATATATATTTTTCTTTCTTCACAATTTATTCATATATATTGCTACAAAATTGAAATTGTTTAAAATGTTACCTGCCCATCTAGAATCAACATGGTAATTAGGAATATTTTTTGCTATATGTGACCTCTTGTTCTCTACCTTTGTCTTATAGTATTACTGGTTGAACTTGACATAGAAGGTGAAAAAGAGTAATTATCACATTCATCTTGTGGGAAGATAAAGTAACTTAGAAAATTAGAAAATCATTTATGTCATTCAGTTTCGTAGCTTGAACGTAAAGAAGTTGCAAAAACAGTTAAGCTTTTTCTAATGATGTTTACTACGAGTAAAAATGAAATTCTGAATATAAACAAAGTGGAACACGTCAATGAATTAATTATATCGAGAATACGACACATTTGAGATTCTATAATTAATAAGAGTTTAAAGGAATTAATCAACATTATCTGCACCAATAAACGATACATTTTGTTGTAATCCATAACAAGAACAGAAAAGTTAAGCGATTTAGCTTGGGAAATTCCGGAATGTATGATTTGAAATTTCTTAACAAACATGTTAGTAGAAACAAACACATGGGAAAACCTGTTTTGCTTTGTGAAAATAAAACACATTGTAAAACGAGTCCACAAAGCTTGTCTCCAACTAGTTTCATGGAGCAGTTACATGTTAGAAATGTAAATTGTTTGGAAACTCCAAAATTAGTTTTGATCATTCCCAATCACTAATAATTGACTTGTAAAATTTAATTTACTACTTTAAATTTTAAAAATTTCTTAAATTAATTTAATATTTTTTTAGTGTAGATACTATTTCTAATAAGCATATATGAAGGATAATTTATAAATTATAATTCAATTTTTATATGAAAACAAGAAAATTAAATAAATTTAACCATTTTTTTAACATGAATAAAATTATATATTTTATTTATATGTGTGTCTAGGCAATAGTAAACAAGAAGAGAAATATAAAAATGAGTAGGATTTATTTAGGTGAATTTCTCCCGAAAGTCTTTTAAGAGAAAAAAATTCATTTTTTTTCAAAAATTAAAATTAATATTTTATTAACTAGTTTGTAAAAACATATTTATGTCTTGTGCAATTTTTCCAACAGAAATTGTAATATAATCCAGTATATATTTATATTACTTCGAAAGTTCACAAAGGGGGAAAGCAACAACACTGATGGATTGAAAAAAATTGTGAATTACATTGGAAAGACCTCCAATTTAAACACACGTGTAATTGTTAATATTTAGATTTTTCTGGTACACAGGAAAGAAAACCACAGCTAGTTGGATATTTTTATTATATTAGTTATGGGAAATGTTAATAGTGATTTTTTAATATTTTTAAATACAATTTTTATTATTAAATGAATTTTATGCAAGTGTCATTCCTATAACAAATTTCATATGAATTATATTTATGATAAAAATGTATTTGTTAATGCATTATAGAAATCTGGTGCCATGATACCAACAATGACATGGGATAACTAACAAAGACGTTTTTGTCCTCATTAAAAGAAGCCAACACAAGGGACATGCACGTTCACATTGCAATTGCGACTATTCTTACCATCGTTTTTACATTTTTGTATTCTTTTGAAAATATCACTTATTTTTCATGGGTTAGCATTTAGCACCAGTGTGTAATCCATTTTATATTTAATATTATTTCCAAGATATTACAAGGGAAGGGTAAAAAAAAAAAATTTACTACGTGCTCAATCTTAATATCTAAATTATCTAGTTAATTATATATTTATATATCTTTGTAATATTAGATTATATATGATAAAAAGTATACAATAACCTTATAAAAAATATATAATAAAAATATACAATTGTCTTTTAAAAAATATACAATTGTCAAAATAAGTTGCTTTAACTATTACTTCAATTGAAAGTAAAGTTAAGTAACATGATGCTTGTATCACTTTTTTTTGTGTGTGTTTGAAATCATAGGGCAAAAATTTGAACACAAGTTACAAAATTAAAGTGGTAAAAGCCAAGAAAGGTTACAGCAAGCGAACAGACACTGTTTTCAATTGGGCTCGAGGCCTAATTCATTTAATGGGCTCACCTTGGTCCTAGAATGTCATTAAGTGTTGATTAAATGAAGAGTTTAGTTGTTATGTCGTTGGTGTGAATTTTTTTTATTAAGTTCATTAATTATAATTTATGATATGTGTTGATTCTTAATAAGGTAAGAAAATGAGATTCAATTTTGTTTTAAAGATATATCACTTTGTGATGGTTTAACAATATAAAAAACATTTATACGGTTAATTTATGCCTAATAAATCCTATAAAAATATTACTAGTAGCACACTCTTTGTAACACACTTGTATAATAAATCCTATAAAAAAATCTTGAACATTGTTGCTTATAGGATGAGAGTATTATCTCTTTTGTGCCAATCTAAATTATTTTAGAGATAATAATTTATCATATATGATAAATTTATTAACTTTAATAATATAATTTTTTAAAATTATATAAAATTTAATTTATAATTAACTAAATATGTAAAATTGTTTTATTCATTAAAAAAAACGATTTGACAGTGTTTGGTTTATTTGAATCATTAAATTATTCAGTTACTAATAATCACTTAAAAAGGAATAAATTAAAACAAGTACCAAAATCTGGAAAGGATACGAATTCAAATTGATATGATCCTAAAATAAGTAAAGAAAGAAATTGAGGTGTTTAATGCATTTGTTATATGGCCACAAATTGATTATGCTTACGTGCACGCAATAGTTAATTATAATATTGTTTCTTTACTTTCTCGTATATAGAAAATGACTCATCATTCATTAATTCTTAATTCATACACAACTGCTACTTGGTACGGAAAAGTATGTAAAAAAAACACAAAATGATGAGATTGTGTTTACAATTGGAGGAATAAAATTAAATTTCAATCAAATTCTCACGTGTTTACCTTGATTCATGTTTATATTAACAACACTGAATCACTTCCTTTTTTTCTTGTTTTTAATGCTTTGGATTCTCTCAGTTGTCTAAAAGAAGAAAATGATATCAAGTTAGATTTAGCAAATGGTATCTGAAAGTATATTTCTTCTAAATTGGGTTACTTATTATTTTATAATCATTGGACAATTGTATGAACAATTGTTTTATTTAATTTCTGTGTGAAACTTTTATATGATACATTTTTATATGTATTTGTTATTACAGTTGTAATTTTTAAAAATTATGTATTTTACAATTAATCTGTGCATCACGAGTACTATACTTGAGGCGAAGCAATAAATATATTTTAACGGATCAATGTAAAAAATCAAGATTAAGAAAAAATTAATGTACTTTTTTAATGAGGAAAAATATATATAAAGATATTGAAAAAGAAATATAACAAACAAATGTGATCTGATATAAATATCTAATAGTCAATGAAAAAATTTATAACAAAAATAAATTAATAAGTATGAAATTATTATTAAAAAAATACACATCAATGGTACAAAATAAAATTATTTAAAATTATATGACCAAGTATATACAACGAAAGTAAAAAATAATAATAATAAATATAAATAAACCTTACACATGTAAAAATAAATAAAAAAAAAAGAGTGAAGCGTGTATAAAAAATCACAGGATATTATTAATGAACTTATAAAAAGAGTAAAAACACTCGATAAAAATTTCGGTACTGTGTAGATAATATTTTCTGAGAGAACTGAAAATATTATCTCTTAACATTCAAGTTAAATATATGTTTAGTAAAACAAGAATTAAAATGTATTCACCTATAAAAGAAAATTTTACTCAACAATGACTACTTTTTAGAGTTTATTCTAACAATGACTATTTTGTAGAGAATAATAAAAGAAAGTATTTAAATAATATAGAAAATATTTATTTTTAATTATTTCTTATTTTAAAGAATAATAATAAAAAATATTTTATTTATATTTATTCTTCAATTAAATTTAGGACTTAACTCACCAAAACAGGTTATAAATCTTCATTTTATCCCAATACTTTATAATATTAATTTTAAATCAAATATTATATTTTTAGAAAATTATCATAAAAATTAAAAGAAACCATATTATATACATATGCGACCTAATCAAAGTGAGGCAGGATCCAACTCCCAACAACGTTGCCTATACTACTTGTTAAATAAAGTAAAAAAAAAAAATATCATAGAAAAATAATGATAAAAAAAAATGTTTGATTACTAAGAAAATAATATTATGGATTATGGAAAGCCTATTGTTTTACAAGTTGAGCAGAAAATAATTAATCAAAGTGATAATTAGTGATGATTGAATATTGATTACAGGACATTATGAACATTTTTACAAGTTAGTTTCCACACAAGGATTCCTTTACCATCATCAGAGAAGAGACCAAAAAATCTCCATCAATCACACCACATCAACTAACATGAATGAATAAAAATACAGTCGTCAAATAGTTTAAAGGATTAATTATTATGCATTTTTCACTATAATTTTTTTAAGTAATTAAATAAGAGTTTATTTTTTTTAAAAAAATTATAATTTGAACTCATATAAATTCACGCTAAGAAATATAATTATACATATTTAATTTTCTTATTTTTATGTGATAATTAAATTGTATTTTTAAAATTGCTTTTCGATATAGTGTTACGTTGAAATGTTAAATTAGTTTAGGGGTATATTTAGAATAAGGTTGAGTTGAGTTTTATATATATTTAAGTTTTTTTATATATATGAGTCCAATTAATTATTGGAACAAAACATAAAAAGAAAGGGACACAACTTGAATAAATATGATAAATTTTTAATAATTAAATCTATAAAAATAATATAAAATTTAATTTAAAACTAATCCAAATGTTTATATATATATATATATATATATATATATATATATATATATATTATTTGAATTGTTGAATCGATCAGAAAATTTCCAATAATTGTGTAAAATAAACGTTTTTGTTTTTAACTCCTCAGACATATTAGTATATAATAATATCAAAACTTTTAAAGCACAATAATTTTTATGACACAGGTATTTCTTTTAATATAATTGGTTCAATTATAAACTAAAAATAAAAAACATTTGAAAATTGATGCAAATCATAGGGGATCAACTATATACAGTGCAATAAGCAATTTCCTTGAAAATATGTGGATGGAGAAAAATATTTTTCAAAGTTGATGATGCACAAGGGCAGAATATGCAGTGCCGTTTTTAAGACGGTCACAACTTTGTCATAGACAGTCATAGACACATTGAATATTTATCTATTTTTTATTTTCTAAATACATGAACCGATAGATACCTGTATTAAAAAAATATATAGATAGACACGTAAGTTGGGTTAATAATATCATACCAATCTGGTGCTATTACATGTACAAGAAAAAAAGCTACCTCCTCCCATAATAAATTTATTAATTTCATTAATAATTTTTTAAATTATATCAAATTTAATTTATAATCACGTAATAATGTAAATATTTTTTTATAACAACACAATTAATAAGAGTTTATATATCTCAGCCAAATAATTTAGAGATTATATCCTGTCCAAATATAATAAACTATATTATATATATATACATTATTTTATATTATATTATCATTTGTATAAAACTTTCAAAATATATTATATAACAATGAGAGGAAGAACAGCAGACATAATTTAACAACAAATCTTTGTTAATTTTAATAATAATTTTTAAAAAAATCTTAAAAAATCTACTAGTAATTGAAAATCTTTAAATTTTATAATAGTTATAAATAACTTTTTAAATTCTATAATAATAATTAAGGTTTTGTTTTGACGACCTAAATAATTATATATTTTTTTATCTCATTAAATTATTATACAATTTTTATAAAAGAATTATACATTTATTTTTATAAAATATACAATCACTTATTACCGTGGCTAATTTGGCTAATAAGAGATTAATCATAAGGTAATTTTGTAATAATTATAGGTTTAATATGTTAGAAAAGTAAGAAATAATAAATTATTAATTTAACAATTTTATTTTGTTAACAATATAAAAATAAGTAATTAACTCACTCGTGTAATATATAATTTTTTTTTTATTTTTATTTTATATATATATCTTTTTTTTTTTTCATATCGTGTCTATATATTGTAAATCATCAAGTAATTTTATAATAATTATAAGTTTAATATATTAAAAACTAAAAAATAAAAATTTATTAATTTAACAATTTTATTTCATTAATAATTACGATACATAGACAATGATTTAATTTATTCACGTAATATATATATATATATATATATATATATATATATATTTTATATAAAAAAAATTATTCTTATTTTATAAATAATTATGTATATGTAATATTATAATTATTTATCAAATATATTTTTTTAATTTGAATATTAAAATTGTATTGTTATTTGATAAATTAGTATAAGAAGTAAATAGTGAGGAAGAGGTGGTGTCTCCATTCGTGTGCTGTGCCAACTCATAAGAGGCCACTTGTACCTACCACACCCACCCAACTAAGCTAAGCTTTTGGAATCTGAGTTAAGTTACCTTCCCTCAAACCATAATATCCCAACCAACTTTGTCTTCTTTCCTCTTTCTTCATTCCTCATTCTCATCCATTCTCTCTACTTATATATCTATCTCTCTATCTATCATATATACCTTTAACACTTCTAAATCACAATTCTTCCAAAAAGATATGACTCAAGAGGAATCAAAAAAGGTCACTGAATCTGAGACTAGTACTCTCACTCACCCTGCACCTGAACATGAACACGTATCTAAACATGAAGATTCTCCAAAGGAGGATGTGGCTGAGGAGAAATCTGTAATTCCACAATCCTCCCCCACTCCTCCAGATACCAACAAACCTGCTGATGACTCCAAAGCTCTTGCCATAGTTGAAAGTATGACATTATATATCTTTACCTTTCTCTTTTCATTATTTTAATATCTCCTTTCAAAAGGGTTCCTCATATACATAATACATGATTAAAAACAAAACAAATACTTATGCTTTATGTATAGGGGTTACATGATGATTTTAACACAAGTGAAATTTGTTTCTACCTATCTGCATGTGTGTGTAAGAGGATCAGTTGGTTGATATATTCAAGTTTTTTAATCTTTCTTCAGTTTTAATGGTAATATTGATTTTTAAAGTCTCATGTTTGTTTTACTTTGTCTTCTGTTTTTTTAGAGCAATTATAATACTGTAAATCACTTCTAATGGGAAGAAACAGTTTTTATTTTTTTTTTTAATTTTTTATGTTCCGTCCTTTTTTATTCAGAAAAAAAAAAAATCTTGTGTACGTACTACCGAGTTTCCTAAAAATGTTCAGAAAAATGATGGGAAGTGTCAAAACTAACTAATCAATTTAATTTTTTCTGTGAATTTAAAAGACTTGCTCCATAAATTTTTGTGTTTTTCTTGTAACTGTTTTGGCTGTTTTTTCTGCTGGAATTTCCCGTCGTAGTTCTATTGAAAAGAGTTATATGTCCAACTTGATGTGCAACTGAAAAATAATTAAGATTATGGAATTTAATTTTGCATATTTGAGCCCAAAATATGTTGAAAATTCAAAGGACGAAACATGTCTCGTGGTTTTGAGGTTCATATACCATATTGATATTTTTTCACTTAACCATATATGTCACCTGTTCACACAAGTCACCTTCACGTGGCCTTGGAATTTAAGTTTACAGCTTGCATGGTTTATACTTTTCACTTTTGGTTTGATCATCTATGAAAGTCACTTTCTTACAGGTCATGTGATAAGAATAAAAATTATATCTGTTCCTAACAATTTTACCTCTAAAAACGAGATATTCATATTCTTTCGTCAATACTCCTAATATGCACTACTTTTTTTATAAAAAAAAAATTGACTCATTTATAAAATCTTTGAGAAATACAATGCTATTTTCATATTTAAGACCACCCTATAAAATCTATGAGCCTTTTTATTTTCTTTCTTTTGGGTCTCTTTAAGTACATGCCACCATCATGTTATCTTTTTAGCTCACCACAATGTACGTTTCTATTTAATCACCATAATTATTGTTACAAAGGCTAAAAAATTAATAGTTATTGTGTTCTGTTGTTGATTTGGTTAATGTCAGAGACTAGTGAAGTTGTTGCAGAGAAACCAGTTGAGGGCTCTGTGAACCGAGGTGTGTTTATTTGTCTGTGATACTTAATTTCCCTTTTTGCATTTCATATGCTGCAATGTTAACATTACATTCTAATTTCTATGTCTTCTCATTTTTCTTAAGATACTGTCCTTGCAAGAGTTGCAACCGAGAAGAGGCTGTCACTAATCAAAGCATGGGAAGAAAGTGAAAAGTCAAAAGCTGAGAACAAGTAAGAGTTTGCACCATGCCTTAGCTATCCATGCTTCTTTCATATTTTATGAGTTTCCTTTTTAACTAATTTATATGATTTTGATGTACAGAGCCCACAAAAAGCTTTCAGCTATTTCAGCATGGGAGAATAGTAAGAAAGCTTCAACTGAGGCAGAATTGAGAAAGATTGAAGTAAGAACTTATTTCACTAGTGGTAATTATAACTTGTTCAGTGAGGACTGTTTAAAATGAGTTATTCTTTTGGAATTGGTATTAAATTTCTTTTGGCAACAGGTGGGAAAGAATTCTAGTTCAATTTCTATATAATAGATTCTTAAAAATGGATTATAAGTCTTAAGTGTGATTAAATTTTGGCTAGAATGGTTACATTTTGGAGGTTACTAGAAAATAAAAAAGAAATTAGTGACAAATTTCATGAGTGAATTGATTAGAAAGTAAGTGAGAATTAATAGAGATGTAAGAATTTGTCTCTAAGAAAATTAGTGTTAAAAGAAAAATAAACCAAACTCTAACTCTAACATGCCTTGTCAAAAGCAAAATATTTTTTCCATTTTCCATGCCTGAGATAAGACACATTGAACATGGCAAAAATGGGAGGAAAAATTGACTTTTCACTGTGTTTGTGAGTAGGAACAACTGGAGAAGAAAAAGGCAGAATATGGAGAGAAATTGAAAAACCAAATAGCTTCAATCCACCGTCAAGCCGAAGAAAGGAGGGCAATTATTGAGGCCAAAAAAGGGGAAGATTTCTTGAAGGCAGAGGAGACTGCTGCAAAGTACAGAGCAACTGGAACAGCCCCAACAAAGCTCTTTGGTTGTTTCTAACGAGTCTCTTCAACAAGAAAATGTTGTATCATTATTATTGTTATGTATTTTCTTTGACAGATCATGTCTGTTGAGCTGTTTGTTTGTCTTTTGGTGGTTGTAGTTCATGTTCATTTATTATTATGTCGTGTGCATAGTGATATGTTTGTGTGAATATAACAATTACTTTCAGTATAAACAAAAATTGAATTATTCAATTTTGGTGTTTCGAATTTCTTGAGATTAGGCCACTAACCCATACCAGTCCCACGTCAATAAATAAGCCTGTTTAGCAACTCATTTAAAAGTATTACAATAAAAGTGATCTCATTACAAAATTAAATACACATTTACTCATTTTAAAAACAACTAGTTTGGCCTAACTTTTCTTTAATTAAAAGATTGTTCAAATAGTGTAACATTCTTTAATCTATTCTCAAGCAGATCATAGCTTATGTCCCTTGAATCTTGTACTCATAAATCCCTTGATTATGTCTCAGCAAAACAGAATGGGGATTTGAAGTTCAGACTGTTTCTTGTTAGAATTGGCCTGACAAACCTATAATTCCTACTCGTGACATTTCAAGTCAGAAAATATCACCAAATAGTATATCATTAACTCTGAATCCATTAATCTAAACTTTGCACTGTAGCAACTATTCCTCTATCCACCTTTTTCCCCCCTCTAGACCAAAACCAACTATTAATAAACCAGGGTGAGTGCATTTACAAAAAAAAAAAAAAAAAAAAAGAAATCATAAAAGGCAAAAAAAAATTCCTATCAGTTCAAAGTATTGCCTTTCTATAAAGAAATATGAAGTAAACTACCTTAGTCACATGTACCATCAAGGAGATTTAGGAAACTGTCATTCTGACCCAAGAATCCTATACCACTCTCAGGCATGTCTAGTAGGTGCTTGAATGCAGAATCAGAAGTATCAAGAAATTCATAATTGCCAGACTCTGAACCAGCTTTGTCATCATCAGGCTTTGGTTTGTAGCTACTTTTTTCTTCATGAACCATGTTCACATCTTCAAGATTTGGATCGCAACTACAAGTTCCAGTGTTGTTCACCAGCAATGACACATCTGAACAAGACTCCAATTTTGATGAGGATGATGGCTGAGATACAGGACTTTGACACAATCTTCCTTCCTTTCCCTTGATCATGCGAAATGACTGTCCAACCTCAGAATTCCAAAGCTGAAGAAACCGATCAGAGCATGTTTTACTCGTTGGCCATGAATTGAGCATTGAGGATTCCATTGACAACCTTGCCTCTGCCTCAACTCTAACACTTTCCCATTGTACCATGTGACGCGTCAAAGAAGATTCAGACTTGACAATCATTTGATCAGGAATGACACATAGCTGTTCTGCTTTTAGGGAATGACATGTTGATTGAAGGAGGCGCTTCTTTAGATGAGTGTTCCAATAGTTCTTAATCTCATTGTCTGTTCTCCCAGGTAGTTGAGAAGCTATAGCAGCCCACCTAAGTGAATGTAAATATCACAAATACATATAAATGCAACCAAATATCAAAATCCAAGCACTAGATTACGGAGTTCTAAGGTTATATTTTGAAACTTGAAAGTCTTCCTTTTTCTTAAATTTCTAATGAGTACATAAGGATTCGTGATGACAAAAGTAATTGAAAGAATGGAAACAAAATGAGAATGCTAAAACTAAGTTTGGTTTTCAGTTGGAAGGCCTCCAATGTATCTGGTTTTAATTTGGGTCCAATTAAAATCTCAATTTTATCTTGAAACTCAGTCTGAAATGGGTTTGGGAATGTTGTTTTCCAAACATTCATTCAAACTCGTGTTGGCAAACTTCAATACCATCATGCATTAAGCAATGAAACTGAAAAATTATCCATTGGCAATGACATAATTTTTTAAAGCACGCAACATGTATTCTATGCAGCTTATGAGTAAAAAAGCCTTCAGGATTAAGAGGGTTTGGGTATATGCATGAGTGTATTGTGTACTTGCTAAAGAAAATCACCAAATGAAGCAATGTTGTACCTGTTGCCAAGCATGCCATGAAGTTGAACAATTGTACTTTCCTCTTCATTAGTAAATGGGCCACGCTTGATGCCAGGGCGAAGATAGTTTATCCACCGAAGCCTACAACTTTTTCCACATCGTAGGAGACCTAGTTGTAGAAACACATTAATAAAACGATTTTTCATCAAATAGTTTCACATCTTTATAATAACCATGTCTTCACCTTTTCTTCTTCATGTGCCTAAATTTCACCCTTGTCATAGCAGGCATCAAATCCCCCCGAATCCAACACAAATTTCCAAAGGGAAAAGTACAATTGCACCAAAATAAAGTCTTAAGCATATTATGCCATCAAATTTGAGTACAGCAAGTACTGAGTGACAACACAATTAAATTTACAATATAACATTCTCATTAGTCCATTTCTATAAAGAAACCGTACTAAACAAAACAAAACAAAAAAGTACTACATCATGCAGAAAATTGCTACTAGGTTCACAACCAAAAGGGTTTTCTTCATTATGAAAAAAGTCACATTGTGATTAGAGGGTTTATTCAAGAGCAAGCTCAAACTTTTCATTTTCAAGTAATCAATACCTAATCCCTTGAATAAAAATCAAAACTTTAGTCATAAGAAAATAAGCCCCTACTCTTCCCTGTCTTCAAGATTTACCAAAAAGGCCAAGACAATAAAAAAAAAAAAGTACCTTAAAGAAGGTGAAAAAAAAAGGTTTTCTTTTTCTAAAGAGAAGGGAATAATAACAAATAAGAAATTGCACCTGCATGTTTGGGAAGTGTACGCCAACTTCCATGGCCATGTTCATTGATGTAATCAACTAAAGCTTGGTCTTCTTCAGGAGTCCAAGCTCCTCTTCTGACTCCATGTTTCTCACAACAAGGTGCTTTACCCATCTTCACCACTCATAAGTCATAACCACACCCCAACAATTAATAACACTTTTTTTTTTTAACCTCGCTAGCTTTTAATGCTAACCTGGCACTTGCACACACTGATGACACTAATAACAATTTGATCAGGGTGTACTCATGTCATTAACCAAAAAGAGAGAGAGAGAATGATTAAAAAAGAGAGGAAGAGTGTTGCAGAAGGAAACTATAGTCAAATAAATGCATGTGTGGCTAATAGGACAATTTAGTGGCTTAGAGGGTCACATTCATTTACAAGTTAAAAAAACAAACAAACATCCATACATACATACCCTTCTGTAACCATAGTCATGTGGTTCTTAATGGCAACATAAAAAGGAAAATAATACACATGAGAATGTGAAGAGAGAAGAAAAATGACAGAGTGGTGGGATGTGGAAGGTGGAGAGAAAAGAAGGGTCACGAAAACACACTGAGCTGGCGTCAGGATTTGAAGAGTGAGGGAGTGAGATGCAGAAAACGAGGGAAGTGATGGAAAAGAAAAGGGTATAAGTGTAATGCAACCGAGAGAGAGTTGAAAGTTGAAAGTTGAAAGTTGAAGAGGTTGTTGGAGCGGTGGAAGAAAAGACAAGAGAGTGTGTGTGTGAGAGAAGAGTGATGGATAGAATTGGAAATTTGGAATGGATTCCCAGGCATGTCAAGAACAGAACCATATGTCTAATGAATGTTTATTGGTTAAGGTGAAGATGGTGTTGACGAGGTGCATTTATGTTCTGAACTGCCCCACGAGTCAACTCAATTTACTTCCCTATTACTTTCATTTCCTATATTGCACACTATCTTCTTTAGCATTTTCTTTTTTCTTTTATGTTTTCATTTGTGTGTTTTGTGTTCTAAGTTTGGAAAATGTTTGATCCACAACTTAGTATTATTCTTTATCCAAGGAGGAAGCACAAGTCTGTGCTTTATATTTACTGTATTTGCATTGAATTTTATTGATCCAAGAGTATTTCAGGAAGAATAGTATCAAATAGGATAAAAAATATTAAGATTTATTTATATTTTTAAGGCAAGAAAAGTAAGATTTTTTTATTTATAATCTGGGTTGTAAAATAATTCATTTATCTATTATAATAAATAAATTCATTCAAGTCATCTATTATAAAAATAAATGAATGTGTCATAGATTTATTATTATCTTAAAATTATATCATCTAAATCAAAATAAATCCAAATTATTATTATATTTAATTTTAAAAATTTATCAAAAATGTACTAGTTAAGGACAAACTAACTAAAGAAGAAATAAAATGGTTGACCATTTGTCAATGTAAGCAAAATGCATTAAAGCAAGTTGATTTTGCTGTAATAATAATGTTGGACAAAGTCTAAATACCGTATCTAAAGAATTGAAAATGATATAGGAGAAAGTTAAATTTTATTCTGATTTAAACAAATTATTTTAAGATTTATTTGTTGAAGAAAACGTATATAAGTGTTTTTACTGAGAGTGGGTTTTAGTATGTATGATATGATTGTTGGGTAAGTATGAGATGTTGTCCAATTAGGTTTAGTTGAGGAGTACCTCCAAAGATCTTCTGGTATTTAAGTGAATTTAAGAAATGAAAATATGTAGAAAATAACAATTATAAATAAGTTGCTCAACTCAACATGCATGGCATAATAATGAGACATTGAGTATTCATTATTCCTTAATTAAATTGGGAGTTAATTGAACTACTGAACTATCTTACCTTACGAAGTCACTTATAATCATGATTACTAATAAGATAATACAATAAATAATTAAAATAACACAAAAATTATGAGATTAAATATAAATAGAATGATTACAAAAGTCATGGGGTTAAATATAAATAGAATGATTTCAATTTTTTAAAAGTTTAGAATCATATTTTCATTAATAGGAGAAGAGAAGGATGAAATAAATAAAGAAAGAAGAAAAAAAGAAGAAATATAAAAATAAAGAACATCCATAAAATATTTTTAATAGATGAATTAAATGGAAAATTTATAAAAAATATTATTATTTTTTAATTAATCAAATGGATTAATAATATATATATATATATATGAACTAAAAATAGAAAATTAAATTAAATTAACAAAAATCATATTAAATATTTTAAATTTTAGAATTAGTTAAGTTTTTACTTTCCATAAACTTTTTTATTTTTAATTTTTTACTATTTTAAATTCATGTAAACCGTCTATTATCGCAAAATGGTCTTGCGACTCATATCAACCGTTAAGTGGACCTGTAAAACTGTCAGAAATTGCAATTTTGACTTTTAAGAAATTATTTCAATTTCGGGTGGTTTTAAGTGACTTAAAAATAACACAATTTATAATAAGATCAGGATATTAAAAAGAATGTTTAATGCTAAGTATTTTTTTTAAGTATTTATATTACATTTGAGTATATTGAGGCAGAAGAGTATCTTATATTTAAGAAGAGAGATGATGTTATTTTTATATGTACTTATAATTTTTAAAATAAAATTACTAATTATAAATATATTTGTAAAGATTTTGTAAGAGTGTGATTAAGAGGTTTAATTTACAGACACGTAAATATTTTCTATTTTATTTTAAGATAATTAGATAATATTATATTTTTTTAACATAGAAGTAGACCACCTAACAGGATTAAAAAAAAGTTATTGTTAGTCTAATACCTAACATTTGAAGTTAATGACAAATACTTAAAGAAGTAAAATATAAAAATTATTAAATGATTATATTTTTTAGCAAACAAAAAAATCAAATTTCAAAATTTTAAAGGTATAGAACATTACTTAACCTTGAATTTTAATTAAATAAGTAAGGGGTAAAATTAATGCTCCTATATTATTTCTGATGCATGCTTTTTTGGTATATGTTCAGGAATAGTGTATAAAAATCAGATTGAACAGATTAAATAACTTACCAGTTCTACACGTAATGGTTTGAATAAGTGTGAATCAGATTGAAATGATTCAAAGTACTTAGTATATCTTTTGTGTCTGTGGAAGATGATTCCCCAAATCTCAATACCCACCTTGCACCAAAAATAAGGAAAAAAGAATAAGAAAGTAACCATTCTCCACGAGGACAATGACAATTGAAAAGACAGAAAAAGTGCTAAAGAAGGTTGATGCATATTCTTCTTAAGGGGTTTATCATATAAACCTTTTTGCCACCCCTTATCTTTTGTCCACCCATAATGGTTCCTTTTGCACACACTAGGAATAACTTCTTTCCCAAAAGTTCTCTAACTCATTCCTACACCTCACACATTCTATAAAAAGGCCTTACAAATAATAAATCCACAAATATAAGTCATTAAGAAAGGAAAACCAATCCATTATTTGAGATACAAGAGAAATTTTTAGAGGCTGGTTTTATTTTAGTTCAAAGAAAATGGTTAAGCTAACCATAGTTGGAAGGGTAAGGGATGGATTGCCTCTAGCACAAGGACTGAGATACATGAATGAAGAGAATGGATTTATTTCATGTTACAAGCAAAAAGCAGAGTTCATTCTCCAAGAAATTTCAAGAGGGGCATTGACAGCTTCTATGATGACTATTCATATTGATGATTTCTGCTTCAAGTATCCTTCCTTTTTTATTTTATTTTTTTCTGCTCTTTTTTAATTTCTTTCAAATTCAATTTTGGTTCATTAATCGATGAAGTTGTTGTCATGCTTGCAATTTTCTACTATGTCTCACATTGGTCATTTACTTGCATCTTTATTTTAGGCTAATTTTCATGAAACATAAAAAGTTGAGTTTGTGTTGAGTCTATTAACATTCCACTTAAGCCATAGAGTTTAAACTTTAAATTAATGAACTTGCCTTTTTCTTTTCTTTTTTCTTTTTTCCTATCTAGTTTCTTAAGCTGCAACGTAATAAATTTGATTATGATTATACTCTTTTGGTATTAAGCTACTTGATGGAGAAGGGGGTTGTTTTCATTGTGTTGTGTGAGTCCATGTATCCAAGAAAACTTGCCTTCCATTACCTACAAGATATACAAAAGGAGTTTGAGAAGTTTGATAAAACCCTCATAGGCAAAATCACAAGGCCATACAGCTTTGTCAAATTTGGTAATTGCCTTGAACCATTAGTTTTCTACATTGATGATATCATTGTCTAGTATTATTCCACCCAATATTTCCTCTTTGTGAGAATTCTGTTTTCACCACATATTTCCTTGCCAAACAAATCATAATTTCTGTCAGATGGTATAATTGCAAACTTTAGCAGAAAATACATTGATACAAGAACTCAGGCCAACCTATCAAAACTTAATGCTAACCGGAAACAAGAACTAGATATTGTCACTGAAGACATCAATAACATTTTAGAAAGGAAGAGAAATTCAGGTTTTATTATTACCCCTCTTCAATTGTTTATGTTGATATATACTTTCTATTTTTTGCACTAAGAAGCATGAACAAAGTGCAAAACAAGTGATGCAACTTTTTTGGTCACATCACAATATCTTGTAATTACAGAAACAATGAGAAGGTTACCTGTTGCTCCTCAACCTGAATCCACAATATGGTGTTCCCCACGTCTTGAGGTATGTTATAATAGAAAATTAGAAACTAAAAGTGTGTTTGATTTCTATTTGAAATCACGTTCAATAGTATTTTCTTGTTTTTTAAGATAATAAAATAGAAACGATTCTCTTATTATTTTGAATTAAAATTAATCGGGCTCAACATAATTATTATTCATTATATGCACTACTAATGCTAATTATTGTGAAGTAGGTTAAACTTAAAAAACCAACTATAAATTTTGTTGGGCATATGTGACATCGAGTGTGTTTGGGGCATTGAGTAAAGAGTTAATAGAATAAAAAAAATTTGGTACATGTAAAATTATATTCTCAAAGATTTTTTTTATGCTCACAAAATGTTAACTAGTAAGCATCTTTAAGAAGGAGTTTGACTAAGAATTTTAAATTTAATATCTCTTACAATAAACACTAAACTAACAATGAAGATCTTCAAGCTAAACTTGAAATTTTGTATAAGATCCTTTTAAGATATGCATTGATAATGTCTTTTTCCAACTGAATATAGAAATCAGGATCCACAACCTATGTAATACAGTGGGACAAAAAAAATGTTTGAGATCTTAAAATAATATCCACCACCACCAAAGATGCTCTTAGGACAATGGTTAAGGAATCAAAAGAATTTTATTTTTATTTTTATTGTGATACATTGTTTAAGATTTTTTTTATGCTCACACATAATTTCTACATGAAATATTTTACCCTTTTAGTTGAAAAAAGAAAAAATAATTAATTGTTAGTTTTATTCTTCTGGGCACAGGTGATTGCATTGAAATGGACACCAATTATGATCATTGTCATGACTTCAATGGCTCTTGTATGGGCAAGTTTAGTCCTCACAGAAGATGAATTTATTATTTCCAGCTGGTGACAATTCCTCAGATCATGACTAAAGTTGATGGTTTAATACGATAAAATTTGAACAGTGCAAGAACTTAAAATGCCATGGACCACTAGTATTAAATATGATACAACATTGATGATGGTGAAAAAAATAAAGATATGGTGTGGTCCACTGCCACCCCTTGATTCCATTGCCCAACACATAATTCAGGAAAAACAGAGAAGAGAAGAGAAGAGAAGAGAAGAGAAGAGAAGAGGAGATACAAATTGAACAAGAGAAATTCTGATTTGCAAGGAGTTTATTTTCTCTCTATACCTTCACATTGAAACCTTTTCTTTAAATGAACTAGTTGTAACATTGATTTGTGTATTCACACCAAGTCACGTTGATATTTATGTATGTATTATATGGCTTGTAAATATAGCAATAATTTTGGTATTTATTAAATTCATTTTATATAGCTTATGATTTTATATATTAATACAATTATGAAATCCTAAATATATCCTCAACGACTAAAATTACTATTTGGCTAAGAAATAGTAATTTTATTATCAACTAAGAAATATCCGGGTGCAAATAAAAAAAATCTTAACTAATTGGCTGATCTATTAAAACTTAAGCGTCGAATTAGATTAAAATTTAACTATTATTGAATTGGTTTTAAAAAAAAAATTACTGACAAAAATCATCTTTCAAATTGTAGATATTTTTAGAATAAATTTTTCTGGTACATAATATTTATTTTAATCTAATTATATGATATATATATATATATATATATTCATATTTTTATGATGATTATAAAATAATAGTTATGTTAATATTTGTATCTTTAGGAATATTAATATTTATTATGAAAATAAAAATGTATTTTTAGTTTTTTATATTTTAATTACTGTTTTATTCAATAAATATTTTATCTAAAAGTAATTCTGGTCAATAAATAAAAATATAAAATACATGTGAGTTTTTTTTTTATTATAGTTTAAATTTTATATATTAGATTTAATTCGAGTAAAGAACGGGATGAAATAAAATGCTAATTTAATTGATTTAAATTTCTAAATTAATTAATCAAATTCGATGAATGTCCTATATAATAGAAGCATTATTGATTGCTCAAGAAGCTCTTCACTTTGCATTTAAATTGTAATATTGGGGAGTTGAATTTACAGCATATTCTAACACATGAATTGAGCGTTGAAGTTATAAGTCACGACCAAATGTCTACACATTAACCCAAATAGCACTTAGCACTTAAATCAGTGCCAAAAATGTTTAAAGATTTCAAGCAAAAACATTGAAGGACACCTATAGTTGACTTCTTAATTTGAAAAGACATTACATAAATGTATGCATAGACAATTCTAGAAGAATAACAATGAATGATGCTTGTGACATCCTATTGAACTCATTGGAAGTGGGTAGGAGTATAGTACATACAACTTGAAATGTAATTATTATTTTATATTGCTAAAGTTTGATTGTTTGTATAATTAGAAAATATTATTCCTTGTTGAACCGCCCAGAAACTTAGCTTTCATATGTACATTATTGAATCATTGCTTATGCTGAAATTGCTACTTATTAAGTCAACCCCAGGCATGCAATGAATGAAACCATTTTCCACCATTTGATTTGCAAACTTTGTTTGTGAATTGAACATCTCAGGGGATGAAATGTTAGCTACACATCTATGATACTCTCCTCCAAAGGGTACCTCAGATATGTCATGATGAATTGCAGCTTCTTGAAAAGTTGAATTTTGATCAAATCCATTCCTCAAACCAAATGAGTCAACTGAAGAATTTGCTGAGTTCCCACCATTTACATGATCCAATGAAAGCCACTCAGCAAATAAAAGTTTTGGTAAAGAACTTTGACTAGCCTCTTTGGTGAAGCTATAATTTTGTGGGCCTTGAGTTGCAAGTTTTTGGAGAGAATGTGAAGAGTCAGTGTTGGTATCTGAGCTTGAACTAGCATATTTAATTTGGTTATGAGATTCCATTTCATTAGCTTTGGCCACTCTCTTTTTCAAATATGAATGCCAATAGTTTTTAATCTCATTGTCTGTTCTTCCTGGTAAATGCTGTGATATCTGTGACCACCTAGCCAATATGATTCAAGTTAATTTCACAAGTCTTCATTGAAAGGGGAAGAATTTATAGTAAAGAATTACATTGCACTATTTTATTCCTGTGAAAAGTACTATTGAATTGCTCTTCTGAATTTCAAGATGCCAATAATGTTACAATGTTCACACACACATTCTTTATGTGAAATAGTTTATTTTCAATGTATAAAATGTTCAATAATAAATGATTGAAATATATGAAAGGACACTCTAAAGAGTAAACAAATAGCATTAGCATGATTTAAATTAAATATGCATAATTGAGGAATAGTAGAATAGACTTTTTTATCTTCAATGCTGAGCAGCCATACAAGCCATGGATTGACTGACTTATATATAGGTTCTTCCTTTTATTAATTTTTTGTTTAGAAGGACCCATTGGTTTTTATAAAAAAACTAGAATTAAATATGAAACTACTCCTAATCCAATTATATTCCCTAGCTTAAGCCTCAAAAATTGAATTGGAAACATGTTTTTTTCTTTGCTTGAACTATTTTGTATTTGATTAAAACATAATTAACATTTAACACCTACTCCTGACAAGACTAGATCAATATTTTAGACTGAAAATTACAAAATTTAGTTATTTTAAGTCAACTTGTTGATAAAATTGAAACTATTAAAAATTGATGAAATGACAGAAAATTTACTCTTCTTGCTTACTTGTTTCCTAGCATGTGGTGAAAGGTCAGGATTGTCTCCTCTTCTTGCTTGGTGAACTTCCCTTTCTTTAATCCTGGCCTCAGATAGTTAATCCATCTTAGCCTGCAGCTCTTTCCATTTCTTTGCAAGCCTGTATATAAATGCATTTCCCCATCACTATTTTCAAATATAAGGGAAAATCAAAAGATAAAAAAATAATTTGGATAAAAAATTAGTTTAAATGATATAGTATTATTTGAATGATAATAAAAGAAAGTTTTTTGGCTATGCACTTAATGTATAAAAAAGTTGGTAAGATTTTTAGAGATTTTGTTATTTAAATCAATAAATTCATTATAAGTAATGGGCTGAGATTGATTGATTGTGTAAAATACTTAATATTAGTCATGCAAGCATGATTTCTTTTTCTTTAAAAAATTCAATCAAAAAATTAGAAACTGAATTAACTGGGAAATTAAAAAAAAATAAACACAAAAAGATCAATGGAATTATATGTTTTCAAAAATTTTAAAACCAATCATGTCTAAATCTTATCAAAATTTTAAATATAGTTTTAAACTAAGTTTTAATTAGAAGATATTTATATTGCCTGTGCTTATTTAACAATTTCTTCATATTGCCACAACACCTCTTCATACAAGTATTAATTTCGAAACCAAATAATCCAAATAAAGTATTAGGCATCTCATACAACCTTACCCAGAATTGATTGGACAAGTATATTGGAAAAGTTTATTAACACATCTCAAATTTATTGATGCTAAAAATCAGTGAAACATGTCCACATTTCCATTTGTTAACATAATCTAACTTCAAACAAGTATTAGGCATACTTTCAAATCAAACAAGATAAACATCTCTTCAAGAAAACCAATGATGTCCGTCTTCATTTAATAATATAACAGTATTAAGATTATGAAATAATGCCCCTTTGGCTATTATATACTAGGAATATGCTCATTGTGGTATGATTAACAAAAAGGTCACAAACAAAGAAGAAGAAATTAAGAAACCAACCTGCCTTAATGGGGACAGAACTCCAGCAACCATGACCATGTTTAAGGATGTAGTTTCTAAGCTTATTGTCTTCTTCAGGTGACCATAACCCCTTCTTATGTTTTGGTTTTGCCTTTTCCAATTGCTGGCACCCCATTTTACTTTGTCCCTCACTCAAATTCACTTCAATGATAGGCTTGAATTCTTCTCTAGAAACACAATACACAGAGAAGAAAACTAAGAGAGAAGGAGGGAAAATTATTTGGTAAGGGAACAGTGCACAATCAGACTTATATATATAAAAAAATACTAAGAAATAGTCATGCTTGTGCATGTTTTGTTTTTTCATAACAAGCGTTGAAATAACAAAATAAATGTACAAACCAAGAAACTTCTATTGAATAAAAAAAAAAAAATTGTTCTGCCCCCCAAAGGGTTGAAAACTTGTTCCACCTTTGTGAAATTCACCTTTACAAACTCAAAGGGTGCCAATTTGAAAAATGTTGGAACTTATGGTATCATTATTTACTAGGTCACATGTTCACAATTTACATGATTTATTTTGTCGTACAATATTGATGATGGAGTTTGTTTTTGATTTGTGTATGACAAATATGAAAGGTTATTTTATGTAGAAAGCATGAATTCTTTAAAGATATGAAAAAGAGTGTTAAGTGTTCACCTGCAACATAAATTAATCTAACTAATGAAACTTGTTTTGTTCTCTAGCCAGGTAAGACTATAATGGTAGTGAAGTAATAATAAGAATGAAGCTATGAATAATACTATTCATTAAGCAAGTACACCTAATAACTTAGCCTTATAAGTCAACATTTGTCTCCTGCCGACACATTTTCTACTTAACAAAGTTGAGATCATAGCATAGTAAAAAAAAACTTAGATAATCCATATTTTTTTAATGATTAATGATGCTGTAATCTGGACTTAATCACATTTAAAATTTCTCTTCTCTCAATATTACCCAAGAATCGAACTTGATCTACATTTAAAATAATACTGTAATCATGCACGATCCACATTCAACTCTTTTAATTTTTACCATTCTTATCGAAATAAAATATGCAGTTTCATGGGTACTTTTTCTTATGACATCTCTGATCTTTCGTTAATATATTTATATCAGAAGGTGTTTGTTTTATATTTTTATGTTCTCTAGAGTATAAATAAAGATATGAATATTTATTTTTTTGTTTATTTAAAAAAGGTAAAAGAAAAATATTAATAATTTTTTTTTATTTCTGGAAAAACTATATACCCATATTTTAGATATGTTTTATTCGCAATACGGGAACATTATCGATGAATGTCATTCTTAATAATATAATCTATTTCCGTGAAACAATCCCATCCTTGTACATTTATATAAAAATATTTTTCTATATCGATACATATAAATTAAATTCAAATTTTAATTTATAAACATTGTTAAGATTAATTTTTTTAATACAAATATTTAATAGAGATATTTTACATATGCAATAATTTATAGTAATACTTTTTGCGTTTATCTCTCTCCATCATTATAAATATAAAATAAATGATGTACCCAAAAATATTATTGTAAAAACTGTTATACAAATTAAATAACATTTCTCTGTCCAAAAATCCGATAAGATTTTATCAATTTTTCATATTGTTTTCAGTGAATTCCTATTACATTTTACACAGAGCCCTAAAATACACTGCAGTAATTAAACTCAAGTTTAAATCCTATAAATAAATAAATGTGTTCATATCGGAGTTTTACATTTACCACATAATTCAATTTCAAATAAAGCAATAAATGATAAAGAATCCTGTTTTTGTTGATTCTGCTTGCATGTTCACAGTTCACTCTTCTTTTAATAGGTGTCCGGCCATTGTTGTGTTCAATAAAATCCAGTTGAGTGAGATTAATTTCGGGAAATATGACAAATAAAAGACGACCAAATAAAGCTTATAAATCTAAAGGAATATAAGATATGGTTATCCAAAACAAAGAATAAGAATTGAAAAAATGAATTAATATAAAGAAAACTTATCAATATTTTTTTGAAATAGAGTCAATTTAAAATTAAAAACTTGATGAAGTTAAGAAACCAGCTTTTAGGTTAGTTTGGTATTTTTATAGAGGAGAAAAAATAAGAAAAAAACTAAATTTAGTTAAATTAATTTTTCATTAATTAATATGGAGGAAGTTTCACATATTTTAAAATAAATTAAAAATATAAATTTAAAAAGTTAATTTAAAAAAAAAAATCATTTTTTCTTTGTTTTATTCCGTAAAAATCTTCTTAAAGAAACAGAATCAAACTTCTCCTTTATCCACTTTATTTAGATGATGTATGCACTTGATGAAATAAATGGCAGAACAGTGAATCAGGTAAGCATGAAGAATCTACAAGCCTGTGGTTGCCATAGGAGAAGATTGTCCTTACTAGAGCCATTACACTTACATTATTGCAAAAAGTAACGTGTGTACAAATTTGGCAATAATAGAAGCTGCATGCATTAATGGTGGACAACATTAGGATAAGAACCGTAAACTTGGGTGAAATGGGTGCAGCAATTTTCAGAACTAAAGACTGTTCAAGCTGAATCATGTTTTTTACACGGTCATATACAATATAAAATAATAGATCATATGTGATAAGATTATAAAATTGTGGAAATTATTTCTTAGCCAACTTTAATATTATTACAATCAATCAACTCACAGATTATATATATGTCTATACATATATTTTATAAATTTATAATTAGTTATTTGTGTCATATTTTTTTTATATATTTTATAATTAATTGTCTGATATTATAATTGTCTGTCAAGTATTTTTTTAAAATTTAGTAATAATTAATTTAAAATAATATGGAAGATGGTTTCTAATAAGTTAATAGTATGAAATTTTTTATCTAATAAGATTATATAGACTTTCATTTTACACCGAATGGAGTAAGAATTTTTATTTAAATTGAGGTTATACTTAAAATCACTTTTACATACTTTTTCCTTTTTGAATATAAAAAATACTAAACATGAATCAAATTACATTAAACTTATTTTTAACTAAACTTAAGTATATATATAATTAAATTTAAGGGGACTTCACTTTTACAACCCTAATCCAAATACACTATCAAATTAAAGTTAAACCCTTAAAAATTAAAGACATTTTGGATGATAAATTATTGGCACATGCACAAGTATCCCTAGCTAACTGATTCCAGAGAAGAAGGATATGGTCATGTTTGATACTGAAATTATAAAATGGAACCTCAGGTGTCCCCATGTATATCTTTGAGTTGGTAATGTCCCTTCAATCAGGCATATACCCAAGCATAACAAGCCATTGACTAAGAAAATGATACCCTAATTAGTTTGTCAAGTAACACACGAATCCTAGTGAAACAAGCCAGAGGTACGGTACACACTGTTGGTGAAGAAATTCTCAACCGCTTGTGTTCTTATTCCATTAGTATTATTCTTAAATTAAGATTATTAAATTAATCAATGACTTGATGAGATCAACAAGGAATCACAATTATTGTTGAGAATTGGACAATATGGTTCTTTTTTATATAAACAAAACAATATTTTATTTGTATATTTAACTAATATACCCCACTGAAGTCCCTGTGACAGATTACACTTTCATTAGCTTAAAAAATAAATTAAAAAAAAAACTAGTTGAAAAACTATACACATAAATTTCAATGGGGGATAAAAAATTGTCGCGCATGGTTGAAGGTTGGCCTCCTCTAACTCTATGTAGCAAAGAATTATTCAGTTTGTCAAATAATATTAAATAATAATATTGATGGGAACGAAGAAAAATAGACTTTTCTAATTGCCCTTTAAGACTCTAATAAGATAGATATATTTGGAAGGGACTTAAATAAAATAACAATAAACGTGCAATAAACTTTCAAGTTGCAATGACTTGTAAATAAATTACCTAAATAAAATTGTAGGCGTGGCTAAACCTCTAAAGGGTGTATTTTTATTTTCATATAGCAAAACTTGTTTGGTTTATGCCTAAACTTATGGAATGATTATCTTATTCTCCCTAAACTTGTGGGGAGGGTGAAGAATAATTATCTGCCGGCTATTATCTTTTAGGGTGCAAGGGAATCTTACAATTGTTGTATTTTTTTGGCATTTTTAACTAAGATTATTCATGAAAAACTTTGGTCCTAAGAGAGAACAAAATTTGATATTGTCTACAAAATTGTAAGATATAAGTACACAAGACATAAGAACATAGCTAAAGGAAAACTAAAGACATACTTTTTTTACACTTATTTTATGATTTTTCAGAATTTATTAAAATTTAGAGAATATATTACTAACCTTACCCAAATGTCTATTGCTTTAATGTTATGGGTTAGAGGTGATATTTAAAATGTATTTTTGAATATGAAAATACATGTAAAAAAAATAAATTCAAAACTTATTCCTCAACATGAGAAGGTTGACATTCTTAAAATATCAAAAGACTTTGTGAATCAAACTCGTTGTTATTAGGTAGTTTTATGCTCCCTAATCATACTACATGTGTCCTCCAAGAAATTATTTGATTGTGTCATGAGTTATGATCAACACATTATTGAAGTGTGCAGAGTAGCATGTGTTATATAATAAGGCCGTCTAGCCAATTCAAAAGTGTGCGGTAGTTAGATAAGAGATATTGTTCTGTGTAAAGTATAAACAACACATTCCTACCAACTTTTATAAAAAAAAATTCTAAATTCAAATCCTTCATGTTTGCAATATAATCTCTCTAATTAACTATATGATCCGATGCAAGAACACAGTCCATCAATTTTTTTTACATGGAAAGAACATTTTAGTTTATATCTCATAGATATCTAGAAAAATAAACTTTAAAGTCGGTATTACGAGGTTGAAATAAATATTCATTTTCATGTATAAGGATAGTATGAAACTTAATTCTAAAAAAAGTTAGTGACATGTCATATAATCAATATACTAATTTCAATGATTCCAATGATATTAGTTATGAGAAATGTATTAGAAAAATAAATTACTTCATTTTAAATATAAACAAATATAAATGATTATATATAAATAAAGATAAGAGTGCCATAAATGTAAGATTAAATTAATTACTTCGTACACATTTTAAAGATATTAGATAAATATATGCTTAGTTGTGAGGGTACTATACAAAATAATTTTTTTGCAAAATAATTGTCCTAGTTTGAATAACTATTATTCTTTGTTATGATTAGCGGTTAGTGAGTAACTAGTAAGATACCCACGTATACATACAGCTACAGGTCATTTGTATTACATATTCAAAATATAAATATTTACAAAAATAACTTTTATATTAGAACAAAATAGATAAATATAATTAGCTATTTCTGATCTCCAGTTTTTTTTTAAAAAAATTAATTCAACTAAATCCTGATAAACCTTTACTTTATAATAATAGTAATAATAACATTGCACAAAAGAAATATTTATTTT